>CM055956.1:83381444-84088003 GCA_029490685.1 Schizonepeta tenuifolia
ATAAAGATGTATTTGAGGGGTAACTAGTGGTGGGCCCATATTGAATAAAGATAGTGATAAAGTGAAAAAAGGTAGTGATAAAGTGGTAGTTGATGGAATAAATGTTGTTAGTGGTGAGCCCATAGTGAAAAAAATAGAAAATAGGATGAAGAAATAAGGGTATATTTGTAAATGCGTTCAAATGGGTACAAATAAAAGGAACAAAAAAATATAGTAAGTGGGAACAAATAAAAAGGACGGAGGGAGTAAAAAGTAGGAATAGTGAGATAATGACAAAAAATAGGTGATATTAACTAAAAAATAGGAATAAAGTTGTTGTGATGATAAAAAAGTAGTAAAATTGGTGTGAGGTGGGTCATCAATGAAAAGAATTAGTAATTTTAATAAAGTAATAAGGGTATATTAATAAAATTAACGAAACAGAGCATCATTTAATGAACGCAAATAAAAAATGAAAACAGGAATCATTTGATAAACGCATGAATTATAATTTAAAATTATAATATCAAAAGTCCTATTATCCTTTGTCTCTTCTTTCTTTCTTCTTCTTTCCCACCAATATCATCATTTCGTTTCATCAGTTCCAATTTTGAAGGAGTTCTCGACATTTTGTCAATTCTTACACACTATGCATAATTAATAAACTAAGGTAAGGAGGAATTGTATCTATAAAACCAACCGAAAGGAACACAACTGAAGCAATTAAAATTGAAGAAGAACAAACACACACACACACACACACATATTATGTTATCGTCAGATTGATCACATAATAATTAATATACTGAGGCAATGACAAATGTAGATGGTGAAAGGTTCTATTATCCTTGAACGGGCCAACGCCGATGCGGATCAGCTATCCAAAAGCTCCGCCTTTGTTCGGCGGTGGCTCCGCCGCCCTCTGCGCGGTGGTTCGTTTCTTCTTGTGAGAAAATATGTTGAGAAGCAGAGATCTCCAGCCTGACCTGTTTGTGTTGCAGCGCCGGTACCGGTGGTCTTCGGCATCATTGGGAAGGCGCATCGACTGGGAGAGCTTCTCGTAACCGGTGACACGTGCCACGTCGGATGCCACCAAGGAGCTGCCGCACCTCCGCAACGACGAGCTTTCCTCCATATTCTATTCTCAATTTCAATAACGTTGAGAAAAATTATGATGAAATTGACTCCCTTACCATTAATACTGCATTTCATACATCACATCATATGTGGATTCCTTTAGCTCTTGTCCATGGTAATGTGAAAAATGTTCTTATTATGTTATGTCAGCTACATATGTGGGATGCAACTATTATATAGTGCAAATTAATGGTCAATATAAAAAAATAACGAAATAGTGAGAGTCATCTTCCTCTTTCTCTAATTATTTTTCCACCAAAAGAGTGTGACTGACAGAACTCAACTAATCCATTATTATTGGTCTTTTTATTTGGTTAAGTTCTAATCAGAGGTTTGGTTGTTTGGTTCCAACTTTTTTATATATACGAGTGGCCCAGAATTAAAATGAGTATGATTAGTTAAAGTAAGATTTTAATTTATACTATTAGTATTAAATATTTTAATTCGCCACAATTGTCGACTTGGTTACTGTTTCTGCTCTACCATAAGAATACAGCTGGAGAGTGGAGACCCTCCTTACACATATTCTATCAGAATTAGGGGTCATCTCATCAAGAAAATCACCTGTAAACAAGGGTGAATTCAATAATGTACTACAAATAATATAGTCGATTCGACGACATTCAAGTAGAAAAAGTCAAGGATAGGGAATCGATCAATAGAAAAAGTCCCTCAAGCATTCAAGCAAATCTCATGATTCATCATTACCCGAAATTGTAGCATATCCTCAAAGATGCAGTCTTTTAATAGGCATCTAAACAAAAGTTAAGAGCCATGCAAATATGAAAACAATCACCAGTTAAAAGTCTCCGAGGGGCGAAACAGAAGATTCCGGTGACACCACAAATCTGCATTCTGTATACCAAACTTATTAAAATGTATGAACAAGTGCAAGCACCGGAGCATCTTACTTGGATCTCTTCCCCTCCTTTTTCTTAATGACCTCGTCGATGTACATGATACCTTTGCCTTTGTAAACTTCAGGAGGTTTACAGCTTCTAACGGCAGCAGCAAATTGATGCACCCGATCCTTGTCGATCCCGGTGCAGCATACTACATTGTTTTTGAAGCAAAACACACGAACCGCAGGGGGCACAGCCAGTTCGACCTCATGGCTGTAACCAAGTTTTAGGTATAACAGACGCCCTTCCGCCTCTGCTCTTGCTTTGAAACCGACTCCAACAATCTTAAGAAAGCGGAAGAACTTGGCTTCCATATAGAATGATATCAATCACCTGAAATCGGCGATTGAGGCAAGTCAAGAATAAGCAAGAACAGCAGTATATAGAAGAAATTAAAAATGGCTTATGATATTTCATTTAAATAAGGGAAAATGAGAAACAAGAAAACTTTAAGTGAAGTTTCTTCCTTCACTAAAATCTCCTCTGACCTAAGTTGCATCAAAAAACTATTTTCTAAGATTTGGTTCAATATTTGTCTACCTCATTAAACCAACAGAGGCAGATACAGTAGAGTGTGATTAAACGGAAATAAGTTTCCAAGCCTGAAAATTTCAATATGCCATTCTCATAAGATAACAATTTTACCTCACCTTAATCTCCACTAGCAAAACGAAAACGAAAGAAAGCTCAAATTCAGCACAAAAAAAAAATTCAATTGAATTCATAAATAAGCATTAATACAGTCAAATCAGAAGAAATATTGCATACATTTACAATCGCGACATTGTTATCAGACAGACAATTCATCAAACAGTTAATCCGCATGCCGTTTCCATAACACTTGAAAACAAATGGCGCCGAACATTCAAAGTGACGGTAACAAAAAATGCACAGCAAACATAACATTGAGAAATATTAAAAGAAAATGGATTGTCAATTTACCTGGGATTTTGCGTTTGTGTTGGAGGTTGGAAGGTGGAGAAACTCAAAGGTAGAAGAAACACTCTGCGAGGGCCCACCCCCACACTAATTTTTGATTAAGAGAGAGGTTCCCCTAATTTTTTCGTATCCCTTTTTATAACTTTATATTTTTTTATAATTGTTTTTATTTTATTATGTTTTTATCTTTTTCTATCTTCTACTCCCTTCGTATTTTAAAAATGTAATGTTTGCCCAAAAACACCGTAATTGAAAAAATGTAATGTTTCACTTTTTGGACTCTTATACCCCAAATCTTCCTCTATATTTACATCAATATGACATTACTTTCCCCTTAATTAACAAAACCTAATTAAACTAACCTAATCTAATTAACTTAATTAAAACAACCCATCCCAATTAAAATTAAAACCCAACCCAAAATCCCCAAACCCATTTCCATTTCTGCAGCCCAATTCCCCCAAATACATTGATCGACTCTCTCCCACCCCAAACCCTAAATCGGCGCAGCTTCCCTCTCTCGTGTTCTTCACTGATCTAGGGTTTCTCCTCTCACTCTCCCCCTCTCCACTCTCATCTCTGTACTTCTTGTGTCCCTTCACTTTTGTTGCGCCGAGCAATATGTGGACTCCCAAAACTGAGAGCCTGGTGGCAAAGCCACCTTCGCCGCCGCTCTGTGACGATTTTGAGAATCCTTCGCCGACGGTCTTTGACGAATCTCAGCCGCAATCTCCTTCGCCGTCGCTGTGTGACGAGTGTGGTGCTCAATCGCCTTCTTGGCCGCCCTTTCACTGCTCTGATACGCCTTCCCGGCCGGTCTATGACGATTCTCAGAGGCAATCTCCTTCTCCGGCGTTGTATGCCGAGTCTGAGACTCAATCTCCCTCTCCGCCGAGATTTCATGATTATATTCGTCAATCTCCGTCGTCGGCACTCTTGCCCGACGGATCTCAGGCAAATTCTTTGTCGGCGCCGTTCAGTCTTCCTTCGCCGCCGCTCTGTGACGAAACCGTGGTGCCGGAGTCTGAATTCCCAACCATCACTTGTCATTCTACACAATATCTGAGGGCCGGCATGGTGGCGGACACCCTGAGCTCGGTGCCGGTGATGCAGTGGGAGGATGAAGCTGACCTTCATCTCACCTACGAGGAGTGGGTGCATAAATACATTGCTAAGGGAATGCTTGTGGAATTTCGCTCCAGAAAATAGGTGCTTCTGTTTATGACTCTGCATTTCTGTATTTGCGCTTTCATTTGTGGGGGAAGGCTGGTGATGCCTTATTTCTGCAATTTATGATCCTGTGTGTATTTCTGTATTCGCGTTTTCATTTGTGGGGGAAGGCTGGTGATGCCTTATTTGTGCAGTTTATGCTCCTGTTTGTCCCTGTAAACTGTGTGTATTGACTTGATAATCAATTCAGTTCTAATGAATTGATACTGAATTGATAATCAATTCAGTTCTATTGAATTGATAATCAATTCAGTTCTATTCAATTGATGCTACACCTGTCTCTGCTGTTGTGCAACTGATATTGAATTGATACTACACTTGTGTCCCTATGTTGTGAAACTGATATTGAATTGATACTACACTTGTGTCTAAACCAAACTGAATTGAATGTGAAGTGTTGTCTTCTTGGGAGTTGTTTGATGAATCTTATTACTGCCACCCATATAATAAATTGTGTTATATGTTTGGAGGCATAAATAGGATGCAAAGTGAGTCAATGATGCAAAAACTGTTTCATTTAAGTAAGGCTGAGACTACATGCATTTACTAAACAACTGATCCAAGAGGTGAATTTACATTCCAAACAAAAAAACAGATACTTTTCATGTTTGTCCCTGTAAACTGATTAATTTCCAAAAAACTGTACCCTGTCCAACAACTTGATCTGCACAGAACTTTTCAGTCTTCTAAATGCATGTCTTCCACTGCTTTTGTGATGTTTTCACTCTGCACTATTATCCCTTCATCAACTCCATTCTCATTCAGATACTCTCATCCTTCTTTCGCAACACTTTCATCCACTAATATAGAATCAGGCAGTAAATGCTGTGTATTTATAGCTGTAAAGAGGCTGTCTGTATTCCCTGTATTCCCTCCCAACATTTTAGGGGGAAATTTGAATTTAGGATGTATTTTTCCCTCTCAATGCTGTAAATATCTTCTTCATTGTAATTCCAAACAGAAATGCAGTTTTTCCCTTCTTAATGAATTTTTAATTGAGTTTACTGATCTTCCCTCTTTTATTATTCATGTTTTAGGAATATTTGTGAACTTAATTAATTTATGTGCAATGGAATGGAAATAAACAAACAGGAAAAAGAAAATGATCAGAAATGAAAAAAAAGCAGGAAAAAAAAAACAAAAGCTGAAAAAAAAAAAGACTGCCCAAATAAAAGAGTAGGAAGAAAAAAGGCATGAGGAAAAAAAGAAGAGGAAAATAAAGCAGGAAAAAACCAGGGAAAAAAAAAACGAGAGCTGAAGAAAAAAAAAAGAAATACTGCCCAAATAAAAGAGCAGGAAAAAAAACGCATGAGAAAAAAGAGAAGAGAAAAAAAAGCAGGAAAAAAACTAGGAAAAAAAACGCAGAAAAAAAAATGCGTAAAAAATCACGAGAATGAAAAAAATCGAGCACGTAAAAATTATCGAGCAAAAAATCGACAAACATGAGTTGGTTATGTTATTTAATCTACAAATGCTAATTGTAATTAACAACCCTCAACTCCACTACCCTTTTGGTCATTTTACACCACTTTATACCAAAAAGTCAACTTTTCTTAATTTCCGCGCAAACAGTAAACCTTACATTCTTTAAAATACGGAGAGAGTATTTTGTTTTTTCTTCTTACAATAGATTACAGTCATGGATGAAAATTGCAACGGTGGTGATTATTGAAATTTGGTTAAATTTCTATTAGGCCAATCAGTTTGTGATCCGAAATTTAGTTAAATTTTTATGGGTTAATTGCCGCTAAATACCTTAACTTTTTTTTTCTAATTCTAATTTATAACCTCAACCGAAGATTCTACGTGACAATACCCAAATTTTAAATTCTTTCTCAATTTGCACTCCGACGAACCATTGCGGCCAAGAATCTCCTGACAAGTCATATACGTGTCGTTTTTTGCGTACATGGTACTAACATGGATGAAATAAGACTACATGGCAATTAAAATGACAAAAACGGCGTCGTTTTTATTGAATAAAATAATAATTAAATAAACAAATAATAGAATTACACATCAATAATGATCAAGTTATCAAACCCATTGCCATGTAGTTTGTCGGTCAACTCTCTCTCTCTCCCCTTTTCCTTCACTGATGAAATAAAAAACAGAGTAATGAAAAATGAACTCCACTCCAGCCAACGTCAATTCAAATCAAATTCGATTGAAAGAAACAGAACAATTGCAACATATAACTCGAATCACCCTTAATCGACATTATTCACATCATCACTTTCAATTAAATCAAGTATATGATAATCTCATCGCCGTCGTTCTTCCCGCCGCCATCATTGTAATTTCCATCCATGCCGGCGGGAGAAACACGCATACGGGTTCCTTAAATTCAAAGATTTGCTCATCTGTGGGCGTCGACCTAGAAAACGAGAGGAGACTCCAAGTAGAAACAACCTTTTCCCTCTGTATTTCGTGATTGAATCGAGGATTGGGGAGAGGGTCGTCGTCGACGTCCTCAAGAAGTGGTCGGGCTGAATTTGGGGACGGCAGCTCAGCACCTTCGATCAAAACAAAAAGAGTTCGACGGTGGTGTAAGTAACTGGTGGCTGTGGAGGCTGTGTGTGCAGTAGAGAAAACTAAGAGATGACGGGGAGAGATGAGGATTGTGGTGGTGGCGGCGACGACGGTTGTTTAGATCTGGACTAACAGTGGCGGCGACGACGGTGGGTTTAGATCTGGGACTAACAGCGGCGGCGGGGTCTGGGCTGGTTGTGGTGGTGGTGACGATAATGGTTAGGGTTTGGGCTGGTGGCGGATGCGGTGGTGGTGGCGACGATAATGGTTAGGGTTTGGGCTGGTGGCGGATGCGGTGGTTCGCCGGAAAATATAGCCACGTAAGCATTTTGGCTTGCCAACTCAGCAGCGATTAGAGGGTCTTTTGCTCCAAAGTGCAATTGAGAAAAAATCTAAAATTAGAATATTATCACGCAAAATCTTCGATTGAGATTTAAAAAATGAAATTAAAAAAAATTAAGATATTTAGCAGCAATTAACTCAATTTCTATGAAAGAATATAATGAATTGGGCCAATCAGTTTGTGATCTGGCACGTGCTAGGACTTACGATCTAACTTTGGACTAATTGGGCTGCGTTTACTATTTTCATTTTCCTTTGATTTTTTTTTTATCCTCTTCATTTATTTACGAAGTAAATTATTTTCATTATTGTTATAAACAGCTGAAATAATAATGTAAACCGATCATTAGCACACAAAACAAATTATTAATTAACCTGTAAACATGTAAAGATGCATCCTATTCCTAACCAATGCTGTAAAACCTTAGCTTAATAAGTGAAATCTAAACCTCCGATACAGCAACAGAGGAGAAATTCTTAAATGGGTGTACATGTAGTACACCCACTCTTCACATAATATTATTTTAATAATTTATTTTATATTATTAAAATAATCCCGTGTGAGGGATAGAACATGTACACCGTGTAAGAATTTCCCGCAACAGAGAAAGAAAAGGAAACAAAAACTATACGGCTACCAACAATCATTAACATTTAATAAATATTAAATTCCGATAAACTGATGAGAGAGAAAGCCTCGATCACATCCCTTAGCAGTTCCATTGGATCAATTAGATGGTTTTTGATCTTCTAAATCCGATTTTGTGGATGTTGAGAATTTATCCTTCATCTGCATAAATAAGTACAATTACGAGGGGTTTGAATATAACATTAATTCTAAACTGTGCAAACATAAGAAGAAGAAGAAGAAAAAAAAAAGTAGTAATGGGTAAATAATACTAGTAATAATTATAAATTTGTAGTGAAAATTGATAATTACCGCGAGCAGCGTAAGCTTGAAGCAGTTCTTGTGGTCTTGCATAGGTGTATGGGTGAAAACATGCAATTGATTCTTGAAGTTGACCCAAAAGCTTTCGTTTTCGTCAGGTTGCTTCTTCCAACAAGAATTCGAAGCGGCGTCGTTCTGGCTCATATCAGTTGCCATTGTATATATATATATATCTATAAGTTAATCCCCTGCAGTATTGAACAAATTAGAAACGAGAGAGCGAGAGATGGAGCATTGGTGATTACCTTGGTGGTATTTACATGTATTTATACAACATGATGGGATCGACTTGTTTTGCAAGAAATAAGGGTCATAAATTGGAAAAGCAGACAACATGTATTTTTGTCTTGGGAAGAAAGTTAATCTGGAAGCTACTTTTGTATAATTCTATAAATACGCACACGTTCTAAGTTTCTAACTAATAACGATCTACATCATAGTATTATCTACAAAATTAAATAAATGATTAAGAAAGATGGTCAAAAAGGTCCCACCGAGACTTGAACTCGGGTTTACTGGGATTCAGAGTCCAATGTCCTAACCACTAGACCATGGGACCTCTTGCTTCCATAATGTTTAATCAATGCTAATAACGGTTACAAAGTGGAAACAAGCAAAGGTGCATACCAAACGGGAATCTTGCTATAATGCTTGAATCTTTATTCTTTAAGCGTTGAAATTTTGAATTATGAATTTTTTGAAAGAGTTTGAATCAATTAAGTCAAGAAAATCTTAGATTTTCACAAATATAGTGGGTATATTTACATCTTCAATATATAGGAGCACATTTGCTATTTTATTTATGAGGAAATGCACTCATATGTCATTAGCTGAAATGTAATATCAGAAAAGATCATTAGTTCAAATTTTATCAATTTTTGTCATATGTTTACTTTTTGAATATTTATACCTTTATATTTTATACCTTATTCCATCCTAGTACACTCTCTCTCCTATTTTTTAACTTTGTTTTTCTCTTTCTTTTTTCTCTCTCTTCTTCCCTCAGCTTACGTCTTTCTCTCTCTCGTTTTTTTTTTTCTGTTTTCTTCTTCCTCACATTAATCTCTCTGCTGATTTCTCCATTGTTGATCGCTCTCCGTCATCGTGGTCGCCATCGCCATCGCCGTCACCGCTGCTACGTCGTCGTTGCGCCGTCGTCTCGGTCGACGTCTTGTTCGTCGTCGCCGTGTTTTCTGCTTTTGTGGTCGCGATTAGCTTCGTCGTCGCCGTCGTTTATATATTTTTGCTGTGATTTTTGCAGCAATTTGATTGTGATTTGTAGAATTTTTTGTATTTGTTTTTTTTCTTATTCTGCAATTTTATTTGCGATTTTGTTGTGTTTTTTGCTTTAATTTTTGTTTAGAAAGTGTTACGGTGGTTCAATTGCAATTTTCCGGCTAATTTTGGTTGTGGCGTCAAAGCTATGGAGGTAAATTTCCGGTGACTGAATTTTCTGGTTCTGGGTTGGTACGTTTTCTTAATTGCGTACTGGTGCGTACCAAGTTTACCTGGTACGCAGTACATATTGATAAATACGTACCGCGTAGTTTAATTTGTTTTATTGGTACGTAGTATGTATTTACCATTACGTACCACGTGTACTTGGTACGCAATACGTAGGTTTGAATGCGTACCAAGTTTACTGGGTACGCAGTACGCATTTATTAATGCGTACCAAGTTTACTCGGTGCAGGTAAGGCCATCTTCTTTAGTGGTTGTGCATGGAGGATACTGAAAAAGAACATTTATGAGGGTGGTAGGAAAGAGTATATTCCTATACCACCTAGTGATATAAGCTTTGAATCTTTCTTAGCAAAGCTTGAAGTTCGAATGAAGAAGGATAAGAGTATGTATATGTTTGATATAGATGGTTTAGTCCAGTCTCCTAGTGGTGAAACTATGAGAATGAAGATTACAGATGATTTCGAGTTGTCCTATTTGATGGATGTGTTGGAGTTTCCTACTGTATATGTGGCGGTTTCTCCCACGATTGATGAATCTCATAATAGTAGGAGTCCTTTAATTGATGATGGTGTGCGAAATAAAGACAGAACAATTTTGATGTTGCTTGTGATGAGTTGGGTTTAGATGGAATTGGTGAGAATGATGACCATGATGTTGGTAATAGCAATGTGGATGGTAATAGCGATGTGGGTAATGAAAGTAGTGTAGGACAGCATTTGTGGGTTATTCCCGGTGCAGCCCAGCAAGCAACTCTTCCGTCGGATGAAGTAGTTGCACCAGTTGTGCGTGTGGATGAGCTTGTTCAGGGTGGCACTTTTGTCGGAAAGAAGAAAATGAAGTCAACTCTTGGTTTATATCACATGAAAAAGCATCTCGAGTGTAAAATGATTCGATCAAACAAGGTGTACTACCATGTGAGATGCAAACTGGTAGAACGACGTGAGTTTGAGATACGAGCAAGTGCAACATCTAATTTATGGTGTATCAATCTTTTCACTTGTCACTCTTGTGTGGATGATTTGAGATATCACCATGATCCTAAGGTTTCATCTAGAGTTGTTGCTGCACACCTTGGCCCAAATTTTGGGGAAGATGGTTCGTGTCTTAGGCCAAAGGATATTCTATCACAGATACGAAGGGAATTTTGTGTGAATGTAAAATATTCTACTGCTTTGGCTGGTAAGCACCATGCTCTGGAACTTTCATTTGGCGATGCGGATAATTTATTTCAGGTTTCTCTATCATTTTCTATATTAGTCTCGCATAATTATTATTATTTGTAAATTTGGTACGATTTTAAAATTTCGTACCAGGTTTGCCTATGTATTACCGGTACATCGTGTACGATTTTACAAAATTGTACTCAATGTACCGGTAATACAGCGGTAAACCTGGTACGGAATTAATATTGCGTACCTAATTTACAATAATTAGTATAGTATGGTGTTACGTATTTATAAACACGTACCAAGTTTTACCAATTATGTTGGTACAATCAGTACGTGTTTGTAAACGCCTACCTAGTATGCAACTATATTACTGGTACATTCGGTACGTTTTTTCAAATGCGTACCATGTTTACCTAGCGTACTTTCATTGATTTTTTTTTTATTAATTGAGATAAATTCTTTCAGATGATTCCCTAGTTCTTATACATGTTGGAGAAGATGAATCCGGGTTCAATTGTGAACCTTCAGACATGTCAAGACGGTTTGTTTCAATATTGTTACTTTGCTCTCTCTACGTGCATAAGAGCTTTTCGTGCATGTCGGCATGTGATTGTCATTGAAGGTACACACTTGAAAGGGAAATACATGGGCATTTTGTTTGTCGCAGCTACGAAAGATGCTAATGAACAGATTGTTCCATTAGCATTTGGCATTGGTGATGTGGAGGATACTTTATCTTGGTCGTGGTTTTTGAAGCATGTCCGTCAAACGTTTGGTTGACCCCAGATTTTATGATAGTTTCTGCTCAACATCTGAGCATCAAGAATGTTATTGATCGAGTTTATCCTGACATACCTCATGGTCTTTGTACGTTTCATATACAGGGTAACCTAAAGACTTGGGGTACCGTTGTGACTGATCTATTTCATCTTGCTGCCTTATTTTTACAAAGTAGAGGATTATGTACATGAACAATTTGAAGGAGGCCTCTCGTGGTGGCTATGAAAAGCTGATGAGTATTGGTCCGAGCAGATGGTCTGTTGCACTATGCCCCGTGCGGAAGTTTAGGTTTGGTACATCCATCGCTGTAGAGAATATGAATTCAAGACTTCGGTGGGCTAGAAAACTTCCGGCATGTTCTCTTCTAGAATATTATCGTAATCTTGTGCAATCTTGGTTCTTCCAGCGGCGCACAAAATCTGGATTCAGAAATGAAGAATTATCGGTATACGCAAAAAGAGAATTAGGTATAGCTGTCGAGGCGGGGCGCTTGATGAGAGTTGAACCGATATCTGATACGAAGTTTAATGTCATTTCTGGAGTAAAAAACAATGTTATTGATGT
Source organism: Schizonepeta tenuifolia (assembly GCA_029490685.1). Lineage (NCBI taxonomy): Eukaryota > Viridiplantae > Streptophyta > Magnoliopsida > Lamiales > Lamiaceae > Schizonepeta > Schizonepeta tenuifolia. The sequence goes on from CM055956.1 coordinate 83,393,432, forward strand.
TTCTTCCAGGAAGTGTTCGTGTCGGGCATGGGATCTGGACTTAATACCTTGCTCTCACGCTACTGCAACAATCAGGTGAAGTTGAAGTTTTATGTGTTGGTATTAATTGCATATTTGTACCTATTTTGTCAAAACTTCTTAGTACAACTGGTACGTAATTGTAAATGCGTACCAAGTGTACCTCATGAAACTTGGTACGCAGGTACGCTTTGATCAATGCGTACCTGGTTACTAAGTTCTGATGGAGTACACTTGGTACGTAATTACAATTACGTACCAAGTTTACTTATCAGAACTTGGTACGCCGGTACGCTTTTGCAAAAAACTTACCGGTGTACCAAGTTTTGATGAGCAAACTTGGTACGCATTTACAATTATTTACCAAGTTTTTAAGTTTTGATGCGGTCCACCTGGTACGCAGTTATAAATACGTACCATGTTTTCCTTCAACGAAGTTTTAATTTTTTACACATTTTTAGGTTTAAGAAATAATCCCCACTGCCATATGTTCATGAATATTATTCTACTGCGACGTGGCATGAGATTTATGCTGATGATGTGATGCCTATTCCGGATAAAGATTCGTGGTGTGTGCCGCCACATGTTGCTTCAAGAATTGTTCTTACACCTAAGGAACCTAAGCAAGCTGGACGACCATGTACAAAGAGGATTCCAACTGGATCTCATACCAAATGCAGTCGAGGGTGTTTGTGGTGTCATGAGAAAGGTCATTATATGAGTACATGCTCTCTAAGATGCCGTTTGATTAATTCGGAAGAAGAAGGGTAGCAATCAACCAAGCATCAAAACGAGAATCCGCAAAACGAAGAAATGTGGTATTTGTGGTGTTGCGGGTCATACTCGCCAAACATGTCAAGATCCACATAGATTTGGTTGATAATTGGAGATTTATTGATTTTTATTAAATGTGTACTGTTTATTAAATCCACATATGGGTGCATTTCCTCTTTTATTAATATTGTGTCAAATATTATTGTAAATATTGGTACATTTTTAAGTAAATTTTGGTACGTTTTGTTTAATTGATTACCTTGCGTACTAGAAAAACTGTTACGAAATTGACTAAAAACATACCGGCGTACCAAGTTTGGATGCGATACACCTGGTACGCATTTACAATTGCATACCAAGTTTGCTTATCAGAACTTGATACGCATTACCCAATGCGTAGCAAGTTTTTAAGTAAATCTTGGTACGTTTTGTTTAATTGCTTACCTTGCGTACTAGAAAAACTGTAACGAAATTATATTTGCGTACCGTGCGTACCATAATGCAATTACATACTTATCTTATGCATAATACCAATAAAGATAAAAAATATACATAGCATCAGTAGCATATACTAATAGTTATCCAAAATACACATTCAAAATATACTAATGTGTATGGATTGACAAAATAAAATCCATTCTGTACAAAATATTAACATCAATTCACTGTTCATTCATTGCCTTCATAGACTACATCGAAATCCATGACTTCCGGTGTCACTTCCCTTGTGTTATGAGCATAAATGGTCCTAGCTATGTGGTCTTTGTACTCCACCCAGTCTTCACGCTGTTCCAAATATCTTCGCATTGTTATTGGATTTTTTGAGATGAGTTGCTCCACATATTTGAGCGCATAGAGGCCACAATCATATCCATTATCTTGCTGGAATTTGTTTCTCTTCTGGCCCTTCTTTGGAGGAAAGCATAATTCCCACTGGCTGAATTGTGGATCTTTGATGCGATGCTCTCGGTAATATCCAATAGCCTTCATGATTTGTGGCATCGTTCTTGTCATTGGCAGAAATAGATCTCGTCGGTTATCAAAATGATGGTCCTCAAATGTATGTTCTTTGGAGTCATAGAGAGTTATCTTCTATTTTTGAGATCTATGAACAGGGTACCCCAGTGTTCCTTATAGAAACACAATGCAACTCCCTAAAAAAATGAAACATGGTACGTTTTTGAAAATGCGTACTGGAAAACCAGGTATACTCGGTACGCATTTATAATATTGTACCGTGTATACCAAAATGCATTTGGTAAAACTAGTACGATTTTATCAATACGTACCGAGTGTACTTAGATTTATCGTTACGTGTCAATAAAATCGTACCTTGTCGCAGTCAACCTAAGGCCTTACGTTCTCCCCCGTGCTGGCTGAGTTGCTTCGGCAAACAAAAGCAACCTATTCATTTCATCTTCGAGGAAGACCTCATCAACATTCGGGTTAAAGATTTTGTGATCGTACGGATCAAAGGGATTGGGTCTCTTAGGTAGGTTGACCGAGTCGAACACATTCTCCACCGTTTCCTATAAATAAGTGTAAGAAATATAAATATATATACATGTTATCTGTGTAGAAGTATTACTGTAAACAATTAAATCAGTTTAATTGGTTGAATTTACCATAAAATAACAAGATGTTACAGCAATCTTCGGGTCAACTTCTCCCAATCCAGCCATTGTAGGATTTGGCACGAGAACAGCAATGTAAGCCTCAATGTGTTCAATATCGAGCTGTCCTGTTGGATCCATGATAGACTGGAAACAGGTCTTCTCAACACCACAAAAGACTCCGACATTCCTCCTGTTTTCAATGAATATTAAATTAACTAAACTTGGTACGCATTAATAAAATCGTACCGAGTTTACCAATTCTACACTGGTACACCTAGTACACATTTACAAAATCATACTCAGTTTACCAATTGTAGAATGGTACACTTGGTACGTAATTTAAGAAATCGTACCGAGTTTTACAAAAATACATGTTACACACTGGTACGCATTGACAAAATTTTGAAGATGAAAAATTTGAAGATGAAAAATTGAACTTACAGTGGAGCTTCCTCTAAGTTCAACCAATGCTCGAAGGTGTGACGGCCTGGTCGTACGTCTTCCGGCAGAAATGGACTACGTAGAGGTGGAGCTGGGAATCTTCTTCGGATCGGCATCGGATTCAAGATGCGCACCGAGGTTTGTTGAGCAGCTGGTTTTTGTGCTGTTGGAGCTTGTGGGGGAGGTGGCCCTTGTGGCATCGAGATTTGTGGAGCTGCTGGTTGTTGTGCTTCAAATTGTGGACACGGTGTGAATGGAGTAGCTGAGCCTGCATTTGGTTGAAGAATTTTATCTTGCAGAGGCGTAAATTAATCAGTTTCCAGGAAGGTGTCCCACAATAAGTTGATTTGTGTGTCCGTAAATTGATCGCCTGCCTGTTCATGGGCCTGCTTGAAGAAAGAGAAGTATTGGTACGTTTTTTCCGAATTTCGTACTAGATTTATATTGCAAACTCGGTACACTCGGTACGTTTTGAACAAACGCTTGTGAGTACGCATGGTACAGTTTTTATGAAAAACGTATCGTGCGTACGCGTGGAAACAGGTACGATTTTATATATCGTACAAGGCGTACCCAATTACAATACAGATCAATCAATTAATGAAAAATAATTCATCAAATATATTACAAAGTTACATCTCAAATAAACAGAAAATAAATGTTTGTTCATAACATGAAAAATAAAATAAAATAGATGCAATTGTTTATGTTAATCACATCATGAAATTGTTCAAATTTTGCTATGCATCAACTCAAGATGCATCTTGTACCTTATCATCTTCTAGTGCTCCTCCCTCCTTCTCCTTGATCGTCTTGTCGCTTTCGACGGTTGATGCTTCTGTTTCCTCTTTCTCTGCGCTTCTCCTATCGCCATCCACCGCTACTGTCTCATGTGCTAGCACTTGCTCAACGGGGGATGCTGCCGGAGTTTGCTGCTGCTTCTACTGCTGCGTTGTCGATGTCTTGGTGAGGAGAGGCTGGAGACATATAATGTGCACTCGTGAAGGGTTGGTGATGGTCCCGATACGAGTTCTGGTGTATGGGTGGGGGATAACACCAGATAGGAATTTTAAAAACAACCCCCTGAAAATTACCACAACTGAGTAAGAGGACTCAGTTGGAATCACAACTGAGTAAGAAAACTCAGCTGGAAGAGTGGTGCTGTGCGGAATGTGGTGGAAACAACAATAACTCGTATAAAACAACTCACGCTCAGATGCAAGGTCGGTCAACAACCAAATCAGTTGAAATGTAAAGATGCAGTTTTGAGAGCTGATTAGATGGTCAGTTGGATATGCAAAAAGTAACTGAACAGAAAACACAACACAAAGGAATTACGTGGTTCGGAGAGAACTCCTACGTCCACGGGGAGTTGTGAGTCCACACAACTCAGTCCAAATTCTTTAGGACAGCTACCACAAAGCTTACGCGGGCTTTGCAACCGTACAGATAAGTTTGCGGGTACTTATCAACCTTTTCTACTGAATTTCGGGAAGAGCAGGATCCTAACAACCTTTTTAGGGGATGTGTATAAGGGTGGGTTTTTCAACTACTAGCTCTAACACAGAAGTGAGCTAGGATCTAAGCTTGAACAAAGGAAGACTCAAACTAAGATCGAAAACACCAAGACAGATTCTAACTCTCTATGAACTCTCAACTGGTGATGTTCTTAGAGATTAATTGCAGTTTAGCTTGTGTGCAGTATATTGTCGTTCTTTCGCTCGTCTATCTCTCTACTCTGTCTTCTCTGTGTTCTTTTTTTATGAATGAATGAATGCCTCTATTTATAGGCGGTGAGGATCAACTAGCCGTTGGAAGAGCCGTTGATCTCTGTTCTATGAAAGCGATGGCTTGTCTCTCATCTCTGCAGATTTTCTCTATTTGGCAACTGTGAACTTCTGCTTTACTTCTGAGACAACCTTGTGTTGGGCCAAATGAGGTAATGACAGAACGTCAAACCTTCACATGACTTCCTATTTGAAATTCAAATTTCAACCTTTGTCTTTCAACATTGGTTAGTCGGTTGAGACGTTTGATCTTCATCTGAGTGGTCTTCAGCTGATGTTCCATCTGATCACTACCTTCATCTGACATTCTGTCTGAAGAGGAACAGTTGAACCCTCAGCTGCCTTGAGCTTCATGTTGTCGATCTATCAGATTGAGTCCTGCAACTGATGTTCCATATGAACAGTTGGTTTGAATGCTCAGTTGTCTTTCTTACATCTGATGTTCCACATCCGAGTTTCCATCTGAATTTCTATCCGAGTATAGCCATGTTGTCGTCTTCAGCTGGAGTCATGTAAAGATAAAATCTGAACATTGCTCAAACAGCGAGCCTAAATACTAACTTTAGGAAATGGCAACATCTACTCGGTTGGGGTCAGTTGGTTTTGGAATCAATCAAAACTTTACTAAATCTCCCAACAATTTCCCCCTTTTTGATGATGCCAAAACCCTACTGATCTAAACCCTACTGACCTATCTAAAATCTCAGCTGAAATTCTAGACAGTCTATAAGATTAAACATCAAAGGGTTAGCATAGTTATAACATGGTATTGAAATAACTTTGCGATTCAGAGCTTGGACAACTGGAAATTGTACGTCAAGGTGAATCGGATATATGATGAAAGTTTTCATTACAACTGATGTTTGTATAGAAATTAATTACATCAGTGGCTCAAAAACTCTATCTTGGCTAATACTTCAGCCCATACTTGCCAAAAATCCTGACAAAAATATCTCTTTTGGCATCTGATTCTTTTGCGATATCTACTCCATGTTCTCGACAAACTTTTCTGGCTTCAGCTGCGATCTTCTGTCTGTTAGGATTTCTTGTATCTGGAATGAATGGAGGAAGATAAGTAACCTTCTAAGGGACAGGGACTGTGTTCATATCCAGCTTTGCATCAATCATAGCTTGTCTGAACTGGCTGAACATGCCCGGATCCCCAGAGTGTAGCTCGGTTAGGGCTTCTTTGAAAGCTCTTCTAGAATCCTCAGTTGCGAACACCTTCCTGTAGTAGAAGTCATTCACAAAATCTTGCTTGAATGATTCCCAATCATCATTCCATTCTTCCGGCATCCATTTGTCAACATACTTGAAGCGTCCCTGGAGCTTGATCTTTCCAGGCAGTCTTTGTTGCTTCAGTTTTGCTTCAGCCTTCACCTGATGTTTCTCTATGCATCGACGGCTTCGAGAGGCAACATTTCTGTCCAAGTTGTTGGTAACCTTGGCAAGCTCTTCCTCGAACTTGTTCACTCTTGTTGCTTGGTTGGCTGCGAATTTCTTTATCCATTCCGGATTCATGTAGTCCTTCTCCGGAACATCCATAGCTTTGGCAGCAGCAATACACTCTTCGGTTGTAATGCCGTCGAGTTCAGCATCGAGCTCGGCTTCAATCTCGGCTATGAAATTGTAGGAAACTCCATACTCCTTCGCTTGCTCCATGTCCTTAGCCATTTCTTCTCCTCCGACAACAATAGATTTCAGCTGTTGTTGTTTCTTATCGGTTGGCTTCGGAGCGGACTTCTTCTTCGGAGCTGTCTTCTTCAGATATGTCTTCTTCTTCAGCTGAGATTCCTTGCCGGCTGTCATCCCTTCTTCAGCATACGTCTCATCTTCCTGCATCTCATCTTCCCGGGTCTCATCTTCCCCCTTTTTGGCATCAGCAACAAGGCTTGCGACTGAGCCATCCAGAGAAGTGAGTTTATGTTCAGCCTGCTGAATCCGGTTGAAGAGCTCATCTACTGCGCATTCCACATCAACCTTCTTCGCCAGTTCCTTGTCATGACGCTCTTTATCAGCTTTCTTCATTGCTGCGAAGGTTTCAGTGACTTCAGTTTGGAAGGCGACGAACTCAGCCCATCTTTGTTCGAACCGAGAATCCCATTCTTGGTCTTGAGTCTGTTGTGATTTGGCAAGATTGGATTCTGAGATGGACTTGAACACGTTCAGTTCTGATTTGATTCCAAGAACTGTTGTCTTCAGGTCATTGATATCCTTGTTGGTGGATGTTGAAAGATCATCCAGCTTCATCTTCAGCACATCATGTTTTTCCAGCAGCTTCCTGTGCTTCTCATCCTGAGCTTCAATCATCTTCTGTTGTTCTTCACGGTTGAGCTGGATGTTGGCAATCATCTCCTTCCTCAGCTGATTGACCCTCTCAGCGATCAGCTCGCAAATTTCATCTGAGGAGGGTGCTGGCTGTTCAGCTGGTGCTGGTTGTTCAACTGTAACCATGACATGGCGATTGGCCAGGTACTGTTGAAGTTCTTCTTCTTCCTGCTTTGCTGCTGCTGCAGCTGCGTGAAGATCATCTACAAAATCAGCAGACTTGGTCAGCATGTTGTCAAGGATAGTGACACAATCTTGTTCTGCTGTCTCCCTTGTGTCTCTTCCTTCTACCTTGCTAACATCCAGACGGCGAGTCAGCAGTGCGATCTTGTTGTTGTACGCAACCTCGAGGTTGGTATAATTGAAGTATTCCCTTATACGCGACTCATCTGCCTTGAGCTGGTTCCAGCTGTGTATCCTGATGGTATCTTCCTTGACATACCAGTGGCTGAAAATAATGCTGAATTGATACAACAGCTCAGTTCCGAGCGTGGCAAAGGTGGGCATGTCGCGCGCCTCGGGGAACATTCTAATCAGCTTCTGAAAGCAATAAGCCAACTTGCCTTCATGTTCCAACACGACAGCTCGACGATCAGCTTCTTCATCGATGGGGGAGGGAGAGAGATTTTCATAGGGAATGGGTTCAAGGGTTTCCTCAACATTGGCCAAAGAAGAGGTCGCAATGTTGGCATCGAGCGGGGAGCTCGGAATTTCTGATTGGGTGGTAATGTTGGCATCGAGAGGTTCCTCAACATTGGCCAAAGAAGTGGTCTCAATGTTGGCATCGAGTGGGGAGCTCGGAATTTCAGACTGAGGATCGGTTGCGAGAACTTGTCTGTGTTGTACGGCATCAGCTCCTGCCGTGGGGGAGGATGGAACGTCTTCGGATTCCTTGGATGAAGAAGCTGCATCCGAGGACATGTTCGGCTCATCTTCCGGATCGGTCTCCACCCCTTCTATCACATCTTGATGGGAAGACCTCTCCTTTCCTGTTCCACTTTCGCGAGGAACAATCTCGAAAGCGGTCTCGTCAACTGAGTGACTCGACTCAGATGGTGCCTCCTCAGCTGGTGCCTCCTCAACTGGTTTTGCAACTGACTTCTTGATACGAACCCTCAACTTCTTCTTACGCGGCTCCTCCTCTTGATTCTTATCTGACTCATCTCTGAGTCGGCGTGCAACTGTCGATTTAGAAGAGTGGCCGGCAGCTGGAGGCAGCTCCTCAGCTGTATCTTTCTCTTCAGCTGATTTCACAGCTTCTCTTTTCTCTTTGGGAGTGTAGACACTCCGAATCACATCAAGAGCTTTCTTGGCTATTGGGAACAGCATCTGCCTCTTGACTGGTGTCTCCTCACTGTCTTCCCACACCATGTTCTGATCCTTTTTGGCGAGAAGGATCAGGGCAAATATTTTAACTCCAAAGTTGAGAGTTCCCTTGACACTCAACAACTTTTCCTCGGAATCATTGATAGATTCTGAGATCTTCTGCTTCTCCATTGTCAACTGGTGTTCGAAGTACTTGAACCAGTTGATGCTGTGCTTGTGCTCCAGAGCTATCAGCTGCTTGAGCTTGGGTCGGCTGATATCTCCAAAGGCTCCGCTGTATCCAAAGATAACCTTGGATACAACATCGAACAAAAGTCGATGCTCGGGTTTCGACTTCGTTCGCTGCATGTTGCTCCTCAATCTTTCTGCTGTAATGAGAGCATTCTCCAGAAATTGATCTGCATCTACATCTGTGATGTTCTCGACGGTGTCCGTGGCGGTCAGATTCGGTGGAATGATGGAGCGTAGCAACTCGGAAACTGGTATGTGGAAGTTGACACGATGGACAGTTCGGGCAGGAACGTCGCGCTGTCGACAGGAGATCACTGAAACAAGACCTACTCCCTGTTCATGTTGCAGGTTCATGTAGAATTCTTCGACTTGACGCCTGAGCAAGTGGGTGGGAAAGAGCGTCGCCCACTCAAGAAGGCGATTCTCCCTGAGAAGATCGGCGAGAGGAGATAACACCGGTGAATCCAGTGCTTCTGTTGACAGAATCTGCTCGAAGTGGATTCTGGATATCATCATGTCATATAATTCCTCGTACGACGACGTGACAAGAGTTGGTCCTGATGATGCCATCTTTTTTCCTTGAGATGAAGCTTTCGGTGCCATTTAGTATTCCAGTTGAGTTTATATATAAAGAGAAGAAAAGAAACTTAGCCAAAAATGGTGAAACAAGATCAGAGACGAAGATGAACAGTTACTCAGATAAACACAAGTATAGAAGGTAAGAAATCACTTCCTGATTTTCCACCTTTTATAGGTTAGTGGGTCGTTTGAAATGGGTGGCTAAGATTGTATGGCGCGAATCCACCTTTTAAGATTGATGTTCAGCCGTACTTTACATTAAATGCGCTATGATGGCTATTTTAATCTATCTGACATGTTCAGGAATGTTTGAATTTATTTCAAACATTAACATTTAAGAACTAAACACCTTCAGCCATAAATGATACCTGCCAGCTGATGTCGGAATCAGCTGTGTTCCAATGTTGCGGCATATCATCAGCTGACTCGAGTTCGTCTGTTCAGCTGACGTCTGATGTCTTCGGATGGCGATCCACATCTAAGATTCCCCCTTCATCTGAGCTTCCCCCTCAGATGGATATCTATCTCTTCACCTCGGCTGATTCCTCATCTGATGGATCCAACAATCCAAGGAGATCACATAACATCTTGAATCTTGCTTCGGCTAGAGGTTTAGTGAAGATATCGGCTCTCTGAATCTCAGTTGGAATCTTCTCCACAGATACATTCTTCTTCTCAATATGATCTCGGATAAAATGATGTCAGATGTCAATGTGCTTCGTCCGAGAAAACAGGATTCAAAGAGATAGCAATGGCACTTGAGCTATCAGAATGGATGGGAACCTGTCCAGTTGCTACTTCATAATCTCTCAGCTGCTGCTTGAGCCACAACACTTGCATGCAACAACTACCTGCAGCCATATACTCTGACTCGGTTGTAGAAGTGGCAACACATGTTTGTTTCTTGGAAAACCATGAAACTAGTTTGCTTCCCATGAACTGACAATGTCCAGAAGTAGACTTCCTGTCTAACCGATCTCCGGCTAGATCTGCATCTGAGTATCCGGACAGTTGGATATTGTCGTCGGCTGGGTACCACAACCCAACATTAACAGTACCCTTCAGATACTTGATGATGTTCTTTGCTGCCAACATGTGTGCTTCCCTCGGCTGAACTTGGAACCGAGCACACACTCCAACCGCGTAAGATATATCTGGCCGACTGGCGGTTAGATATAGCAAAGAACCAATAATCCCTCTATACTTACTGGCATCCACGAGTTTTCCCTCAGATCCGGGTTCAATCTTCCAGTTAGTATTCATCGGGATCCGTGTGGTTTTACTTGTCTGCAATCCGAACTTTGCGATGAGCTCCTTTGTATATTTGGACTGATTAATAAAAATCCCTTTTGATGACTGCTTCACTTGTAGCCCAAGAAAATAGTTCATCTCACCCATCATCGACATCTCGAATTTCTCCTTCATGAGAGTTGAGAATTTCTCGCACAGCTCCTCCGATTTGGAACCGAATATGATGTCGTCGACATAGATTTGCACAACAAGTATGCCTTCTCCAACTTTTATGGTGAACAGTGTTTTGTCAACTGACCCTCGTTTGAACCCCGAGTTCAGAAGAAAACCACAGAGAGTGTCATACCAAGCCCTAGGTGCTTGCTTCAATCCATAGATTGCTTTCTTCAACTTATACACTCTTCCATCACCAGTCTCAAAACCGGGAGGTTGTTCAGCATAAACATCTTCCTAGAAAAATCATCAGTAACAACAAGTGTATATTCGTTACCATTCATGCTCTTGGGAGTAACAGGCCCGAAGAGATCCATATGGATCAGCTGCAATACTCGGTCGGTTGATGGAATCGTTTTCAACCGAAAGGAGGATCTAGCGAGCTTTCCCAGCTGACACGCACTGCAGATATGTGTTGGTGAAAACACACTGTTCGGGATTCCCTTTGCATGTTCCTGTCTCGCAAGGCGGTTCATTGTCTTGAAATTCAGATGGTTGAGTCTTTTGTGCTACAGCCAGCTCACATCTGAACTACTCTTCGATAAAAGACAGGTGTCAGGAGGACTACTATTCCAATCTGCATAGTAGACATTCCCGGTTGGGGATCGATTTCCCAACAATATGACTTGCTTTGTTCTAACATTTTTGACTCTGCAGCCCTGTGCATCAAACTTGACAGAGAAACCATTATCACAGAATTGGCTGATGGAGAGCAAGTTATGCTTCAATCCATCAACATATGAAACATTGAGAATAGACACGAGATTGGTTTCAAGGGTACCGTAGCCTTTGGTGTGACCTTTTGAGTTGTCACCAAAGGTAACAGATGGTCCTTCCTTCTCCACGAAACTTCCAAGCAAATCCCTCAGATTTGTCATGTGTTTCGAGCATCCACTGTCCATCACCCACATGGTATGTGATGCTTTATTCTTCCTCAGCTGTTCCTCCTGCTCCTGCACAGAGAAACACGCTTAGGTCCCCAATTTTAGTTGGGTCCTGGAGGGTTAGAACCACTTCCCCCTTGAACTGTGGGTCGCTTTTCCCTGTAGATTCGGATAGATTTGTCATTCCAAATTATCTTTCCTTCTCCATCAACTATAACAACACCTCGGTCAACCTTAGGCTTGTTGTTGTTATTGACGTTCTGTTTCTTGGGAGGAGATTGATTTTTTCCATTGTGGGCTTTAGGAAGAGAGGCGTTCCCCCTGTTTTGCTGACGTTTCTGACCCTGTTGGTTTTGCCTATGAGGTCGGACGCCATTTTGGAATCTTTGTGGCTGAGTCTGATTCCATTTTCCTGGCTGTTGACGACAGTTGTTCATGCCCGGTTGTTGATTCATGTTCTGGCATGAATATCCGCAGCTGTTGGAACTGTTCCACATTAGTTGACCCTGATGGAACCTCTGGTTGTTCTGAAGATGGAACCGATGTTGATTCTGATGGTTGAATCCTTGTCGGTTCTGTTGATTCCATGGTCGGTTCTGAGGTCAGTTCTGATTGTATCTCCGACGTTCTTGATTCCTCTTCTGAGTCCTGGAACATTCTCCCTCGGTTGTTATCCCAACTGATGGATTCTTCAGTTCTCCAACCACTGCTCCTTTTCCTTTCTCAGTTGTAGTTTCCTTAGCAGATTGTGCTGTAGGTGCTTGCTGTGACGTGGAGGTTAGATTAAGTTGGGGAGTTGCAGCCTCAACTGTATTTGGTTTGGCAACCGTGACATCCACAGCATTGATAAAGGTTACGGGTGGAATTCCAGTATCTTTGACCATGTCGTAGCCGAGTCCAGACACGTCATCCATCTGTCGTCGGTAACTAATGAGATTCTCGATGATTTTGGATAATTGATATAGCTTTATCAGGTTGTCCTTCTCAGTTTGTAGATCCTTGAGAAGAACAGCTATATGCTCGGTCTGTGCGTCTGACATCTTCATCAGCTGGTCGATCTGTGCCTCTTGCTTGTTCAACTGCTCATGTTGCTCCTTGATCTGCTCCTTCAACTCCTCATCGGTTGGAGCCTTATTTTGGTTGACCACATTCAGTTGACTTTTGAGATCATCAATCTCTTCAGTTTGACTTTTAATCAGATCGTCCTTTTCGGTTAAGGATTCTTCAAGTCTGACAAACTGTTCTTGAAGATTCTTAAACTCAACCGATTGCTGATGCAATTCCTCACTGAGTTCTAGGAAGTCACCCCAAGAGGGTTCCAACTCTTCATCTACTGTTTCCTGCATGTTAGTAGCATTGGAAGAATTTAAGTTAACTGGACTAGAATGTACCTCAGCATCATCCTGGTCAGTTCCAAATGCCATGAGACATTGATCCTGTCCGATAGCGTTGTTGGTCGAATTCGGTTGGATTTATAGAACCGCTAATATTTTCCAAACCGAGTATCCATGTCAGCCAGATTCTTTGACAGGGCGGCGATACTCTGTTGCAGCTCTTCTCTGCTCGGCTCTTTCGAAGCTGTGTCCGCAGATCTTGTTGCCCTTGATGTTCACGGCTTGGAATAGTCGGCTCGAAGTGCTACGGTCTTTGTTCCGAAACCAACATCCTCAAGTCGACTCGTCTGCACCGAGGACTGAGTTGATCTTCGTCGGTTCACCTTGTACTCGTTTCCTTTCAGAATTGAGAACAGTCTGTCCGTTCCCATCTCTCCAAGATCAGTTCGGCTTTCATGAATGTTGGTGAAGGTGTCCCACTCAGCTTGTAGGGCTTGTAATACTTTGAGGTTGATCTCTCTCAAAGTATATTTCCCTCGTCGGATTGACTGAATCCTTCGGATGATATCCATGAACCGAAGCTCCAACTGATCAATGGTTTCATCGACTTTTAGACAGAAATTGTCAAAATCTTGACAAGCATGGGAGAACTTGTTCTCCTTGGTTTCGTCACTCCCTTCACTAAGAGATGCCAAAATGTCCCACATCTCCTTAGCTGTGTTGCACTCTTCTATCCATGGAAGATAGTCTTGTCCAACTGTGGACATGATAGTGCTCTGAGCCCAGATATCCAGTTGGCTCACTTTTGCTTCCTCGGGAGTAAAATCTTCTGGCTTTTTCTCAACCATCACCTCAGTTGCATCCCCATCATTGGGATTTGTAGGAGTGCGAATAACTTTTTCCATGATGGTGATCGGTCCGGATGTAATCACTTGTTGCATTTGATGATGCTTGGACAGTAGAATCTTCTTCATCAGAGTTTTCCAGGATGTATAGTTCACAACCGAGAACATGACAACAATCTTGTCTTTAACATCCATCTGCACACAACAAACAAACAACAAATGCAAGCAGAAATGCACTAGCGTGAAAAAGATCTATTCAGTTGACCACTGAAGAAAAACACCTCAATTCACACCTCGTGAAACAGAGACAACGGTCTTTTGAACCACTGCTCTGATACCACTTGATGGTCCCGATACGAGTTCTGGTGTATGGGGTGGGGGAATACACCACATAGGAATTTTAAAAATAACCCCCTGAAAATTACCACAACTGAGTAAGAGGACTCAGTTGGAATCACAACTGAGTAAGAAAACTCAGCTGGAAGAGTGGTGTTGTGCGGAATGTGGTGGAAACAACAATAACTCGTATAAAACAACTCACGCTCAGATGCAAGGTCGGTCAACAACCAAATCAGTTGAAATGTAAAGATGCAGTTTTGAGAGCTGATTAGATGGTCAGTTGGATATGCAAAAAGTAACTGAACAGAAAACACAACACAAAGGAATTACGTGGTTCGGAGAGAACTCCTACGTCCACAGGGAGTTGTGAGTCCACACAACTCAGTCCAAATTCTTTAGGACAGCTACCACAAAGCTTACGCGGGCTTTGCAACCGTACAAATAAGTTTGCGGGTACTTATCAACCTTTCTACTCAATTTCGGGAAGAGCAGGATCCTAACAACCTTTTTAGGGGATGTGTATAAGGGTGGGTTTTCCAACTACTAGCTCTAACACAGAAGTGAGCTAGGATCTAAGCTTGAACAAAGGAAGACTCAAACTAAGATCGAAAACACCAAGACAGATTCTAACTCTCTATGAACTCTCAACTGGTGATGTTCTTAGAGATTAATTGCAGTTTAGCTTGTGTGCAGTATATTGTCGTTCTTTCGCTCGTCTATCTCTCTACTCTGTCTTCTATGTGTTCTTTTTTGATGAATGAATGAATGCCTCTATTTATAGGCGGTGAGGATCAACTAGCCGTTGGAAGAGTCGTTGATCTTTGTTCTGTGAAAGCGATGGCTTGTCTCTCATCTCTGCAGATTTTCTCGATTTGGTAACTGTGAACTTCTGCTTTCCTTCTGAGACAACCTTGTGTTGGGCCAAATGAGGTAATGACAGAACATTAAACCTTCACGTGACTTCCTATTTGAAATTCAAATTTCAACCTTTGTCTTTCAACATTGGTTAGTCGGTTGAGACGTTTGATCTTCATCTGAGTGGTCTTCAACTGATGTTCCATCTGATCGTTACCTTCATCTGACATTCTGTCTGAAGAGGAAAAGTTGAACCCTCAGCTGCCTTGAGCTTCATGTTGTCGATCTATCAGATTGAGTCCTGCAACTGATGTTCCATCTGAACAGTTGGTTTGAATGCTCAGTTTTCTTTCTTACATCTGATGTTCCACATCCGAGTTTCCATCTGAATTTCTATCCGAGTACAGCCATGTTGCCGTCTTCAGCTGGAGTCCTGTAAAGATAAAATCTAAACATTGCTCAAACAACGAGCCTAAATACTAACTTTAGGAAATGGCAATATCTACTCGGTTGGGGTCAGTTGGTTTTGGAATCAATCAAAACTTTACTAAATTTCCCAACAGTTGGACTATCCCTTCTTCTTGGAGCTTGTTAACAACATAACTCCCAACATCCTTCACGAGCTGCTTCCTTTCATCCGATAGCCATGATATGAGCAGATTTGTTGCTGCCTCAGCTATCTCTCTCACCAGAACTGCTCTTTCTGGCCCTTGCATTAAGGTGGCAAGGATGGAGGAACCGGTATCGGCGGCAGGAGTAGCGGTTGAGGTGAATGCAATGTTTGTATGCGGAAGAGGAGGAGGAGGAGGATTTTCTAGATCATCTTTGTAGGCAGCAGGGTCTTCATTGTCTTCAGGCTCTTCATCATCTTCACCAATGTCGGCTGCTTCTCTTTTTTTTTTCTTTTTGGCATCGTTCGGATCATACTTAAATGCGAACTGGCTGAATTCCAAATCGTTCTGTAGAGACAGCCAATATGGTGTTTCCTTCTCAGCTATGGAGGACTTGAGCACCTGTCGAAGATTCTGACAAGGATACAATAAGGTTAGAGAAACTGCCGGTAAACTTGGTACACTTGGTACGCAATTACAATTGCGTACCAAGTGTACCAATTTTTTTAAGCAATATCAGTACGAAATTCCAATTGCGTACCGAGTGTACCTAATAAATTGCTTCTTTAACTTGGTACATTTAGTACGCATTTATGATTACGTACCAAGTTTACCAATATATCTATTCAAACTTGGTACGCATTTATCACTGCGTACCAAGTGTAGCATTTTGACACTGGTAAAAGTGGTACATATTTGTGAATGCATACCAAATTTTACTAAAATTATATTAGATCTAAGAAGAAATCTTACCAATTTTATGTCTTCTCCTGGGTGGATTTCTGTGTCTCTGAGGAATCTGTACCTCAACATTCGAGGCAGTTTCTTCTCGGTGGACCTCAATGCCATCTTTCTTCCTATAGCCGGCACAGCCTCAAACATCCAATCCTGTTTAATAAATAAACTTTTGTTAGTATGTAATCATATACAAGATACAATAGGTTTACTTGGTAATCTTGGTACGTAATTATAAATGCGTACCGAGTTTACTAGCATTAAACTGTTATGTTTGGTACGCAATTAGAAAATCGTACCAAGTTTTCCAAGAGCTTATACTTATATTTGGAAATCTTGGTACGATTTTCTAATTGCGTACCGAGTTTTACCAGTTTTGATTTGTTACATTTGGTACGTAATTATAAAATCGTACCAAGTTTTTCAATAGGTTATAATTAGATTTGGAAAACTTGGTACGATTTCCTAATTTCGTACCGAGTTTACCAGTATCGAATTGTTAAGTTTGGTACGTAATTATAAAATCGTACCAAGATTAACAATAAATAACAATTTTACCTATTAAGAACTTACCAATAAAGCGAAACTGCAGCCTCGGATGTGGTAACCGATGCCGGATTTTTTTTTTATCTTTTGTGTCGATTGTTTTGAAACAATCGACAACCATTTGAAACGAGAAACTGCCCCAGGGGAATTTCTCCCAATCTTCCTCATCCTCAACCAATACCCATAGCCAGTCCGGGAGTTTTTTCCGGGCATTCTCATAGCCCAGGACGTACGATGCTGCCAACAGAATTTTTTCCAACTTCAAGTAGTCGTCGGTGCTGATCTTGATTTCAGATTTCTTGAGAAAAAACTTTATTTTCTTAAATGGTGTCCAAACCTCTGCAGGAGTGACCATTTCGTTGCTGAATAGTCGGGTGTACAATGAGGATCGCGGTATGATGTGGTCGGCGTATGGGTTGAATTCTGCAGGGCTAAAATTCAGGCCGCTCACCAAAGCAAATTCTTGTTGGCTGAAGCGCAAGAGCTTCCCCTCAACCTTGAACTATATAGTTGATTCATCATACTTAGGGAACGATTCCACCTGACGAAGCACCATCCAGTGTATGGCCTTCCCCGATCGCGTGTTCATGTCCTCCATCCCCATAAAGTGCCGAGGCAGGACTGCTTCAGCTTTTCTAACGTTGAGTTGCCACTTGCGGTGATGCATGCTCGGATGTCGAAAATAAGTGACTCATAACCATGAGTCATTGTTTTGTTTTTCAATTTGCTAAGTTTCAGCCTCTTGTATTTCCATCTGTTCTGCAATAAGAAAAAAAAAACAATTTAATAACAAATACATATTCACTGTTTAGTCATAATCTATTTGGTAAAACTGGTAAACTTTTACAAATACGTACTAAAACTCCTGGTACGCTTGGTACGTTTTTGCTAATGCGTACCTAATGTACTTGTCATGTAGGTACGCATTTTGCAAATACGTACTTGAAAATAATGAAATACTGGTACACTCGGTACGTTTTTCATAATGCGTACCAAGTGTACCTGTAGAGTATGTACGCTTTTGTAAATAAGTACCTACATTACAATGAAAAACTGGTACACTCGGTACGTTTTTCAAAATACGTACCGAGTGTACTAGAAACATACTATTTTTCTTGGTACGTATTTGCAAAAATCGTACCAATTTTAACCAAACAAGGCTATATTCAAATGAACCGAATGCAAAATACATCATGCATAAACAATCTCAGATATTCAACAAGAAGCTATCCTTAATTTCAGAAATTACAGATCTAGAATTATCGGTACGTATTTTACAAAACGTACCCGTTGTACCAGTACAGTTTTCCCCCAAAATTACAGATCTACAAATCGTACCCTAATTTCCATTCTACTCAACAAACTAGGTACGCAATTGACATTCAAAACATAGCGAACCCGCGAAATCGGAGAAATCAAGTGATAATCAAACATGCAACCACCATAACTTTAAAATCTGGAAAACTTACCGGCAAATGTTCAAAAACATCTTCTTCCCCGACTTCCTCCTCTTCGTCCGGCTGTGTAGACTGTTCTTCTTCCTCTTCCCGCGGCGGCGACGAATGTGCTTCTTTCTCATTGTGCGGCGGCGACGTCTGTTCTGCTTCTTCTTCGCGCGGCGGCGTGGACTGTGCTACTTCTTCGTGCGGCGGAGGAACTTCGGTCCTTTTAGACCTTGTTTTCGTCGGGGCTTTGCTCGGCATCGCCGCGGCTTTGGTCGTTTGCTTCTGCGCGCCTTTTGTTGGCTTTGGCGCGGCGATTTTGCTCGGCGCGGGTTTGCTCGTTGCCGTCGGAGCTAGGGTTTGTTTCGCCGCTGGATTGGCGGTTTTCGACTTCTTCGTCCTCGGAGCTATCTAGGAAATGGAAGTAGGAGGTTGACGGCGGAGAGAGGTGACGGCGGAGAGAGTTGACGGCGGAGTGAGAGGAAGAGGAAGAGGAATTGTCGTGCTGGAGAAGAAAATTGAGAGAGAGAAAAGCGGGAGAGAGAATGAGAGGGTAAGAAATGTTCTTTGAATAATAACCGTGTAACACCTATTATCCTATAAGGGTATTTCAGTCAAATTGGGTACAATTTTACCCAATATTTATTAAAAGTGATATTTTGACAAAATTTGATATTACCATGTAGGGTAATGACATATCACCATTTGCCTCTTTGTTTATTATATGTATAAAAGAACTAAAATTATACGGTATATAATTCGGAGAGTCTTGGGAAACAAGTGAATGAAGAGAATAATAATAATAAGATTTAGGTTAAAGTATGTGATATATGTTGTTAGGGCATTCACAACAGTGGGCTCCGAAGCCCTAGGGCTATGGGTATTTTGGTGGGGTCCCAATGATTGATAGCCCGGGCTTGAAATTTTCACTATGGTGAAGCCCGACCCCTAGGGCTATCCAATGATTGATTTGTATTTAATTTTGTTTTTTAATTTTAATTTTTTTTTACAATATATAACAAATTAATTATCTAAATACAATAAGATTAAAACTCGAACAATTTTATTGAATTTGAAAAACAGATACGAAAAATACAATAATATTGAAAATAAAGTTAGAGCTAGTTGAGCGGACCGAAACGCGTCCAAACAGATACGAAAAATACAATAATATTGTATATAACATTACCGTTGCATTTTTTAATTTTTTTTTTCATTTGAGAATTTAAAAAAAAAAAATTGCAGAAAATGGGAGGAAGCGACGCGTGTCCATCCTCCCCTCCATTGCAGCGCCTCGCCCCCGGGCTTCACAGCGCCAGGGCTCCATTGGCGCCGCCCGCCCGCCGCTGCTCCAACGGGGTTAGCCCTCGTCGCGGGCGGGCTGTCCTCCCTTCGCCCTTCCTTCGCCCTCCCCGCTGTGACTGCTCTTATAGATTTTAGAATTTAGTCTGATGATTAGATTGAATTGTGATGTTTTGCTTTTCCTCTTTATATAAGGAGAAGGGGTAGAGTTTGAAATCAAACATTTCTATTTATAGATAAAATCTACTGTTTGGATGTTCGGATGAGACATGATATACATCCTAATGAGATGATAATTAACAGCAAACTGCTGAAAACTGCATAGCCTAATCCAAATTAAAAGTAAATTAGTCCATTCTTAATGCAGTTAATGAAACTGTATTAGTTTGTTCATTAACAAATATATATACACATCGGATTCAAGGGCGGTTCAACATTAGGTGGCATAAGACAACCCAAACCAAACTCCATCAATAATTAATAATCTGATTAATATCCACTTGTATTACAACTTTGTAGTATACTAAGTATAAATTCAGTAAATAATAGTAATTCAAATTTATATCATATAATCATAAAATATACTATATGAATGCAAGTTGCAGAGAATGCTTATTATCCTGTGCCAATTAATTTCGGATTCCTTGGTATAAATCTGATGCCCACCGCCGCCTCTGAATTTCGCAAACCCTAACCTATCCCTCAATGTTAGACGAAAGCCATGCCGAGGCTGACCAAGAACCGCCGCCGCCGCCACCAAGCTACCTTCTGCACTCCATCAACTCCACCATAGTGATCCGGCAGCTCCACTCCCAAGGCATCCCCTTCCAGCTGTGGCCCGCCGCCGCCACCCTCGTCGCCCTCCTCGACCGTCAAACTGAATCCAGCGGCCTCTCCTGCTTGTTGACCGGCGACAAGCGGCGCCTCCGCGTTCTGGAGCTGGGGTCGGGGACGGGACTGGCGGGGATCGCGGCAGCCGCGTTGCTTGGGGCTAGAGTGACGGTGACCGACCTCCCGCACGTGCTGCCGAACCTGCAGTTCAACGTCGACGCCAATGCCGGGATCCTGGCGCCCCGCGGCGGCGAGGTCCACGTGGCGGCGCTGTCGTGGGGTGACGTGGCGGAGATGGAAGGCGTGGGGAGAGACTTTGATGTGATATTGGGGTCCGACGTGGTGTATCACGATCATCTATTCGAGCCGTTGCTCCACACGCTGAGGTTTTTGTTGCTGGGGGATGAGGAGAGACAAGTGGTGTTTGTGATGGCGCATCTCAAGAGATGGAAGAAGGAATCGGCCTTCTTCAAGAAGGCTAACAAGTTTTTTAATGTTGAGGTTGTGCATAGAGCTATCCCCTCTATTGGCGACAGAGTTGGAGTCAATGTCTACAAATTTGTTAGGAGAGAAGCAGCAGCTGTCAAATCGATTTCTATATAACTGCCGTTTTCTGTTGCGCTATAAATGGATTGACTCAGATCTCTTGTCTCTGTGCCTACAAATGGTGAAGAATCATAAACTGAATCTCATCAATTACTAAAGATATGAATTGCAGCGCAGTATAAAGGGTTGAAGTAAAAATGACTGACTCAATGCAATACAACTACAAAATATTTGAGTCAAACATATCACGTTTTATCCCATACCATGTCCCAGACGAGCCATAATGGTATAGACAACGTATGAGGTGGAAGGAATCTTAAACCATACAAGTACAACCACAAGTAAATAATCTTGAACCAACTAAGAAGCTCTTCAACCTGCCTTCCCAGAAAACGAGCTGCAACGGATTTATCAATCCTTTCAAACTGAGAACCTGCGTAAACAGATTTCACCCAATAAGAATCTAAACAAGTTGTTAGGATCAAATATCTATTTAAAGACCACAAACGACTAATATCTAATTAAAGCCCACAAATGACTAAGAACATCAGGTAAGCAAGCTGAATAACAGGAATATATATATTCAATCAATTTTATTAATGCTAAGTAAAAATGAAATACTTTTGTTATCTAATGCAATCAAGAGAGAGAAACTTTTACATCTATTAAGAGTGAAATCAAACAATGAGGCTCCATGTAGCCTCTCTAACGTAAGATCATGTTAAATATTACCAACATGGCAAACTGGTAAAACAATGAAATACTAATTTCTCCCAAAATTTGCTCAAAATGTTGCCTAAGCTCTTCATGAGACAGAATCTTATCATGCACTTCTATCGCGCATTGATAGAATGCACTACTTTCTTTAGAAGAAACTCAAACTAATAACTATGAAGACTCATCTTCACGTGGCAGAGCATTAAACTAGACACTTGGAAATGATGGTTCATATAAAGGAGTGTCGACGAACCATTAACCAAAGAAACACAACAAAGAAGCAGTTTGAGAGTATTTGATGCATCCATAGATCAGTTTCACCCGTGCCTCAACTGAATAAAAAGACAAAGCAGATAAAGGCAAAACTATTCCCAAAAAAAAGTGCATATATATAATGTCATTTCCGAAAAGAACATCCAATTAGCAGCAGACGATTGTCTTATAGTATATGACAGTTATGCAAGTTAAGATTTTGGATATGCGAATTTGAAGGTGGTGTTGTTATTGAAGGAAATGAATCATGAAAAAATAGTGAAACAGCAAACTGCCAGACTTAGGTCCGACAGAGCACATGCTTAGGACTTCTACAATCAGTATCTCAGAATTCCATCAATGCAGGTTAGATATTTAATTATCAAGCACAAATGGGTCTACTATACCCAGTTAAATTAATTTTCAAACTTAATTTTCACATGAGATGCCATGCGAAAAAATCAGGTAACCAAAGTTCCAAAAGTAAAAAACAACGCAAAAATCATGTGATCCAGATGCAATTTAATGCCTGATTCCCTTTTGCAAAAGTAGAAGATATCGAGGCTGGAGCATACAACATGCAGTTACACTGATGGCTATTCATGAATCAGGCCAGTAAAAAAAGAAGGGTCTGGATCAAGAAAATGAAGTGGCCAACATCTTAATATAGATTTGCATGCTTTCTTACAGAAAGTGGAGCATTTGCAGAAACAAACATATGATACTTCTTCGTTACACTAAATGAAAGAATCTCCACACAGTCAGATAATTTAGTTAAAATTTTCCTTGTTGAGGAAAGTATTACAATTGAATACAAGATACGTCATCCAGGCCTGCTGTAATCCTCAAGTAATATAAATAACACATGATGTCTTATCACAAATATTACCTACGTAACATAATGCAGCACTGACCAGACTACATAGATGATAAAATCTTAGATCATCAAGAAACAAAACAACAGTTATTTTCACTTGAAGACTCTTCTAAGAACATTCTATCCAAGGCCAAATCCTATTCACAACGTAGGCAAAAATCGAGACTACCATTCTCATAGGAAGTCACATGACACCCCATAATCTAGAGCACTCAAGAATTTCCGCTCTTAAAATTAGTGATGTCCAACTCAAAATGAATTAGTGATACAAAACATCCCTCGATATTTTCGTTACACAGACTTGTAGTTTCTGCCTTGTGGTAAATGCAGTCTTTCAGGCATTATATCAGCAATTTGGGATCAAACCCATCAGGCATCCACACAAGATAAAACTAGGTGTTTCACAAACATAAATAACTCTAGACATATAAGGGCATTTACTTTGGGTGATATAGTATTAGTTTGACAATACGTATGATTGAGTATTTGAAGGACTATACAATCAAACAAGCTCAATGTTTCTCAATCCATCCAAGTATGTGGTGGGTTGAGATAGCATCACGTAATATAACAAAACAAAATTCTCTGTGAAATACCACATCCTTCAACGTCCTTACTCTTTAAACGAAAGAATTGCATCGCCATCAATAATAAAAGAAAATAATTTGAATTTCCTTTCCTAGAATGCCATCACCCACCCGTAACCCCACATAATATACAATCTCAAACAAGAAAATAACTCATCACGGTAGAAGAAAAATGGAGTATAACATGATTCTTGATTAAATTAAAACAAGCTTATTCAAGCAAATACCTCAACAAGCCGAGAACATTATCAAACCCCCAATAAACAAAAAAGTTAGAATCTCATTAGTTACCTGGCGAAAATGAAATCATACGAAATCAATGAAATTTAAATTAGAGAAAGATTGTGGCCACTCTAAAAAAAAACTCAATTGATTTGAGCAGGAAGCATAGGGATAAAATAGGGGAAAGGGATTTTTGCCAATCCGACAACTTTAACAGTTAAACCAAACTCTTCTAAATTTCAGATGGGCCGATGCCTTGGGAATATGGGCCGACCTCAGGCTTGACGGAGACTATACTTTTTCTATGTTCCTCGTATATATATTGAAAATGTTGCACTTGAAATGAAGATTATTCAATTTCTAATCTACGAAATGGGGCCAGACCAAAAATTATTAAGCCCAATGTAAGAAAAAAAATGTTTATTTAGCTCCAAATGGATGGGAGAATGAGAGCAGATTTCCGATCAATTTCTTTTCACATTACAATTCCCTCCAAACCCAACATCAAATTGTACTACAATATTTATTATTCTTAACAGACCTATTTACCATTTTCGTATTTACTTTATTGTTTACAACTCTATCTCTTATTTTACTAATCAAATTTTTATTTGTATTACCGTTTATCCGATTACATTTTTACAATTTGTCAGAGCAAGATAAACAAGCCCCCAAATACTCTCTCCATCACTATCCCCTGCTAAATATATCATGCAGTACTTAAAACTAGTTTATTAAATAAGTGGATAAATTTTACTATTTTTATCCCTTATGTATGAAAAATCAGACATCATAAACAATTTGGATTGAGGAAAGCATTAGAAACTTTTATTCAGGAAACAAGTATTTTAAAAAGGGTAATGATATTCGGCCACACTGTGGTCAGCCACACGAGCTAAAAATAGTAACATATGTTTTTAAAATGGAAATATACCCTAATTGAGAAGCATAAACCCTAAAGAGAAAATATGATTATTTCCATTTTTATAGTCAACTTTCCTTTTTTTACGCGTGTGGCCGGCCACACGGTATCTTTATTCTTTTAGAAACAAGTTTTGTTTGAAAATATAATATTTATTCAGGATTGGCTTAAATTTGTGTGAACGGAGGAGTAGTTTGTTAGTTGTTACGACAAGAAGTCAACGAACTCCATTAAGAAGAGAAAAACATGCTAGAATTCGAATTTTCGACTAATAAATGATGTCAATATTGTTATCTATTTTGAGAGAAGAAGGTTTGTTTAGGACGGTAACTTTTACTGTTTTTCAATTATAGGCCAAAATTTTCCGGGCTTTCAATTTTAGGACAATATCTAAAATATTGATCAATTTTAGGACAAAATTGAGCTCGATCGGGCTAAGTCGCACTTCACTCTCACGTGAATTCAAATCTTCGGCCCGATTCCCACTTGGTTGCCAACTAGGCGGTCCATTCATCAATTGTATATATTATTATTACAAATAAAAATCAAATATTCACCCTACAAAGTAAGCTCGTCCAGAAAAAGAAAACAAAACCACACCGCAGCCGCTCCAAGAGTCTATTATGTCAATTACATTTAGTTCGGGCAGTAAAAATTCTGATTTGCAATCGATTGTGACTAGGGTTCTTCAGCTTTGGGGTGGTTGTTGTGTGTTTTTGTTTTCTTTTTGTGGACGAGTTTACTTTGTAGTGTGAATAATTGATTTTTGTTTGTAATAATAATATATACAATTGATGAATGGACTGCCTAGCTGGCAGCGAAGTGGGAATCGGGCCAAAGATTTGAGTTCACATGAGAGTGAAGTACGACTTAGCCCGATCGGGCTTAATTTTGTCCTAAAATTGATCAATATTTTAGATATTGTCCTAAAATTGATTAATATTTTAAATATTGTCCTAAAATTGAAAGCCCGCAAAATTTTGGCCTATAAATGAAAAATGGTTAAAGTTACCGTCCTAAAAAAAAGCTCTTCTCTCTATTTTTACTAGTACTAAATTTTCGACTAATTAATGATGTCAATATTGTTATCTATTTTTACTAGCATTAATGACGTCATTGTTATCTATTTGTATTGATAAACTTGATCTGAAATTATGTATATATAACCATCCCAATAAAGGTACAAAGATCGAGTTTAAAAAACAATAACATTCCGAAAGACTCAATCTAGCTCCCTACTATAATATTCTTTCTTTCTTTCTTCTTCTTTTTTTTTTCCTTTATTTTTTTGTTGTTGTTGAACGAATTGACCATTTCAAAATATGTTGGTAAAGCAAGGCGATTCTGGAATAATGTTGCAGCATGCTACGCTAAACTTATAAAAATAGAAAGAAAAATGGATGAAGCAATTGGATGACAAATGGACAATAAGGTAGATTGGGCATTATCAATCATCGAGAAAAGAAAAAGAGAATAACAAAAAAGGGGTTTCGAGTTTCCTTTGGGCAGAAGACTAGACCTCCTTCTAGGAGACAATTGGAGGTTTACAGTTTTATCTTTTTAGTCTTGTCTTATTTTCAATATTTGACTCACTCTAATTTAATACTTACTACCCCATCTGTATATATATGTATTCCACATTATTATTTCACTTAATTTCAGTTCATACATTAGGAATTCTGTTTAACTATATATTGTCACTAATTTGTGTAATTAAAGTCTCAGGATTGAGTTCATCGTACTGCAATCTTTCAATGTTAGTATGTTACAATGAAAAAAAACAAAAACAAAAGTATTTTGGTTGCTTGTTGTGTAATGTAAATGTTGTGATGATCAATAACATATCATCGTTTTCTTTTCCTTTACTCCATTCTCTTCTCCCACACCCTCAAAGACATCAATTTTTTAACATTACCTGCCAAAAGTAGATCCTGTTAAAAACGACGTTACTATGGGCTGTAGACCAATCCTAATATCTCTCTTTCTCTTTCTAGTTTCTATACATTAGTATGTTTTAGTTTAATGGGGAGAGAGAGAGAGAGAGAGAGAGAGAGAGAGAGAGAGAGAGAGAGAGAGAGAGAGAGAGAGAGAGGGGAAGAGAAAGTGGAGGGGAGAGAGAGAAGTGGGAGACTGGGATTCACTTGTTCCAGTTGTATCTCGTTGCTTTTGAGGAATGTTTTTTTTGGAAGTTCAAACACTGTTTCTTTTCGTGACTTGTGGTAGTAATAATAAGATACTTGGAGTAATATATTTATTATTTTATTTAATGATTAATTGAGTGACGCATTTGCATGCATGCATGTATGGGGAGAGTCCATCGAGTGCCACGTGGCACATGGATTAATGGCAATGATTAGCTCTTTTTTGGGTTTGTGTTTAACAAGATCTGATACGCACATTGATTGCAATCTTTCGGAATTTGGTAACTGCTGCTAGGACTGTGTGAAAGTAAAAATAAAAATCGGGAGTTGCTTTGATTTCGCTTATAACTTCCTAATTCTTTCCATACACTAGTATATGTATGTTAACTTTGAAAGAGTATATTTCTATCTATTTTGTTATCACATTCACTTACATAGATCATAGTCCCTTACTTTTTTAAAGTCGTAGTCACCATCTTAAATAATGAAAATATTGGACAGATAATTAAATCTTCTAAAGGGGTGTTTACTAAATAGGATAGAATTAATTATTCTTATGTCATGATTTCTTCAATCACACATATATAATTCTAAATATAAATAATAGTCGTGTGTTATAAGATATTCTTGCATATAATCCTCAAAAATAAACGTTTAAATTAAATATATTTATCTTTAAAACCATATAAAAAAGATCATGCAGCCGTTTTGTGCTGCAAGGATGCGAATTTAGCTAGCTTACTTAAGAATTAACTGCGTTGTTTGACTGCTGAGATTTTGAGTTTGCTGTGTTTGTATTATTTTTTCCCTTTGTTATTAATAAAACATCTACTTAACCAAAACTAAAACCATATAAAAAATAAGCTTTTATTCTTCTTTAACATAGTATTTAGGAATATTATTATGAATGACTCTGTTCCTATAGTAAGATCTCATTAACATAGTTTTATTATAATAAAATTAATTATTTTTTAAAAAACTATTGTAAAACTTATCATTTTTTATGTTTTTACGTTGATGTCTTAATAATTGTGCTAAAGCAAGTATATGTTTTTTATATGAATAATTAAATATAGTATAATGGCATAGAGAGGGCCCACAAAATCCGAGGAGGCACGTAAGATGATGATTGGGCGGAGATTTGATTGCCCTCAAAGGCTGTGAGAATTAATGGTGTTCGTGTGGGTTTGCATCATTAACCAAAATCCAATCCCATAAGACTTGCACATTTTTAATTCTAGCTAATTAGTAAACACACATTATAGATCTTCCCCATCATTATTCTCCGTCCCGTTTTAATTATAAGATATTTTAACCTTTTCATTTGTTCTTTTTATAAAATGTTTTCATTTATCAATAATACTTTCTCTCTCTTCCATCAATTCTACTTCACATTTTAATTAATTATTAATGATGGCTTATTTTTCAATTAGTCTTTTGAGTTCTTTACATTAAATTTCATTAACTTGACATTAAATTTCATGAAAAAATGGCTCCAATTTTTAAAATAGCATTGCAAAAGAAATTGACTATTAATGTTTCGTAATTCCTGTGCAAAATGCTAAAATATCTTATAATTACAAACGGAGGGAGTATTACTAAAAGGAAAACGATTTTTACTTTGAAAAAATCCTACGTGACACAAATTATATTCATCCATTCATAATTATCTAAATTCTCAAATTTTTGAATTTTTAAATGTAAAATAATAGATTTTAAATATCTATACTAAAATTTTATGTCCCACGTCGGTTTCTCAATGAAACTTCACCTATTGAAAAGCATATAAATACCTAGAATCAATGTGTATTTTCTCATCTTTTGCTCCACCAGTTTTATTTGGACAATTTATTTATTAATCGACTGAATAAATAACTATATTTTATAGTTTAATTTAATTTAATTTGGTCAATTTATTAATTGGTCAAATAGATAATTATTTTTTGTAGGAATTTTATTTGGCCAATTTATTTATTAATCGGCCGAATAAATAACTGCTATATTTTTATAGTTTAATTAATTTAATTTAATTTGGTCAATTTATTAATTGGCCGAATAGATAATTATTTTTATTAGGAATTTTATTTGGCCAATTTATTTATTAATCGGCCGAATAAATAACTGCTATATTTTTATAGTTTAATTAATTTAATTTAATTTGGTCAATTTATTAATTGGCCGAATAGATAGTTATTTTTATTAGGGAACCAATTTGTTAGTTGACATAATAAATGGTTCCAAAATAGTTTGGATAATTTATTAGTTGACCGAATTAAATTTGAAAATAGTCTAATATTTTTTTATTTAATTTGATAAAAAATAAGTAATTTCTAATTTATCAATTAATTAGGTAGACGGACCAATTCCCAACTGACGGGTACCTCAACTCGGGATCTCACGTGACACATTTTCATTCTTTATTCTTATTAATTTTAAAATTTTCATTTTTTTCATGTATTTTCTAAAATCTAGAATCGTCATAAATTGTGCATTTACAAATCAAATCAACGGGTCAATTCTGATCCAAAACCGTGGCGGTAGACGAGCCAATTCCTGAATAAGTGGTTCCAAAATAGTTTGGATAATTTATTGGTTGACCGAATTAAATTTGAAAATAGTCTAATATTTTTTTATTTAATTTGATAAAAAAAATAAGTAATTTCTAATTTGTCTAATATTTTTTTATTTAATTTGATAAAAAAATAAGTAATTTCTAATTTGTCAATTAATTAGGTAGACGGACCAATTTCCAACTGACGGGTACCTCAACTCGGGATCCCACGTGACACATTTTCATTCTTTATTCTTATTAATTTTAAAATTTTCATTTTATTCATTTTTTCATGTATTTTCTAAAATATAGAATCGTCATAAATTGTGCATTTATAAATTAAAACCGTGGTCAACGGGTCAATTCTGACCCGGAACCGTGGCGTTAGACGAGCCAATTCCAACTGACACTCGAGGAATTTTGCATTTTATGCCTTATTTCCCATGTATTTTCTAAAATCTATAATCGTCATCCATAAAATAATTTTTACGTTATTTATAATTGAGTTTTCAGCTTTGCATAATTTATAATTTTAATTAACGAATATTACTAACGATTAAAGACGATAATGAATAGTACAATCATTATTTTCATTAAATTTTTGTATCTATACAAATTCTAAATAAATTTTATAAATTACGCACTTATAAATCAGAGTCGTGGTCAACTGGCCAATTCCACGCAGAACTGTGGTGGTAGACTAATATACAGACTTTTATCAGAAAGGAACACAAATGACTAATTTTTTAATCGGATTTTAAACAAGTACGAGTATATAAGTTTTAAACAGGTTTGAATAATCCTAAACACATCATCTTAAATTGTTTGATTAATCGTCTCCGTTGGAAGTTGGAAAACGTAGAATATGTAGGAAAATTGATAGAAAAATTATTAACGATTTATCAATGAGTCAATTCCGACCAATAATCAGTACTTGCGGGACAACTTTTTTTTTAATATATTATATAATTTTAAAATCATAAAATTAAGAATATTTATGGTCAGCTTTTATCTTATATCATTGACTAAATAATTTTATGAATCACAATCATTCCACATAAAGTTTTGTAAAAAGGAAAAACTACCAAGTACATAGTGAAACAATTCTTGAAGTTTTATTCTCGATTAGTTAAAAAAGTTATTCTCGAAGCTGGTAAAAAAGAAATTAAACGAATGTCATCATTTATTTTTCTATGAATATATTTGGAAGATGATTATTTATATAATACTACAATTTATAATTAAATTTTTATTTATTAAATATTGTGTGAATATTTTTGGAATATAGTTATGTATATAATTAAATATTAATTTTAGGTAAAATGAAAACAAATGTCATCATTAATTTTTTGTGAATATATTTGGAAGATGATTATTTATATAATTTAAAATCAGTATTGTAGTGAATAGGCCGGTTCCAGGTCGGAACTGTCGGGGTAAACGGGATAATTGTGAAGCGGTGGTTCAACTTTTTTTTTCTTAATCTTGTGTTGAATTCATAATGTGGGGTATTTAGGGTCACTTACATCTTATAGACAGTTTTAACGTCTATAATATTATTCGCTATCTATATATATCTTCTCTCTCTCTCACTACCCGCTCCTTCCCTAGCCTCTTTTTCTTCATAAAAAGCTAAAAAATTCAGCTTAAGAGTCGCTTTTCTTTGAGAGAGAAATATATTTTTGCCCACATCGGTTTTGTAGAAGAACAGAGCTTTAACAATTATCGAAAGTAATGAGAATATATTAGTTATAATTTTTAACAAACATAACTATATGGGTTTGAGACGTAAATATGTGGTAAAATTACTTTTTAATTGAATTTGAGATGTGTTCAAAGGATATAAATTCTAAACGAGTTTAGTAGATTTTCTTATTTTGATCTATCACGATTTTCTTATCTTGATTCTTGACCTATCACATAATTTCGAATTAGTGGTGTTAATGGAAATCGATACCATGACCTTTCATGCCTGAATTCACTAATTAAGTTCTAAGTGAAATAGAAAGTTGGTTCATATTCACATTGAGAGGTCATTTTTATTTAAACACTTGAACAAAAGAAAGTATAAATCCCAAGTATCAAAACTGAAATATCAATTCGGACAACTGCGTATACGTTCACCATTTTACAACCAAACAAATAGTATTAAAACGAAATAGAGGCGTAGTGCGGACGCGCTTGAGCACATCTAAGTTTTTTGTGTTTTTTTTTTTTTTTTTTTCCTTAATTTTATGAAAACGAGTTATTTATGTTTTATGTGAAGATATCATAATAACATTGGGTTAATCACAAGGCAAAACTAAGTTTTAAAAGAATTGATCGAGAGAAGAGAGAGCATCTTTTGAAAAGCGGTGGTCTTCCCCCTTTGTCGAACTCCAACTGCCCCACTCCAATCTCAAGACAACTCTCTCTCTCTCTCGTTTTGTGCTCTATTTGTTAATTTGTTTATTTATTTTGAATCTTTGATCGAATCGATCGATATTCCAGAGGACTTTGTTTGTCTGATATCGGGCCCATTCATCATTGTGGGGTCACTTTTGCTCCTCCTCTTTTTGTCCCTCGCTACCTTATCAAATTTTCAAAATTAATTTCCTCTTATATTGCAAAGATTTATAACGGATATTTCAACATTCAGATCATCCACGATGGATTTTGATCTGACGGTGTAAAAAAAAATGAATGTGTTGTATTATTTAATTAAAACATCGTGGATTTCGGCTGCATAGTTTGGGAGTAGCATAAATTCGAAGGTCATTCTCTTTGATAGTTATCTTAATAACTCGAAAGTTAGAGTTTGTGGCACAAATCTCACTTTAGTACGACCTTATCCATTAATGCTCATTTTTTGCAATCTAAATTCTTAAATTTAAAAATACACATCTTAATGTGATTTACCTTACAGTTTGCAAGCTATTGCAATTTGCATAAGAGCGAGCTTTACCTAATATGCATTGGGTAGTGTATCGTACCTAGATTATCTTAATTTATAATATAATAAAAAAATTAAGGCAAATGCTCCAGTATTGTGAAATCGAGTGGATCCGGTCAACTGTTGATTTTTTTTTTATATATTTTTGAGTTTTTTTTATACAATTAGTCCATATGCACATCACCATATATTCATATGCACTGCATTTTATGTTGATATGCACAACCTTCTTCCAATTTTTATTATGATCAGGTCATATGCACTTCAAAGTATATCCACATGCACAACAATGTTCACAGATATGCACCACGTTGTATTTGCATATGCACAACCAATTTTTCGATTTTGTTTTTAAAATTTTCAAATTTATTTTGCACTCTTTTTTTGGTTTGTCTCTCGTTGTTTTGTTTGCCGCTTCTTCTTTGGTCAAAATTTGAGCGAGGGAAGCCGAAAAATCCAATTTTTTGCCCGACAATTATCCTTATATTAGTAATCGGAGCGAAAGTGGAGCCATAAAATCAGAGCCGAAGACTTCATTGGGAAAAAAAAAACCGTAAATAAAAAAAAATGAAAAAAAAAATTGGAAAAAGTTAATATATACATATCGGTACTCTTCGGTGTGCATATGAACATTAAGTGATGTGCATATAGACTTATTGCAAAAAAAAAAGGCCGCATGAACAACACGCGCCGATCTCACAACCAGTTGCAAAGCATAGGAGTGTTACTAAAAAATTAAACCTTAAAATACATATATAATTAATTTATAAATATGATCACGTGTATGTTCTATAGAAAATACGTACTCCCTCCGTCCACAATTTAAGTCTCTACTTAACTACTTTTTTTTATCCACAATTTAAGTCCCTACTTACCTTTTTGTACAATTATACCCTCCTACTTTTTCTTTATTTACAATACTTTACCATTGATGACCCCACCTTACAACAATTTTATTCCTACTTTTTTGTCAATACCACTATTTTTTTGTCATTATCCACTACCCCTACATTCTAACTTTTACCCCACTCAAAACAATTTTTCAGCTTTTCTTAATCTCCGTGCCGGAAGCAAAATGAGGACTTAAATTATGGACCAAGGGAGTAATAAATATAAAAAATAGTTAATTTGTGCATCACATACCTTCGAAATTAATTGAGTGGTATAAGTCAAATCCAATCCATTATGTTTCAATCAATTCATTAGACAACTCAATCAATCCTTAAGTGACAACACAAACGAAGAATAAACGTATTGTTCCTTTTGCTAGATGCATGTTTTAGTGTGCCTCAAAATTTATAAATTTAACATTCTACCCATGGTAAAATTAATTTGTTAGTGTGTTATTTCTATAAATATTCTACTTATAATGATTTTGATTATTTTTACATTAATGCGTTTTAAAAATTAAAATTGTCACTTGATCGATAAACAATGAGAAACAGATATGAATACCCCCGTACAATCAACATTCAAATCTGACATTGAGAAGTAGTTCAAACAATATCATAGTATCTATATCAAAAAAATTGTGTTCAGATTGTTTGAGAAGTTAATATTTTTCTTACTATATTACTATATTCATATCAAAGCTCAAATTGAGAGGTACATATTTAATTCTACCAATATTTCGTTGTTTGGATTTGAACCTTTGCTCATGTGATGAATTTTGAGCCGTCGTGTGATTCGAAACAACACTCCCCTCATAAAGATAAGTACACACAATGCGACGTACTGTGATGTCCATTTTCTTAGATCATTGAACTTCTATAATATTTTGCACTTAATAATGTTAAATTAATATTCAAGTCCAGCCAAACTTTGTTACCTGAAATTTGATTTTGCATGTAATGAAAATAATTAATTAAATCGTGTAAATATAGTTACAAATTTCGTCTTTTAATTTTTTTCAAACCTTATGGGTTGGTGTATATATTAATGTGTTAAGTTGGAATAGTAGCTTTTCTTTTTCCAAGTTTCCATCTTTGGGTCAAAGATTTGTGCAAGGGTAGAGGAACAAAATGTGTTGCTTTGATGATTGCAGAGTATCCTCTTTCACTTTTTGCACTCCCCAGCCCCAGTACTCTCTCTCTCTCTCTCTCTTTTTCAATAGAATCTCAAGATCTTTGTAATTACACTACTATCTCTATCACTAGAGTGATATAGACTTGCCTTAACTTTTTATGGAATCAAGAATCATGGACTCGGACAACTAGCTAGCTTCACACATCCATCTATCTATTTCAAAAAAGCAATAATGTTTATATGTAATATTGTTTCAAAATTTGGAATAGAAATTCGTAGCTATCTATATGATAGAACTTCCCCGATTACTATTAGTACTACTATTAGGCTATCTATATCGCACCTCGAAGGAGGAGTCTCGAGGGCTCGAAACCCCCTCGACTCAAGACAGGTGCGCTGGAAGGCTCCGCAGCTCGAGACCGGCTTGAGCGGCGCATGTAACGCATGTGCGGAACATAAATTTAAAAAAAAAATGTCGGCGCGTGTAATACGGTAAAAATTTTAAATGCCGCAACGAGCGAAAAAACGGCTACAAACACTTTTTTTTTTCTTTATTCATTTTTTACACCTATAAATACATCATTTCTTCTTCCATTTCATTCATCCCTTTAATCTCCAACACCTCTTCATCTCATTCATCTCTTTCATTTCTCCAACAAATTCATCCAAAAAAAATATGGATCCCAACAACCCATTTTCTTCGGCGTGGTTTCCCGACATGTCCAACAACATGTATGGTTTCACGGGGGCGGGGCTTGATCAAATCGACCTCAACACTCCGGCCTCGCCAAATCCTACCCGTCTTTCTCCCCCGACACCGATAGCCCTGCGACAAGCACCGAGGATCGCCTCATTTTGGCGCCGTCGTCCCAGCCCGCTGTCAAAGGAAGAAAGAACAAGGGCAAGGGCAAAGCCATCGCCACCTCCGCCGCCGCTGCCGAGGAAGATGAAGAGGAACCCGTCAAGGGCTCCAAGCGGCACAACTACACATACGAACAAGCCACCTACTTGGCACAGATTTGGGTGGAGGAGACCTGCAACTCAGTCGTCGGATGCGACCAGTCCGGCGAAAAATACTGTGGCAAGGTCCAAGAGTGTTTCAACAAGAGGTTCGACTTGCGCATCAACAAGAAGCAGGTGAAGAGCTACTTCGGCCGCATCCAGACATCGGTTAAAGCTTGGATTGTCGCTTACCAGAAAGCGACCGCTCGCCGGCAAAGCGGCGCCTATGACGGGATGGTGCTCGCCGAAGCCCAATCCATCTACAAGACATCAACGGGCAGCCCTTCTTTCCACTTTTTCACAGCTTAGGAGATTCTCAAAGACTATCCCAAGTTCCTCATCGCCAATTTCCCAGACGTACCCTCCATGAAGAGGACGAAGACTACGGCGGAGGGCAACTACACATCTTCTGCGTTCCAGCCGTCAGTGGAGGAAGCCCAGTCTACCGAAGGACAAAGCGCGCCTCCTCGACTGGAGGGTCGAGATGCGGCAAGGGCCAGGGCAAGGTCCAAAGGAAAGAAGCCGGTAGAGGATTCGTCCCAGTTTGAATCCGTCATGGATCGATATACCTCCTGACTTACCCAGTTCGCCGAGGCCAAGCATGAGATCGCATTGGCGTTGCGGGAATCAGCTCAAGCGAAGCTGGAAAATGCTCGGGCGAGGATGGAAGCTACTCGGCAGAAACAATATGCCACCGACTTGGAAGTTGTCTCCAGGGATACGAGATTCATGACGCCGGAACAGCTCCAGATTCACCTGATGATGGTGGAGGAAGTGAAGCAACGTCGGGATGGGTGTAGCTTTTTTTCGTAATTATTAGTTATTATGCAAATTTTTTTAATTAAGTAGTGTTTTTTTATAGCGTGCGGCATGTAATTTTTCAATTTTTAAATATTAATGGAAAATTCGTATTATTTATTAATTTGTGTATTTTAATTTATTTATAAATACATGAATTAATTTAATAAATGAAAATGGGGAATTGTTTAATATGGTGCTGGAGACCCTTTGGAGACCTTTGGATTGTAGGGGTAGGGGTCTATAAGGGGTCTCTAGTGCTGGAGACACCCTTAGAGACCACTAATGGTCTTCAAGGTATGCAGATAGCCTTATTCAATTGTTCGAATGAGTAAAAGTGCAAGAAATTATATGAAAAGATGAATTTTATCAAATTACATTAGCAAGCTATTATCATTAGTATTTAAATGGATAATAGTCTGTAAAATCTCAACCTTTTTTCAAATTCGGAAATTGTACACGAGCTTTTTTTCTGCACAGATTATCTAACCGGCCATTTTTTTTTTCTGATTTTGCACCTCCGATTGATTTTCCCCAATTTGAATCTGACGTGGAGACCGGAAATAACATGTTGTATACCGGAATAAGTAATACGATGTCGTTTTGGAAAATTATAATTTAAAATAAAAATAAAAATAACACATCATAATCCACCTCATCTATATCAATAAAAAAATAAAAAATTAAGAAATACTCTCTCATATCTCTTTCCTTCATGTTCTCCTTCTTCCTCCCATTCTCTGCAACCACCGCCTCTCTCCCACTCTCTTTCCGACCTCCGCCACCACCAACACCATGCTTATCTCCATCAAAATTTCTTGAAATCATCTAGAAATTGAAATCGTAACAAAAAATATTCCTAATCCTTTGTTGCTCGACGATTCTGAAAAGAATGACTAACCCAGTCCCTCACGATGCTCATCACCATCACTCCAATCATCCTCCCAACTTCTCCGATCACCGCCCAAATTAAAGCTCATCAAAATCCCTCTCATCGACTCTCTCTCATCCCGATTTTTGTCCTCCGCCTCCGGCATTTGATATCTGCCTGCAGACAAGGCAAGAGCCATTTACATTCAGCCATCTCTCTATACAACTGTCGTGGATCCTATGCTTACACGGCATCTCCTTCGCCGTCTCGCTACCCTCCCATCCCTCCAAACAGATAGCGCACTGCTCATCGCCGCCGTTCGCGACTTCCACACTCGGCATGGCGTCGATCGATGCCTTCGACGCTGGCCGTCGACCGCTGTTCTTATATAAATCGTCGCTCGATCCCCAACTACTTTCCACGATGACTATGGTCTGAGTAACTGGAAATCTGCGGCGGAACGAAGAAATTTGAGATTATTTTATGAAAAAATTGAGAATAGCAAGAAAAGGGGAGGAAGAAGGAAGAACGACTGAGGCATCGCCATCGCCGTCGTGGTAGGCACTCAAATTCGAGAAATTCATCGGCGAATTCGCCCCCAGCTGCAGCGACGACGACGGCTGCTGAATGCTTTTATCGATGTATCCTCCCATCTTTTCTAACCGTCACCACTACCTCTGTCCCACCCCCTCTTGTCCGACCTCCTCCACCGCCTCTCTCCAATCCCCTCTTCTCTGACTGTCGCCGCCGCCACCCATCTGATTCAAAACGATTGAATCTATGAACTTGCGAGAGAGAGAAAAGATTTCATTTTTATTTTTATTTTTCAATTGGGTGTAAAACGACGTCATTTTATGTTAAGGGGACGACGCCGTTTAGTTTGCCGGCACGGTGTGTCCAACGTGGAGTTCCGAGAAGCTACGTCATGAAAAAAAAATTGGGGGATATCGATCGGAGGTGCAAAATCAGAAAAAAAAAAATGGCCGGTTAGGTTATCTGTGCGAAAAAAAGCTCGTGTACAATTCTTGAATTTGAAAAAAGCTTGGGATTTTACAGACTATTATCCCGTATTTAAATAAACGACTTAATTAAACAATAAATAGAAAGAAGATTATACGAGAATACTTTATTAGATGAAAAATGAGATAAATCTGAATCCTTGATTGTTGCTCAATAGCTCTGATTTATTGATGCATTATGCTATACTTAATTTATGCATTTTATTATTTATGCATTAAGTTACTTCAATTTAATCATTAGATTGTGTATGTATTTTAAAACTGTAATATATGCATTACCGATATTATAAAAATGCATTAAAATATATCATTCTCACGTTTTCATTTAAAATCTATTCTCACCAAATCTCTATGCCCATGATAAATATATGTATATATTAAAATAGAGAGTTGATATATTAGTCACCTCCCACGAGCACCGTTCGTGGGCACAACTCTCGATTTGTCCATATAACATAACTTTTAATTAATTTTTAATATTATATTTTAATATACTACCTTAAAAAAATATTATTAACATCATTAAATTGAAAAGTTACATAAAATCAATGATCGATTTGTCGTTTTCCTTTTAACTTCAAAGAAATGAATAAATAAACAATCAAGCACTATTTTTATGTAAATTTTCAGTTTAATGATTTTATATTTTTAAAAGTACTAGATCAAAATAGAATACTAATTATATTAATATGGACAAATCGAGAGTGGTACTCACGAACCATGATCACGGAAAGTGACTAGTATCTCAACTCTCTGTTAAAATATTTGGTATTCGTTGAAAAAGCGAATGAAATTTTGGTATGCATTTTCAAACATATTCACCTGATCTCATTGAATACTACTAATATTAATGAGAAAATAAATTAGACCTTTTAATCAGAAGTAGAGGTGTTCACGGGCCCGGTTCCGGGTCGGAACCGGCCCGGCAGTTCCGGTTCGGGAATGTTGGAACCTGAACCGGCCCGCCATAGTCACGGTTTCGGTTCGAAACCGGCCCGCGTAGTCACGGTTCCGGCTCCGGTTCCAACCCGCCGGTTCCGGGCCCGAACCGTCTATTTTTTTTTATTTTTTTTATTTTTTTAATCATTGAAAATATAGATTATATTGTATTTCAAACTCATAATCTTCAATATAATGTATAGAATCGATATAAAACAAAATATATCTTCATTTATACAATGTGTGATCAATTAAAAACCTTATATTTTCACACGGTTCAACGGTTCCGAACCGGAACCGCCGGTTCATATTTGAACCTTATATAAATATTTATTTTCTTTTTGGTCTTTTTCATTCCATTTATCGTTATAATTGTCATTTTTGATTTCTAAAACATACAATTAACATGAATTAATACAAAACATATTTTAAAACTAAAAAAAGAAAGAAAATAATAAAAAATCGTTGGAACCGCCGGTTCACGGTTCCTAGCCATTTGAACCGGAACCGGCCCTTCCTACATACGATTCCGGTTCGGAACTGGCCCGTTGACTACGGTTCCGGTTCGAAAACCGTTGACCACGGTTCCGGTTCAAGTTCGAACCCGCCGGTTCCGGTTCGGATGAACATCTCTAATCAGAAGTCAAATTGATGAATTTGTTTGTAAATTGGAATGGGACGAATGTGCACAACATTGAACGGTAAACTCTATCTTTGTAATTGATGAACTTAATTAAGACATTAGAGTATAAACAAGTGAAGATAATTCTTTTCCCGTATATATGGGGAGAATACTGTATTCATGTCATTATATAAAAACATTTATTTTATT
This sequence comes from Schizonepeta tenuifolia, assembly GCA_029490685.1. Classification (NCBI taxonomy): domain Eukaryota; kingdom Viridiplantae; phylum Streptophyta; class Magnoliopsida; order Lamiales; family Lamiaceae; genus Schizonepeta; species Schizonepeta tenuifolia. The sequence goes on from CM055956.1 coordinate 83,432,953, forward strand.
TTAAAAATCCCAAGTATCAAAACTGCATGTAATTTCGAGAGTAAATTAAAAAAGCCTTCCGCCTAATCCAAAAATTACTTTATATAAAATGCAAACTTATAATACAAGCAAAAGATATTTGTGTACTTTCCAAAAAAAAAAACTTCATGTATCTTAGAGCATGCACAACAAGGATTGAGCGGCGGTGTCGATGCCGGTGTCGATCGCCCGCTCGACCCCGCTCCCTCGACACCGCGAGGTCGAGCGCCGTTGTGCATGGCTCGACACCCCTATGCCGAAGGGGTATGTCGCTGCCGGTGTAATTATCGACATCGGCTTCGACCTCGCATTTGCAACAGTTTGGGGACACGTAACGTGTCCCTATTGGTCCAACTTTAAATTTTTTTATTTTGTTTTGCTGATAAAAAAAAAATTAATACCCAACGGCTATGCACTCAAAATTCACTATAAATACCCCTTCAATACATTCATTCTCCACACCAAAATCCAATCTTTATCCCAATCTCTTTCTTCTTCAATTTCAATCTTCAATTCTTGATTTTTTGTGCAAAAAAAATGAGTGACAACGAGAGTCAGTTCAATGCGTGCTACCAACAATTCATCGGTTCAGATCCACCGAATCACTTCCAATCCACCGAATCAAAGTCCAATTCCAAACTCCCAATTCCCCCTTCCCCAGTTTTACTCAATACTCCCCAGTTGTCGGGTTTGCACCTTTCTCGCAGTTGCCCGGGTTCTCCCAATTTCCCATATCGACGGGGATCTCGCAGTCTCTGGAGTACTCCCAATTCCCCCCTGTCTTACGGCTGCTCGCAGTCTCCGGGGTTCTCTCAATACCCCCGTCTTTCAGCTACTCACAGTCTTCCGGCTACTCACAGTCTGCGCCAAATTTGCAAAAGAATATGAGTGGAAATAGTTGTCCTAATTTTTTTTCTTTATTATTGTAATTTTATTTTTTTAATTTTTGTAATTTTATTTTCTTAATTATTGTATGTTTTATTTTTTTAATTCAATAATATTGTCATTTTTAAATTCTTCTATTTAATTAAGTATTTTTATTATTATATATTACAAACACAAAAAAAAATAACAAAATAAAATCAATTCAATCATTGTTAATAATTATATACTCGGGATCTTACTCAACCTCACTATTTCAGAATTTCTACCAGAGTCTTACTCAATCCCACCAATCATTAGGATCCCACCAAAATTACGTTTCCCAGCGATAGACCCGGGTTGTAACTATATCCCGTTGTGCATGCTTTTAGAAACATTGCGAAACCAATTACTCCTTCCGTACTTGAAAAATGTCCTACTTACCACATTTCAACTGTACACTATCAAATGTCTTGTTTCACTTTACGGACTTATATACCCTTCAAAACACATTTCTTTACACCCTATACCATTACTTTAACTAACCCATTTTATTAGCCCAAATCAATTACTAATTCCTATTCCAACTTTAATGACTCATTTTATTATACCCTTCAATTTTATTTGGCCTTGTCTAATTATCAAATTAAAAATGTTATTGAACGTGCTTAATTTTATTTTATTTTGCATTGTTTAATTAAACCAGCCTAATAAACCTGCAGATTTTTTAACTATCAAGAAATAAACATGTTTAATTGAAACTTGAATTATAAAAATGATGTGCAAATTTTAATTTCAATTAAAAGGTCAAGATTAACACCACCTTTCAAGTCTTTTTACACCACTTTATACAACTTTATGAGCTTTCTTAAATCTCGTACCGAACAGTAAATAAGACATTTTTTCAAGTACGAAGGGAGTAATTAATAGATAATGAATTACTTCCAATTTATCATCATATCATTGCAATTCATGTGCGAGAGTATCAACCCGCACTTTATAGCACTTCATCCGGTTTCAAATATAAGATGTTTTGGCCCTTTTTATTTGTTTTTTTATAAAATGTTTTCAGTTATCAAGAGTGTTCTCTCTCTCTCTTCCATTAATTTTATTTATTTTTCAACTTATTATTCATGATGTGCTCATTTTTCAATGTATGTTGAGTCCTTTCATTAACTTCGACAATATATTACCCCATCACATTATCATGAATTGCAAAAAGGAACTCAAGAGACAACAATACAATTGATCAAATAAATTTCTTACATTAAAGTTTAGAGTTAATTAATATTTCTTAATCATAGTACAAAATATCAAAATAACTTATATTTAAAACCGAGGGAGTAGTATTAATTATTTTTTGTATGAAATAAATTAAGAGAGAGAGAGAGAGGGAGAGAAATCAAACAAAATCTAGACAAATGTATGCAGGGAGAGCTATAGCAGTGAGAGATAGACTGTACGAAAATATATGATTGAGATGAGGACTGAATTAGTTTACTCGCAGAGTCGCAGGATTGTAGAGATTAGATATATAGTCAGGTACCACCTATATATATCTTCAAATCAATCTCACTCTAATGATGATGAGTTCATGTTTGTTGCAGTTCATAATGATTAAGCCTTTACCCATTTGAAACGAGAGCGACACTTTTACTTTGCATGTTATTTAATTATAGAGTCGCTGATCATAATTCAGTCAATTATATAAAAATAGATTTATATAATTAATTTTTGAATTATTTTAAAAAGTATAAATATATATTTTATATGTTATATTAGATTCTTGACTTCAATTTTATATCATTAGTATAAATGTATACAATTCTCTTCTTTTATTCTTTTGATAAAAACTTTGTATTCACTCTGTTATCTATATCGAAATTTTTGTTACCTTCAAATTCAAATACTATCAATATAAATTATTAAAAATCATTTAAAACTTAAAATTATAAATAAATTATTTTTTTCTTCTTATTTGAACCAAAATCAAAACGCATGGATTATTAGCTTCGGTTTACAATGGCTAAATCCAGATTCAACCAACGTAGTTTACTTTCATTAATCAATTGTGTTTTATAAGTAATTACCACTGACTCATTTCATTTAAATATTAAATAATAAGTATTTAATTTATATTATTTGCCATTAAAAAAAGATTCAATTTTAATTAAAACTGATAATGGTATGAAAAATAAGGTTAATTGCCGCCAAATATCTGAATTTTTGGTTAAATCTTGTCTTGCACGCACACTTAAGATTCTATCAGCAAAATTCTCCAACTCTAAATTCTTCTCGATTTGCATCCCGGCGAGCTACTCTGGCCAGAAATCTGCTGACATGGCATATTCGTGGCAGTATTCGCATATGTGGCCTAAAAACGTGACAAAATTAACAAAACGACGTGTCTAATAGGATACTAACTTGTTTAGGAAATATTGAGGATTGAAGCTCGGTCAGTTGTACTTGTGAATGCGCATGATCGAGTACCACTAATCCACATTTACCAAGTTGGTGATGATATAAATCTAAAATTCTAGATACCAAATTAGGACCAAAAATTTGAGACCATAAAATGAAGCCTAGCTAAATCATGTAATCTGAAAACTTTAAAGCACGAATATTGAACACTAAAATGCAATTTCGGCGGACAAGCGGTGACGACCGGTTTCATTTGGTAAGGGGTGAAGTCAAGTTCCCTCAAATGCTTGTCACTTAAATCCAAACCATTTGTAGTAGTAGTTTTTTCCTAGTTGATTACTTCACAGCTAAGAATATAAGTTACTTTTATTTACTTTAAAGTTAGAAGAATAATTTCGATTTGATTTGGCTGATGAAATCACGGTCAATCGGTAGAGAAGTTGAAAAATCTGTGTGAAAGTTTAATAAAGAAATGAAGCTTGCAAATCTAGAGAATGAATTATAGTTTAATTGAAGACATAATAGAGCCACAGTACACACAATATTCCAAAAAAACGCATAGTCCCAACATGTTCCGATCGATCACATTAATCAAATAGTAAAAAAAGTAATAAATAAATAAATAAAGGGTGGGGGAGCCGAATCAAGGTGTTTATTCCCGTGAGTGTGATGTGTGGCGGTGGCCGGAGGTGGTGGCGCAACTCCATTTTAGTAGGGAGGGATGCGGTGGCAGGGCAGAGATACGGATACGGACACAAGTTTGATGTATTTGAGAGGGGTGCCTCGTGATCGGAGACGGCAGATCCATGGAAGACTGTTCCCGCTAGTCACGTGGGCTCTTTTGACTGCCCAATGACCAACCCCTTGTGTATGTATCTATAGGTGTGTGTATCTCTCTCTCTCTCTAGTCTCTCTCTAGTAGTAGTTGGTTCCTCCTCCTCCTCTACCTCTATATATATGTGAATACATGCATTCCAATCCCTACACCTCCTCCTCCTCCTCCTCCTGTTCCTGCACTGCATTATTCTTATTCTATCCCTTCACTGGCACTATACTACACGCACTGCAACGTGTAATCTGCGCCCCTCTCTGTCTCTGTCCACACCTATTTTTATCTCCCAGTTTAATTACATCAAATTCGATTGACGACAAAGTGGATTCTCGCAGGTGCTGACTGCTATTTCCCCATTTTTAATTACCTTTATATAAAGCTAACTCACCCCAACAGTTGATCTCTCCTCTCCTCTCCTCTCCTCTCCTCTCGTACCACCCACCTAGCTCTCTATCCTAAGTTGTTTGTTCAAACATTTTATTATTACACATCCTTTTCAACTCACTATTTCCTCCTACTTCCTTGCTACTACACTACTACTCCACATCCCTCTCTCTCTCTCTCTCTCTCTCTCTCTCTCTATCCTTCCACCAACATTACCCATTTTCTACTAGTATAAATTAAACACACTCCCATTTATCTCTCTCAAAACATATCAAATACTAGTTAGTAGTAGTATCAAGAATGTATCACACCCAAAGTGGCAATTCGTTCCCAATGCTATTCTCCATGGCCAATGGGCACAGAGGTTATGATGAAGGGGAGTTGTACTCTTTTGCTTCTTCTTCCCCTTCTGCTTCGGTGGATTGTACTCTCTCTTTAGGTACACCTTCCACTCGTGTAACCAATGACAACAGCAACCACAACCATCATCACCACGAGAAGAAGCGCTCCTCCTGCATGTCTAACTTCGGCTGGAACATCATGCCGTCCAAGCACACGCCGCCGCCCTCCTCCTCCACCAAGCCCCCCCGTGCCACTGGCAACGCCGCCTCTTCCGCCGGCGATCCTCTTCTCGCCCGCCGCTGTGCTAATTGCGACACCACTTCTACTCCCTTATGGCGAAACGGCCCCAGAGGCCCTAAGGTCATTATTATCTTATCACTTCTCTCTCTCTCTCTCTCTCTCTCCCCCTCTCTCTCTCTATGCATGTTAATTTGTATTACTCGAAAGTAGAAACTAACTAATCAATAACTGCAGTCGCTATGCAATGCCTGTGGTATTCGTTACAAGAAGGAAGAGAGAAGGGCGACGGCAGCAGCCGCCACCAGCAACGGCGGCGCCGCACAAGTAGAGACACAATACATGATGAACGGCGGGTCATGGGGTCCGACGCAGAAAGCTGCATGCTACTCCTCAGCGTACGGCAGCGAATACCGATTCATGGAAGACGACGTCGTCGTCGATCACCGTGAAACGGAAATGGGCGGCGGCGGCCCGTTTATGTCGTGGCGGTTCAACGTGACGGACAGGCCGAGCCTCGTTCATGACTTCACCAGATAAATCAATCAGCCATCAAATTACTAGCATTAAAACAAGAAAAATCATGAATTCCAAATTTTAGGAAAGAAAGGTGGAATTCCAAATTTATGGCCAGAATCCGAATTGATGGCGACTAGCAGATAGCTGTGGGTCGTGAAATTCTTTTCTTTTCAGCTGTTAATTTATTTTGTTTAATTTCTTTTGTGTTTGATGACCATGGTTGTTACATACATAGATGGAGTGAAAATGAGTTAATTCTATGTTGCTGGTTAGTTTGCTTTTTCTTTTGTAGCTTTCACTTTTTCAGTCTGCCCCCAGCCAGCCCAATCCAATATCTCACTAATATATAGTACTAGTATCTAATTAAGAGTATGATCAACTTTTTCTGTTGGTCTGTTTCATACACTTTCTTTAAATATGTAGCAAGCAAACGGGTTGGCTTTACGACCACACCTGTTATTTTCCGTGTAATTATGTCTGCCCTTTATATCATACTTATATTTTGTCTTATGTTTCAACTTCTTCACATTTTCATCTCGTATACTCAATTTTCTTTTTCTTTTTTCCTTCATGAAGAAATCTATATAATGCAACTTCCAATCTTCGTTGATGCCGTTCCGTGAATGAATTGGTGGGGATGGCTTGGGTGGGAGCAACGACAAAACATAAATAAATTAATGAATTAATATGGTTAGCTAAAGCGTGGACTTGTTTTTGTGTTTGAATGTCACTCATATGGGCTTCTAACTTCACGTTAATTTAATAGGTTACCTTGAATTAAATAAAGGCTAATTTGAAATAATATAACTTCCGAAATATAGCAAATAACCTACAATTTACCTCGAACAATTTCTTCGGCTCCAAGCCAAGGTACCTCATGTTTTACTAGGACAATTTTGTTTGGCGTCCCAATATATCAATCACGTTATCCATTTCAATAAGTTTTCAGTGGTTAATATTTTATCTGTTCCAGAGTTATACTTTTCTTATCAAGATCATTTTCATATGGTATATTTTCTTTGTTTAATGAGCGCATCTAACTTCTAAATCATACTGCATAATTTTAGATATCTCCTAAATTACGAACGAGAGTTGTGTTACATGATGTATTAAGATGTAGGGGAATCTTGTTGCACAATAAAAAATGTACTTCTACTTGCATACAATTTTATAAATATAAATATTTACATATGATTTCTCTCTCTATATATTATATAATATATTTAATAGAACAATATAATATGAGAGGTGTCTATGTGTATTGCATGTACACTTAATAGAATTTTTCAATAAGGATAAGTAGCAATTACCCCTTAAGGTCTAAGGGGCAAAAGTAATTAGGCCCTTAACGTTTAAAGAAAGGTATTTACACCCTTAATGTCTGGTCCTTAGTGCAAATAGGCCCTTACCTTTAACGGAAAAGTTAACGGCGTTAACTTTTATCTTTTTTCTTATTATGCCTTTTCCTTTTATGTTGTTTATTTCAACCTTATATTTGGCTTTCAAGAACAATAAAATCCATGCTTCCAAATTGGTATCAGAGCCCTAAGTTTATTTAGGAATTATATTTAATTTATTAATATGAGTATTATTCCTAACGGAAGAGACATCCAAGTTTATATGGATTCAGACAACTGTCTGAGATGCGAATGTTACAGGAACTATCTTAAATATTTCAAGATAGATAAAGATGATTTACAGGAGGCTATGGTCTACTGGGAGGAACGCTTAAACTAAAGCGTTAGAAGCAGGGATGACGAAGATATTATCTTCAGTCATCAAAATAAAGAAAAGAGTCGACGACGCCTCTTTATTAATGCTTATCTTACAGAAGCATTAACAAAACCGATAAACCAGGAACATCAATTCCATAATTGATGGCTCAACATTACCCGAAGGAGAAGGGAATAACAAATATTCCCAACTACCGAGGTATCGTCCCAGATACCTCTGAAATATCGAGGGATTTAAGGGAGATACAGAAGACGGTGCAACATTATGGCAATAGCTTCTATGGTTTACCAAAATATTTGTACAGGATATCAATGATGTTAGAGGAAAATAAAAACATCTTCGTAGATATCCAATCCAAAATTGAGAAGCTGGAACAGCAACCCCGTTCCGGTCGACTCAGACGGAGTCCTTTTATCAATGAACCCACCTACCCAACAAAGGTGGAAGAAGTGAAGAAGGATCCACAAAGTGAAACTCTCTCAAGAATGCTTCGAGGTGAAAAGTCATGAATCACCCCGAAAGATTCAATCTTGAGGATCTGCAGGAGTTGGCAGAGTCCTTTGCCAACCTAAAAGTGGTCGATTTAAAAATGAACGACTAAATAGTTGCAGCCCAGGGACAACAAGAACCACAAATGGTAATCCCAGAGAGGCAACAAACCCACGACGAGCATATGAGAGATGCTCGTGACTATCATGCCGGAGCAAGGTTTGACCCAGTCATATCAGATGATACCCAGCTGACGATTAGAAGAACAAAAAGAAGACAACCTAGATTGCAGGATACACCTGTTGGAAAGGTTACTTTGGATCCTATTCATCCATACGGAGTGATGCTCGATATCGATGAAGTTAATTTCATCGATCGAGAATCTATTATTGATGAATGAGTTTCAGCCATGAGGATCGCAGCAGCAACGCTCGATCTTGACAAAGATGGATTTACTAAAATCCTTGAGACAAGTCTCGCTGGAGTAGTAAAGATTGCTTGGGAAGGGATCTCAACAGATCTCAAAAAGCAATGCTTTAACGGGATCAATTCCTTCACCGAAATGATTAGAAAGATGGCGTTACTCATCAAAAATCATTTCCTTGGAGAAGGATATTTCGAAGGATATGATGAAGAGAAAAGGAAGAAATACTTGGTGGCGTTATATAATTTGAGACTTGCTGTCTTGAATCAATAAACGCTCAACAAGTTTTTGCAGCTCTTCACTATTTATCAGCACCAATCAAAAGCTGATGATCGGACTGCAATGGAAATTTTCTTTCCAAAATTTCCAAGTCCATGGAAGGAGATGTTAATCCGAGATTACAAACTAGGAGATCTCGATAATGTCGCCAAAAGAATGTCATATGTACGTCAAAAGCTCTCAGAGTGGTGTCAGCAAGCCACGACCTTGAGAAATATGAAGAAGCTGAGGAGGATCAACAAAGCAACTCCTCTAGGCTGTGATGATAATGATCTCCCAACGATCATTGGAGGGGAACCACCAAGGCAGAAAAGAAGTAAAAAATATAGATTTCAGCCCTACTACAAAGGTGGAAAATCAAGAAGAAGTTCTTGGAAATCAAGAATGATGTGGACACGTCAGAAGGCAAGAATCTACAAATCTGGCCAAAGAAGCGGTCCAAATAAGTTTTCATCCCGAGGATCTGGTTCAAATAGATCTCAAGGAAGAATACCAGCCAAGAAGACTTTCAGACGGACTCATACTAGAGCCAGTGAAAGTTTTAAAGATTGTAACTGTTGGATGTGCGGTGCAAAGGGACATATTTCAACAAATTGTCCTGAGAATGAAAGGAGAGGTATCCGGAAATTCGAATCAACACCAGACATCGAGGATGCCATCTACTACCAAGAACTGATACAAGTATATCAGTTCGAAGATATACCCTCAGATGAGAGTATATATGAGCAAGTGAAAATCTTCAGTGAAGAAGATTCGGATTGGTCTGATGGATCTTCACAATCTGAATTCGACTGACGCCGAGGTTGTTCATCAAGAAAGCGAAGATAGAATCGGCTTTTCAAGCCAGACACTTATCTCGCCAGATATGATGGATAACATTATGAAAAGAAGCATGAATATACAAAAATATCAAGGCTTCACAGTAGGAGCTTTAGACCAAGTTCTTAGGAACTTCAGTCTAAGAAGTAGGAGACAACACACCGTCTATGGTATTACTAGACGAGAAATATCTCTCCCAATCGAGCTGACTGGAAATCAAGTGGAGATGCAGTTGATTCCAGCCGAGGACATTAGAGCAGATCTGGCTAAGATGAAGCAAAAAATTGCTGAGAAGATGAGCTGGATTCACATCGGAGCAATCCAGTTGGTTCTCAAATCTACTCTATTTCTAGGAGCAGATGCACCAATCGATATCGCGATATGCGATAGAAAAGTCAGAAGTTTAAAAGATTCCGTTATGGGAACAATCGCAGGGAACCTTTGTGCTGGGCAGGTTGTGGGGATTATATATCCCAAGGTTGCATACAATCTTAATGACGCCAGTTTCAGCAAGTCCCTAACTCTGTATCAGGATTTCAAGCGTAAGGATCTATTGGAAGATGGAAATAGACCTTATTCTATTACATATCAGGTGTCATATGCACTTTCCAACTCACATCACACTGAGTTATTTTTGGGAAAGCAGTTCATCGAGATACCAGATATATTCAAGAAGGTGACAACGGCGGTTTGTCCCGATAGAATGGAAATCCCTCGATTAAGAGAGATTGACATTCAAATAGGAGATAAGGAAATCATGAGACACGATCAAAGTCTCAAACTAAATGCAGGAAGACTATCTTTTCAAGGTGACAGAATCATGTCACAGCCATTTGGAAGGAATCTAATCCAAGATTCTTATCCTCAAACATCCCGGAGAAAAGGGGTGGTAGTAAATCTGCAATGCCCTGAAGGATGGAAAGGAGTTACAGTTAGATTCGACACTACAAGATGGGAAACCAATTTCCCTTGTAATGTCTTGTACTATCTGCAGCAATCGGAGATCAACCATTATAGAGGATCCTTCGAAATGGGGGGAATCAGATTGGAGATCAAAGGAAGAGCTGGACAAGAACCAGACATTCTGGTATTGAGACTTGATTTCCTCGAGAAATACAAGCCATGGAGTATGATGGGAAAAGGAATGGAAATTACGATTAATAATAGAAGGAATGGAAATTACGATTAATAATACACTATTATTAATCGAATGACGAGTTCATTCTCCATATACATCTCTGTTGGGATGTTATACGATAAATATAAAGTAGAATATTTTGCTGCTTATATTGATTCGGGAGCAGGAATCTGCACAGCAAAGCGAGGAGTCTTTCCAGATGAAGTAGAAGATGATCTGCCTCGTATTGCAGGAAGAGATTTCTCAAAGAAGATCATACTCTTATCAAAAGGAGTAAAAGAATCGGAGATCTTGATTGGAGGAGCTGGCAATACGCCATGGTATAAGGTAAAAACTCCACCAATCTATTTCCATGATACAGGCGCAGAAATTCTGTTAGGAAATAACTTCCTACAGATGTTCAAGAGATTTACTCAGGTTAATGAAAATAGACGATTGGTGTTCACAACCAATTGTGATCATAAGATCATTGTCCAGAGGATGCGAAGGGCATTTAACCGACAAATGCCTTTAACATTCCGCAGCAAGCGTGGTGATGAAGGAAAACTTCGTCATCCAAAAATTGAAGGATCAAAGGAGATTCAATGAGGCAGTCCTAAGCTACATCAAAGAAGAGGGTCTCAAGGATGAAGAAATTCAGATCCTTAAAGTAGCCTTAATATCCAATCAAGATATTAGGGAAGAAACACAAGTGTCCTTGGAAGATGTCAAAAGGAAGATCAGAATAAGTTACAATGAGAATTCTTTGGCATGGTGGGACAAGAACAAACTCAAAGCAACCTTGAAGATAAAACCGGGCAAGGAATATGAGTTTGTCAGATACAAACCAATCTTGATGAATCTTAAAGATCAACAGGATATGAAGGAAATAATCAAGGAACACCTTGATTTAGGATTGATCGAACCAGGGAACTCGCCTTATAGCAGCCCCGATTTTCTGGTAAGAAATCATGGTGAGATCAAACGAGGTAAACCCGGACTTGTCATAAACTATAAAGGGATTAATGATATTCTGGAATTTGATGGATATTTTATCCCAAGTAGGGAACACCTTATTAATTGCATTAGGAATGCTAAGGTTTTCTCTAAGTCTGATTGCAAGTTAGGATTCTACCAGATTCGCATGGAAGAAAGCAGCAGAAAGTTTACAGCTTTCTCTACTCCACAAGGGCATTATGTTTGGATCGTGATGCCAATGGGGTTAGCCTATGCACCCCAAATATTCCAGAGGAAGATGGATAATCTTTTCAAAGATTATTTTTCTTTCATGTTTGTCTATATTGATGACATTTTAATAGCATCAAAACATATGGAGTAGCATGTCAAACATCTAGATATCTTTGCAGATGTTTGTCACAGGAAAGGTCTTGTACTATCAGAAAAGAAGCAGTCATTACAACTAGAAAAATAGAATTTTTGGGCATTAAGATCGATGAATCAGGAATTGTATTACAAGATCATATTGTGAAAAGATCCAGACTTTTCCTGAAGATCTAAAAGAGAAGAAACAACTTCAAAGTTTCTTGGGAGTTGTTAATTTTGCAGGAGCATTTATCAAGAATCTTGCAAAATATAGGAAGGTATTCAGTCCTTTATTGAAGAAGGATGTTCCGTTCATCTGGATAGATGAACATAAAAAAGGAATGAGGAAGTTAAAAGAGGTTTGCAAAAATCTCCCAAAACTCTCGATACCACATGATGAAGATGACTTGGTCCTGTATATGGATGCAAGTGATTATTGGTGGGTAGCAGTCTTAACCAAGATCACTCCCAACGGAGAAGAACCCTGCAGATATTGTAGTGGTTTATTATCAGAAAGCGATGCTATGCGGTGACACATCAACGAGAAGGAATTCTTTGCAGTTCGGAAGGCGTTTAAAAAATGGCCTTTATTCTTATTAGCAAAGAAATTTACCTTGAAAGTTGATAACACGCAGGTTAAAGCTTTCTTAAGGAATAAGATGGAATCTAAACCTGAAAAGGCTAGATTAATTAGATGGTAGGCTGAATGCCAATATTATATTTTTGATATTGTCATTATAAAATCTCATGAATATGTTCTTGCAGATTTTTTGACAAGAGATGGAGCCAGCTGAAGCAAGATCCATCCTGACAACCCAAAAGCATTTCAGAGAGAATCTGGAATTGCTTTTTGAGGAATGGAACGAGTGCGTTATTCATGCTAATCTAGCAGGAAGATTGCAATCTGCTGATGAAATGAAAGTCACCAGCAGAATACATGCGTGCTTGCTTACTCAGTGTCAACTCTGGGAAGCAATGCAACCGGCCCTCCTCCGAGCTTCTAAAGAACCTTTGGAAAATTGAGAGTTTCGAGTACAAGACTCTAAACCTGTAGCAGGGGATTCCAATACCCTTTGCCCGAGTCCTAAGTTGGTGGTTTCTTCGGAACCATTGGCCCAAGGAGAAGATGAGCTTTAGGGGTCACACCCTAAAATTTCATGTCAACCTAGCACCTCTGGGTTAAAGAGGGAGAGATTAATCTTAGGCTATTGACTGGCACCTCTAAGATTAATACTAACAAGATTGAAGTTTCTTCTTCATGGCAGGTTTATCAATCTAATTCGGAGAAGCTTGTTACCAGGAGAGATATCAACCTAGAAAAAATAAAAGTTGATGTTTCGGAAAATATCCTTGAGTGTGGACGATGCCAGGCGCCGATTCACACGAAATCAAAAGGTGGTATGATTTTGGAGCATTAGCCTCAGTTTATACTACAACTCCATCATTCACGGAGATCAAGGGTCTACCAAAATGGATTCAAGAAGCTGTGTATGATGCCTGGTTTAACAATTCATCGCTTAGCCGGGGAGATATACTGGAGTTATATTTCATCAGTGCAGCTCCAGAACCAGCAGGAAAAGGTAATCATGAAGCCTTTCATTACATAAGGCTCAGGAGACCTGATACCAACGCCTTAGGACGAATCAAGACACCAATGGAAGAAGGGACTACACTAGTCTCAACGATGCCAGAGGATCTCATTTCTACCAGAAGAGCATGGGGTCTATGGGTCTGTCTCACGGAGATGGACAAAGTCAAGTTTCCATTCAAATTCTTTCAGAATTCAGTGAATGGATCTTTCCTGTTAAACACCATGACAGGAAAATCAACCAAATATGCAGAGGAAGCCTTCGAAAGAAAGAGTACTTTGCTTTGGGAAAACAGGATTGTGGGGAGCAAGGAGACTCATCGCAAATATTGCAACATGGCTCATTTTGGGCATTGGACTGAGCACATCTGCTCGGAGTGTTCGAACCAGAAGGAGCCAGAATTTGGAAAAGGCTTTCTTCCCAAAAAAGGGAAATAGAAGACTCGTTCCAACGAATACGCAGAGCGCAAGGAAATGCCAAAGGCAAGGATGCCGAGGGCCCCGGGAAAAAAGTAGATTCCCGACTCAAGGTAAAAGAGTCATGCGACTCTGCGCTGGAAGACCACACACCAAAAAGAAAACGACATCGGTGGGTGGATTGTCACAACCCCAAATCCCGAGGGACGGCAGAAGCCGGGGCGCGACTGGGATTGGATTGAAGAAGTGGGGAAGAAGGGGACTGACTAATTAAACATACATAAAAGACATCATACATTCAATGAACAAGACTTTACTATTAAAAAGGAAGAGTTAATCACGAAGGATTACTCGACAGAAAGTACTCGAAAGCATCTAAGTTAAAGATTACAGACTTAAACTACAGTGATTCACCAAATGTACATATCATCAAAAAGGTCTAGAGTTTTGCAGCGGAAAGTAGGTCATAAGCTAAAGACTTCCTAACAACTCAACTCAACTTCAACCACCGCCGCTCTCGTCGCTTCAACCTGCACATTTAGAAAACATATGCAGGGCTAAGTACAAAAGTACTTAGTGGGCACGTTGCCGAAAACATAATCAATAGTAGAGATAATCTGGCATTTCATAATTTGTAGCACATCGGGGTTTTATTAAAATTAGCCCGTGTATACTAAAACATTTTCTGACTCATTTTCATAATTTGGCTTGATCAAGCACTTTTCATAGATGTTACGTTCAAATCTTGACCAATTCTCATTCACCGTGGCTGGTCACCCCTCAACAGGATACCACATACACCACAGGTTACAAAGTGCACAAACCTTGGAAAGCATATATCTAACTCAAGGCCGATTGATAGTTAACATCCTAGTGGTTAACTCATAAATTCTGGAAAACACGAATGTTAACTCAGATAGGTACAAGAGAACTCACATAAAACATAAACACAGTTCATGCCATAATTATCACTTTGAAAACACGGATATCAAAGCGATAAAGAAAGGTTTTCGAGCATTGCTCGTTTTGTTTTATATATAAAAGCCCATCTTAATGATACAGAACTACTAAACAGGTTTCCGTTCTTCTGTTCTTCCGTCCTTTCCTTAGTGCTGGCTTCCTCCTTCATCGTAAAATAATCACACTTTAAATTCGGTCGTAAAAGATAATCGAACATGGAAATTCGATTTAGGTTTTAGTTGTTTTGTTTCTTTAGGCATTTGCACGCTACTAGTTTCATTTTAGTTAAACGGGAACGAGACTTGAAAAAATCTCGTTTAGAACTCAAAAGGTTTCTTACTCGACTCTTAGGTCAGTAGAGAAGATAATCGTTAACTTATTACGGCTTAAACGATCGAAAGAAACTAAGTTGTGACGAAACAACTTAGGAATTCAAGTTCTGAAAAATCACTGCGCAATGCAGTAGTTCTGGGGACTGCCCAGAGCAGAGGAATTGGAAACAGGGGATATGCCCTATACCGTTAGAAAGCATGGAATGTCTAGATTATTCTCCAATTTATGGATCTCAAATCCGATAAACGAGCTAAAAGATATTACAGTTTCCGGGAAGGGTCGCAAAACTGCCGCGGCTAACCCTAAGTCTCGAAAGAAATCGTCGTATGACTTCCTAGGTTCGTTCTAAGTTATCGAACCTACAGTTTCACGAAATTATCACGTCACGGCAGTCAACACGTACTCTCGTACGTGAAAAACTCCTTTCCATTTCCCGTCTATAACCACGACGATCAAAACCTCGTCTTTTCAACTACAAATTACTAAACCAACAACAAGTTATCATTTCTCGTCCTAACTTCTTGATTATAACATAAACTCATTATTTAACAATCCGAATGTTCATGTCGTCAACTACAATTTCGTTCCCTCAACATTAATAATCATAAATAACCAATTAAAATCCTCAATCGCCGTTTCTATCATTAATTACGTACATTTATTCGTCTCATACGGATTTTTCAAAGTCATTGGATTTCAATCAAATTTTACAACATTATTCATCAACTATCAAGAATCATAAATATGCAAATCATATCCTCATATCATCACTTATTCTCGACTTATCAATCATTGTTCGTCTCTTACGTAAAATTTTACGTTCTCCGTTTTCATTCAAATTTTAGACAACGATTATTATCTAACGAGCATTCCTAACATGCAAATCATATTATCAAAACATTATCGAGCCTCGACTTATCAATACATCTTCGTCTCTTACACTTTTCGTTTTATTTTTAGAAAAATCTCAAATTAATATACATTCATCCTCATGCATCGTATAACTCATTTCCATTAAACAATCGAGCATATCTAAACATTTACTAACCTAAATCGAGCCTTGTTCGTCTCTTAGGTTTTGGATTTTATTTTTAGAAAATTCTAAAACAATTCATACTATCAATTAACGTCATAAGCAACACTAATCTATCATCAATTCGACGAAGAAATCGAACACAAATGAAACCCCTAAAATCTGAAATTTTCGGTATTAAATAGGGCTTAGGGTTTTTGATTTTTCCTTCATGATTCGATCCGTAGAACTCGATTCTAATCATCCTAGAACATGTATCGATCAAGAATTCACATACTAAACCATTCTCTAATTTTCGAAAAAAATGAAAGAGAGGGGAAAGAAGATTTGTTCGGATCAAACTAGAGACGAAGTTCTTACCTTTCGATATATGAAATCGGATTGAAAATTAATCGGTAGATGCAAGAATTGTGGATCTTGGAAGAGCTTGAGTGTGGTGCTTCAATGGAGGAATTTGAAGAAGAAAATGAGAGTGAATTGGGGGAGGGAGATGGCGGAAATGGAGATAAGGAGGGAGGGATGATGACTCACCATGGTGAGTCATAAGTAAGTGAAAAATAATATCCTACAACATAGTGAGTCGTTAAGTTTCGTTTGGCGAGGAAATTTTATACGAAATTTCTCGTTTCCGGCTCTTAAACGCAGTTTTAAAAGTCGATAAATACTTTTCTAGTTAGTTACGGAATTGACGAAATCTAATTCGTCCGTTAGATTGGAAATAATTTACGTACTCGGAAAACCTAAATTGTTTTTCAAAATCTGAGAAAAAGTCGGGACATCACAGTCCAAAATTCGTCCGGAAAATCACAAAAATTAACTTTCTCCGGTGAACTCGTCTCGAAGAAAAAGTGAATGTAAATTCTGACGGAATTCGATTCCGAGTTTCCGGGCGAAAAACTTAACGGACGCGAAAAATTCTAATACAGTAGTCGTTCGTCCGATTTCTGGAATTTATTTTCGAAAACAGATTTCACCGTAAATCTTAGAATTTATTTTCATGATCTTAGGCATGCAAAACCAATTTTTTTATTAACTTAAAAATTTTAAGACTTTACGAAATTTCTGGGGTATTACATCCTACCCCCCTTGCGAAAAATTTCGTCCCGAAATTTGCATACCTTTTGCAAAAAGATGAGGATATCTCTCCTTCATCTTCTCCTCGAGCTCCCACGTGGCTTCTTCTTACCCGTGGTGGTTCCATAGCACTTTAACGATTGGTATCGATTTGGTTCTTAATTCTTGGACTTTCCTATCCAAAATCGATATCGGTTTCTCTTCGTAGCTTAGGTCATATTCAAGAACTACGTCTTGCTGAGTAATGATGTGCTTAGGGTCATATACGTATTTTCTCAATTGAGAAACGTGAAATACGTTGTGGACACTTCCTAGACTTGGCGGTAAGGCCAATCTATAAGCGACGGAACCTATTTTCTCGAGGATTTCATAAGGTCCTATGAACCTGGGTCTTAGTTTACCCTTAACTCCAAATCTAAGGATTCCTCTGGTCGGTGATATCTTAAGGAAAACTTTCTCCTATTTCAAACTCAAGATTGGTTCGACGATCATCGGCATAAGAATTCTGTCGGCTCTGAGCTTCTTTCATCCTATCTCGTATCTGCCGAACTATCTCAATCATCTCATTTACTGCATCTGGGCCTAGGTTCTTTCTCTCACCTACTTCGTCCAAATAAAGTGGTGATCTACATTTCCTTCCATACAAAGCCTCATACGGCGCCATTCCTATCGTGGCCTGATAGCTGTTGTTGTACGCGAATTCGACCAAATGTAGAATGTCTTCCCAATTCGCGCCTCAGTCCAATACCACTGTCCTTAACATATCGACTAAACTCTGAGCACTAATGATTCTTTCTCTCAAATCTGGTGTAGCTTCTAATGCTGCTTTCTGACTTGTTATCGTAGCTAGCGTGTCGAGCACTTTGATATCCATCTTCTCGAATTCTCGCACTAAAGTTTCTTCCTCTACAAAAAGGCATCCTAACTTCGTTGGAGCCTTGCGACTCAATGCGTATGCTACCACATTAGCCTTTCCGGGATGGTAGTTGATTCTGCAGTCGTAATCCTTAACTAGTTCGAGCCATCTCCTTTGTCTCATATTCAGTTCTTTCTGCTCGAAAAAGTACTTCAGACTCTTGTGATCAGTGAATATCTCAACCCTTACACCATAGAGATGGTGTCTCCAAATTTTTAACGCATGCACCACGACTGCGAGTTCTAAGTCGTGGGTTGGGTACTCAACTTCGTGTGGTCGAAGTTGTCGTGAAGCATAAGCTACCACTCGTCCATCTTGCATTAAGACACAACCTAATCCATTTTTCGAGGGGTCGGTGTAAACCACATACTCCTTGTTTGCTTCTGAAAGAGCTAATACTGGCGCTGTGGTTAGCTTTTCCTTAAGCGTTTGGAAACTCTTCTCGCACTCGTCCGTCCATTTAAATTTGGTTTCCTTCCTGAGTAGCTGTGTCATCGAGCGAGCGATCGTAGAAAATCCCTCAATAAACCTTCTGTAATAGCCTGCCAAACCTAAGAAACTTCTGATCTCGTTCGGACTCGTTGGTGACTTCCAGTTGTGCACTGCCTCTACCTTGGCTGGATCCACTTTGATTCCTTCCGCCGATACTATGTGTCCAAGGAACATCACTTCCTTCAGCCAAAATTCGCATTTACTGAATTTGGCGTAGAGTTTCTCGGTTGTTAGTGTTTCCAACACTATCCGTAGATGTTCTTCGTGCTCATTTTCATCCTTAGAGTAAACGAGGATGTCGTCGATGAACACTAAAACGAATTTGTCCAAGTAAGGGTGGAAAACTCTATTCATAAGATCCATGAATACAGCTGGAGCGTTGGTCAAACCAAATGGCATTACTAGAAATTCGTAATGGCCATATCGGGTTCTAACGGCGGTCTTCGGTACGTCTTCAGGTTTGATCTTCAGCTGATGGTACCCTGACCTTAAATCTATTTTGGAGAAGACTCCTGCATCCTTGAGTTGATCAAACAGATCCTCGATCCTTGGCAAAGGATATTTGTTCTTGAGTGTGATCTTGTTCAGTTCTCGATAATCTATACACATTCTCATTGATCCGTTCTTTTTCCTAACAAATAGCACTGGTGCTCCCCAAGATGAGATGCTTGGCCTGATGAAACCAAGGTCTAGCAATTCTTGTAACTGGATTTTGAGCTCTTCTAGTTCTTTCGGTGCCATCCTATATGGGGCTTTAGACTTGGGTGCTGCTCCTGGTTCCAAGTCGATCGTGAAATCCACATGACGATTTGGTGGCAATCCTGGTAACACTTCTGGAAAGACGTCTTCGTATTCATTTACAACTTTTACATCTTGGATGGTCGTCTCGGCTCCTGGCTCTCCGACTAGGTACACGAGATAAGTTGTGGTGCCTTTCTTCTTCATGAGTTTTGTGGCTTGAAGGGCTGATATAATTGGTACACCTCTACCCATGGAAATTCCGTGGAATTCGGTTGGTTCTTTACCTGGGGGTTGAAAAGAGATTTTTCTCTCGTTGCAGAGAATCGTGACATAATTCTCTGACAACCAATCCATTTCTAGGATTATATCTACGTCCCACATTATCATAACATTTAAGTTGTTCGCTTTAACTTTAAGAGTTCCGATTTCTAGTTCTAGGTTAGAGCAAACATGCGTGGAAGTAGTGATCTCTCCTGAAGGTGTAGCTACTCTCATAGAATGTGCAGCTCTTATAGGTCTGATGTTTAAGTTATCGGCACACGAGCCAGCAATGAAAGAATACGATGCGCCAGTATCAAACAGTATCTTAATAGGGATGTTGTGGAGTTTTCCCATACCTGCTAGGTTGCCTTTTCCCTTGTGCTGGCCACCCTGTTTGATAGCGCATGCCCTCGCATTCTGTTGCTGCTGTGCATGCTGCTGGAACTGCTGTTGGTTCATTTGCTGCTGCAGCTGTGCTTGTATGGCTCTGAGAGGTATGGCTTGCAGTGATTTCGGGCAATCTTTCTTCATATGCCCCTTCTGTCCACAATTGAAACAGTTGGGGGTGCCTATCTGACAAACTCCGGGATGGGCTCTGTTGCACTTAGGGCAGATAGGAATGGTAACCCTCCCTGGTTGAAGTTTCGTTGCTGCCGTTGCGGCTGGTTCTGTTGACCGTTGCCCTTCCATGGTGCGTTTTGCTTATTTCCCTGAATAAACAATCCCAACTGGTTGTTTCCCTGCCACGGTCTTTTGTTGCTAGTGTTGTTGTGGTTATTATTCTGACCAGGCTGCTGATAGCCCTGCTGAATACCCCTTTTCTGATTACCCTGGTTGTTATCACTTTGATTGTAGCCTCCGCTACCTCCTCCATTCCACTTCCTCTTTCCATGATAGTTGCTATTATTGTTGTTATAATAGCCTCGGTTCTGGTTCTGTGCTGGAGCTGGTGTAGTTGGTACAACTTTCTTCTCGTCAGGCACTATGGCCTCCATTTTCAATGCTCTTCCCAAAATGTCAGTGTAGCTTAGTCCCCCATGACTAGCTAATGCAATTCCCAGTTCATGTCGTAGTCCTCCTTGAAATTTCTTTGATAATTTCTCCTCGGTATCAACCTGAGTCGGCGCATACCTAGACAGCTCGCAAAACTTGGCGTCATACTCAGTTACGGTCAGCTTTCCTTGCTTCAAACTATAGAACTCAGCTTCCTTCTGAGCTCTATACGTGTTGGGTACGTACTTATCAAATAGTATTTCCTTGAATTCTTTCCACGTGAAACGAGCCAGCTGCTCTGCGGGTATCACCTTCTGCCTTGCTTCCCACCAATAATCTGCCGATCCAGTTAGTTGGAACGCGACACATAGCATTCTCTCCTCATCAGTACATCTGAGGAGTTTGAATATCTTCTCTGTAGATCTCACCCATAGCTCAGCATCGCTAGGGCTGCCCGTTCCATTAAACATCGAGGGGTTTTGTTTGAGGAATAAATCCTCAATATCCCTACGGGGTGATGGTGGAGGTGGTGGTGATGGGGATGGTGATGAGGATGGTGATGGGGTATCATTCTGTTCGTGCTCTTGTTCTCTGTCGTTCTCTGGTTGACGTCTCCCACGTCCTCGAGGCCTCCCAGGTCCTCGACCTCTCCTATTGTTAACGTTTCTTGGCGGCATTTTCTTTGATCTAAGGAAAATTGAAATTCTCATTAGTCCTTTCTGTTAATCACTCTTAGTACTTACTAGCTCGTTTCCAACTTAATCAAGTTCACGGGACGACATATCGAACATAGCTTCAATATTAACTTCGTATTCTTTTAAATTTTCAAGTTAGACTTAAATTTCTCGTCACACGAATTTATTGACATTCTGATTTAATTACACGATTTATAGGAATTTTTTTTCTTGTGATTAAAAACCCTCTCATGCGTCATGTATATATATATACATAAAAAAAATATTAATTCTGCCTCCAACGAGGACTTATACAAAAAGTTAGACTACTACTAGTCTAAACTAGGCTGACTGCCTACTATTTACCGGGTGCACTAACAAGCTGCATCTCCGTACTTACTAAAAGTACTAGAACGGAAACGATTCATAAAATTTCGTATCCGTTAGAGTACTACAAAAACTAGTTACTGATCCGACTATGTATAGGACAAAAGAGCTACTACTACTACTAACATGCGTCTACGACGCTCTACTCAACAAACTATAATCGAGTCGGAACTGCCCTCTACGGCCTGAAAACCCAAAGAGTCCTCCTCCGGATCCTCGTCCGGGTCCTCCTCAAGATCCTCGTCCGGGTCCTACTCAGGATCCTCATCCGGGTCCTCCTCAGGATCCTCGTCCGGGTCCTCCTCCTCAGACTCTGAACCAAAGACGAGCTGGAGTGCCTCGTCCTCCCTCAGAGTAGAGCCGTCAGAAAGTGTAAGCCGAGGTGGTGACGGTGCCTCTGAAACTGTCTGCTCAAGGTCTGAAACAAGGTAGTCCTCACTGATCTCTACTGCACGCTTCTTCAGGGGAAGAAGGTGCTTTAGAACGGAACCGGACTCAAAAACCTCTCTGGAACGGACCCTGGACGGTCCTGCCTCCATCTGATCTCTGACTACCTCCCACTTCGCACAGATCTCCTCAAGCGGTGTCAGTGGAGATGGTAGCTCTAACATGGCGGCAAGCTCCGCGTCAATCCCTCGGTACTCTGACTCTGCCCGAAACAGTCCTGTCTCTAAAGGTCCTATGACTCTAACACAAACGTCAGGTATAAACGGTGAAGATAATCCTAACAACGCGGCTTCCTCAGTGTCGATCTCTACGAATCCCGGTCCTGGGATCAACTCCTCGATCTGTGTACTAACTGGCGGTAACTCTGGTGTAACAGCGGGCTCCGCGTCCTCCTCTAACTGCTCTGACTCCGCGTCAGACTCCTCATTCGGTACAAAGTCTGGTGGTATCTCCAACAAGGCGGAAAACTCTGGGTCCAAGTCTAGGTGCTCTTGCTCGGTCTCTGCTGGGAAGTGACTGTAGGGGAGATGCGGCTCAAAAGGAACTGGAAGCATGAATCTGCTGTCAAAGAATCGCCTGTGTACATATAGGGCGAATCCTGTGTAGCTGCCGGTCGGCTCTGTGTCGTCGCCGAAAATCCCAAGAAAGTACCACGCCACGTGGTGCGCCCAACCGCGCCACTCGTCCGGTAAGTGCACAATCAGGTCGGATATCGCCTGACTCTCCGGAATCAAGTGCCGTACTGCAAAATAAACTGACGAGTTGCTCACTATCTGCCCCACATCCTCCTCACCGTAATCTGCCTCGAAATCATAATACTCGTCTTGTATCATATCTATTATGGTACGCTCGCACGTGGCCATGGGTTGGCTCTTTCCGAGCAGTAACGCGAGTCCTAGCCATCCTACAAAAGTTTTAAGGAAACACGGATCAGTAACAGGTAGGGAAATAACTTATCTCAACGAAATACTTAAATTACAAAATGAACATTCCTTATTCAATTGTAATATCACCACTTAAAACAACCACTTATCATGACTTCTAGCAATTCAAGAAATTGCACTCCAACAATATATATAAATATATAATTAAAATTTCAAGATTTTATTTCCATTCCTTATCTTACTATGTTCTTACTTACTTTAATTCTTTAGTACTTTCTCAACAACATTTCTTAGCGATTCTTACTTATTAAAACAAAGTACGTCTACTTTGTTCATGTTACTTATTCAAAAGTAACATCCATTTACAAAAGAATTTTGTCGTTTACGACTCTTTATACTCGTACTAGTTGTATTCTTCGTTCAAAGACGAAATATGTAATAAATTCCAAAAGAAATGGAATATAACTTAAAGAATAACTTTCTGGAAACTAAGTTCTAGTTGTCATTGCTAGAATCGGGCGATCGATGGAAAAATTTAATTAGGCTTCGTGCTTGACTTCTAATAATCTATACGATTTTCTTCGTAGAGTTCGATCAAGGCGAACCCTACTGAAACACGATACGAAAAGAAAACGGAATGACGTCATTTACATTACTTACACGTAAGTAACGTTCACTTATTTTATTTGGCTTTGATTCCCTTTATTCTATCTTCGTCGTCTCGATCATATCTTTCTTAATTCGAAGCCGATGCTTCTCAAACGTCTAATCGTTTCCTCCGTTTACTAACACGATTTACCGAATCATTTTTATTTCATTTTCCTCGCAGGAAATTCTTGTTTGGATTTTTAAAACAAAAATCGACTTTGCCGAATCTTTATTCATGTCACTTTACGCACGTGACATTCATCAGTAGAAGTCCTTCTCGTGTTGGGGATCTCCTTTCGAAATCATTTCAAAATAACGTTTCTTAAAATGTCTAAGTTCTCGAAGAACCGGAAAGACCTTAGGTTTCAAGTCTATGTTCTCATTGAACCGGAAAAAATCCCTAAAATCCAACTATATTCTTGTGTCCAAATATTTTTCATAAGAAAGAAATTATTGCGCAAATAATTTCACATAAGATAGTACTTGTACTATCACATAATCACATAAAGTATACAAATTATACTTTCGTTATCATTGAAAAGTATTTTTTTTGTAGCACCATCCTCTCTTTCTACTCATTGAATACTTATTCATAAATTTCTTATTTGAAAGAAATCACATCATTAAAATTCTTTCATTTTTCCTCGTTGAGTCGACGTAGCGGGAGGTTGAGTTGACATCTACATTCTCAATCTTAGTGTCATAGCCTAACTCTTATCTTTTACTTGAAAGAAGACTCTGATCTAGAGTATATACAAATACTCTATCCTATGACTCGAAAGAAGACTCGATATAGAGTACGTACGAATACTCTATATTATTACTCGAAGGAAGACTTGTATACAAATACCAATATGTGGCATTACTAGAAGGAATGACTCATACTAGGGAAATGACTCATGACCAGAGCAGGAACCAGCGCTCTGATACCACTCTGTGGTATCACTAAAAAGAATGACTCATACTAGAAGAATGACTCATAACCAGAGCAGGAAACGAACACCGCTCTGATACCACTCTGTCACAGCCCTAAATCCCAAGGGACGGCAGAAGTCGGGGCGCGACTGTGATTGGATTGAAGAAGCGGGGAAGAAGGGGACTGACTAATTAAACATACATAAAAGACATCATACATTCAATGAACAAGACTTTACTATTAAAAAGGAAGAGTTAATCACGAAGGATTACTCGACAGAAAGTACTCGAAAGCATCTAAGTTAAAGATTACAGACTTAAACTACAGTGATTCACCAAATGTACATATCATCAAAAAGGTCTAGAGTTTTGCAGCGGAAAGTAGGTCATAAGCTAAAGACTTCCTAACAACTCAACTCAACTTCAACCACCGCCGCTCTCGTCGCTTCAACCTGCACATTTAGAAAATATATGCAGGGCTAAGTACAAAAGTACTTAGTGGGCACGTTGCTGAAAACATAATCAATATGAGAGATAATCTAGAATTTCATAAATTGTAGCACATCGGGGTTTTATTAAAATTAGCCCGTGTCTACTAAAATATTTTCTGACTCATTTTCATGATTTGGCTTGATCAAGCACTTTTCATAGATGTTACGTTCAAATCTTGACCAATTCTCATTCACCGTGGCTGGTTACCCCTCAACTGGATACCACATACACCACATGCTACAAAGTGCACAAACCATGGAAAGCATATAGCTAACTCAAGGCTAATCGATAGTTAACATCCTAGCGGTTAACTCATAAATTCTGGAAAACACGATTGTTAACTCAGATAGGTACAAGAGAACTCACATAAAACATAAAACAGTTCATGCTATAATTATCACTTTGAAAACACGAATATCAAAACGATAAAGAAAGGTTTTCGAGCATTGCTCGTTTTGTTTTATATATAAAAGTTCACCTTAATGATACAGAACTACTAAACAGGTTTTCGTTCTTCTGTTCTTCCGTCCTTTCCTTAGTGCTGGCTTCCTCCTTCATCGTAAAATAATAACACTTTAAATTCGGTCGTAAAAGATAATCGAACATGGAAATTTGAATTAGGTTTTAGTCGTTTTGTTTCTTTAGGCATTTGCACGCTACTAGTTTCATTTTAATTAAACGGGAACGAGACTTGAACAAATCTCGTTTAGAACTCGGAAGGTTTCTTACTCGACTCTTAGGTCAGTAGAGAAGATAATCGTTAACTTATTACGGCTTAAACAATCGAAAGAAACTAAGTTGCGAAGAAACACCTTAGGAATTCAAGTTCTGAAAAATCACTGCGCAATGCAGTAGTTCTGGGGACTGCCCAGAACAGAGGAATTGGAAACAGGGGATATGCCATGTACCGTTAGAAAGCTTGGAATGTCTAGATTACTCTCCAATTTACTGATCTCAAATCCGATAAACGAGCTAAAAGATATTACAGTTTCCGGGAAGGGTCGCAAAACTGCCGCGGCTAACCCTAAGTCTCGAAAGAAATCGTCGTATGACTTCCTAGGTTCGTTCTAAGTTATCGAACCTACATTTTCACGAAATTATCACGTCAAGGCAGTCAACACGTACTCTCGTACGTAAAAAACTCCTTTCCATTTCCGGTCTATAACCACGACGATCAAAACCTCGTCTTTTCAACTACCAATTACTAAACCAACAACAAGTTATCATTTCTCGTCCTAACTTCTCGATTATAACATAAACTCATTATTTAACAATCCGAATGTTCATGTCGTCAACTACAATTTCGTTCCCTCAACATTAATAATCATAAATAACCAATTAAAATTCTCAATCGCCGGTTCTATCATTAATTACGTACATTTATTCGTCTCTTACAGATTTTTCAAAGTCATTGGATTTCAATCAAATTTTACAACATTATTCATCAACTATCAAGAATCATAAATATGCAAATCACATCCTCATATAATCACTTATTCTCGACTTATCGATCGTTGTTCGTCTTTTACGTAAAATTTTACGTTCTCCGTTTTCATTCAAATTTTACGACAACGATTATTATCTAACGAGCATTCCTAACATGCAAATCATATTATCAAAACATTATCGAGCCTCGACTTATCAATACATCTTCGTCTCTTACACTTTTCGTTTTATTTTTAGAAAAATCTCAAATTAATATATATTCATCCTCATGCATCGTATAACTCATTTCCATTAAACAATCGAGCATATCTAAACATTTACTAACCTAAATCGAGCCTTGTTCGTCTCTTAGGTTTTGGATTTTATTTTTAGAAAATTCTAAAACAATTCATACTATCAATTAACGTCATAAGCAACACTAATCTATCATCAATTCGACGAAGAAATCGAACACAAATGAAACCCCTAAAATCTGAAATTTTCGGTATTAAATAGGGCTTAGGGTTTTTGATTTTACCTTCATGATTCGATCCGTAGAACTCGATTCTAATCATCCTAGAACATGTATCGATCAAGAATTCACATACTAAACCATTCTCTAATTTTCGAAAAAAATGAAAGAGAGGGGAAAGAAGATTTGTTCGGATCAAACTAGAGACGAAGTTCTTACCTTTCGATATATGAAATCGGATTGAAAATTAATCGGTAGATGCAAGAATTGTGGATCTTGGAAGAGCTTGAGTGTGGTGCTTCAATGGAGGAATTTGAAGAAGAAAATGAGAGTGAATTGGGGGAGGGAGATGGCGGAAATGGAGATAAGGAGGGAGGGATGATGACTCACCATGGTGAGTCATAAGTAAGTGAAAAATAATATCCTACAACATAGTGAGTCGTTAAGTTTCGTTTGGCGAGGAAATTTTATACGAAATTTCTCGTTTCCGGCTCTTAAACGCAGTTTTAAAAGTCGAGAAATATTTTTCTAGTTAGTTACGGAATTGACAAAATCTACTTCGTTTGTTAGATTGGAAATAATTTACGTACTCGGAAAACCTAAATCGTTTTTCAAAATTCGAGAAAAAGTCGGGACATTACAGTCCAAAATTCGTCCGGAAAATCACAAAAACTTTCTCCGGTGAACTCGTCTCTAAGAAAAAGTGAATGTAAATTTTGATGGATTTCGATTCCGAGTTTCCGGGCGAAAAATTTAACGGACGCAAAAAACCCTAATACAGTAGTCGTTCGTCTGATTTCTGGAATTTATTTTCGGAAACAGATTTCACCGTAAATCTTAGAATTCAATTTCATGATCTTAGGCGTGCAAAGCCATTTTTATTATTAACTTTAAATTTTTAAGACTGTACGGAATTTCTGGAGTATTACATGGATGAACAAGAATTACCCACTAAATTACAAATGGGTAAAGATACAGGAAAAGGACCACTACCATAAAACAGTGATCCATAAATCACGGGTCCTCAACTTCAACCAAAAGTTGCTTGTCTTCATGCAATAATGGGAGGCAAGATGGATCAGCTTCATAAGAGGTCGGCTGTCCTCAAGCAATAATGGCAGGACCCGCTTCACGTGAAGAAAATAAGCCAAGGATAAGAAATCCAAGGCAATAATGGAGTGTGAGAGGTCACCTTAAAACCTCTATATAAGCAGGCATAAGGAGGAGCAGAGGGATCATCGAAAAACACCATAAAAAACCCACAACAACAAAACCATCTCTGCTTCATCAATATAATCTTAGCATAGTTTTTTTTTTCTTTTCCTGATGTATCCAAGTACCGTTATCATAGGTAGCTAAAAGAGTTTGTCTCCTCCCTAAAGAAGATATACTCATGTTGTAAGTTTCATATAATCCCTAAAAAAAAATTTGGGCTTTTGTTCATCCCTTCCAATATTTAAGATTTTCTTTGTGTATCGACGGAGCACCCTACGCCTCAGGTAGGAAACGAGAGAAGGCTGTGCTGTGTGTTGCTGAAGGGTCCGTTTTAAAGCCAGCAAGGGCTTTGGAAAACCTCCAGTTGCGATCGTGACGGTTGAGAACGCATTTGCCTGTACAACTCCGACGGATTTCTACCCGGCAACATATTGGTCAAAAATGTATGAAGTCGATATACGTAGAATTTATTTTATACGGAAGTGTGATGAGCCTGATAGTATTGAGTTGATTATTTCCAAAAATGAAAAAATGGATTTATTCGTGAAAATAAATAAATAATATATATATATATATATAATAAATAAATAAAAATGTTAGAGAGGGACTTAATTGCACCTATTCCAAGACATTAAGGGGTTAGTTGCACCTATTACAAAACGTTAGGGGGTGGACTGCCTAAAAATAAACGTTAGGGGTATATTTGCAAATCAGATGAAACCATAAGGGGTTATTTGCACTTTATCCCTTTTCAATATTTATATAAGACTACCTGCAGTGGTAGTGTCTTTAAGGGGTGTCTCTTTGGATTTTTTGGAGATAAAGACAGTGAGCTGTAGTGGGACTGTCTCTAAGGGGTGTCGCTATCTAATTTCTATATTTGTATTTTGCATTAATTTTAATAAGAAAATTTGAAAATTTCATTAATTTAAACAAATAACTAGTACAACACATTTGTAATGCCCCGTAAATTCCTTACGTTCTTAAAAATTTTAAAGTTAATTAAATAAATGGCTTTGCACGCCTAAGTTTACAATTTTTGAATTCTCAGGCTAACGGTCGAATCCGTTTCTGAAAATAAATTACAGAAGTCAGCTAGCCGACTATTGTATTTAGGGTTAGCGCGTACGAAAAGTTTTTAGTTCGTAAACTCAGAACGGAAAACCGTCTAATTTTTACGTTTACGAAATTGCGATACGAACACGCCCGAGAAAGTTCGTTTTTATGTTTTTCCGGACGAAACTCGGACTGTGTCGTCCCGAGTTTTTGTCAAAATAATTTTTGTAAATTTATTTTTCCAATTAAGTTCATACGTTAGAATTTAAGGTCAAATCAAATCGCAATGATTTTGTACCGAGCAACGTTTTTCGTCGTTCGTTTTTCTGTAACGTCGGATCGCGCCGGAAAAACCCGTAACGCTTCTAAATATTCTGCATGCAGCCGTTTTTTTTTTATTTATTTTTATTTATTTTAGTGGGGAACATGCATATAGACATTGTCTAATTAAGTGACACCTTAATCCTCACTTTTCATATTTTCAACCTTTTCATCATAGCAAATGTCTTAAACAAACAAAACAACCTATTTTTCCTCCCACTTCTCTCTCTCTCGGCTGCACTCCTCCATTTTCATCTTCTTCACTTCATCATCCACCATTGAAGACATCTCCAAGAGCTTGAAGAAGAACACAAGTCACAATCCATCCATTCAAACTCTACACATCTTTCTTTAATTCTTAAGGTAATTCCTTCCTCTATAATCCTATCCAATTGGATTTCTTTTCTTTTCTTTTTTCTTCTTTGATCGAAAATTAAGGTATTGGAATAGATGTTTTGATCTTGGAATAATGAAATTGGATGTGTTAGATTGATTAAATAGGGTTTAAAATTGATCAAAACCAAGAACCCTATCTCTTGTGTTAATACCGAAATTTTTAGGTAATTTGTAGGATTTTTAATTTTCTTCTTTTGATGATTGATTCTTGTTTAATAGATGTTTAATTAGTGATTGGAATGAAAATGAATCAAAAGCCCTATGTGTGTTTGTGAAATTTCAATTAAATTTTGAGTTGAATTTAGGGGTTTATGCATGTTAGTTGATAATTGTTTTGCAATTGATTAATTGATGATATAAGAGGTTGATTAGTAAATAAATGTAGTTAATTGGAGAAGAAAATCACCCCCTTAACATCTTTATAAAAACAGAAATTTATAGAGTAATTAGGGGTTTCCACATGTTTGATATAAGTGATGAATTGTTGGTTAAATTATGTTGCAGATCATGTTAGTTGATTATAGAATTTAATTGAAAATTTTCTGAAAATGTTTAATGAAACGCAAGAGATAAAGACCACCTTATAAGTTGAGTTATAATGATGTTATGATATGTTTGCATGCATGAAAGTGTTTCACGTTAGACGTAGTTTAACGTCGTAAAATTTGAATAGAATCCGACAACCTTTGAAAAATCGCGTAAGAGACGAACCTTTAGTCGTAACTAATAATCGAGAAGTCGGATGGGAATTCTATTTTAATATTATTGTTTACGATGAAATTTAGAACAACTTTCTAGTTGACGTCATAAGCTTTCGAGTTGATATAATATGGGCTATAGTTATAGTCGAGAACTAGAACACATTTTGAATTTTTGTTGGTTTAGTAATTGTTAATTGAAATCCGACGTTTAGAACGTCGTGTTTTTGAGCGAGTTTTGAGAAGGAGTACGTCACGTACAGAAGTACGTGATGACTGCCTTGAGAGTCCAGTTTCTAAAAAAAATTGAATACGAGAACTTAGAACGAACCTAAGACGTTATACGTCGAACCAATCAAGCAATTAGGGTTTTCGGGGCAGTTTTGCGACCCTCGCCGGAAACTGTAATAACTTCCAGCTCGTTTATCGGATTTGTGATCCGTAAATTGGAGCGCGAACTAGACATCCCAATCTTTCCAGTGGTACAGGGCTCACCCCCTGTTTCCAAATCCTCTGTTCTGGACAGCCTCCAGAGTTACTGGACTGCACAGTGAAAATTCAGTTTCTTGTTTTCTAAGTTGTTTAGTTCACAACTTAGTTTCTTTCGATCGTTTAAGCCGTTTTATCTAACGAATATCTCCCCACTGACCCTAGAGTCAAGTATAGGACCTTGAGTGATGAAAATCAGTCGAGATCTTATCTCTTATCCTTTCATTAAAGAAGTAATAAACGAGAATTTTCATAAATCGTTCAATGAACTAAAACGTAAATCGCATAAGTTGATTCTTTCCAACTTAGTTTCTTTTAATCTTTAAAGTCGTATTAAGATATCGACTACCTTCTCTACTGACCCGAGAGTCGAGTATGAGATCTTCCGAGTTCTAAACGAGATTGGTAAGAGTCTCGTTTCCCGTTTAAGTAAAACGAATCTAGTAAGCGTGCAAATGCCTAAAGAATGAAACAACTAAAACTTGCTTCGATTCTCTTTAATCGATTATCTTTTACAACCCGTTTTTAAGTATGTTTATTTTATGATGAAGCAGGAAGCCAACTGTAGAGAAAGAACGGAAGATCCAAAGTTGGAAGCTTTTGCTTTAAGTTCTGTAAATCAAGGTGGGCTTTTATATACAAAATAAAACGAGCAATGCTCGGAAAATCTTTCTTTATCGCTTTGATATCTGTGTTTTCAAAGTGATATTATGGCATGAACTGTTTTATGTTTTATGTGAGTTCTCTTGTACCTATCTGAGTCAACATTCGTGTTTTCCAGATTTAGAGTTAGTCTAACTAGATTAACTAACGATCGGCTCTGAGTTAGCTGCTAAGTGCTTTCCAGAGTTAGTGCACTTGTAACCTGTGGTGTATGTGATATCCTATTGAGGGGTACCAGCCATGGTGAATTAGATTTGGTCAAGATTGAACGTAACATTAGTCAGAAAATGCTCGCGCGAGTGATTTATGAGCAAAAGTCAAAAAATGTTTAGTAGACACGGATTTTTTCAATAAAACTCCGATGTGCTACGCTTATGAAATGCCATATTTGTCTATATTTATGATTATGATTTCGGCATCGTGCCCACTAAGTACGTTTGTACTTAGCCCTGCATTGTTTTCTAAATGTGCAGGTTGAAGCGACGGTGAGCGGCGACGGTTGATGTTGAGTAAAAGGATATGATGCTTAGTTAGAACCCTTCTGCTGCCAAACTCTGAATTTCTTTTTGAGATGTACTTTTTGAACAATACTCTGTAGTCTAAGTCTGTAAATATGAACTTAGCTTCTTTATTGTACTTTTGTCGAGTAATCCTTAGGGATTAACTCTTTCTTATTTATATTCAAGTCTTGTTCATGGTTTATCGATGTTTTTCATGTATGTTTAGTCAATTAGCCCCCTTCTTCCCCGCTTCTTTAATCCAACCCCAGTCGCACCCCGGCTTCTGCCGTCCCTCGGGATTTGGGGCTGTGACAGAGTGGTATCAGAGCAGTGTTCGTTTTCTGCTCTGCTTCTGAGTCAATCTTCTAGTATGAGTTAGTGTGAGTCATTCTTTCAAGTACGAGTCATTTCTTTAAGTAATATCATAAAGTAGTATTCGTATACAAGTCTTTCTCCGAGAAATAATATGGAGTATTTGTTTGTACTCTATATCGAGTCTTCTTTCAAGTCATGAGACATGGTATTTGTGTATACTCTGGATCAGAATCGTCTTTCCAAGTATGAGATAAGAGTTAGACTATGATGCTAAGATTGAGAACGTAGAAGTCAACTCAACCGCCCGCTACGTCGACTCAACGAGAAAGAATTTTATAATGAGATTTCTTTTAAATAAGGAATTTATGAGCAAGTATTCAATAAAAATTTGAAGACGAGAATGAGTTGTGTTTTAAAAATGAGAATTTTACAGAAGTATAATTTTTATACTCTACATGATTATGCGATAGTACAAGTACTATCTTATGTGAAAATATTTGCGCAATGATTTCCTTTTTATGAAAAATTATGCGGATACGAGAATATAGTCAGATTTTAGGGAATTTTCCCGGTTCAATGAGAACGTAGACGTGGAACTTAAGAACTTTCCGGTTCTTCGAGAACTTAGACGTTTTTAAAAAACGTTGTTTTGAAATGATTTCGAAAGGAGATCCCTAACGCGAGAAGGACTTCCTCTGATGAATGTCACGTGCGCTTAGTGACATGAATAAAGATTCGGCAAAGTCGAACTTGTCGTCTAAGAATTTCCTGCGAGGGAAAAGAAATAAAATGAATAAAAATAATTCAATAAATCGTATTAGTAAAAGAAGGGAGCGATTAGACGTTTGAGAAGCTTTCGACTTCGAGTTAAGAAAGATATGAACGAGACGACAACTGGAACTTAGTTTTCCAGGAAATTATTTTTAAGTTATATTTCTTTTTCTTTTTATGGAATTAAATTCCATATTTTCGTCTTGAGCGACGACTACAATTAGTACGAATATCAAGAATCGTAAGCGATAAATTCTTTTGGAAATGGATGTTACTTTTGAATAAGTAACATGAACGAAGTGAAAATACTTTGTTTTTAATAAGTGAAAATCGTTAAGAGTTAGTGAGTTAAGAAATAAAAGAAATAGAAGAATTAAAATGAGTAATAATATGGTGAAAGGAAAAGAATGAAAATAAAATCTTTAATTTTATGTATATAAATATATATATGTTGTTGAGTGCAATTTCTTGAATTGTTAGAAGTCTTAATAAGTGGTTGACTTAAGTGATGATATTACAATTGAATAAGGAATATTCATTTTGTAATTTATGTTTTCGTTAAGATAAGTTATTTTCTTTTCCTACCTGTTACTGATCCGTGTTACCTTAAAACTTTTGTAGTATGGCTAGGACTCGTGTTATGGCTCGGAAGAGCCAGCCTTTGGCCTCGTGCGAGCGCACCATAGTTGATATGTTGCAGCACCATAGTTGATATGTTGCAGGATGAGTACTACGAGTTCGAGGTAGACTATGGAGAAGAGGATGTGGGACATATTGTTAGTAATTTTTCTTCAGCCTACTACCCAGTGCGACACATGATCAGGGAGAGTCAGGCGATACTAGACTTGATCGTGCACCTACCGGACGAGTGGCGCGGATGGGCGCACCGTGCAGCTTGGTACTTCTTGGGGATTTTCGGCGACGACACGGAGCCGAGCGGCAACTACGCCGGATTCGTCCTGTGTGTGCACAGGCGTTTCTTTGAGAGCAGGTTTATGCTTCCCCTTCCTTTAGAGCCACACATCCCTTACAGTCACTTTCCAGCCGAGACGGAGCTTGAGGAGCTTGACTTAGACCCGGAGTACTTAGCTTTGTTAGAGTTGCCATCAGACGGTGTACTGGAGGAGGAGTCCGAGGCTGAGTTAGAGCAGCCAGAGGAGGACGAGGAGACGGTAGTTCCACCAGAGTCACCACCGGTTGGACAGCAGATTGAGGAGTTGATCCCAGTCCCGGGTTTTATAGAGGTTGACGCTGAGACAGCCGCGCTGTTAGGGTTGCCTTCACCGTTTGTGCCTGACGTTTGTGTTAGGATCAGGGGACCGTTGGAGACAAGA
Source organism: Schizonepeta tenuifolia (assembly GCA_029490685.1). NCBI lineage: Eukaryota > Viridiplantae > Streptophyta > Magnoliopsida > Lamiales > Lamiaceae > Schizonepeta > Schizonepeta tenuifolia. The sequence continues at coordinate 83,467,662 of CM055956.1, forward strand.
CTGTACAAAGAGGGACCAGACTACCGAGAGATCGACGCGGAGCTCGCCGCCATGTTAGAGTTGCCTTCTCCACTTACGCCACTTGAGGAGATCTGCGCGAAGTGGGGAGTAGCCCGAGAGCAGATGGAGGCAGGACCGTCCAGGGTCCGTTCTAGGGAGGAGTTCGAGTCAGGTTCAGGTTCAGTTCCCGAGCACTTTCTTCCCCTGAAGAAGCGTGCGAGAGAGGACAGAGAGGACGACTTGGTCTCCGACTTGGAGGAGACTGTTTCTGAGGCACCCTCACCCATCCTGCTTACACTTGACGACGGTTCTACTCTGAGGGTGGACCAGGCACTCGAGCAGGTTTTTGGTTCGGAGTCCGAGGAGGAGGACCCGGAGGAGGATCCGGAGGAGGACCCGGAGGAGGACCCTGAGGAGGACCCAGGGGAGGGTTGTTAGGATTTTGCAGACTTCGGGGTAATTTTTGGATTTCTTCTGCAGTTTAGTTAGGCAGTGTTTCATAGATATGGGTAAATATCAGTAGTAGTGGTAGCTCCTTGTCCTGTATAGAGTCGGATCAGTAACTAGTTAATTTTTGTAGTACTCTAGCGGATACGAAATTTTATGAATCGTTTCCGTTCTAGTATTCTAGTAGATACGGAGTGCAGCTTACTAGTGCACCCGGTAAATAGTAGGCAGTCAACCTAGTTTAGACTAATAGTAGTCTAACCCTTTTTGTATAAGTCCTCGTGGGAGGCAAAAGTAATATTCTTTTTGGATATATATATATATATATATATATATATATATATATATATATATATATATGACCCGAGGGTTTTTAATCAAGTAAAATTTCTTATGAATCGAGAAATAAAAAAAATTAGAATGTTAAATGAACTCGTGTGACGAGGAAATGAGTTTAACTCGAAAGTTAAAAGATTAACGAAATGATATCAAAGCTATGTTCGATATGTTGTTCCATGAATTTGATTAAGTTGAGAACGAGCTAGTAAGTGCTAAGTGTAATTAACAGAAGGAAACTAATGAGAATTTTCAATTTTCCCCTAGACTAAAGAAAATGCCGCCGAGAAATGTTAACAACAGGAGAGGTCGAAGACCTGGAAGGCCGAGAGGACGTGGTGGACGTCAGTCAGAAAATAACCAAGAACAGGAATATGAGCGGAATATCACTCCATCCCCATCTCCACCTCCGTCACCATCACCACCACCTTCACCACCGCCCCGTATAGATATTGAGGATCTTTTCCTCAAAAGGAACCCTCCAATGTTTAATGGAACTGGAAGCCCTAGCGATGCTGAGCTATGGGTGAGGTCGACCGAGAAAATTTTCAAACTCCTCAGATGCACTGATGAGGAGAGAATGCTGTGTGTCGCATTCCAACTGACGGGATCGACAGATTACTGGTGGGAAGCAAGACAGAAGGTGATACCTGCTGAGCATCTGGCTCGTTTTTCGTGGGAAGAGTTTAAGGAGATTTTCTTTGACAAGTACGTCCCCAAGACGTATAGGGCACAGAAAAAGGCCGAATTTTATAATTTGAAGTAGGGAAAGCTGACTGTGACGGAATATGACGTCAAGTTCTGCGAGTTGATGAGGTATGAGCCGACATTGGTCGACACTGAGGAGAAGTTATCAAAGAAATTTCAGGGAGGTTTACGTCATGAATTGGGAATCACTTTGGCTAGTCATGGAGGACTAGGTTATTCAGACATACTGGGAAGAGCATTGGAAATGGAGGCCGTCGTGCCTGATGAGAAAAAGATTGTACCAACTGCGTCAGCACCAGCGCAGAGTCAGAATCGAGGCTACTACAACAACAATAGTAGCAATTACCAGGGGAAGAGAAAATGGAACGGAGGAGGTAGCGGAGGATACAGTCAGGGTTACAACAATCAAGGAGGACAGAAAAGAGGTTATCAGCAGCCTGCCAACAACAACAACAATGGCAAGAGGCCGTGGCAGGGAAACAACCAATCGGGGTTGTTCATTCAAGGGAACAGGCAGAACTTGCCATGGAAGGGCAATAATCAGTTAAACCAGCCGCAAGGGCAACAGAGGAATTTTAACCAGGGAGCGAATAACCCAAGTACGGTTACCATCCCTGTCTGCCCGAAGTGCAACCGAGCCCATCTTGGAGTCTGGCAGATAGGTACCCCCAACTGTTTCAACTGTGGACAGAAGGGACACATGAAAAAGGACTGCCCTAAACCGCTTCAAGCAGTACCTCTCCGAGCCATCCAAGCACAGCCGCAGCAGCCGCCTATGAACCAGCAACAGTTTCAGCAGCATGCACAGCAGCAACAAAATGCGAGGGCATGAGCTATCAAACAAAGCGGTCAGCGCAAAGGAAAAGGCAATCTAGCAGGTATGGGAAAACTCCATAACATCCCCATTAAGATAGTGTTTGATACTGGCGCATTGCATTCTTTCATTGCTGGCTCGTGTGCCGATAACTTAGACATCAGACCTGTAAGAGCTGCACAATCTATGAGAGTAGCCACACCTTGAGGAGAGATCACTACTTCCACACATGTTTGCTCTAACCTAGAACTAGAAATCAGAACTCATAAGGTTATAGCGAACAACCTAAAATGTTATGATAATGTGGGACGTAGATATAATCCTAGGTATGGATTGGTTGTCAGAGAATTACGCCACAATTCTCTGCAACGAGAGAAAAATTTCTTTTCAGCCGCCGGGTAAAGAACCGACCGAATTCCATGGAATTTCAATAGGTAGAAGCGTACCAATCATATCGGCCCTTCAAGCCACGAAACTCATGAAAAAGAAAGGTACTACAGCCTATCTTGTGTACCTAGTTGGAGAACCAGGAGCCGAGAAGACCATTCGGGATGTAAAAGTCGTGAACGAATATGAAGATGTTTTTCCGGAAGTGCTACCAGGATTGCCACCAGATCGTCATGTGGACTTCACGATCGATTTAGAACCATGAGCAGCTCCTAAGTCTAAAGCCCCTTACAGAATGGCACCGAAGGAACTGGAAGAGCTCAAAATCCAATTACAGGAATTACTAGACCTTGGTTTTATCAAGCCAAGCGTTTCACCTTGGGGAGCACCCGTGCTTTTTGTTAGGAAAAAGGACGGATCGATGAGAATGTGCATCGATTACCAAGAACTGAACAAGATCACTCTCAAAAACAAATATCCTTTGCCAAGGATCGAGGATCTGTTCGATCAGCTTAAGGGTGCAGGAGTCTTCTCCAAGATAGATTTGAGGTCAGGGTATCATCAGCTCAAGATCAAACCTGAAGATGTACCTAAGACCGCTTTTAGAACTCGATATGGCCACTACGAATTTCTAGTAATGCCATTTGATTTGACCAACGCTCCAACCGTATTCATGGACCTTATGAATAGAGTCTTCCACCCCTACTTGGACAAATTTGTTCTAGCATTCATCGACGACATCCTCATTTACTCTAAGAATGAGATGGAGCACGAGGAACATCTACGGATAGTGTTGGAAACACTAAGAGCTGAGAAACTCTATGCCAAATTCAGTAAATGCGAATTTTGACTGAAGGAAGTAATGTTCCTTGGACACATAGTATCGACAGAAGGAATCAAGGTGGATCCAGCCAAAGTAGAAGTAGTGCACAACTGGAAGGCACCAACAAGTCAGAATGAGATCAGAAGTTTCTTGGGATTAGCTGGTTATTACAGAAGGTTTATCGAGGGATTCTCTACAATCGCTCGCCTGGTGACGCAGCTACTCAGGAAGGATACCAAGTTTAAGTGGACAGATGAGTGCGAGAAGAGTTTCCAAACTCTTAAGGAAAAGTTAACTACAGCGCCAGTACTAGCACTTCCAGACATGAATAAAGAATATGTGGTTTATACTGACGCATCGAAAAATGGATTAGGTTGTGTCTTGATGCAAGACGGACGAGTAATAGCTTATGCTTCACGACAACTTCGACCCCACGAAGTTGAGTACCCAACCCACGATTTAGAACTTGCAGCCGTAGTGCATGCGCTAAAGATTTGGAGACACCATCTCTATGGTGTAAGAGTTGAGATATTCACCGATCACAAGAGCCTGAAGTACTTTTTTCGAGCAAAAAGAACTGAACATGAGACAAAGACGATGGATCGAATTAGTCAAAGATTATGACTGTGGAATTAACTACCATTCAGGAAAGGCTAATGTGGTAGCAGACGCATTGAGTCGCAAGGCTCCAACGAAGTTATGATGTCTTTTCGTAGAAGAAGAAACCTTAATACGAGAATTCGAGAAGATGGATATCAGAGTGCTTGACACGCCAACAACGATAACAAGTCAAATAGCAGCATTAGAAGCTACACCAGATTTGAGAGAAAGGATCATTAGTGCTCAGAGAAAAGATGAGTCAATGGAAAAGTTACGAGTAAGGATAAGGACAGATAAGCCGGAAGGATATTCTGAGGCTCCAGACAATGCAATACTTTACGAAGGCAGGATTTGTATTCCCGACAACGACAACGAATTGAAGAACGAAATCTTGAGTGAGGCTCACGATACGCCTTACACAGCACATCCAGGAAGTACGAAAATGTACCAAGATTTGCGAAGAAACTTTTGGTGGAACGGAATGAAACGAGACGTTGCCTTGTTTGTAGAAAGATACCTAGCATGTCAACAAGTTAAGGCTTTACACCGACGACCGTATGGATTGCTACAACAGTTGGACGTCCCAGATTGGAAATGGGAAGGCATAGCTATGGACTTTGTCACAGGCTTGCCTAAGTCAAGAAGAGGAAACACAGCGATTTGGGTGATAATAGATAGACTTACGAAGTCAGCTCACTTCTTACCGATTAAGACTACATATGGATCAGAGAGACTAGCTCAGTTGTATGTCAGAGAGATTGTACGTCTGTATGGAATACCGAAGGTTATAATATCAGACAGAGATGCTAAGTTTACCTCGAGATTTTGGACTACGATGCAGAAAGAGTTGGGAACAGAGCTAAATTTCAGTACAGCATTTCACCCACAGACAGATGGACAGTCAGAGAGAACGATTCAGATTTTGGTCGATATGTTAAGAACAGTGGTTTTGGACCGAGGCACGAATTGGGAAGAAATTCTACACTTAGTCGAATTCGCCTACAACAACAGCTATCAGGCCACAATAGGAATGACACCGTTTGAGGCTTTGTATGGGAGAAAGTGTAGATCACCGTTTTATTGGGACGAAGTAGGTGAGAGAAAGAACTTAGGCCCAGATGCGATCAATGAGATGATTGAGATAATTCAACAGATTCGAGATAGAATGAAAGAGGCCCAGAGCCGACAGAAGTCGTATGCCGACGATCGTCGAACCAACCTTGAGTTTGAAATAGGAGATAAAGTTTTTCTTAAGATATCCCCGACCAAAGAAATCCTTAGGTTCGGAGTTAAGGGTAAGTTAAGACCCAGGTTTATAGGACCTTATGAAATCCTCGAGAGAATAGGATCAGTCGCGTATAAATTGGCCTTACCGCCAAGCCTAGGAAGCGTTCATAACGTTTTTCACGTTTCTCAGTTGAGAAAATATGTTTATGATCCTAAGCACGTCATTAGTCAACAAGACGTAGTTCTTGAATCTGACCTAAGCTATGAAGAAAAGCCGATATCGATCTTGGATAGAAAAGTCCAAGAATTAAGAACCAAATCGATACCAATAGTTAAAGTGCTATGGAACCATCACGGGCAAGAAGAAGCCACGTGGGAACTCGAGGAGAAGATGAAGGAGCGGTATCCTCATCTTTTTGCAGAAGGTATGCAAATTTCGAGACGAAATTTTTCGTAAGGGGGATAGGATGTAATGCCCCGTAAATTCCTTACGTTCTTAAAAATTTTAAAGTTAATTAAATAAATGGCTTTGCACGCCTAAGTTTACAATTTTTGAATTCTAAGGCTAACGGTCGAATCCGTTTCTGAAAATAAATTACAGAAGTCAGCTAGCCGACTACTGTATTTAGGGTTAGCGCGTACGAAAAGTTTTTAGTTCGTAAACTCAGAACGAAAAACCGTCTAATTTTTACGTTTACGAAATTACGATACGAACACGCCCGAGAAAGTTCGTTTTTATGTTTTTTCGGACGAAACTCGGACTGTGTCGTCCCGAGTTTTTGTCAAAATAATTTTTGTAAATTTATTTTTCCAATTAAGTTCATACGTTAGAATTTAAGGTCAAATCAAATCGCGACGATTTTGTACCGAGCAACGTTTTTCGTCGTTCGTTTTTCCGTAACGCCGGATTGCGCCGGAAAAACCCGTAACCCTTCTAAAAATTCTGCATGCAGCCGTTTTTTTTTTATTTTTATTTTTTATTTTAGTGGGGAACATGCATGTAGACATTGTCTAATTAAGTGATACCTTAATCCTCACTTTTCATATTTTCAACCTTTTCATCATAGCAAATGTCTTAAACAAACAAAACAACCTATTTTTCCTCCCACTTCTCTCTCTCTCGGCTGCACTCCTCCATTTTCATCTTCTTCACTTCATCATCCACCATTGAAGACATCTCCAAGAGCTTGAAGAAGAACACAAGTCACAATCCATCCATTCAAACTCTACACATATTTCTTTAATTCTTAAGGTAATTCCTTCCTCTATAATCCTATCCAATTGGATTTCTTTTCTTTTCTTTTTTCTTCTTTGATCGAAAATTAAGGTATTGGAATAGATGTTTTGATCTTGGAATAATGAAATTGGATGTGTTAGATTGATTAAATAGGGTTTAAAATTGATCAAAACCAAGAACCCTATCTCTTGTGTTAATACCGAAATTTTTAGGTAATTTGTAGGATTTTTAATTTTCTTCTTTTGATGATTGATTCTTGTTTAATAGATGTTTAATTAGTGATTGGAATGAAAATGAATCAAAAGCCCTATGTGTGTTTGTGAAATTTCAATTAAATTTTGAGTTGAATTTAGGGGTTTATGCATGTTAGTTGATAATTGTTTTGCAATTGATTAATTGATGATATAAGAGGTTGATTAGTAAATAAATGTAGTTAATTGGAGAAGAAAATCACCCCCTTAACATCTTTATAAAAACAGAAATTTATAGAGTAATTAGGGGTTTCCACATGTTTGATATAAGTGATGAATTGTTGGTTAAATTATGTTGCAGATCATGTTAGTTGATTATAGAATTTAATTGAAAATTTTCTGAAAATGTTTAATGAAACGCAAGAGATAAAGACCACCTTATAAGTTGAGTTATAATGATGTTATGATATGTTTGCATGCATGAAAGTGTTTCACGTTAGACGTAGTTTAACGTCGTAAAATTTGAATAGAATCCGACAACCTTTGAAAAATCGCGTAAGAGACGAACCTTTAGTCGTAACTAATAATCGAGAAGTCGGATGGGAATTCTATTTTGATATTATTGTTTACGATGAAATTTAGAACAACTTTCTAGTTGACGTCATAAGCTTTCGAGTTGATATAATATGGGCTATAGTTATAGTCGAGAACTAGAACACATTTTGAATTTTTGTTGGTTTAGTAATTGTTAATTGAAATCCGACGTTTAGAACGTCGTGTTTTTGAGCGAGTTTTGAGAAGGAGTACGTCACGTACAGAAGTACGTGATGACTGCCTTGAGAGTCCAGTTTCTAAAAAAAATTGAATACGAGAACTTAGAACGAACCTAAGACGTTATACGTCGAACCAATCAAGCAATTAGGGTTTTCGGGGCAGTTTTGCGACCCTCGCCGGAAACTGTAATAACTTCCAGCTCGTTTATCGGATTTGTGATCCGTAAATTGGAGCGCGAACTAGACATCCCAATCTTTCCAGTGGTACAGGGCTCACCCTCTGTTTCCAAATCCTCTGTTCTGGACAGCCTCCAGAGTTACTGGACTGCATAGTGAAAATTCAGTTTCTTGTTTTCTAAGTTGTTTAGTTCACAACTTAGTTTCTTTCGATCGTTTAAGCCGTTTTATCTAACGAATATCTCCCTACTGACCCTAGAGTAAAGTATAGGACCTTGAGTGATGAAAACCAGTCGAGATCTTATCTCTTATCCTTTCATTAAAGAAGTAATAAACGAGAATTTTCATAAATCGTTCAATGAACTAAAACGTAAATCGCCTAAGTTGATTCTTTCCAACTTAGTTTCTTTTAATCTTTAAAGTCGTATTAAGATATCGACTACCTTCTCTACTGACCCGAGAGTCGAGTATGAGATCTTCCGCGTCCAATCCGGGTAGATACCATCGGTTAAGTAGTAATCGCAGTCGTAGTACTTTCCCTTCACCACGAATTGGCAGGGCGGAGTCCGTTCTTCAAGCACATCCTCGAATAAGGGCGACTGATTGAGGACGTTGATATCGTTGTTGGAGCTGGCTACTCCAAAAAAAGCGTGCCAAATCCATAAATCTTGAGACGCCACGGCCTCAAGAATCAAGGAAGGCACGCCCACATCTCCTCATGTGTAGGCAGCCGCCCACGCTTCCGGGCAATTCCTCCACGCCCAGTGCATGCAGTCCACGCTACCGAGCATCTCGGAAAGCCGTGCCTCTCCTCGTGCATTCGCAGCAGCCGAGCGGTGTCTTGAGCATTTAACCTCCTCATGTGCACGTCACCGAAGAGCTCGATGACAGCTTAGCACAACTTCCGGAGGAAAAGACGGTCGGTGCTATCTCCGATCTTCAAGTATTCATTGAATGTATTCGGCGCGCCATCGGTGGCTAGTTGGCGAATGGCCATTGTGCATTTTTGCACCAACGTGAGGCCCTATTTGCCGGTTGCATCTTGTTTCTGTTGAAAGTACTGCACATTCTGCTCCAACGCCTTGCAAATCTTCAAGAACAGATGCTTGTGCATCCGAAAATGCCGGCGGAAAAATGTTGGGCCGTACGCCGGGTTATCGTTGAAGTAATCAGCCATCAACTGCTGCAGGGCCGCCTCCCGATCGCGGTGTACGACCGTCTTCTTCACCTTATTTTTTTTCTTGGAGGCGAAGAGTCGAGCGGCAATAGCTTGGAGGTGCGTCACCATCGACATAATCTCGTTGTCGGTGCTATGAGAAGAGTAGCCGGTTGAGGAGTCCGACGAGGAAGACATTTTTTTTGCGAAAAATCGAGAGAAAACTAAAGGAAGAAGATGAATTTGGTGTGGAAAAAATTGTGTGATGAAGTGTTTAATTTCCGTGAGGAGTCCGCCGGTTCACGGTTCTTAATCTTAATTTCCGTGAACAGTAATGAAACATAACGAGGGAAAGGAGGGGAGTATAATTTTATTGATATTGCGGTTAAGAGAATATTGCGAATATCGTGTTTAAGCTTTAGTATAGGTGGCTTGTGATGATGTCACACTATTGTATTAACTGTACTATGTAGACAGTCTTAAGTATTCTTTGAAGTATATACGTTATTAGCAATATTCTCTTAACCGCGAATTCCGCGGCCAGTCCATGGGAAATCCCGCCAAAATCGCGTAGCCCCTCGTCAAACACTGATGAGTGATGGCCGACTATTTGTGCCAAGAATCAGCGGCAGATCTCATTGCCGTTGGTAAATTTTTCTTGTGATGGTAATTTTCGCTTTAGAAGCACTCTTCAAGTTCACTATATGCATTTTCTGGAATAATATGCATTTGGATTTAGTTTGGCTTCTCTATTTACCTATTTCTTATTTCTTCGTGCATATTCTGTATTTTAGGTCTGTTGTAAGAATAATGGCATATTAGGAACAAAATGTTTGGCATATCGTCAAAATATGTTAAGATTAAGTGAAAAATAGTGTAGAATGTGAATTGAGCTGAGCTACGTGAAATTATAAACTGATGGTATCATATTGTGTCGTTCCCATTGTATGATAAATTGGGCAAACATTAGTCAGTGACCAATATTTCTTCTTAAACTTATTTGTATGATGATTATTGCATCATTTTGTAACTCGATAAATGGTGTGATTGCATAGTTTAAACATTCACTCCTTGAATTTACTTAAATAGTGTGTCTCTATGATTCCTTTGTGAGGTTAGGTAAAGTGTTTGTTTGCTTGAAATGAAAAAAACCAAAAGGATTTGGCTTGACTGAATAATAATGGTTTAATGGTGACTCTGAATAAATTTACAATAATGAGATGATGAGGAAGGGATTTGAAAGTCCTTTATGAGGTTGTGTGGATGTGTTCATTCTTAAATGAATTTGAAATCAATCTTCTCGCTTTGAAGTGTTATGGATTTACTAATTAAATCCTTTTCTCAAAGCAAGTCTTTTGATGCGAAACACAACCTATATGTCACTCTAGTTCAGTACTTCATTCTTGTTCATTTCTTTTCAGGAGCTCAGATATATAGTGATTGTTGAAGTTATTGATGTTTTTGATTATGGAGTCACTTATTAAGGAAATTGACTTGTCTCGTATATTTTAGATTTGCATTGAAAGGGAAGGGGGAAGTGATGGAATATTTTAAGTGTTATGTAGTATAGTTTTGTGGTAGAGCTTTTTGTTCTTGAGTAACTTGAGATTTTGTTGTGATAAATTTAATAGAAGAAAAACAAGAAATGACCATATTCCTTACCAGAGAAGTGATAGGACAAATTTACAGGAATTCATAATGCCAGTTGCAGAGCCAACTCCACTAATAATGAACCTCTACTTTTATCTCAAATAACAATAGTCTTCTGGATATATAAGAACTAATTATCCTATAGTCTCTCGAAAGCACGATTATGCCAAATTTAACTAGTAACTAAATAAATAGTTGTGAAACCGACACTGATCAATCAATTTCTGCATGTTAAGCATGTTTCCCCTGCATTGATACACCTGGGATCAACTGCCATTTGCTAACATTTGCTTCTCCATTCAGAGTTGCGTCATGATGTCCCACCACTTATTTAGATTTGAGCAACACAGAAAATATGAAGAACTCGACATGATGCAGGCAACTTCAAAAAGTAGATGATTTCACCCCGAATCAACCATAAAGTGAGACAATTTAGGTGTTCAAGCACGAAAACCGATGTAATCATGTGCTTCATTTTCCGGGCTCTCCAACACCAAAGATAAGTTTTGAGGTTAGTGATTTACGACATAGTCCCAATAACTATAACCTCAACCTCATATATATTTGAACTAATCCTATAGGCTCTAGGAATCGCAACAAAGCTCCAAGAACCCAAATTATTATTGAGTTAACTAATAATTAACCACTATGATAGAGACCTTAACCAACCAACTGCCGAAGCTACATATGTTTTCCCTTGCGTTGATACACCTGAATCTGTTGCTGTTTGCTAACACCTTATATTCATGAGAGCTTTTCTGCTGTCAGCTTACTGGTTGTCGATGAATAAAAGTTGTATTCTTCGTACTGGAACTACATAGTCAAATAATTCTAAAACATTGATTGGAGATACCAATTGATTGACTGATGATTCACTTTCTATTTATCTTCCTTAATCATAAGATACATAGTAATTAAAGACAAAGTTAGTCTAAAATAAAATGATCTCAAGAGATCATTAGGGAGTCTTCTAGTTAATTAGTTGGCTATTTTGTTTGGCAGATTATTCTGTGCATTCTTATAGGGATTATCCTTGCTCTAAAGTCTACTAGTATAATAGATGAAATAATTTTTAATTGCAACATTTCACCCTTATTGCTAAATGATAGAGCTCATGTAAGTCCTGGAGAATGGTAGTATAATATAGGTATTCTTTTGTGTTTAATTTAGGTTAATGCTTATCAAATCTCTAGTGCATTCCAATTTTAGCCCTATTTAAATTTAATACTATTAAACATTCTCATCTGAAGAACTAAAAGGAGCCCATCAGATTTTGAGGGATACATTGTTTAGGTTATGAAAGGAAATTTGGAGGGTTGTTTTTAAGGTTACATTTGGTTCTCGTAAGTCATAATTCCCATTTTGTTTTTTTTTTTTTTTTTGTCAACTTTTTCATTCAATTACTATCTTGTTTGTTCGTTCATTCGCTGATCTCCAGAACTACTAACATCCCAAACCTATATTATGTATGTATAGGGGTGTCTAAACGGTACGGGTAGGGTACCCTACCCGAAAATATTGGGTACCCGATCCCGATTTTTTCAAAATTTTGATACCCTATCCCGACCCTATATCAAAAATTGGGTACCAAAATACCCGAGCGGGTAATCCCGATCGGGTATTAGGGTACCCTAATTACTCGAGCATTAGTTCAAATTTGTCGCAAATGGCATAACCATAACAATCAATTGATAATTTTTTTTAATAAAAAGACGTAACAATTACGTCAATCACAAAAAATGTATATGCAACCAGAAACTTAATATTAAAACAAAACCAACACCATTAATTGATAAACATAAAACCATAATTCCATAAGCAACCTAATGAAAAAACATAAACCATAATTAATTCCACAATAAATTTTTTCTGCCCTACTTGGTGTTTAGTCGAGAGAGAATTTCATATATTAATATTAGAGAAGCTACTGTATATAAATAAGAGAAACTAGGGATTAGATGTACATATATAATAGATTTATAATATTATATAGAAATAAATATAATATATTAAATTAAAAATTCGGGTTTACTTGGGTACCTGGATCGAGTATCGGGTATAAATTTTTAAATTTCTCATCCCGTATCCCGACCCTTTTATCTGAACATGCGGGTAACATGTGCCCAATACCCATCGAATTTCGGGTCGGTACAACATTATCCAATTACCCATTACCCATTTAGACAACCCTATGTATGTATATAAAAGCAAAATCAAACTCCATAACTATTTCCCGCCTAAATCACATGTTGAATACTTTTTTTAGTTTTTTTCTATTATTATTGTTGTGCTGATTAATTTACAGAGATTACTTTTTCAAATTTTAATTTCAAATGCAGACTTTTCGAACTTGAGAACTCATTATGTTAGCTTAGAACACTAGGCGAATTTAAATTTTATTGTGCCTAAGAGCATCCACGGTGGGGGCTCGATAGGGGGATCGAGCCTCCCACTGCTGCGCCTCCGCCATTGCACCCCGCCCCATCGCAACGGCTCGTTAAAGCGCGTGCATCTCGTACACGTAAGCCAAAAAAATTGAATTTTGTAGAGAATTAGGCATGCAATGGTAGGAAGGAGACAAAATTGTGGAAGGAGCCTAGAATTGTGGAAGAAGCCGTTGCGGCAACGGCTATGTTCTAGATTTTTTTTTTTCTTTTTTGAATTTCAGTTCCTACCCTAAATATTCATTCTCTCCCCACCATTTTTTCACACCTCATTTCATATTTTACACACAAATTCTTCTTCAATTTCTTCCATTTTCATACAAATAGATCCCAACAACCCAATGTTGGCGAATTGGTTCCCCAATATGTCGCAAATCCCTTATTATGTTGGCGGCCTTGACTCAATCAATCTCAACGAGTCTCAAGCTTTCGACGAGTATGCCGCCTCCGCCATCGCTCCCATCGCCGAAGGCTTCGCCGCCACCAAGAGCAAAAAAAGAGGAAAAGTCGCCGCCGCCTTAAAGCTGAAGAGAATGAAGCGGCACAATTATACCACCTAGCAGAGCCACGTGATCGCTCAAATTTGGAAGGAGGAGACGTGTGATTCATTTTGTGGTGCCAATCAAACCGAAGAAAAATATTGACAATGAGCCACAGACGTTTCAACGCCTATTTTTAAATGTGTAATTTTTATTTTTATTTTTAATTAATGTAATCTTTGTTTTTTTAGTCAATGTAATGTAGGAATTATCTTTTTAATTAAGGAAATTTTCAACAAATAAAAAAAATGAAAAATCCTAACCTAAAACTAATTCTATCACGCCCCTCCACTGCAGCTAAGAAGCTCTATCTGGGGTTCACAACTCATCACGCCCCAAGTGGCACAACCATTGTGGATGCTCTATTATAACATCTCATTGTTTTACATATAAGTCTTTGAAAACAAACTTACATTAGTTGAAATTTCTTTTCTATTCAGATTCTCAATCGAAAGTTGATTTCTCTACAAATGTGTTCTTCTCTTGCCACATCTCACATTCTCTTCAAGTTTCTTAACCGAATTGTCTCTAAATAATATTGTGTGAACATGTGCTATTTTAGTTTGTTTTGAAACCTATATATATCGTTTTTTTCCCCAATGGTGAGGAGTGTTGTTGATTTTTTTACCGGTCTTCATTGTCTATGTATGAAGCCTGGACAATTCACGGTTCGATTTTGCCGTGTATGGAGAAGTTAACGACAGTTTAGTATCTCCATATAATTGCATGAATCACTTATATTTTATATGTACAAATATTTCACGTACGCTTCATTATATCCCTGGAGGTTAAAATTTTTCAATTGAGTTTTGATAAATGTTGATTATTATCAACGTATTGTTGTTAGGATATTGAGGGAGAATTCATTGGATTGTGAAGGGAAATCTAATGATGCTGGATTTGAAGATGTTTTAGGACTCAAAGGGAAGAGGATGTTGACTACGGAGGAGATGACGTCTTGAAGATTTTACCAAAGGATGAGAATCCAGTCTCAAACGTCTTGAAGATTTTACCAAAGGATGAGGATCCAGTCTCAACACGTGGCCAAAATCGGTCCATCCAGCTGTCAAGGAAGGATGTTTTTTAAATGGGCTATTTTGTTGAAGCCCAGAAACATGCCTTTGTTTTATCTGCTTTTATGTTATTAGTTTTATTTCCAAAGAGTGGCTTAATGCCATCTTACTATGTTGGGACCATATTATATATAGTCCCTGAGTTGTATGAAAACCCTAAGCTATTATATTTACTATTTAGAAATTATTTTTATAAATCACAACGTAAAGTGATTTTTTATCAATATATTTTACATAAGATGATCCTACATATAACACAATTTGCAACGAGATGATACTTCGTATAACACTTACTATTTGAAATTTGCAACGACATGATCATTTTCATGTAACACTTATTTGCAAGGGAATGATCTATAAAGTATTGATTTATTTTATTTTAAATATATTTATAAATAAAATTCTACACGAGATTATCTTTCACGCAACACTTATTTGCAAGGGAATGATCATTTATGTTACACTTATTGATCAACGAGATGAATGTTGCAATGATTTGTCAAATTATATCATTTGAAATAAAGTATTGAATACACGAGATGACCCTTTATGTAACACTTATTTGTAACAAGATGATGCTTCATGATCTATAACTTATTTTAATAATTTATTGAAATATATCACTTTAAAATAAAATGTTAAATATTTATATTTATAAATGATAACGTAAAGCAATTCCCATCGAATCTCAATGGGAGAAGAAATATGTCGATGATTAATCTAACAATGTTGATGATTAATCTAACAAGTAGTCGAACGGCGTTAATAATCAATTAAAGGCAATGTCATGAGTGAGAGTCGTCACACAAGTTATTTTTGACAATTTATTTAGGATTGTTAAGAGTTTTTTGCACAATTTATTTAGAGAACATAACGGTGTTTTTTTGCAAGTTTCAGACAACATAAGCATTTCGTATAATTTACTCAAATTATTTTTAAAGTTCATACTTATAGTACAACATAATATATTTTTTTTTTGTCAAGTTTCGACATATTATACACTAGTCTATAAAAAAAAAAGACATGCATTTAACGAAATCTAAACAATAATACTTTAAATAAAGGCCAAATAAACTGAATGGAGCTAGTGAAGTAAACAACTCAAATATTGTAAATTTCCACGATCTAAACAAATAGATGCAAAAGGAAAATAAATATTGACACAAAACTCTCTCACATCTAATTAACTGCTGCTAATTTGGGAATTCATTTACTTCAAACAAGACCTGATTATTAGGATAATAGGATCACTAGTACCATAGCCTGCGATGAGCAGGAATTACCTTATATGTTACTCCCTCCAATCCATATGATAATCTATTTGGCGCAGAAATTAAGATCGAATAACTGTAAAAAGATAAAGAGTGATCATGTTCCATCATTTTTAAAAGATTTTGAAGGGTTAAAATTTTCTTTATTTGCAATATGATAATATAATTGGAACACCTAAATAAGAAAATGATGGCAATATGAGTGAGTCAAAAGGAATACTATATTAATGAAATTTAAAGCAAATACAATTTACATGTGAATTAATTGATAATGTAAGAGCTTAACCAAACAACGTTTCGATACTTTTTCAATAATGTCACTTGTTTAATTTTTTTGACATACTAATTCTTAATGTTTTAATATTGTCTTAATAAAGTCATACGATTCAATTTATGGAGTCAAATTATATGCATCTCGTTGGAATGCCGCATGAGAGCAAAACAATATCATTTTGGTCTTGAGAAATAAAAAACAATTACCCGTTTGGTAGCCAGGTTGAGATAAGGTGAGTTTAATAAACTTGAGACAAATAATATGGATATATGAGATTATTAATCTCAAACATATGTTTGGAAGGTAAGATTGAAAAATCAGATAATATGAATGGATTGTTTGGTAGCATTGTGTAAACTTAAGATTAAAATCTAGAATGACTAAAATACCCTTGATAAAAATAAAAAATCACAAATACATCCATGTCCTGTTTGGATGCCATATCTCAAAATAAAGGAAATAAACACAAATACATCCATGAACAACTGAAATCTTTTCTCCTTCCGATTTTCACTTTATTAAATAATCACACAACGCAATTTAGAGCTCAGAGATTGAGGAAGATCGGAGCAGAAACAACGGAATTTTGGATTCAGATTCGGCCATTTTCCAGAGTATGTATATATGCAGCATTGATTAGTACAAATAAAAATGGAGGATTCAGATTTTTTTTCTCTCTCTCTCTCTCTAGATGCATACACTTGGGGAGAAATTCAGGAACTTATTTTTCTTTTTCGATTTTATTGGTTTTCTATTATTTTAACTTCACTGAAAGCCCTCTCTCTCTCTCTGTGCTCCATAATGGTATAGACGGCGTAGTCGGCGGCAGAGAAAGGCAAAGCCGGCTGAATCGAAAAGGAAAGAGCTAGGCAGCGAAGCACCGTAGAGGCTTTGAGGGAGATGGAGAAAAGAAGCGGAGAGGCAGCGGCAGAATCGGCGGAGGAGATGAGAAGAAGCGGCGGAGTGATGGAGGAGATGAGAAAAAAAGGCGGAATCAGCGGAGATGGAGAAGAGCTCGACGTTGGGAGGGGTATTGGGGAAAAGAAGAGAATTGTATGGGTTACTGTACAACCATGTTAAATAATCTTGGGGGGAGGTGGTATTATTTCTCTTGAAGGAACAGTAAAAGTAAGCACGGGCCGAACAATTACACCGGGCTCTATATGTTATTAGCCTATGCTACCAAATATCGGATTACCATGGATAAATAATCTAATCTGGCCAATCTCACCTACCAAACAGTATATATAGAGTAATATTGACGATTGTATATATCATCCTCTCCAATCCATCTTCACTACCGCTATCATTAGTTGTCCTCTCAAAATAGTCATTTTTTGCATCTACGTACAGCCACATTAACTCATTAATTAACATTCTTCCCTCCCAACCCATATCATCTCCGATCCACAAATATATTCTTCATTCAAAATAGCTCCAAAATTTATACTAATATATAGTTAAATAAAATATATGAACTTTTCTTGTTTTGTTATATTTTATTTCCAAATATGTAAATATTTTTATCTAATTTATGTGGATAAAAAATAGATTATATGGACTTTCATTGTATTTTGTAAATCTTTTTAAGTGAAAAGATACATAGTAAAAAGAAATTGATCATAATAAAGTGAGTAGTTATGGATATAAGACAACGATGATGATGATGATGATAATAATAATAATAATAATAATAATAATATATAATTATATTGATTATAATTTTTAATTAATGAGTATCAATTCGGTTCAGTTAACCCCCAATTTTGATACAAAAAATAAAAATAAAAACGTCATTACTACTCACGATTTTTAAAAATTAGAAAGAAATGGAAATAAGCAATTCAATTTACCACAATTTTTAAATTATTTCGGTGCGATTTGTTAGTTTGGTTAATTTTTCAATTTTCTTAGCTCATTCCTAATCCCTATATTCTCCATCTATGCCTTTCGCTCATTGAAAGTAGCTCTCTATTACATAAACACAGACAACATGCACAATTTTCTCCATCACACCTCGAGTCATGCAGAATTGCTACAAGCCTACAATCCACTCTCAAATTGTATGAAATTGGAAGTTTAATTATCCAAAAAGAAAAGGATGAATGTACTTTTCTAAACGCGAGTAAATTTACGTATACCGCTATATTATATTGACACGTATATAATCTATCTATCTATCTATATATTATTAATACTGACGCGAATTCGAGCTCTTCCCTTAATTTTAGGTCTAATTTTAGATTTTACATGACACTTTGTAATGAGTATTTTTATCTTAAATTCTAAATTTTCTGTTTTTTAATTCATACATTATTTTATTTAATATTTCATATAATGAAAACTTCCATATATATATATATATATATATATATATATATATATATATATATATATATATATGGCATCAAAATCTTCGAAGATATTATAGATATTAAAACTTCCACAAATATATTATATTATTTAATATTTAATATAATTTTATTATTAATTTTTATAGAGTAGTGATAATGGGATATAATGTATAGGACATAACCGGTTTATCCTCATAATTAGTACCAATTGTTCTAAAATTATCATTAGTCCCAAATATGGTACAATTGCGACGAATTGTCTAATTAGTTCTAATTTGGGAATCTAAACCCTAATTGGGGGGATCTAAACCCTAAGGGGAAAGGTGATAATATCTATTTTTATAATTAACGTTCCTTTTTGTACGCCATGGTACTATCGGTACATTTGGTACAGATTTATTCATTAGTTCCATATGTCCCATGTCTCAAAAAATGTCTCAAATGTCCCAAAGTGTTGGTACATTTGGTACAAACGGAATCCATTTGTATCAAAAGTACCAAGTCGCGGCAACAAAACAGAAAACACTCAACGGAATGATTTAATTTAGTGGGGTGTATTGGATTGTGGAGTTAGAGGAATTTTTAAGGAGTTTGAAATCCAGGTGTACTGTATTGATGGATTTCAAATTGTTTAAAAAATCTGGGGCATTGGTTTGAAGGAGTTTGAAGAATTTTTAACTCCTTAAATTTTCTGGGGTATTCAATCCATGGATTTTAAACTCCCTCAAACTCTCCCAGTATTCAACGTCAACACGATTTCGATTGATTTCAATATCCCATGGATTTCAACTTATTTGACTGCAAAAAATGCAAAGAATGAACTTCAGACTCTGTACATGGGAGTTCGATGCAGTTCATATCCTCGAGCGCTGGCACACACATCGCTGGCTATGTGTAATTCCAGCGATCGCCAGCATGCCACGGTCGCTGGTTTTGAGATCATTCAACGACCGTGCATGACCCGCGGTCGTGGAATGCGGAAGCTTCACCTTTGCATATGATGGTAGCGGCGGAATACGACCTTCCCACTGGTTGACGGCAATATGGGGAGGGAAGGGAAGACGGCGGTGGTGGAACTGGGTTTAAGGGAGTTTGGGCTCGAGTTTGTGGTTGAGGAAGTGTCGACGGAAACAAAAGAAACCACCACACTCAAAGCACGGGAATCTCGTGGTCGTGGAGGAGGGACGGCGGTGGAGTTGTGGCGGCGATGGAGGGGGCGGAGGTGGAGGGACGGCGGTAGAGGAGAGTTTCACGATGTGTTTAATGTGGGAACAGGCGTGCAATTAGATTTGGGGTGTTGATTTTAATCCCCGATCCCCAAATAAATTCCCGCGACCGTGTATGACCCACGATCGCGTGCTGCTATCAGTGACCGAGCAAGACACGTGATCGCGTGTGTGTGGATTTGAACTCGCCCGAACTCCTTAAAAATCCACCCCGAACTCCCCCCAACTCCATCCAAATCCCATTGAAATCAACTCCATGGAGTTCAATTCCATGGAGTTCAACTCCATTAAAATCCACCAAATTGGCAATCCAATACACCCCCCCTGGGACGATGATTCTAATTAGTTCCAATTGTACCAAATTATGGATGTGGTGATGTGGTACAATTGGGACAAATATTCTAATTAGTACCAATTATGCCAAGTTATAACTTGTTATACTGTAGTACAATTGGGACGAACGATCTAATTAGTTCCAATCATTCCAAAATGTTGGTACATTTGGACAAACGGAATCCATTTGTCCCGTTTGCACCATATCACAAATAAATCCAAATTTCACGCAACATATCAAAATTGATGATTATTTACGTCTCAACAATCAAATTACGTTACAGCAAAAGGCAACAAGCTCCACTAGTACATACTAATTACTCAGAAGATTAAATAAAATGTAACAAAAAATGATGTAAGACAATGCAAGAATTGACATCCTTGTTATTTTCACTGTGGCGTTTCAGCGAACACCTGGAGTTCAAAATCTGTTAAGTGAGGCTTTTGTAGCAGATCTGGTATTGAAGCCTACAAATGTGTCAGGGAACTCAACACCAAGAAAGTTGATGAGGTTGGAAACACAAGAAAAGGGACAAAAAGATAACAATGCTTAATTCGACTTTCAAGTCGGGGAAATCAAAGAAATAAGAACTCTATTCTCAAAACTCTTTTCTCAAATTATCAAAATACTCAACTCCGTTTATTAGCCTTCTAAGACAAGCTATTTATAGACTCCAAAGTTAAACAAACTCATAAATGAAAAAGACTCTTAAACTAGAGATATTAAAACAAAGACTCTTCAACTTAAGTGCCAACTGAAACGTTCATAACTCTTTGAATACTTGGAATCTGAAGCTCCATAATATGGTTATGGAAAGGTAATTGAATTGGCTTACCAATGGCACCAGCCGTTCATTATTTGGAGTTGAAATACGAAAGTTATGACTGAAATATTGAAGGGTGGTCAAGTTGGCAGATTCTACGAATTTTGACCACATCATTCCCTCCTAGTCGAAAAGAACTCGTCTCCGAGTTTGGATCTCTCCTAAGATGCACCCCATGAGGACCTATATTCTTCTCTTTGAATTTGTTGTACGTTCCAATCTTGAGTGCTTGAACTTTTCTCCGAAACTGTGGCAAAATAAGCAAAACACTTGCCTCTTTTTCTTTTGAAGATTTAGGGTAAGAAATGTCTTTACATGGCAAAAGAACAATTTTAACTCTTCCCATCATAAATGTGTAAGTATTTTTCCTACCATCATGTACAACACCCTTATCATATTGTCATGGTCGACCAAAAAGTATATGACCAATATCCATAGGCGCTACATCACAACAGACTTCACTTCATCATGATAATTTTTACCCATTGAATATGAAACTAGACATTTCTTATCGATTTTTACCTCATTATCTTTCTTTATCCATGAGATTGAATATAGATGAGCATGAGCACTTGTTTTGAGCTTGAATTTGTCCACCATTTCTTGAGAAACAAAATTCTCAAAGCTGCCTCCGTCAACGACTAACGAGCATATATTTCCATGAGATTTACACTTCGTGTGAAAGATACTACGCCCCAACCAAGTTGGTTATTTTCTTGTTTAGAGGCTGTAAGAGCTCTTTGTATCACCAAAAATTCTCCAACTTGGCATTTGATCTCCTCCTGTTCTTGCTCATCTTCTTTATTATATGATGGGTTGGCTTCAAGTTGTAGTTCTTCATCTCCCACTACAATGCCTGCACGAGTATCATTTCTATGATTGGATTATCCACACTTGAAACAAGGTTTTGATTTGGCTTTAGATATTGAACCAACACCCTCTTTGTGTGCTCCTCGCCTTTCAAATTTGAATTCGACTTTTAATGCTTGTTGATAAGCATCATTAAACCTCCAAAGGTGCTGCATCTCCACCTCATCCTTAATTGTAGGTTTGAGCCCATTGATATATCTTACAACAAGTTGATCTTCCGATTATTGGTTGCTACTTCTAGCCATCAACTTGTAGAATTCCTCCGTGTAGTCAGTCACACTTTTGCTGTCCTGCTACAAAGTATTAAATTGTACAAAAATACTTCGAGCAAAATCAACAGGAAGGAAATTCTCACGCAATCTTGTCTTCATCTTCTCCCAAGAGGCAATCTTCGGTTTTCCCTTCCGCAATCTCATATCTTGCATTTTGTCCCACCAAAGTGATGCGTAACCTCGAAGACGAGTGGCAACGAGCTTTACTTTCTATCCC
The DNA here is from genome assembly GCA_029490685.1 of Schizonepeta tenuifolia. Classification (NCBI taxonomy): domain Eukaryota; kingdom Viridiplantae; phylum Streptophyta; class Magnoliopsida; order Lamiales; family Lamiaceae; genus Schizonepeta; species Schizonepeta tenuifolia. Next base: position 83,489,885 of record CM055956.1, read on the forward strand.
TCTGAAGTGTCTTTATATTTAAAGAATTTTTCGATGGCACTAAGCTAATCAAAAAATTCTTCCGGTTGAAGACGACCATGAAATTCCGGTATGTCCATCTTCACGAAATCTTTGGATCGGTTGAACTTTGTAAAGATATTATAAATTTCATTGTTCGCAAAAGGATTTACACACTCCGAGTCGTCACTGGAATAGACATTACCTAAATTGCGTTCGCTTCTGGCCTCTTGACGCTCAAGACGTATGGTAAGGTCCTGAACTTGTCTCCGAAGTGCCTGAATTTCAGCATCTCGTTCATCTCCAAGATCTTCCATGTTTCCTCTACCACGCCCACCTCTTCCTCTTCTCACTGCCATGAGAGATAGATGGAAAATACCAAGAGTGTAGTCTGGCTCTAGATACCAAATGGTGAGGTTGGAAACACAAGAAAAGGGACGAAAAGATAAAAATGCTTAATTCAATTTCCAAGTCGGGGAAAACAAAGAAATGTGAACTCTATTCTCAAACTCTTTTATCAAAATATCAAAATACTCAACTCCAATTATTATGCTTCTAGGACAAGCTATTTATAGACTTCAAACTTAAACAAGTTCATAAATAAAAAAGACTCTTAAACTAGAGACATTAAAACAAAGACTCTTCAACTTAAGTTCCAACTGAAACGTTCATAACTCTTTGGATAATTGGAATCTGAAGCTCCATAATATCATGATGGAAACGTAATTGAACTGGCTTTCCAATGCCGCCGGCCGTTCATTATTTGGAGTTAAAATGCGAAAGTTATGATTGAAACATTGAAGGGTGGTCAAGCTGCAAATTCTACTTGACCGCATCAAAAGTGATGGCCAACGATAGTTGCTGCACCAACAATCCAGCCATCATGGTCAATAACGATCCAACCAACATTCCGATTTATAATGGAGTAAATACGAGTAGCTATTTACGCAATTAATTTCTTCCCCAAATCCCAACAATCTTATAACATTCCACCATACAACTAATTGAATCTCATAAACAAGAGAATCAAAATAAAGAGTTACATAGGAAGAATTCGAAAGAAAATAAATATTACAACATGTTTTAGTACAATAAGCTACTGCAACCATCATCAGCTCTCAACCAATTCTAAATCCAAGAAAAAGAAAAAGAAAGAAAAATAACTTACAACAACATTCGACATTAAGGGGGGTGTATTAGTTGTGAATTTTGAAGGATTTTTTTTACTTTAAAAGTGTGGGGTGTTCAATCCAGACTTTTAAAAGTCCTAAAAAATCAAGATGTATTCAACACAGACTTTTAAAAGTCTAGAAAAATCTAACTTTATTCAAAAGTCTATGGATTTCACAATTCCATTGATTTTGTTGGATTCTAGCCAAAAAATACAAAGGTTGAAATCCAACCTCTCCCCCACCAGATATTGATAGACTGTTTCACTCCAGTGCATGTGGTGCTCTAGCGGTCGCTGGTGCGCACCCATCGGAATTTGAAGAGGATCAAGATTCAACATATGTCAACGTCGAAGATGAAAATTTGGAATTACTTTCTCAAAGCGGGGGCGGAGCGGAATTCGATTCCGAGATGGAGCAGGGGAGGCGAAGTGGGGACGACAGTGGTTGAAGTGAAGAGGGGGCAGCGGTTGAAGTGGATTGGGGGTTGAGGAAGGGTTGGGGAAAATGTCGGAGCGGGGGGCGACGGTGGAACGGGTGTTGGGGGTTGGGGATAATGAGAGAATGAAATGTGAAATTAGGGCTTGGGGTGGGGTTTGATTAATCCTGATTTGGCTTTAGCCTAGCGGTCGCTGGCATCTAGCGGACTCTTGATTCCAGCGACTATTGTGTGCTAGCGGTCGCTGGTATGTTTCATGCGCTCGCTTGACTGCAGCGGCCGCCGGGAAGATGGATTTCAAATCCACTGAAATCGTCAAAAATCCATCCCAAAATCTTACGGACTCCATGCGGAGTCAATGGCTTTTTCAAATCCATAGACTTTTTAAATTCCAAAAAAATCAATCAAAATCCACAACCAATACACCCCACTAATTCAACACTACAATTACACACGGACAACCTTCCCTCGTTGCGATCTCCTCAAGATGCTTCTTCGCACTAATATCAATCAATTTCGACTCAGAACACTCGTCCCGCTCGAAGAAATCAACTTGTTGGTTGAATCGTCGTTCACCATCTCATAGCAATTAACCAAGAAAGGCGACAACGACATCCCATTCTCTTTTGATTTCACAATAATTCGATTGAACCTGAAGAAAAAAAAATCTAGATATCTCGCCGTCAGTTTCTCCACCTCGCTCATGATCTGCGCAAGATGCTGCACCTCCAGGTTCACCACCAACGTCATGCCGACGATCTCTGTCACCATCACGGCGTTGTACACCGACTCGAAGAATAAACCATCCCAAACCTCATCGTCAATTTTTGTCACGCTTCTACCTCTCTCGAAGCCCCTTTCCGCGCCCTAATTTGCGATATCACCAGCACAGACCGCCACAAATCTGCACGATGGCAACGACGGGGGGAGAAGATGATGTAGGTTGAGTGAGCCACATCGGGTTGGAGGAATATATTTGGATGAGAGAGGGTGAAGGTAGTAAAGTCCAAAATTCAAACGAATAGTCTTAATTTGTGTTAATTAAGAGGGTGGACCAAATATTGGGTTTCAATGTCAATTTTGGCTATATGAATATATATTTTCTTTCTCTAATTTACCCTTATGTTCAGTTTTAGAAAGTTTTAATTATTATCATAATCCTATTTGGTATATTTGTTCACTCAAAATTAGGTAATCAAATAATCTTCCAAATTAATTTATATTGTATAAATTTCATTTGATTTTTTATTATAAAATAATTTTATTATTTCCTTTTAATAATTTATATCTTACTCTTTTAATTCTTAAATTTAAATTTGTTCCTAGTATTTTTTTACATATAGTTCATAAAAGAAATCCATTCGAAAATCATTTAAAAATTAGTTTGATTTTTACACCAAAAATAGTGTGGTTTATTCCTTAAATCAAAATAATAATTTCAGGATAAATATCATATTATCCAATAATAGTAAATCAATTCGAAATATTTTACTTGTTTTATTAGTTCAAAAAAAGTTAGAAATAGATTCGCTGGTTTAATTCTTTCTAAATTACTTATAATGGAATTATTTAATTCTAAGTTATATTTTTAAAATCAAAATAAGTTCTTTCTCTTACCCTTGTCATGTAGCTCAAGCTTGAATAACACAAAGCATACATAGAAATTAAGTTTATAAATAATACCATGATCTATGGTAATACTTATGGATTTGATTGTGATTTAATTATGTAATAGTTAGATTTTATTTGATTTTTGAAATTTCAAATCTATCATGCAATATATTTCTTATTTAGTGCTAAGGATAAGGGTGTAATAGATAAATTTTATCAAAATTATTATTAAATTCATAAAATTCGAAAAATTCACGTTTGACTAATATAACCCCACTATATCCTAGACATTATATTAAAAAATCTTTTTCCTTTTTAATAATCTCAAAATTTCTATGATTAAATATGCAATTAAAATCTTTACAAAATGTTGTGATACCTATTTACAAGGCAGCTTAATTCACACTTTAAACGAGCACGCAGTTACTACTTACCAACTCCTTCTGCCTGCTTCTAATTCATATGTATAGGTCAAAGTCAGCAATTTATTTTCCCGGCCAACACCACTTGACTTGATTGAAGGCTCAAATGTATTAAAATTTTAACACAAGATTTGTTACTAAACAAGTCGTACGATTATATTTATATTTTTCTTAAATCTTTATTTTTTTATTCTATTTAATAGAAGTATAAATTTCTTTATCCCACATAATTTTTTTTTGAGAGGATAGTTATACTAACCCTTCGGCCTTCTCACATAATTTTTTGAAATTTTGACCCTTGTTTTAATTTTTCAAAATTTTGGCCCTTTTAAACATTTATACCCTTATTTCTTTTTAAAAATTACCAACTATATCAAGAACAAAAAATATTTTGTTATTTTATTACTTTTCATCCCACCCTTCACCTTCAACTCTTATGTCAACAACCACAAATTTTTTTTTATGACACAGAAAAAAATGTCATCTCTCAGCCGCCGCCGTCGCCGGTGGTCACAAAAAAAATTTGTGACACCAAAAAATAACTCTCAGTCGTTATCGTTGCCGCCGTCGCCGCTGCCACTACCGGTGGTCACACAATTTTTTTTTACTGCCCAAAAAAAAACCATCTCCCAGTCACCGCCGTCGACGTGCCACCGTTGTTGGCGGTCACATTTTTTTTTTAAATATATAATATGAAGGTACCAAAACAAAAATCTGATCAGTAATGCACAAAATTATGATGAGTAACACACACAAAAATATAATACAAAGGTACCAAAACAAAATTCTGATAAGTAACACACAAAATTTTTATTAGTACCAAAACAAAATTCTGATTGTTTTGTGATTATTTGTCCTTATTTGTGTGGACTTTGTGATATTGTTGATATAAGTATTGGCTTTATTCGTAAAGTTTTGTTGAATGTGGAAGTAGTTTTGTAGGAGAGTGTAGAGAATAATAGAAGCCAGGAGAAAAGTAGAAGAAATAACAGAAAAAGTGCCGAAAATCAGTTGAGCTGCCACTCATTCCATTTGAGCCGCCGCTCATTTCTAAGAATTTTTACTTTTGAGCGGTCTCTCACGATTTTCCGTATTTTGAATGAGCGGTCGCTCATTTGTTTTAATTAGTTATTAATTTCATTTTCGCGTGTTTATCTTGAGCGGTCACTTTTGTTGAGCGGGAGCTCATTAGTAATATAAATTCGCGGATTGTAATTTCTTTTAGGTTAACTTCTATTCTTGGTTACAGAGACGACAATTGTTTATCTGTATTTCGATCGGGATTTTATTCTTTAACATTTATGGCTATCTTTTACTTTCATAATACTTTTGGTTATCAGACTTTTTAAGGATTATTCGCATTTTAATGTTTAGTAGTTGCACTTTAGTTTTCTCCAGTTTCTACGTATCTTGTTGGACTTGGTATGATCTTTTCATTACGTCTGCTTAATTTGATTATGCATTATTGATATGATTTATTATTCCCAATCCTTTTATCTTTAGAATTTGTGCTTGTTTATTTATCTACAGTTGTTGGTCAAGAATTTCCAGTGCTAGGGTTTATATGCTGGTAGAATTATTTATTTGATATTGTCTATGTTATTGTGTTGGTAATTCGGTATTTAATTTCAGTCTAGATAAGAGAGAGAGAGAATGTCAGACCCAACTTATTGTTTAGAGTGTTTAGGATTTATTGCTTTTTGTGCGTAACATGATTAATCACCCTGCTTAGCCTTCCTTGAGATACGACTTGGGTTAGCTTATCATACTAGAGTGACCTCGTGCGATTACGAGTCAATTCATAGATGTTTTGGGTTGAGTGAAATTTTGGCGCCGTTGCCGGGGAGGGCTTTAGGCTTTTAATTGTGCTATTTGTTTTTTGTGTTTATTTTATTTTATTTTTCTTTGGCTTGGATATTTTTCTTCCTCCGGTGCGTTTGATTTGTTTGTTAGTGTTGTGCATGCAAGGTCGCCGAAGCTTGAAGATTAAGCCAGCACCTTATTTCGACAACATCAACCGACCTCGTGAGGTCTTGTTTAGCTTGGAGGAAGAGTCTGAGCCCAGTTCTACTGTTTCTGTGGAATCTGAACTTCCAGAAAGAATAGTTTCCAATTCAAACCTGGAGGATTTTGGGGACGATAGTTCTATTGAATCCAACGAATCATTGGTAAATGTAAGTGATCGTGAAGAAGAAGTGCATTCAAACCACGATCAAGAAGATATGGCTGGAGAGGAAGCACAACTTATTGAGGCCACAACGTCAGCAATTGCGCTTTCCACTGCCGTTCGAAATTATGATTTGAAGCATAATTACTCCAGCATGCTCCCATCTTTTTACGGCATGCCCAATGAAGATGCACTTAAATTTGTGCATGAATTTTGCTCGGCGGTGCAATCCTTTCCTTTGTTAGACCTCTCAGAGGATCAGTTGAAGCTCAAGTGTCTTCCGTACACTTTGAAGGATCGGGCTTGAACATGGCTTTTATCATTGCCGTCAAATTCCATAAACACGTGGACGGACGCTTGTGAGAAGTTTATGCTGAAATTCTATCCTAATCACAAGACTCAGGAGATTAGAACACAGATTATGAATTTCACGCAACGTGCTGATGAGCCATTCTACGAGGCATGGGAGAGATTTCAAGAGCTTCTTAGGCAGTGCCCACAACATCAGCTGGGGCCGATTATGGTTAGCCAGTTCTTCTACGATGGGTTGCTTCAAACAACCCAATTTATGGTGGACAGCACTGCAGGGGGTAATATTGCTAAGAAGACTGCGACTGAGCTTAATCAGATTTTCCAAACATTAGCTGAGAGCTCTCAACAAAAGTCGATCCATGGAAGAAGGGTAGAAGCAAGTGCAGTGACACCCAACTATGAGCTCCAGAAGCAGGTAGCAGGTATGATGAGAGAGCTTCAACAGTTAAAGATGAGCCAGGTGGAAAACTCAACTCCTCCACCTCGTGAACCAAATGCCGAGACTTGTGGCATTTGTGGAGATTATGGGCATGGAGCCAACGAGTGTCATAAGATGGGAGAGTACACACCAGAGGGGAAGCAGAAGTGTATTCTGCTTACGCATACTCCGGGAGACCCCAGTTCGAGCAATGACCTATGTACAACCAAGGTTCAAATTCTGGTTGGAGAGGTCAACAGAACTTAGGATGGAGGAATCAGGCCCCTAATCAAGGGGCGGGATCGAGTCAAGGCAATTAGTTTTGCCGATCTCCACAGCAGATAGGTTATTCAAACCAACAACAGTTCTACCCGCCTCAGCAGCAATTCCCATTCCCACAGCAGCAGAATTTCAATCAGCAGTATCCACAACAGTTTCAGCATAACTCACAACAGTTTCAGCAATATCTGCAGATTCCCATGCAACAAGGGAATTTTCAGCAACAACAGTATTAGAATGGCCCTCAGCAGTATCAGAAGCAGAATCCTCAAAGATCATCTTTAGAAGAGACGATGTAGTCTTTTATGGAGATGAGTAAGCAGAATATGGAGTCTCAGGCAGCTACCATTAAGCGCCTTGAGACCACTGTGGGGCAACTTTCTGGTACATTGAACCAGATTCAACAGCAGCAGCAGCTAGGAAAACTTCATGAGCAAGGGTTGCAACCTCACCAAGCTCAAGCTGTTACCGTTCTTCGCAGTGGAAGGGTGGTTGATAATAAGGTAGAAATGCATGTTGAGGAGCAAGCCAAGGAGAAGCTTACACCAAGGGAACAAGAGAAATCACAGTATGAGGAATCTGAGGTGAAGCTCCACAAGGCTTCCAAGCCATATTGGCCACCGGTGCCATATCTTAGCAGGTTGCGGAACGAGAAGCAAGATCAGCAGTTCACCGATTTCTATAATCTGTTGTCTAAGGTTAATGTGAACTTGCCTCTGCTAGACGTAATTCAGAATGTCCCGGCTTATGTAAAGTTCTACAAGGAGTTGGCCTCCAAGAAAAGGAGGTTTGAAGATAATGAGAAGATCATTGCGTCCGAGGTTGCAAATTCCATCATGCAACAGCCTCTACCGCCCAAGCAGCGTGATCCAGGTAGTTTTGTTATAAAAATTGCTTTGGGGAATGGTAAGGAAGCCTCGGGTATTTTAGATTTGGGGGCTGGGATTAATTTGATGCCTTACTCAATTTTTAAGCAATTAGAGTTAGGTAATTTGAAACCCACTCGTATGTTTTTACAACTTGCAAACAGATCTGTAAGGTATCCTTGGGGGGTAGTTGAGGATATTTTGGTTAAGGCGGGGGGATTGATTGTCCCAGTTGATTTTGTCATGTTAGAAATAGGTGAAGTGCATGAAAATGGGAAAGAGCATACTTTGTTGCTAGGAAGACCATTTATGGCTACTACTAATACGTTAATCGATGTGAAAAATGGAACAATAAAAATGACCGTATTAGGAGAGTATGTGTCTTTTTCTGTGCATCATAGTCGTGCTATGCCGTCATCGGCTCTTACTAATGAATGTTCTTATATAGATGCTATTGATAGCTTGGTCGAGATAGTTTTTGTGCAGGAACAAGAATGTGTTGAGGTTTTTGCAAGGTCTGCGGATATGGAAGAATTTGCTCAGAAAACCGAGTATGGCGAAGGGGGATTCACAGCTAAATTCCCTATTGATGAGCCCATGGTATCTGAGGATACCATGAAGAATGAGAAACCAAAGCTGGAACTAAAGGAGCTTCCCTAAAATCTTAAGTATGTGTTTTTGGAAGATGATGAGGGGAAGCCAGTGATCATATCTAGCGAGCTCACATATGAGCAAGAGGCGGCTTTGATGGTAGTTTTGAGGAGGAACAAACTGGCGTTTGGATGGAGCTTAGTCGACATTCGAGGAATAAGCCAAGCTACATGCATGCATAGGATTCACTTGGAAGAGGGGGCGAGACCCAAGCGAGATGGTCAAAGGAGACTAAACCCCGTTCTTATGGAGGTGGTTCGCAAAGAATTACTTAAGCTATTAGCAGAGGGAATTATTTTTCCTATTGCTGATAGTAAGTTGGTGAGCCCAGTGCACGTTGTACCTAAAAAGGGTGGAATCACAGTCATACTCAATGACCAGAATGAATTGGTGCCGACCCGTCCTGTTACGGGATGGGGTATGTGCATTGACTTTAGGAAACTGAATGCTGCCACCAAAAAAGATCATTTCCCTCTCCCTTTTATTGATCAAATGTTAGATAGATTGGCTGGGCATGAATTTTATTATTTTCTTGATGGTTTGTCAGGTTATTACCAGATTGCTATTGCGCCGGAAGATCAAGACAAGACGGCTTTTACCACTCCGTTTGGCACATTTGGCTGCAAGAGGATGCCATTTGGGTTGTGCAATGCGCTAGGGTCTTTCCAACGGTGCATGATGGCGATCTTTTCGGAGATGATAGATAATTTTGTTGAAATTTTTATGGATAATTTCTCTGTATTTGGTAATTCTTTCAATGATTGTTTAGGCAAGATTGATTTAGTTTCGAACAGATGCATTGAGAGTGGTTTGACATTGAGTTGGAAAAAGAGTCACTTTATGGTGACGAGTGGAATTGTGTTGGGTCATGTAGTCTCTAAAAATGGTATAGAGGTTGATAGGGCCAAAGTTGGGGTTATTAAAAAATTACCTCCTCCTATAGATGTGAAAGGTGTTAGGAGTTTCTTGGGTCATGCTGGTTTTTACCGGCGTTTTATTAAGGATTACTCTAAGATTAGCCAACCTCTGTGTAGATTGCTTGCCCAAAATGTTCCTTTTCATTTTGATGACTCTTGTCTGCATGCTTTTAACTTGTTAAAGTTGAAATTGAGTATTGCTTCTGTTGTGGTTGCACCTGATTGGTCTATGCCGTTTGAGATAATGTGTGAAGCTTCTAATTCTGCGGTAAGAGCAGTGCTTGGTCAACATGTGGATAAAATGTTGCGTGTGATTTATTATGCTAGTTTGACATTGAACAATGCTCAAATAAATTACACTACAACTGAAAAAGAGTTGCTTGTTGTGGTATTTGCTTTAGATAAATTTCGTGCTTATATTATTGGTTCTAAAGTAATTGTCCATAGTGATCATGCTGCTCTGAGGTATCTGTTGACTAAGGACCAAGCCAAGCCACGTCTTATTCGCTGGATTTTGTTGTTACAAGAATTTGATGTGAAAATTAAGGATAGGAGAGGGAGTGAAAACTCTGTGGCTGATCATTTATCTAGATTGGAACATAATGTGGTTGACTCTAGTCATAGTGTTATTCCTGATTCTTTTCCTTTAAAACATGCATATGAACTTACCTCTGTGCCTTGGTATGCTGATATTGTGAACTATCTGGCATGTCGAGAGTTAAGACCAGATCTAACTTCCCAGGAGAGGAAAAGATTTCGTGCTATGTGCAGGCATTATTACTGGGAAGACCCATATCTTTTCAAGTTTCGAAAAGATGAGGTCATTAGAAGATGTGTACCAGCAGAGGAGCAACAACAAGTTGTAAGCTTGTGCCATGCGGCTCATTGTGGTGGACAGAAAACGGCCCATAAAGTTCTTCAATCTGGTTTATTCTGGCCTTCTCTGTTTAAAGATGCACATACTTTTTACCTTGCATGTGATAGATGTCAAAGAGTGAGAACGATTGGACGTAAAAATGAGATGCCTCTCACCAATATTCTAGTGGTGGAAATTTTTTATGTTTGGGGCATAGATTTTATGGGTCCTTTTCATGTCTTCTATGGTTATGAGTATATTTTGCTTGCTGTTGATTATGTGTCCAAGTGGGTAGAGGCAATCCCCACACGGACAAGTGATGCTAATGTGGTGTTGAAGTTTGTGCAGGAAAACATTCTTTGCAGGTTTGGTTTTCCAAAAGCCATTATTAGTGATGGTGGCAAGCATTTCTGTAATAAGCTGTTTGCTAAGCTTATGGCAAAGAATGGTATCACACATAAAGTGGCCACACCTTACCACCCTCAGACTTCCGGCCAAGCGGAGATAAGCAACAGACAAATTAAAGGAATTTTGGAAAAAACGGTTCAGCCGTCGCGTAAGGATTGGTCTTTGAAGCTCAATGATGCGATGTGAGCATATAGAACTGCCTTTAAAGGAGTGCTTGGGATGAGTCCGTATCGCCTTATTTATGGAAAGGCGTGCCATTTGCCTATAGAGATTGAGCATAGAGCATATTGGGCTATTAAAATCACAAATTGCAATCTCGATACCGCAGTGAAGCAGCGTATGTTACAAATGGAAGAATTGGATGAGCTACGCAATGAGGCGTATGAAAATGCCCGAATATACAAGGATAAGGTGAAGCGGCTCCATGATAGTCGTATTGCGCATAAAGAGCTTCGTCCAGGGATGAAGGTAATTTTACTCAACTCTAGATTGAAGTTATTTCCGGGCAAGCTAAAGTCTCGATGGAGTGGTCCTTTTATTCTCAAAGAAGTGTTGAATCATGGAGCAGTGGTTTTGGGCAAGGAAAATTTCGAAGAGAGTTTTACTGTGAATGGTCACAGGGTGAAGCCCTATTTGGAATATAGTATTGTGCCTCTTGTGGTGGAGTCTCAAGCCCTCCACGATCCGACATTTTAAGAGTCCTCTTGTGTCGAGCTCTCGACTGTAACTAGAGCGCTTAATGGGAGGCAACCCATTCTTTTATTTTAGTATCTCTTTTCTTTTGTGTTCATTGGTATTCTATTTTATTATAGTCCTGATTTCCTTTCTGTTATTTTTGCAAGTGGGTGAATGCTGCTGCAGAAGATATGGGTGTTGGCTCAAAGAATAGCGGCCGCTTAAATTCTTTTGGAAATATTGCCGCAGTGGAAGCGAGCGCTCGTTCATATGCACGTGGCCGCACATGTTATCTTCCTCGAGTAATGCCGCAGAAGAAGTGAGCACCGGCTCAAAGATTCGCGGCCGCTCATTTTTCTTGAGGAGAGAATGTCGAAGTCAAAGAGCTCGCCCGCTCATTGTCTTGCGCCACCGCTCATTTGAAAAAAAAAAACAACAAAGAAAACCCTAAGCGGGCTATTAGCCGCCGCTATTGTTCTTCTCCATATTCTCTCTCCATCTTCACCTCCACATCACCGGTGCTCCTCACTCCGTTCCGACCAACATTCTGCGCTGCTATCGTTTTCTCTCTCACGCTGCATAGCCATTGTCTTGTACTCTTAACTGAGAGAGTCATTCCTCCACTGTGGTCATTATTGCGCCACCGCTGTCTTCTTCACCATAGCCGGCGCTTAGACAACTAAGCGACTAGCTTTCAGCGGCTGTTCTTTCGCCTTCGCCGTTGCTCAGTTTTTGGTTCGCCACCGCTTATTGCCGTCCTTTTGTCAGAGCCGCCGCTCAATCTGTCATAGCCGCCGCTCATCTCAACAGCGGCTGTTTCGTTGTTGCTTTGCCATCGTTCGGGTTGTATGAGCCGCCGCTCATTTCAATTCATTCGCCGCCGCTTATTTCAATTCCTTCGCCGTCGCTCGGTTTGTATGAGCTACCGCTTGTTTGAATTCCTTCGCCACCTCACAGCCGCCGCCCAGTCTTCCTGAGCCGCCGCTCACTGTTCACTCTGTTTGAGCCACCGCTCATTGTGCGACCTCACTATTGACAGCTATGGCTCGAACAAAACAGATTGATCTGGCCGCACGATGTGAGGAAACTGAACGTCAAACCCGCACGTCTCTTTATAGCGCTCCATTTCAGCTGTATTCCGACGTGGAAGCTAAAAATTTTCAGCATTTATCTCCAAAGGAATTTTCGGCTCCACGTGCGATTGGGTGGATTGAGGTTGATACCTTTCACTTAACCGATCAGGTGAAACATTACTTGTCTTTGCTGTGCTTGGATAAATTTGCTGATATGTGTCTTCATGGTTTTTGTCCATTAGCATATGAATTTTTAGTGAGCCTGGATTTTACTGAAAATTGGAGGTCTATGACGTGTAGATTGATGAATGAATCATTTGAGGTTAAACCACAACTTATGAATAGGCTCTTTAAATTTGGTTTGGCTTGGGCTACAGAGTGACCAGATAAGTTTGATTTAAAGAGTGCGTGGTTTGAGTTATCTGGTTTTACAAATTGGTCGAGGATTGGAGTACCTGCAGGCCTCATCATTGACCCAGCATTGGCTATTCGTTATAAGTTTATAGCTTACAGTATTTCAGGAAAAGAGCAGGCTAACAAGGTGAATGCAGATGAACTCTTTATGCTAAGGTCCGCTTATAAGGGGCATCAAGTATGTCCAATCTGGTTTCTTTGGCGCAACCTTCACAGAATTCAAAACCATGCCAAAGCTCGTCCCTCCTTGTCACAATATGCTACAGGCTTAGCTCAGCACTTCCAAACGATAGATGCAGATGGGGATCCACTACAGTATACTCGCATGCTGCTATGTATTCATATGCCTTTTTTAGAGTATCAAGCTTTTGGACGCCCAGATGGTCGTTTAATTGAACATTCTGAATGCCGTATTGTCAAGAAATGCCGTCAAGAGGGCGGACCCTCTAATGCCATGGATATAGATGCTGATGGTGCCGGTTCGTCACACAGACCTCTGATGGTCCCGATACGAATTCTGGTGTATGGGGGGGGGGAATACACCAGTTAGGAATTTTAAAACAACCCCCTGAAAAATTATCACAACTGAGAAAAAAGGACTCAACTGGAATCACAACTGAGTAAGAATACTCAGCTGGAAGTGCGGTGCTGTGCGGAATGTGGTGGATAAAAATTAACTCGTATAAAATAACTCACGCTCAGATGCAAGGTCGGTCAATAACCAAAACAGTTGATATGAGAGGATGCAGTTTTGAGTGCTGGTTAGTTGGTCAGTTGGATATGCAATAAATAACTGAACAGAAAACACAAACACACAAGGATTTACGTGGTTCGGAGAGTACTCCTACGTCTACGGGGAGTTGTGAGTCCACACAACTCAGTCCAAATTCTTTAGGACTGCAACCACAAAGCTTACGCGGGCTTTGAAACCGTTAAGATAAGTTTACGGGTACTTATCAACCTTACAGATAAGTTTACGGGTACTTATCAACCTATCTACTCAATTTCGGGAAGAGTAGGATCCTAACAACCTTTTTAAGGGATGTGTATGAGGGTGGGTTTCCAACTACTAGCTCGAACTAAGGAGTGAGCTAAGTTCTAAGCTTGAACAAATGAAGACTCAAACTAAGATTTGAAAACACCAAGACAGATTCTAACACTCTATGAACTCTCAACTAGTGATGTTCTTAGAGGATAATAGCAGTTTAGCTCGTGTGCAGTTTTTTGTTCTTTCGCTCGCTTCTCTCTTGTCTGTCTCCTCTTGATGAATGAATGAAGGCCTCTATTTATAGGCGGAGAGAATCAACTAGCCGTTGGATGAGCCGTTGATCTCTGTTCTGTGAAAGCGATGGCTTGTCACTCATCTCTGCAGATTTTCCCGATTTGGCAACTGTGAACTTCTGCTTTCCATCTGAGACAACCTTGTGTTGGGCCAAATGAGGTAATGACAGAACGTCAAACCTTCACGTGACTTCCTATTTGAAATTCAAATCTTCAACCTTTGTCTTTCAACATTGGTTGGTCGGTTGAGAAGTTTGGTCTTCATCCGAGTGGTCTTCAGCTGATGTTCTATCTAATTTCTATCTTCATCTGACCTTCTATCTGAAGAGGAACAGTTGAACTCTCAGCTGCCTTGAACTTCATGTTGTCGATCTATCGGATTAAGTCTCGCAACTGATGTTCCACATCTGATCAGTTGGCTTAAATGCTCAGTTGTCTTTCTTCATCTGATGTTCTATATCTTGAACGCTCAGTTGTCTTTCTTACAACTGATGTTCTGTCTCTTGAACGCTCAGTTGTCTTTCTTACAACTGATGTTACACATCTGAATTTCCATCTGTAGTTCTATCCGAGTAATGCCATGTTGCCGTCTTCAGCTGGAGACCTGTAAAGATAAAATCTCAACATTGCTCAAACAGCGAGCCTAAATACTAACTTTAGGAAATGGCAACATCTACTCGGTTGGGGTCAGTTGGTTTTGGAATCAATCAAAACTTTACCAAATTTCCCAACAATTTCCCCCTTTTTGATGATGCCAAAACCCTGCTGATCTAAACCCTACTGACCTATCTAAAATCTCAGCTGAAATTCTAGACAGTCTATAAGATCAAGCATCAAAGGGTTAGCACAGTTATAACATGGTATTGAAATAACTTTGTGATTCAGAGCTTGGACAACTAAAGATTGTACGTCAAGATGAATCAGATAACTGATGAAAGTTTTCATTACAACTGATATGTTTACACAGATAAGCACAAAAATAAAAAAATACATCAGTTGCTCAAAAACTCTAACTTGGCTAATACTTCAGCCCATACTTTCCAAAAATTCTGACAAAAATTTCTCCTTTAGCATCCGACTCCTCCGATATATCCACTCCATGTTCCTGAAAAACTCTTCTTGCTTCAGCTGCAATCCTCTGCTTGTTGGGATTTCTTGTGTCTGGAATAAATGGAGGGAGATAAGTGACCTTCTGAGGGACGGGGACTGTGTTCATATCCAGCTTTGCATCAATCATTGCACGTCTGAACTGGCTGAACATGCCCGAATCCCCAGAGTGCAGCTCAGTCAGGGCTTCCTTGAACGCTTTCCTCGAATCCTTAGTTGTGAACACCTTCCTATAGTAGAAATCATTCACAAACTCTTGCTTGAATGATTCTCAATCGTCATTCCATTCTGCAGGCATCCACTTATCCACATGGTTAAAGCGTCCCTGGAGCTTCATTTTTCCTGGCAATCTCTGTTGCTTCAACCTTGCTTCAGCCTTCATCTGATGTTTTTCAATTCGTCGTTGCCTGCGGGAGGCAATATTCCTGTCCAAGTTGTTGGTAACCTTGGCAAGCTCTTCTTCAAACTTGTTCATTGTTGTAGCTTGATTTGCAGCAAATTTCTTGATCCATTCAGGATTCATATAATCTTTCTCTGGAACATCCATAGCCTTAGCAGCAGCATCACACTCTTCGGTTGTGATACCGTTGAGTTCAGCATCGAGCTCGGTTGCAATCTCGGCTATGGAGTTGTAGGAAACTCCATACTCCTCTGCTTGCTCCATGTCCTTCGCCATTTCATCTCCGCCGACAACAATAGATTTAAGCTTTTGTTGTTTCTTGTCGGTTGGCTTTGGAGCGGACTTCTTCTTCTGAGCTGTCTTCTTCTTCAGCTGAGATTCCTTCCCGGCTGGTATCTATTCTTCAGCTGGCGTCTCATCTCCCCGGGTCTCATCTTTCTGCATCTCATCTTCCCCCATTTTGGCATCAGCAACAAGGCTTGCAACTGAGCCATCCAGAGAAGTGAGTGTCTGTTCGGCCTGCTGAATCCGGTTGAAAAGTTCATCAACTGCGCATTCCACTTCAACCTTCTTCGCCAGGTCCTTATCATGGCGCTCTTCATCAGCTTTCTTCATGGCGACGAAGGTTCCAGAGACTTCGATTTGGAAAGCGACGAACTCAGCCCATCTGGATTCGAACCGAGAATCCCATTCTTCATCTTGCGTCTGTTGAGATTTGGCAAGATTTGAGTCAGAGATGGACTTGAACACGTTCAGTTCTGATTTGATTCCCAGAACGGTTGTCTTCAGGTCTGAGATGTCCTTGCTGGTGGATGTTGAAAGATCATCCAACTGTATCTTCAGCGCATCATTGTCCTCCAGCAACTTCTTGTGCTTCTCATCCTGAGCTTCCATCATCCTCAGCTGTTCTTCTTTGTTGAGCTGGATGTTGGCAAGCATCTCCTTCCTCAGTTGGTTGACCCTCTCAGCAATCAGCTCGCATATTTCATCTGACGAGGGTGCTGGCTGTTCAGCTGGAGCTGGCTGTTCAACAGTAACCATGGCTTGGCGATTGGCCAGGTACTGTTGAAGCTCCTCTTCTTCCTGCTTGGCTGCTGCGGCGGCTGCGTCAAGGTCATCAACAAAATCAGTAGACTTGACCAGCATGTTGTCAAGGAAGGCGACACAATCTTGTTCGGCTGTCTCCCTTGTGTCTCTTCCTTCAGCCTTGCTGATATCCAGTCGACGAGTCAGCAGTGCGATTTTATTGTTGTACGCAACCTCAAGGTTGGTGTAATTGAAGTAGTCCCTGATTCGCGACTCATCTGCCTTGAGCTGGTTCCAGCTGTGCATGCGGATGGTATCTTCCTTGACATACCAGTGGCTGAATATGATGTTGAATTGATATAGCAGCTCAGTTCTGAGAGTGGCAAAGGTCGGCATGTCGCGCGCCTCAGGGAACATCCCAATCAGCTTCTGAAAGCAGTAGGCCAACTTGCCTTCATGCTCCAGTGCGACTGCTCGACGATCAGCTTCTTCGTCGATGGGGGAGGGAGATAGATTTTCATAAGGGATTGGTTCAAGGGTTTCTTCAACATTGGCCAAAAAAGTGGTTACAATGTTGGCATCGAGCGGAGAGCTTGGAATTTCTCGCTGTGTGGGGATGTTGGCATCAAGAGGTTCCTCAACATTGGCCGAATAAGTGGTCACAATGTTGGCATCGAGCGGGGAGCTCAGAATATTTGGCTGAGTATCGGTTGTGAGAACCACTTTGGGCTGTACGGCATCAGCTCCTGCCGTGGGGGAGGTTGGAACATCTTCGGGTTCCTGGGATGAGGAAGATGCATCTGAGGAGATGTTCGGCTCATCTCCTGGTTCAGTTTCCATCCCTTCCATCACGTCTCTGTGAGGAACAACCTCGAAGGCAGCCGCGTCAACTGAGTGACTTGACTCAGATGGCTCCTCCTCAGCTGGTACCTCTTCAGCTGGTGTGGCAACTGACTTCTTCTTGAAACGAAGTCTCAACTTCTTCTTTGCTGGCTCTTCCTCTTTCTTCTTGTCTGACTCATCCCTGAGTCGGCGTGCGGCTGTCGATTTGGAAGTGTGGCCGGCAGCTGGAGGTAGCTCCTCAGCTGTATCTTTCTCTTCGGCTAATTTCACAGCTTCTCTTTTATCCTTGGGAGTATAAACACTCCTGATCACATCTTGAGCCTTCTTGGCAGTTGGGAACAACATCTGTCTCTTGATTGGGGTCTCCTCGCAGTCTTCCCACACCATGTTCTGGTCCTTTGTTGCGAGAAGGATCAGAGTAGAAATTTTAACTCCAAAGTTGAGAGTTCCCTTGACACTCAACAACTTCTCTCCGGAGTCAGCTGTGGTTTCTGTAATCTTCTGTTTCTCCATTGTCAACTGGTGTTCAAAATACTTGAACCAGTTGATGTTGTGCTTGTGCCTATGCTCCAAGGCAATCAGCTGCTTGAGCTTTGGTCGGCTGATGTCCCCAAAAGCTCCGCTGTATCCGAAGATGACCTTGGGTACAACATCGAACAGAAGTCGATGCTCGGGCTTCAACTTTGTTCTCTGCATGTTGCTCCTCAATTTTTCTGCTGTGATGAGAGCATTCTCCAGAAATTGATTGGCATCTGCATCAGTGATGTTCTCGACAGTGTCCGTTGCAGTCAGATTTGGTGGAATTATCAAGCTTAGCAACTCGGAAACTGGAATGGGGACGGTGACACGGCGGATAGTCCTGGCGGGAACGTCGCGCTGTCGACAAGATACTTCTGACACGAGGCCATCTCGGCTGTCGATGGGAGTTTTCAACTTCAGATAGAATTCTCCGACCTGTCGCCTGAGAAGGAGAGTGGGGAAGAACGTCGCCCACTTAAGAAGGCCATTCTCTCTGAGACGATCGGCGAGTGGGACTAGAGAATTTGCTCGAAGTGGATCTTGGATAATATCATGTCGAAAGACTCCTCGTATGATGAAGGGACTAGAGAAGGTCCAGAAGATGCCATCTTCTTTCCTTGTGAGGAAGCTTTTGGTGCCATTTAATATTGCTGTGAAGATTATATATATAGAGACGAAAAGAAGAACTTGCAGAAAATGGTGAGATAGAATTAGAGACGCTGATGAACAGTTACTGCAGATAAACACAAATCTAGAAGATAAGAACTCACTTCCTGATTTTCCGCCTTTTATAGGTTCGAGGGTCGATTGAAATCGACGGCCAGGGTTGAATGGTGCGAATCCATCAACGGCTGAGATCTCGCGACTGTTGACTAGCTTTGACTTGACGTTGAATTCTGAGTTTCAATACGTGCGAGTAAGAAGGTGAAATGTTTTCATGTCAGCCCAGTCGCACTATAAAGTAGGGCTATTGATGTTCAGCCGTACTTTACATTAAATACGCTATGATGGCTATTTTAATCTAACTGACATGCTCAGGAATGTTTGAATTTATTTCAAACATTCTCATTTAAGACACAAACACCTTCAGCCATAAATGATACCTGCCAGCTGATGTCGGAATCAGCTGTGTTCCAATATTGCGGCATACCATCAGCTGACTCAAGTTCGTTTGTTCAGCTGACGTATGATGTCTTCGGTTGGCGATCCGCATCTGAGATTCTCCCTTCATCTAAGCTTCCCCCTCAAATGGATATCTATCTCTTCAGCTCGGCTGATTCCTCATCTGATGGATCCAACAATCCAAGGAAATCGCATAACATCTTGAACCGAGCTTCGGCTAGAGGTTTGGTGGAGATATCGGCTCTCTGAATCTCAGTTGGAATCTTCTCCATAGATACATCCTTCTTCTCAATATGATCTCGGATAAAATGATGTTGGATGTCAATGTGCTTCGTCCGAGAATGGTGAACAGGATTCAAAGAGATATCAATGGCACTTGAGCTATAACAATGGATGGGAACCTGTCCAGTTGCAACTTCATAATCTCTCAGCTGTTGCTTGAGCCACAACACTTGCATGCAACAACTACCGGCAGCCTTATACTCTGACTCGGTTGTAGAAGTGGCAACACATGCTTGTTTCTTGGAGAACCATGAAACTAGCTTGCTTCCCATGAACTGACAGTGTCCAGATATGGACTTCCTGTCCAACCGATCTCCGGCTAGATCCGCATCTGAGTATCCGGTCGTCGGTTGGATACCACAACCCAACATTAACAGTACCCTTCAGATACTTGATGATGTTCTTTGCTGCCAACATGTGTGCTTCCCTTAGCTGAACTTGGAACCGAGCACACACTCCAACCGCGTAAGATATATCTGGCCGATTGGCGGTTAGATATAGCAAAGAACCAATAATCCCTCTATACTTACTGGCATCCACAAGTTTTTCCTCAGATCCGGGTTCAATCTTCCAGTTAGTATTCATCGGGATCCGTGTGGTTTTACTTGACTGCAAACCGAACTTTGCGATGAGCTCCTTTGTATATTTGGACTGATTAATAAAAATCCCTTTTGATGACTGCTTCACCTGTAGCCCAAGAAAATAGTTCATCTCACCCATCATCGACATCTCGAATTTCTCCTTCATGAGATTTGAGAATTTCTCGCACAGCTCCTCCGACTTGGAACCGAATTTGATGTCGTCGACATAGATTTGCACAACAAGTATGTCTTCTCCAACTTTTATGGTGAACAGTGTTTTGTCAACTGACCCTCGTTTGAACCTCGAGTTCAGAAGAAAACCACAGAGAGTGTCATACCAAGCCCTAGGTGCTTGCTTCAATCCATAGATTGCTTTCTTCAACTTATACACTCTTCCATCACCAGTCTCAAAACCGGGAGGCTGTTCAACATAAACATTTTCCTTAATATCACCGTTGAGGAAAGCACACTTTACATCCATCTGATAAACCTTGAACTTGTGAAATGCGGCATAGGCTAGAAATATTCTGATGGCTTCCAACCTTGCAACAGGCGCGAAAGAATCCTCGAAATAAATTCCTTCTTGTTGGCAATATCTCTGAGCTACCAACCTTGCCTTGTTTCTCACGATGAATCCGATGGCGTCTCTCTTGTTCTTGAAAATCCACTTTAATCCAATGACTTTAACACCATTTGGTCTTTCTACCAACTCCCATACACAGTTGCGTAGAAATTCATTCAGCTCTTCTTGTATGGCTGTTGTCCAATGAACAAAATTGAGAGCTTCCATAACATGCTTCGGTTCTGGCACATCAGCTATGAAACATGAAATCATGGCAACATCTCCTGCCTGTTCGAACTCCTCAAGAACTGCCAACTCCTCAGCATATTGGGCGTAAGTGCTGGAATCTTTCTCAGCTGAGTCTGGATTTGCAACTCTGCTTCTAGTACTCACACCTTTGGCTGGATCTCCAATGATGTTGTCCTTGGAATGATCTTCATACCATCTCTTGTTGCGTCTTCCTTCTTCTTCCAACTGTGGCTGTTCCGTGATTTCAACTGATATGATAACCTGAGCTGTGGGAGATGCTGGGATCTTCAGAACTGGTGATTCATTTGCTATTGAGTCTGGATCCTCAACATGGACAATATTTTGAATCGGGCTCGGTTGGACTTCGGATGCTGATGCAGTTGGAGTAACATCAGCTGAGGTTCCCCCTTGAGATGAGCTGGGGTCCTCACATTCATCTTCAGAGGAACAAGGATCATCATCCTCAGTTGCCCATAACAATGGTTCAGCTAGATTCTTCTGCCTTAGAACCTGCGATCTGGTGAGAGCTGGTGGAACATGTGGATCTACTTGTTGTCCTTTAGCCTGTTCCCTGCACTCAAAAGTAGATTCATCAAAACTAACATGAGGTGTTATCTCCACAACACGAGAGCTGTTGTTGAAAACTCTATAAGCCTTGATCCGAGTGGCATATCTGAGAAATATGCCTTTCGAAGCCTTGGCGTCAAAAGTTTTCAACTGAGTCTTCCCATTGTTTTGAATATAACACTTAGAACTAAAAACGCGAAAATATGAAATATCAGGCTTCCTGCGTCTCCATAGCTCATATGGAGTCTTTTCCAACCCTTGGTCAGAAAAGACCGGTTCTGGGTGTAGCAGGCTGTGTTGATTGCCTCAGCCCAAAATCTCTTTAGCAGAGCTGAGCTTGTCAACATGGATGTTGCAGCATCCTTCAGCGTTCGGTTCCTTCGCTCGGCTACTCCATTCTGTTGAGGGGTACGTGCAGCCGATGTTTGATGAGTGATTCCGTGCTTCTCACAGTATTAGATGATGGTTTCATTGCTGAACTCGGTTCCACGGTCTGATCGGATAGATATGATTTTCATCTCTTATTGGTTAGATATCCGATCCATCAGCTTGGGTAGCTCATCTCGGGTTTCACTCTTGTGACGCATGAAAATGGTCCACGTGTACCTAGAGAAATCATCAGTAACAACAAGTGTATACTCGTTACCATTCATGCTTTTGGGAGTAACAGGCCCGAAGAGATCCATATGGATCAGCTGTAATACTCGGTCGGTTGAGGGAATCGTTTTCAACCGAAAGGAGGATCTAGCGAGCTTTCCTAGCTGACATGCACTGCAGATATGTGTTGTTGAAAACACTCGATTAGGAATACCCTTTGCATGTTCCTGTCTCGCAAGTTGGTTCATTGTCTTGAAATTCAGATGGTTGAGCCTTTTGTGCCATAGCCAGCTCACATCTGAACTGCTCTTTGATAAAAAAACAGGTGTCAGGAGGACTACTATACCAATCTACATAGTAGACATTCCCAGTTGGGGATCGATTTCCCAACAATATGACTTGCTTTGTTCTGATATTTTTAACCCTGCAGCCCTGTGCATCAAACTTGACAGAGAAACCATTATCATAGAATTGGCTGATGGAGAGCAAGTTATGCTTCAATCCATCAACATATGAAACATTGGAAATAGATACATGATTGGTTTCAAGGGTACCGTAGCCTTTGGTGTGACCTTTTGAGTGTTCACCAAAGGTAACTGATGGTCCTTCCTTCTCCACGAAACTTCCAAGCAAATCCTTCAGATTTGTCATGTGTTTCGAGCATCCACTGTCCATCACCCACATGGTATGTGATGCTTTATTCTTCCTCAGCTGTTCCTCCTGCTCCTGCACAGAGAAACACGCTTAGGTCCCCAATTTTAGTTGGGTCCTGGAGGGTTAGAACCAGTTCCCCCTTGAACTGTGGGTTGCTTTTCCCTATAGATTCGGATAGATTTATCATTCCAAATTATCTTTCCTTCTACATCAACTATAACAACACCTCGGTCATCCTTAGGCTTATTGTTGTTGTTGACGTTCTGATTTTTGGGAGGAGATTGACTTCTCCCATTGTGAGCTCTAGAAGGAGAGGCGTTCCCCCTATTTTGCTGACGTTTCTGACCCTGTTGGTTTTGCCTATGAGGTTGGACGCTATTTTGGAATCTTTATGGCTGAGTCTGATTCCATTTTCCTGACTGTCGACTACAGCTGTTCATGCCCGGCTGTTGATTCATGTTGTGGCATGAATATTCGCAGCTGTTGGAATTGTTCCACATAGGTTGACTCTGATGGAACCTCTGGTTGTTCTAATGATGGAACCGATGTTGATTCTGATGGTTGAATCCCTGTTAGTTCGGTTGATTCCATCCTTTCTGAGGTCGGTTCTGAGGTCGGTTCAGAGGTAGGTTCAGAGGTCGGTTCTGAGGTTGGTTCTGAGGTCGGTTCTGATTGTATCTCCGACGTATCTGGTTCCTCTTTTAAGTCCTGGAGCATTCCGCCTCGGTTGTTGTCCCAACCGATGGATTCTTCAGTTCTCCAACCACAGCTCCTTTTCATTTCTCAGCTGCAGTTTCCTTAGCTGGTTGTGCTTGCTGTGACGTGGAGGTTGGATTAATTTGGGGAGTTGCAGACTCAATCGGATTTGGTTTTGCAACCGTGACATCCACAGCCTTGACAAAGGTTGCGGGTGGAATTCCAGAGTCCTTGACCATGTCGTAACTGAGTCCAGAAACGTCATCCATTTGTCTTTGATAACTGATGAGATTCTCGATGATTTTGGATGATTGATATAGCTTTATCAGGTTGTCCTTCTCAGTTTGCAAATCCTTGAGGAGAACAGCTATATGCTCGGTCTGTGCGTCTGACTTCTTCATCAGCTGGTCGATCTGTGTCTCTTGCTTGTTCAACTGATCATGCTACTCCTTGATCTGCTCCTTCAACTCCTCATCGGTTGGAGCCTTATTTGGTTGGCCTTATTCAGTTGACTTTTGAGATTATCAATCTCTTCGGTTTGACTTTTAATCAGATCGTCCTTTTCGGTTAAGGATTCTTCAAGTCTGACAAACTGTTCTTGAAGATTCTTAAACTCAACCGATTGCTGATGCAATTCCTCACTGAGTTCTAGGAAGTCACCCCAAGAGGGTTCCAACTCTTCATCTACTGATTCCTGCATGTTAGTAGCATTAGAAGAATTTAAGTTAACTGGACTAGAATGTACCTCAGCATCATCCTGGTCAGTTCCAATTGCCATGAGACATTGATCCTGTCCAATAGCGTTTTTGGTGGAAGTCAGCTAGTCCTTATCTTCGGTGTCGGTGAAGATGTCCATGGCGTCAGCTGCCTCTTCTGCAACCATAGCCTTGTTCTTTGCATTTTGTTTGGCCCTCAACGCTTCTCTATCTTTCTTCGAAAGATTTGGACAATCAGCTTTGAAGTGTCCCTCTTTGCCGCATTCAAAGCAACTGTTGGTCACAGGCTTTGAGTTATCTCGAGTTCGGTTGGATTTATAGAACCGTTTGTATTTTCCGAACCGAGTATCCATGTCAGCTAGCTTCTTTGACAAGGCGGCTATACTCTGTTGTAGCTCTTCTCTGCTCGGCTCCTTCGAAGCTGTGTCGGCAGATCTTGTTGCCCTTGATGTTCGCGGCTTGGAATAGTCAGCTCGAAGTGCTACTGTCTTTGTTCCTGAACCAACATCCTCAAGTCGACTCGTCTGCCCCGAGGACTGAGTTGATCTTCGTCGGTTCACCTTGTACTCGTTTCCTTTCAGAATTGAGAACAGTCTGTCAGTTCACATTTCTCCAAGATCAGCTCGGCTTTCATGAATGTTGGTAAAGGTGTCCCACTCAGCTAGTAGAGCTTGTAATACTTTGAGGTTGATTTCTCTCAAAGTATATTTCCCTCGTCGGATAGACTGAATCCTTCGGATGATATCCATGAACCGAAGCTCCAACTGATCTATGATTTCATCCTCTTTTAGACAGAAGTTGTCAAAATCTTGACAAGCATGGGAGAATTTGTTGTCACTCCATTCACTAAGAGATGCCAAAATATCCCACATCTCCTTAGATGTGTTGCACTCTTCTATCCATGGAAGATAGTCTTGTCCAACTGTGGACATGATAGTGCTCTGAGCCCAGATATCCAGCTGCCTCACTTTTGCTTCCTCAGGAGTGAAGTCTTCTGGCTTTTTCTCAACCATCACCTCAGTTGCATCCCCATCATTGGGATTTGCAAGAGTGCGAATGACCTTTTCCATGATGGTGATAGGTCTGGATGTAATCACTTGTTGCATTCGATGATGCTTGGACAGTAGAATCTTCTTCATCCGAGTCTTCCAGGATGTATAGTTCACAATCGAGAACATGACAACAATGTTGTCTTTAACATCCATCTGCACACAACAAATAGACAACAAATGCAAGCAGATATGCACTAGTGTGAAAAAGATCTATTCAGTTTACCACTGAAGAAAAACACCTCGATTCACACCTCGTGAAACAGAGTCAGTAGTCTTTTGAACCACTGCTTTGATACCACTTGATGGTCCCGATACGAGTTCTGGTGTATGGGGGGGGGGGGAATACACCAGTAAGGAATTTTAAAACAACCCCCTGAAAAATTATCACAACTGAGAAAAAGGACTCAGCTGCAATCACAACTGAGTAAGAATACTTAGCTGGAAGTGCGGTGCTGTGCGGAATGTGGTGGATAAAAATTAACTCGTATAAAAAAAGTCACGCTCAGATGCAAGGTCGGTCAATAACCAAAACAGTTGATATGAGAGGATGCAGTTTTGAGTGCTGGTTAGTTGGTCAGTTGGATATGCAATAAATAACTGAACAGAAAACACAAACACACAAGGATTTACGTGGTTCGGAGAGAACTCCTACATCTACGGGGAGTTGTGAGTCCACACAACTCAGTCCAAATTCTTTAGGACTGCAACCACAAAGCTTACGCGGGCTTTGCAACCGTTAAGATAAGTTTACGGGTACTTATCAACCTTAGAGATAAGTTTACGGGTACTTATCAACCTATCTACTCAATTTCGGGAAGAGTAGGATCCTAACAACCTTTTTAAGGGATGTGTATGAGGGTGGGTTTCCAACTACTAGCTCGAACTAAGGAGTGAGCTAAGTTCTAAGCTTGAACAAATGAAGACTCAAACTAAGATTTGAAAACACCAAGACAGATTCTAACACTCTATGAACTCTCAACTAGTGATGTTCTTAGAGGATAATAGCAGTTTAGCTCGTGTGCAGTTTTTCGTTCTTTCGCTCGCTTCTCTCTTGTCTGTCTCCTCTTGATGAATGAATGAAGGCCTCTATTTATAGGCGGAGAGAATCAACTAGCCGTTGGATGAGCCGTTGATCTCTGTTCTGTGAAAGCGATGGCTTGTCTCTCATCTCTGCAGATTTTCCCGATTTGGCAACTGTGAACTTCTGCTTTCCATCTGAGACAACCTTGTGTTGGGCCAAATGAGGTAATGACAGAACGTCAAACCTTCACTTGACTTCCTATTTGAAATTCAAATCTTCAACCTTTGTCTTTCAACATTGGTTGGTCGGTTGAGAAGTTTGGTCTTCATCCGAGTGGTCTTCAGCTGATGTTCTATCTGATTGCTATCTTCATCTGATCTTCTGTCTGAAGAGGAACAGTTGAACTCTCAGCTGCCTTGAACTTCATGTTGTCGATCTATCGGATTAAGTCTCGCAACTGATGTTCCACATCTAATCAGTTGGCTTAAATGCTCAGTTGTCTTTCTTCATCTGAAGTTCTATATCTTGAACTCTCAGTTGTCTTTCTTACAACTGATGTTCTGTCTCTTGATCGCTCAGTTGTCTTTCTTACAACTGATGTTACACATCCGAATTTCCATCTGTAGTTCTATCCGAGTAACGCCATGTTGTCGTCTTCAGCTGGAGACCTGTAAAGATAAAATCTCAACATTGCTCAAACAGCGAGCCTAAATACTAACTTTAGGAAATGGCAACATCTACTCGGTTGGGGTCAGTTGGTTTTGGAATCAATCAAAACTTTACTAAATTTCCCAACAACCTCCTCCAAATTCGATGCCTTCTGCTTCTACCTCTCAGTCCGTTCCCAATCCTCCTCCACCTGTTGATTTTCAGCAACTCAGCGATCAGTTGATGGGTTTTCAGACTCATTTGATACTTCTTTTGGCGAGTTTCCCCGAGATATTTATGGTCGATTTGATCAACTTAGTGGGGATATGACTTATATGCATGGGCGTATAGACGCGATGTATGGCCAAATGAGCGACATGGCGGGGCATATGGGTAGGATAGAAGGACACGTCACACCCCTTTCTAGTCAGCTTCATGATATGTATATCCATCTTACAACAGTTCATGAGACAGTTGATGATTTGAGAGAGTACACTTCCTCTTGGGATGGCCATATAGATTCTCTCCACGCTCATCTCCGAGACACTGATGCCCATGTTCTTGCTTTGCAAGCACAATGGGTTGCGAGCACACTCAATGCTCCACTGCCTCAATACCCACCACCACAAGACCCTCCAGCTAATGCGTGATTGCGTATAACGGTTTGTTTGTATCTAATTCATATCTTTTAGCTTTATCGTTGTATGTTTTATAGTGGTACCCTGATTGCTCGTTGTTATGCATCTTCTATATTTGTCGCCTTGAGGACAAGGCAATTCTTTATGTGAGGGGTAGCTGGTTGAAATTTCCTTTTTGTGTGTTGTCTTAGTTAAATGACTCCCTTGCATGTTGTTGATTCTTGAACTTGAAACTCTTGGTATGACTCTTTTTAAGATGTGGTTCGAAGTGTGATATTCGGATTGTGTAAGTTGGTGGTTATTTCTTGTTCTGTCATTTATGTGTGTTTCTTGTTGGGTAGTATTATTCGAAGTTTAAGTTGTAACGTGTTGTTAAGCTATTGAATCGTGATTTGTCCGGTAGATGCTAGAGGGAGTGTTGCCATTGTGATTGCCTATGATCTTAGTTTGAAATATATAGTGGGAAGTGGATGGTTATTTAAATTTTATAACTCTGAGTTTCTACTCCTCTGGTTATCTACTATGAGTATGGGAAACTACGTGGGAATACTTTGAAATACCTCCAAAAGTTTAAATCTCATGAAAATCGACTTATCTATATTAAAAAAAAGGATGAATTTTTGTGGATTTAAGAATAAGATTTATAAAGGCAGTCACATTAGGGAATTCACCTCTAGTGGAGAATTGAGTCTGATTGATTCATTGTGTTTTATGACCATGTTACCTCTTTAATTTTGAGTGCTATATACCCTCAGGAGATATATGTATTTGTAGAACTTGATCTGGTTGGTTGAATGTTTGGTTGGAATTAAACACTTGTGGAATTGATATTTTAAGGAATCCATACAATTTTGCTTGAGGACAAGTAAAAGACTAAGTGTGGGGGAGTTGTTTTGTGCTTATTTGTCCTTATTTGTGTGGACTTTGTGATATAGTTGATATAAGTATTGGCTTTATTTCGTAAACTTTTATTGACTGTGGAAGTAGTTTTGCCGGAGAGTGGAGAATAATAGAAGGCAGGAGAAAAGTAGAAGAAATAGCAGAAAAGGTGCCGAAAATCAGTTGAGCCGCCGCTCATTTCTAAGAATTTTTACTTTTAAGCGGTCTCTCACAATTTTCCGTATTTTGAATGAGCGGTCGCTCATTTGTTTTAATTAGTTGTTAATTTCATTTTCGCGTGTTTATCTTGAGCGGTCGCTTTTGTTGAGCTGGAGCTCATTAGTAATATAAATTCGCGGATTGTAATTTCTTTTAGGTTAACTTCTGTTCTTGGTTACAGAGACGGCAATTGTTTATCTGTATTTCGATCGGGATTTTATTCTTTAACATTTCTGGCTATCTTTTACTTTCAGAATACTTTTGGTTATCAGACTTTGTAAGGATTATTCGCGTTTTAATGTTTAGTAGTTTCACTTTAGTTTTCTCCAGTTTCTACGTATCTTGTTGGACTTGGTATGATCTTTTCATTACTTGTGCTTATTTTGATTATGCATTAATATTGATATGATTTATTATTGTCAATCCTTTTATGTTTAGAATTTGTGCTTGTTTATTTATCTACAGTTGTTAGTCAAGAATTTTCAGTGCTAGGGTTTATATGCTGGTAGAATTATTTATTTGATATTGTCTACGTTATTGTATTGGTAATTCAGTATTTAATTTCAGTCTAGATATTAGAGAGAGAGAATGTCAGACCCAACTTATTGTTTAGAGTGTTTATGATTTTTTGCTTTTTGTGCGTAGCATGATTAATCACCCTGCTTAGCCTTCCTTGAGATACGACTTGAGTTAGCTTATCACACTAGAGTGACCTCGTGCTATTACGAGTCAATTTTATAGGTGTTTTGGGTTGAATCACTGATCAGTAACAAAATTTTAATCAGTATCAAAACTTAGTTGTGAAATCACAAAAAAATAAAAATTACACATCAGATTTTTCACGAATTCGGCCTCCCCGCCGTCTGGTTTTTTGAGAAATCCTAGCCAAAATTTTTTATTGCATAATTTTGGATTATATAGGCCCAAAAACAGTGAAATAAGGAAATAAATTATATTATTGTCATTATTTTTAAATTTGTAATTTTTTATTAATGGTTTGATTGTCAATTATAAACGATACCATTTTTACTAATAATTTCCAGATTTAAAAGTGAAAATAACTAAAAATAAATATTTCTAAAAATGGCAGCTCAATTATAGTTTATAAATACAATCTTTATAAACTTTAATAGCAAGGCCGGCTTGCCATTTTTAGAAACTTTTTATTAGTTTTTGTTCAATATTCTATTTTAAGAATTAATCTTCATAATGGTATAGTTTTAATTGTTCATTAATATTTATCAATCATTTTATTAATATCAAACGTTACGACAGAATAATTTATGGAAAAAATTGATAGTAATAATTATTTTTCCAGTTTTGTGTTATTTTTATACCTATAAATTCTAGAACTCCACAACCAATTTTATCCACATTTCACATTGTTTGTGCTCCTTCATTCCGACTAAAGAAAATATGATTAATTAGAAAGAGTTGCACCAAGAGGATTAATATAATACTTATGTCGTATATTAGAGTAGATTGTTTTTTATCAGGTTTAAGATAAGTTTTTCTGGTATCTGCATCTTTCTTTGTCTTCTGTAATATTTCTGCATCTCTCTACACATGATTGATAATTTTAAGGATGCTTTTCTTCTTTATCTGTGTTGCATTTGTGGAGGCTCACTGCCGCTAGCCAATTCATGATTTTTATATAAGCAGTAGGATTTGTGCTGCTTATCTAGATTATTTTATAGTCACTTTATCTTTGTTCGAAATAACATAATTTCTGAATTTGAGGTAAGTAGAAGGTTAACTCGCTCTCTCTCATTATCTCTTGGAATTCAGGAAGAGTTTTGTGTTGTGCGTATCAATATTGTTTCATTACAATTAAACAGAAAAAATGCCTTCAACATATGTGAAAAAACTAGAATGTGGAGATTATTGATTTCTTTTATTTCATTTATTAAAATTTATTTAATATCATAACAATCCCACGCATCGTGTGGGTGGTATGCTAGTGATTACTAATACTAATTCCATCTTCCACCAATATTCAAGATATTTATTTGACTTTTTCTTAAAGAAAAGTAATTATAAGACTTGATTATAGAATTTAAATGAGCGGATAATTGTATTTTTCTATTAAAAATTGAAACTACTAATTAATCAATGGTGTCTGACATTCACAATATAAATTAGAGATTAACAAGGCCTCAAACATATTATATATATAGGGAGATGATCATATAGCAACTTATTATTTGATAGGAACTATGAACTAATTTGTATGGTGGATTTTTTTAATCTACGGTCCACGTTAATTGATGCATTACATTACTATTGTTTGTGCATTAAAAATGTGCAAAATAATTTATACATTAAGTTAGTGTAATTTGTGCATTAACTTACTGTATTTTGTATTTTGTGTACGATATATATGCTGGTTCCTACATACTCATATAAAGATGAGTTACTAGAGACTCATATATGCTGGTTCCTATGTGACATGCCTGAAGCTTATGTGCATTGAATTATTTTTTTGTTTGAGGTGACACAGATTTTATGCCAAAATAAAATAATTGAATAATAAAAAACGAATCCAAATCATCATCCCCATCAACGGGAATTTACCCCCACCAACAACCCCCATCAGCAAACTTCAATAAATAGCTCTTAACAATTAATCGTCATTGGTGTTGCGATGTCCTTGCGGACCTTGAAGCCAAAAATCTCTAAATACGGAAAGAAGGAGAGAAGATGAAGTTGCATAGGAGGGAAGGGAAGAGAGATAGGGAGTTGAAGAATGAGGGAGGAGAGAAAACTAGAGATAGTTGTTGCAGAGACGGAGGAGATAGACGAAAAGTTCTTTGCTTTCTTAGTAAAAAATACTAGTAATATTTTATTTTATTTATATGCTTGAGTTAGGATAATTTCACGAAATAATTATGACTATTTTTTTTTTGGTGAAATAGCTTTTTAATTCATCATTTTGAGAATAACAACTACAACACACAATTACAACTCAACAATCTATCCAGCTCGAGTGAAGCTCAGGCCTTATTTAAACACTAGATAGGCCTACTATAAATTTAGCTAACTTCTTATCTCTATTACAGCAAATGGCCACATGCAATTTGCATTGTTTCACAACTTCAACGACTTTTTTTTTCTTACCTTGAAACCTTCTTTCATTTCTCTCCTTCCATAGAAAATAAGCAGTGATAGTGACAAGAAGCCTGCATAACTCATGTATTCCAAAATTTGTCTTGCACAGACTGATTACATACTGTAGATCGCAATACCATCGTTGATCTCTCTTTTCTACTTGACACCATGCATTCAGATCCCTCCACACTTTTTTAGAATAGTCACACTCAAAAAACAAGTGGTCCAACTTTTCATCTATTCTTCCACATAAGCTGCATACTTGATCACACATTATTCCAATTTCAGCCAGCCTATGATAAGTAGCCAATTTTCTCAGGATGGCCAGCCACATAATGAAAGTACACTTGGGGGGAGCTTTATTATTACAGGTCATCTTCTTCCAATGCACTCTCTGAATTTCTCTTCTCATAGCAACATACACTTTCTTGATGGAAAACTGAGTAGATTGATAAATTCCTTCCCCATATGCTACATTCCTCAAATACTCTCTAGCCTCTATGATTTTCCTTGTTACCCATGTTGCTGTTGTAGGGATCCTCATAGTATCAATGTTCTAGCCC
Organism: Schizonepeta tenuifolia; assembly: GCA_029490685.1. NCBI lineage: Eukaryota > Viridiplantae > Streptophyta > Magnoliopsida > Lamiales > Lamiaceae > Schizonepeta > Schizonepeta tenuifolia. The sequence goes on from CM055956.1 coordinate 83,521,889, forward strand.
TTATTGTAGTAACCATGAACCCATTTTACCCAAATAGTGTCTTGCTTCTTTGCCAAGTTCCATTGTAGCTTGCAGATTGCAGCTTTAAACCAAAGTTTAACTTGGATCACATTCTAATATTCTATCCACCTACACTCTTTGGTTGACAGAGATATTCCTAAGCTACTAGAGCCCTTCTTGTAATTGCAGAAGAACTTGTCCAGAGAAATGATCTACAAGCTGTTTGAATGAGACCGAGCACTTTCTGAGGAATCAAGAAAATTTGGCACCACAACGTTTGAATGCTAAATAAGACATCTTTTTATGAGCTGAATCCTACCAGCATGTGATAGTAGCTTAAAGGTCCAACAATCTGCTTAGGCCAAGATCTTTTTTATGAGGGGTTCACACTGCATGATAGATAATTTTTTGGAGGAAAGTGGCACTCCAAGATATTTAAAGGGCAACTCTCCTCTGACCATGTTAAACTCAATCAAAATCTCATTTTGCACCTCTCTATTCACCCCACCAAAATAGTCACAACTCTTCATATGGTTTGCTCTTAATCTAAATGCACTGGAGAATTTCTGGAATGAGCTCATTAGTTTCCTCACAGATACAACATCATCGCTTGTGAATAAAAGCAGGTCATCCGCAAAGCATAGATGGATGAGATTAAACTTTCTACATTTAGGATGGAAATCAAAATCTCCATCGTTCTTGAGCTCCATCAAACATCTATTTAAGCAATCCATACAAATAACAAAGAGATATGGAGATAAAGGGTTACCTTGCCTCAATCCTTTTTGAGCTTGGAAACTCACCATTCACACTTATGGTGTAAGAGACTATAGATATACAAGCCATAATCCACTTGATAAACTTGTAAGGAAATCCAAATTCAATCAACAAATGGTAAATGAATGGCCATTTCACAGAGTCATATGCCTTTTGCAGGTCAATCTTGATCATACACCTGGGAGATATATTCTTCCTCCCATAACTCTTGATGATTTCATGGCTAAGAAAAATATTATCAAGTATCGCCCTCCCTTTAATAAAAGCAGACCGACTCTGGCTAATAATCCCATCCAGAACTTCTTACATTTTTTTCACCAAAATTTTAGAGTTGATTTTATATAAGACACTACAACATGCTATAGGTTTATAATCTCTAATGGTACTAGGATGGGGTGATTTTGGGAGGAGCGTAATTAGAGTGTTGTTGATAGTGTGTGGCATATATCCATTATCAAAGAACTCTTTAACTGCGGCTACTATATCCCTGCCCACTGTAGGCCATGTCCTTTTATAGAAGAAGTTGTTAAAGCCATCCTTACCAGTGGCTTTATTAGGCTCCATGCTCCATACAGCTTTCTTAATTTCATTCTCTGTGGGCTGCTCACACATATAAGTTATATTGGCATTCTTTGGCACCCTTGCCATTACACTTTTATCAACCATAGGCAAAGAATCAGCTTTACTCCCCATCAAACTGACATAGAAGGCTCTGACCTCCTCTTTGAGCTCTAGTTGAGATGTGCAGCTAGTGCCATCTAACCTTTGTAGCATTCTTATATTAGCAAGAGTATTTCTTCTCAAGCATTCTGAAAAGTCATGAACATCAGCTTTCGTGACTGTATTGCCTTGATACTTGTCTTCACTGCATAGAAAAGTGTTGAAATCTCCACCAACTAAAAGAGCTTGGGGGTTCTGATGACGAACTCTATCCAAGAATTGCCATAAGCTCTTCTTTTGCTCTCTGGTGTTGAGACCATACAGAGCTACAAATTTAAACTTCTTCCCACTAACTATCTCCTGCACTTCACAAAAGAGTCATTGAGCATGAGTTTCTAACTCCTGAACTACCAACTTTCTAGGATTCCAACCAAGCCAGATTCTTCCATTTTCTGCATAAGAATAGTTAGGGATAAACTCCCACTTATTATTAACTTTTTCTAAAATTTGAGAATCTTTATTCGAGTTTCCAATACAGCAGCAATATCAACCTTATTTTTAAGTAAGAAGGTTATTAATTCCTTATGTTTTAGGGGTTTGTTACAACTCCTAACATTCCAAATGAGCAGATTCATGTTAATCCCTTGGGAAAAGGTCCCCGCCCTCTGCTTGTTCTATTTTATTCATCATTTCTTCCATTTTAGAAAATACTTGGTATCCATTTCCAACCTCTACCACCACATCATCTGGTGATATCTTTGTTCTTAGGCTTGTTCTTCTTGGAATTTTCCATTCATACTCTTTTTGTGGTTGTTTTCCATTCCCTACTTCCTCACCTATTTGTAGCACATGCTCTATATTTTGCATTTCATTTCCCTTCTCTGTCTCCTCTTTTGAAGTTCGACTCGATCGTTTATTGAGCTTTATTATTTACCTTGAAAGGTGAAGCGCAAGGATGATAATTTGAGATGAGAAGGAAAAGCAATATGGTTTGTTCTGTAAGTTTACGAGGCGGGCTTTCTATATAAAATAAAGTGATTTTTCTATTATGCAAATAACTTGAGCTTTGCTCTGTTTTGAAATACTTATGTTTTGAAATACTTATGTTTTGAAATGATTATCATGCATAAATGTTTTTATGGATATCTATTGAGTCTATCTGTGTTGATTCGCCAATATGAAATCGATCAGATTTTGAGTTAACCAAATGTGTGCTTTCCAGAATTAGTGTACACAGTAATCGAGGTTGTGGGCTCTATGAGGAGTGACCCACCTCAGTAAGAGACGTTCGCGGAAGGTGGCTACCTTCCCCGGCGTTGGACAAATATGGCAATTGATGATATGATGATGATATGAGTACTCGGATATGAAAATGATTTAGTGACTACAGGTTTATTTCAGAAAAACCCTGTGTTACTATTGCAAATGCATGATAATCCTATATGTGTGTAAATGTGGCACATGTTCATTGAGTACGTTGTACTCAGCCTTGCATGTTATTTCTAAAATTTGTAGGTTGAGCACTAACGTTTTAACGGCTGGTGTTTGAGCAAGAGCTTCTGTCGAGCAAGTTTATGATAAGCCCCGACTTCATATCTTCACAAATGAAGTCAATCTATGTCTTTTCCGCTGCGAACACTTTAATTTTCAATTGCATTGTTATTTATAAGACTACATGAATCCCTTCAACTTGGTTGTATTGCTCGAACAATCATTTGTGATTATATCTCTCAATTAATTTAAGTACCATATTGTCTTATTTGTGAAAAACAGTGTCCACTCCTTGTTTCCAACGATAATCCCCCTTCTTCCCCGCTCTCATCTCCCACCTCGACTCATGGCCCGGTTTAGCCGTTCTTAGGAATTTGGGACTGTGACAATTCCTTATTTTGTTCTAGGAAAGATGGGCTAATTGCTAAAATAAGATTAAATTAATTAGTTAATTCCAAAATAAGGAAAATTGTAATTTGACTAATTTAACTCTATTATGGGTAGAACATTATGTCCTAAAATCCTTTCTTAATATACTTTGGCCTAATAATTATAAATAGTTAATATGTTGACAAAAAAAATATACTTTATTTAGATATACAAATAGAAATAGTTAATTGCATCGTGAGCGTGCAAATAATAGATGATTTGAATAAGACTAAACCTACTAGCACCCTAATCATTTTAACTTAAAGTAATTCCATAAATGGAATGGTTATATCAACTCATTATTTCCTTGAATATGGTGGGAATTTTATAATTATAACACATTGATAGCATCGATCTTTTTCTTTTTTTTTTTTTTTTCAGTTGGAAGAGCGGCATATGAAGATTGAACTTCCATCTCATTATTACATAAGTGATAAATACCACTAGACTACAGACATCAGACATGTGGTGATTAGGAATGATAATAAGTTGGATATTCACCCGTTTAGCATTTTTCAAATCCAAATTCATCAAAAATTTCTTTTACCGAAACTTATTCCAAGCCCGATTAAAAAATATTTTTAAATCTGTTCCTGTCCTAAATCCATTGTATAATACCCGCTAATTACCCATTAAAAATCAGAATACTAAAAATTGAACATCAATATTAAATAATTGAAATAACAAAAATATTATAAATATAATTAAAACGTTATCATCATTAGAAAATTTTACCAAAATAAATATCAAAACTTGCGTCATGAAATTTGTAACCAGATTTTCAAATTAAAGAAGGTGTACGAAGAACTATAAGAGATACTATGACTCTTGGCAGTTTATTTGTATGTGTGTTAAAATAAATGATTTAAAATTCTAACATTATTAATATTTTTATTAATATTTATAATTATATTATAAATTATATTGTTACTACATATATATAAATGAGTTTGGGTATGGCGGGTACTTGTAGGCAATTGCTTAAACCCGATCCAAACACGTCATGAATTTTAGTGCTTCAATCCAAATCCATCCCGAACCATTTAATACTTTTCAAATCCGTCCTATTAGGATTTGGTAAAAGCGGATACCCGTAAAAATCTGATCCATTATCATCCTAGTGGTGTTATAAGTATTGATCTTTTCAAAAATACGTGTATTTTTCTAAGAAATAATTTAGTTTTTAAACTTTGTTATGTAGTACTGCTCTGATTGAATTCGTCGTTTACTTTTGCAACATGTACTTTTGCTAATAACTGTGCATTCCTTAATTTAACCTGGCTATCGTTGGATGATTATAGTATCCGAATCAAAATCTATTTGTCACTCTCTAAGATTTTTCACCATCATTGCAATTATTATATTTTGTCAATTATCGTTTTAGGACCAACATAAGGCACTACATTAGGTTTAAAAGGGGACATTCTTTGATCGAAAGTATTCCGATTACAGAAACAAAAATACCGTTACAAGAAAATCTACTTTTTGATTAAAATATTTCGTTGAAAAACATACTCAATTATGTGATCAGCTTCAGATAACCGAGTATGAAATCAGATTGTTTCAATTGCTGCCTCATCCTACTAATACAAAACATTATGTAATTTTGTTTGGATAAGAATAAAAATGAATCAATTTGGAAAGGGAGATGATAAACAGATATCAGTTGTCCGAACAACTGTCGGTTTTTCCCTTACAAGCTGGTTTACCCATTCCCCATATTTTGATCGGTGTTTAGTTGATTGTTTTGACAATTATATCCCTCCAACAAATTCTCTCTATAATACTTAATTATAGCCGTTTTTACCCCTCCACACCCATCATTCTTTTTCGTACAATAATTATGTATTTATTTATTGGTTAGGGATTTATATTATTTTAACCGATTTCAATATATTCATTTATTAAATTATTTTTTAAATCAATTGGAATTTATTCCTCCTGTTATAATAGAATAAAAATATTTAAACTAAAATTTAAATTTAATTTAGATTTATTTATAATATAAAATACATCAATTAATATATTTAACGTAGTTAAAATTAGAATTAATAAAAAAAAGAAATTTATATTTCATAAGTTATAACTGAAATTTGATTTTTTTTTGGAGTGTTTTTCGATTGATTTTTATCCATAATTAGGTAAGAGACAACTTATGAAATACCCATAATGAGGATAAAAATCCAATATATAGCCACTTTTTAAAAAAACACAAATTTTAGCAATTTTTTTGAATTTGGGACAAAAATATCCTTACTGAAGGGCGCGCGGGTCGAGTTAGGGCGCGGGTCGGATTGGATTCGGGTACAAGAAGTCGGGCATCTTTTACACTAATTAGTGCCAAAGTGCCAAAGTGCGAAAGTTACTTTGGCACTTTGGCACTAATATGGTCATTAGTGCCAAAGTACCAAAGTACCAAATTTTGTGTTTTCTGTTGGTACTTTGGCACTAATATGCTCATTAGTGTCAAAGTACCAAGTGACGTAGTTTTTTTTTTGTGCTTTCTGTTGCTACTTTGGCACTAATATGGTCATTAGTGCCAAAGTACCAAGTTACGTAGTTTTTTTTTTGTACTTTCTGTTGGTACTTTGACACTAATATGGTCATTTATGCTTTCTGTATGATTGTCTACTCATGTGTGGCACTCATGTATGCTGTTCATGTATGAATGACTACTCATGGGTGACACTCATGTAGGCTATTCATGTATGAATGACTACTCATGGGTGGCACTCATGTAGGTTGTTCATCTATGACTGTCTACACATGGGTGGCACTCATGTATGCTGTTCATGTATGATAGGCTATTCATGGGTGGCACTTATGTAGGCTGTTCATGTATGATTGTCTACTCATGAGTGGCACTCATGTATGTTGTTCATGTATGATAGGCTACTCATGGGTGGTACTCATGTATGTTGTTCATGTATGATAGGCTATTTATGGGTGGTACTTTAGCATTAATTGGCGCATCTTAGTGCGAAAGTACCAAACATACTTGGCAAGATTTTGAATTTTGTTGGTACTTTGGCACTAAAATGCACCAATTAGTGCCAAAGTACCAAACATATTTGGCAAGATTTTGAATTTTGTTGGTACTTTGGCACTAATTGGCGCATCTTAGTGCCAAAGTACCAAACATACTTGGCAAAATTTTGAATTTTATTGGTACTTTGGCACTAAAATTGTCACAACCCCAAATCCCGAGAGACGGCAGAAGCCGGGGTGCGACTGGGATTGGATTAAAGAAGCGGGGAAGAAAGGGGATGAATGATTAAACAGACATAAAAGACAGCATAATTTCTATGTACAAGCCTTTATTAATGAAAGGAAAAAGTTGATCTCGAAGGATCACTCGACGAGGTTCTCAAAAGAAACTGAGTTAATTGTACAGGGTTTAGACCCAACTAAAAGATACATTAACTTTCAAAAGAGATTGGAGTTTGGCAGCGGAAAAACGTAAATCTGAATACAAGTTCTTATTCTAATTACAACTCTTAAGTCAACATCAACTACCGCCGCTCCCGTCGCTCAACCTGCACATTTTATAAAACATATGCAGGGCTAAGTACAAAAGCACTTAGTGGGCACGTTGCCGAAAATATAATCATAAGTATAGATAATCGGGCATTTCATTTCTGTAGCACATCGAGGGTTTTCGTTAAATTCCCGTGTCTACTAAACATTTTCTTTCTCATTTTCATAAATTAGCTTGATCAAGCATTTTTCATAAATGTTACGTTCAAATATTGACCAGTCATAATTCACCGTGGCTGGCTACCCCTCAACAGGATACCACATACACCACAGGCTACAAAGTGAACTAATTTTGGAAAGCATAATAGCTAACTCAAAGTCGATCGTTAGTTAACCCCTTTTGATTAACTCATAAGGTACAAGAGAACTCACATAAAACACAAAACAGTTCATGCCATAATTATCACTTTGAAAACACGATTATCAAAGCGATAAAGAAAAGGTTTTCCAGCATTGCTCGTTTTGTTTCATATATAAAAGCCCACCTTGATAGATTACAGAACTAATACACGTGCTTCCGTCTTCTGATCTTCCGTCCTATCCTTGGTGTCGACTTCCTCCTTCATCATAAAAATCATACTTTAAAGCTCGGTCGCAAACAATAAACGAATACGAAAAGTCGAGTTGAGTTTTAGTCTTTTAGACTTTTTAGGCATTTGCACGCTAAACTAAATTCTTTTGATTAAAAAGATACGAGATACGAACGCATCTCGTTTGACACTCACTCGGTTCTGCACTTGACACATAGGTTAGTAGAAAGAAGGTAGTCGATAACTTGAAACGACTTAAAAGATCAAAAGAGTTCAAGTTGAGAAGAATTCAACTTAAGAAAATAGATTTTGGAAATTCACTGCATAAGATCAGATCAGTAAGTTCGCACGGAACAGGAGATTTCGAAACAGGGGACGAGTCTTATACCAAAAGAAAGGTACGGGTGTATAGTTTACTCTCCAATTCGCGGATCTCAATTCCGATAAACGAGCTAAAAGATATGGCAGTTTCCGTGAAGGGTCGCCAAAACTGCCGAGTGAAACCCTAAGCTCGATAAAATCGACGCACGTTTTTTTAGGTTCGTTTAAAGCTTAAACACTTTTATTTTCATGCAAAAAACTGACCCAAGGCAGTCACCACGTATCATCATACGTGATAAACTCCTTTTTATTTCTCGTCTATAAGCACGACGATTAAAAACTCGTCTTTTCAAACTAAACAATTACTATACCAAAACAAATCCTAACTTCTCGTTTCTACTTCTCGTTCACAACTATAATTCATCATGTCATAACTCAAATGCAAAAGCCGACAACTACAAACTTGTTCTTTTATTCATAACAATCACTATTATCTAATTACTTTTCTTACTCGTCTTTTCTATCGTTACTTAGGATCGTTGTTTCGTTTCTTACCAAAATTCCAACGTCATTAGAATTCAATCAAATTCTACAATCTTATTCATCATCTATCAAGAATCATAATTACATAAATCATAACCCCAAACTATTATCTAATCTCGATTTATCATCCATCGTTTGTCTCTTAACGAAAATTCTACGTTCCCCGTTTTCGTTCAAATTTTACGACAACGATTATCATCTAACGAGCATTACTAACATGCGAATCATATTATCAAAACATTAACGAGCTCTAACTTATCGACACGTCTTCGTCTCTTACATTTTTCGTTTTATTTTTAGAAAAATCTCAATTAAATATATAATCATCCTCATGCATCGTATATCTCATTTCCATTAAACAATCGAGCATATCATAACATTTACTATCCTAAATCGACCCTTCTTCGTCTCTTAGGTTTCAAATTTTATTTTTAGAAAATTCTAAAACAATTCATAGAGTCAATTAATATCATGAAGAACACTAATCTATCGATCAATTGTTAAAGAAAACGAACTACGATCAAAACCCCCAAAATTCATAAAATTTCGGTAAGAACCCTAGGACAAGGAGGTGTGATTTTCTTCATGATTCAATCCGTAGAACTCGATTCTAAACATCCTAGAACATGATTCGATTACAAGACAACATGCTTCTTACTCTCTTCATTTTCGAAAAAAAATAAAAATGATGGAACAAGGATTTGTTCGGTTCAAATGGTAGATGAAGTTCTTACCTTTCGTAATATGGATTCGGAATTGGAAATGATCGGTAGATGCAAGAGTTAAGCATTTGAGGAAAGCTTGGAGTTGAAGCTTTAATGGTGGAAGATGAGAGAAAAATGAGAGAGTGTAGTGTGTGTATGGTGGCGGTAATGAGGGTATAGGGAGAGAGGGATGATGACTCACTATAGTGACACATAAAGCTAACAAAAATATCCTACAAAGTATAGTGACTCGCTAAGACATGTTTGGCGAGGAATTATTTGACGAAAAATCTCGTTTTCGGCTCTTAAACGTCGATTTAAAAGTCGAGAAATACTTTCCTAGATAGTTACGGATTCGACGAAATCTAATTCGTCCGTTAGATTGGAAATAATTTACGTACTCGGAAAACCTAATTCGTTTTTCAAAATCCGAAAAAAAGTCGGGACATCACAGTCCAAAATTTCGCCCGGAAAATCATAAAAACTAACTTTCTCCGGTGAACTCGTCTCGAAGAAAAAGTGAATGTAAATTCTGACGGAATTTAATTCTGAGCTTTTGGGCGAAAAATTTATCGGACGCGAAAACCCTAATATAGTAGTCGTTCGTCCGATTTCTGAAAATTATTTTCGGAAACGGATTTCACCGTAAATCTTAGAATCGAAATTCATGATCTAAGGCGTGCAAAGCCATAATTATTAATAACTTTTATTTTTAAAGACAGAAGAAAATATCGGGGTATTACAAAAATGCACCAATTAGTGCCAAAGTACCAAACATACTTGGCAAGATTTTGAATTCGGTTGGTACTTTGACACTAATTGGCGCATCTTAGTGCCAAAGTACCAAACATTCTTGGCAAGATTTTGAATTTTGTTGGTACTTTGGACTACTATGGTCATTAGTGTCAAAGTACCAAGTTACGTATTTTTTTTGTGCTTTCTGTTGGTACTTTGGCACTAATATGGTCATTAGAACCAAAGTACCAAATTACAACAGATCAAAATTTATACTCAATTACAACTCCTAATCATAAATAAAGGATGAAATAAGATCTATCACTCGTAATTTTACATGAGTCAAGACCACTGTTTACTCATACCAAAATGTCAATATTTGATTTGTAACAGCAGAAGCAAGAAAAAGTATAGGGATTAAGAAAAAATTAAAACAAAAGACTCTGACAAAGGCCAACATATTTTTGCTATTTTTGATAATACAAGATCCAATCATCACTAACACCATCACATAAAGCCAATCATCAATAAATCAAATCCAAAATTTAATAATCCAAGATCCAATAATCACTTAGAGATGCATTTTGACCAAAATATTCTGTGAAAGCAATGCCATGTCCATATGCATCGCAAAATAAATGATACTAGTAGTACACTTGTTCCAATTGACATTAAAGTAAGTCCCAACTAATGATTTCAATTTCATCAATCTATGCTAACATCATCCAATCACCCAATTCACATTATACTAATCTTGATTAAATATGTAATTGCATCAATTAGTTACCATTGTTACCAAGACCGATATGATTACAACTCCCGCCGCCATCGTCTCGGTCATCATCGTTGCTATAGAAACCATCATCTTCATCTACATCCTCATCGCCGCCGTCGTCGGAGGAGGAGAAGGAGGACAGGTGCACCAGCCAGCATAGGCCGTGGAAGTGGTTGTTAAAGCACACGAAGTACTCCATCGCACCGTCGCTGGAACCGAGTTTCCTAGCAGCGCTCTTCCGTGGGATCAGCCGCGCCACCGTCATGCTCCACACTCTGGCGGAGTAGTAGGGGCAGCGTATCCCTTCCTCGATACCTACCTGCTTCTGGATGAGGCAATCCCGCGTCCGCGACTTGAGGTAACCGAAATATCCCCCGGAACACTCCGACGATGTCGCCGTGCCTCTCCTCCTCCTCGGCGGCGGCATTTTTGCACAGATCGCTCACGCACAACACGTCGCCCCTCAATCTCTTCGCCAGGAAGCTCCGCCCTAATGTCTTCGAGAACCGTGACTTCTCCGTGAAGTGACCTGGTGATGGCCGACTCAGCCGGAAATACCGAGTCGACTCACATCCGCCGCAGAAGAAGGCTTTCTCTTGTCAGACCGTGGAGGATGGCTGTTATCTGATGGATATGGAGGCTCAGTTGAAGGAGCTTGTAGTCATTGAGAAAGCTAGTCGAGCGAAAAGAGAGAGAATAAGGAGAGAGATGAAGGAATTAGAGAGAGAAAGCGAGGTGGGAGAGAGGGGGGGAGAAAAAGAGTGTGGGAAATATGCTATGAATGTTTGGATCTGGGTAAACGAAAACGGGTCATGAAAGATAAGGGTATTTAGGTCCCAAATTACAAAAAGTGGGTATATTTTGTGTATTTTAAAAATGTGGGCTATATATTGGGTTTTAATCCTCATTATGGGTATTTCACTATATTATCTCATTAGGTAATTGATTTGTTTCCTTTGTTCTACCTAATCTCCACTAATTTAGAATATGCCAGATATTAAATTTTGAAATTCGAATTTTCATTTATTTTTGGGAGTACTTTTTGATTGATTTTTATCCATAATTAGGTAAGAGTAATAATATTCGGACACACTATGGCCAGTCACACGGATGCAAAAAAGGAAAGTTGATTGTAAAAATGAAAATATTCACATTTCCCCCTATGGTTTATGCTTCCCTATTAGGGTATATTTCCATTTTCAAAACCTATATTACCATTTTTAGCGCGTGTGACTGGCCACAGTGTGTCCGAATATCATTTATCAATTAAGTAATTGATTTATTTCCTTTGTTATACCTAATCTCCACCAATTTAGGATCTTGCAAAACTTAAACTTTGAAATTCGAATTTATTTTATTATTGGGAGTATTTTTTGATTGATTTTTAACCATGATTAGGTTATTGATTTGTTTTCTTTGTTATACCAAATCTCCACGAATATCATAATTATCCGAAAATTATGCTACATTTTTAATTTCAAATTTGAAATTTCAGATTTATAATTATTCTTTATCATTTTGGATAGAATCGTGTGATTTGGGAGAGAAATATAATCCTACTAATTTAATCCCACTAATTTAGAAACTAATTATGGATAAAAATCAATCAAAAAAATACTCCAAAAAATAAAATCAAATTCGAACTTGAAATTTGAAATTCAAAATGTAGCTTAATTTTTGGATAATTATGAAATTGGTGGAGATTTGGTATTAACAAAGGAAACAAATTAATTACCTAATTATGGATAAAAATCAATCAAAAATACTCTCAAAGGTAAATGAAAATTTGAATTTCAAAATTAAATTTTCGGCAGATTCTAAGTTGGTGGAGATTAGATATTGTTGGGAAAATTAGTAAAAAGTTTTGGTTTATCCCAAAATTCAAGTGATCTCAACCGAGTAGATAAAGCCATCAGTGTGAACTTAACTAGAGCTCACTGTTTGAGCGTAGAGATTTTATTTTTACACGATTAAAATTGAATAAGTCAGCCAGACTAAAGAAGACAATTTGAGAATAACTTGGTCAGTTAGACCACAACTCCGTTGACTCCATAACTAAAACATACATCTCATGCATGTCGAGTAGTTATGTTGAAGTCATACGTCACAAAGCTGAGAAGGGAAGACTTTGAAGACGTTGAAGACAAAAGAGTTGAATTTAAAATTCAAATCTTCTAAAAAGTACAAGACATGCTGGAACTTACTATATATGGACCGATTAAGGAGACGCGCAAAAAACGATGGTCGCAGTTACCATTTTAGGAAAGTTTGCAGTGGAGTAGTTGGAGTGTTGTACTTGTGGCAGAGATCAAACAACTCTTTCCAACGGCTAAATTGATCTCCCTCTCTATAAATAGAGGTCTCCCCACTGAAAAAGAAGAAAAGCAGAGAAGAGAGAGCTACACGCATATAGCAGCATAAAGTAAATTAAAGTAGACTCATGCTCTCCAAGCAAGAACAAGCCAGCTGAAGAACAAGTCGAAGTACAGTCTCCATTCCTCCTCCTGTTTTTCATCTAGCATCTCAGAATCTCATTCTTTGATCGAGTCTAGATTCCTTAGGTTCTTGCATAGTTTCTAAGTAGACTCTTTGTACCAGATTTGAGTCTCTAAGCCTTAGGAAGAAGCCTCCACTTTTCTAAGTGTAGAAGGCTTCATAGTTGGAAAAACCTCCAACCCAAAAACCCCAGGCCTATCTTTGAACCCGCAATCAAAGAGCTTAGGTCCCTTAGAACCCACAATCTAAGTTAGGTTGTACCATTGCCTGCAAAAGTGTTGTAAGGTTTTATTCCAACCCGTAATCGAACAGGTTAGGCTCTAAACCAAAATGAACGTTTGATAAGCACGCGTAAGCTTACCTAGTGGATTACTTCCCTAAAAAAAAAGTCGTGGACGTAGGAGTTCAATCTCCGAACCACGTAAAAATACTGTGTGACGAAGCTGTCGTTTGATCTTCGCACAAATAAAATTTATAACTCCTATGCCCACAGTAGGCGGTAGCCAGCGGTAAGCAGGGTCGTACCCAAGGAAATTGGTGTAGTCTCTCTACCACGTAACCGGTGTCACTAAAAAGAGTGTTGGTCTGCACTCACTTGTCTTGGTCAACAAGCACTGAAAACTATAACTGAAACTAAACAACGAATTGATCAATAATAAAAAGGTCTTGGACTGGATTTCGAATAAGTGATAATCAATACTTCTTATTCGATCATGGGCACAATGATTTTCAACTGCACGCTTTTACTACTTGGTTTAAAGAATAAATTAAATCATGCCCTATGGTCACGAAGTCACAGCTATGAATACTTTACCCTTATATCTATCCCTTTAAATTCGAGTATGCCAGAAACACTCTAGACAAAACTCCTCTCTTGATCAATACACTTACGAAGACCCTTCAGCAGGTGTATTTCTCAAGAGGCATTAATTTCTATTAGACCCAAATCAGCCAAGAGATGCCCAAGACATCGACTGCTCTTCAATACTTCTTATTTATTCGAGCACAAGAGACACTCTTGTGTTGACCTCGACTCTATAGGTGATCTAGTCCCCTTAACTTATTGGTGATCAATCAATTAGTTATCTTTCCCAAGTCTAATATTAAGACCTAGGTATTTCGGGAATAAAAGAACACGATTTATTTTACACACTTTGGCCTCACGAATACTTGAAGTATCAATTATCACTTCATCTCATCCATTCCAAGTTTAAGAATTAGCTAAACATAATAAACATAAACACAATTATATAAATTGAAGCAAACATAATTAAAAACTGAATAAGAACTATATTATCTAAATCAAAACAGTACGTGTCTTGGCCAGAATGCCAACAGAAAATTGAAAGTAGTAAATAAACAGAAATTAAAGCTTTGCCCATAGGACTTGTTTTTCTTCCTCACCTAACTATCAAGACTGAAATTAAAGAACTGAACTATGCTTGACGACCCATTGCAGAGTACATGCAGCCATATTTATAGGCGTCAAGATTAGGTTAGGTCGATCCCCTTCATGGGCTGGACTCTTTTCCTCCTTAGCCTTGTTTCTTTCTTTAGCTCAATAGCGGCGCATTAGATTTTCTTCCTTGTTGAGTCCAACTTCGATTGGCCTCTTCTCGATAAGGATGGAAGTTTCTTTCATTATCTTCTTTCTTGGCCCCCAAGTCTAATCCGTTGCCCTCTGCTTCATTCGTCTGCTATGGTCACATTAGCTTCAATCTTGTCCTCAACGCGCATTGCTCTAGGTACTCTGTTGCTTTGGCCATAAGATTATGGGGAGGTACTCCTTCACCTGTAGCTTTTCTCAAGATATATTTCTTCATGCCCAACTACAGACTTCAGCCCTATGCCCATATTGCATCGTATCGTTGCCCAATGCCAGAAAAGCAATTTTCCACCAGATTATGCCCATAAACACACCTGTTCTACCCTGCACCCACTTCTTCCTACTTGTGTCCTCCCAGACACTTAAAGACTCGAAAAAGACGCAAAAGACAAAACAAAAAGACACTAAAAATGGACACAAAAATGAGTTCATCACCGTGTTGTTTACTTTCAGTATTTTCTTTTGTTTACTAACCAATTGACCTTTGCACGAAAATAAACTTTCAATCTGCACTAAAAGGTTTAGGGAACTTGACCTTCCCTCAAAAGGTTTTCAATTTTGTAATGATGCTTAAACCCACCAACTTCCGCAAAGTTATTAACTCTGTTTAAAATCTCAGTCAGCTTTGGTCCTGGCAGAGTGAACCGCTCCAACTGTCTTTTACAGTTGTCGAGGTAATTGAACTGTGAAGTTCTTGAAGAGTTGAAATTGATTTTTGTTTTAAAATCCCTAATGGTGTATTCTCTCCCCCCTCCCTCATACACCATTACTCGTTACTAGGACCATAAAGTGGTATTAGAGCAGTGGTTCAAAAGATTGCTTACTCTGGTTCACAAGGTGTGAGTTGAGATTTTTCGGCGATCAACTGAACATATCTTTTGAAAACCCCTTAGTGCATTCTGCTGCGTATTTGTTTGTTTCTTTCTTTTGGTGTGCAGAAACCATGAATCCGACCCTACTCAGAAGCTTACCAGACTTCTCCGTGGATGACTACCCCACAAGGAGATTTCGACTGAAGATGGCGCTAACTGTCTGACATCACAGGATGTGGGAGACCATCACAAATGCTTCCATCCGTGTGACTCAGTCCATCACAGTTCCTTCCACAACTCTTGGAGATAGAACTGTCAGCACGAAGACAGAGCTGAAGGATCCTGAGAGATACACCAAGGAAGAAAGAGATATAACACAGTTAGATGACATCGCAAAGAGTGTCATTTCAACCACCAACAGCAAAGCCTAACTGCCGAAGATCATCTCTTGCAAAACAACCAAAGAGATGTGGGATGCTTTAACATCACTCTGTGAAGGATCTGACGAGATCAAGGAGAATAAGTTTACCTTAGCTTGTCAGAAGTACGAGAACTATGCTCAGCTCACCGATGAGTCCATTGACAAAATAGAGTTGAGATTCACAGAGGTTATAATGGGCATACATTGAGAGTATAAGAGAAGGCAAATACTCTCAGCGTGAGATGAATTTAAAAGTTCTTTCCGTGCTAGGCGAAGATCGGGCGGTTTACAGAGTCGTCCATCAGAATCGGTGTGACCTCAGTTCGATGAAGGCTGAGAAGTTGTTCTCCATGCTCAAAGCGAATGAGTATGACATTCTCTGACTAAAGAAAGCCAAGCTTCAAAAAAACCAGAATAGACGGCGGAGCAAAGCTCAGTGACCAAGCCAGCGGCGCTTCGAGCTAGCTCAAAAAGATCAAAGTTCGCTAAACCCTCATGATCCGCTGACTCATCAGCTAGGGATCAATCGAGCAGGTCCAAACTTTAGAAGAAGGTCGAAGAAATGGCCAAACAGCTCGAGGAAATGAACTCCAAGATCGAGAAGTATAGAAGGATCAACAAGAGCAAACGGAGCTCTACTAAAACCTCCTCAAAGAATCAAAGCGATGGATGCTTTGAATGCGGGAAGCCAGGACACTTCAAGATTGATTGTCATGATCTCTCCAAGAAGGATCGAGATGCCCTTCGAACAAAGGCCAAGGAGAAGACTAAGGTCATGATCGTTGAGGATGAAGTCGACGACACCGACATGTTCACCAACACAGAAAGAGAGGAAGATGACTCTCCATCTAGCTCTGGAGAAAAAGACAAGTACTTCATGGCACTGCCTGAAGAATCAACTGGCGAGGTAAACTCCTCTCTCCATCCCTCTCATATTTTGCCTGCTGCTAACCCCTGTACAGGTGAACTGGACGAAGATGTTGAACCGTCTTGGGATTAGATAGAAAAACTGAGCAAACTGTGCAATGCTCAAGTTAACAAGTGCAAAGCTCTCCAAGCTGAATGCAACATCATGAGCAATGAGCTAATCATGAAGGATCAAGATTTAGAAAAACTCATGGAGGAAAACAGAAGACTCCATGAAGAAATTGCTCAGTTGACCAACAGCCAGGTCATCAATTTGACCAATATGACAAGGACACATGCTGAATATATCTCTTAATTGCAAATAGAGCTGAAGTATGCAAATGAGAAGATCGTGTCTCTTCATGCATCGAGCGTAGCTCTAGAGAGCATGATCACAACCAAAAACCTCCCAACTACGTAGAAGGTCTTGGATACAAAGCAGAGACGGACACTGAATCCCAGCCAGTTACTTGTGACACCAGTTACTCGTTACTGGGACCATCAGGTATAACAAAGGAAACAAACCAATTACCTAATTATGGATAAAAATCAATTGAAAAATACTCCCAAAAATTGAATTTCAGTTATAACATATGAAATATAAATTCATATTTTTATTAACTCTAATTTTAATTATTTTAAATATATTAATTGAGAAAATTATATTTTATATTATAAATAAATTTATAATTAATTTTAAATTGTAGTTTAATATTTTCATTCTATTATAGTAGGAGGAATCAATTCCAAATGATTTAAAATATAATGTAATAAATGAATATATTGAACTCGGTTAAAATATATTTATCCATAACCAATAAATAAATACATAATTATTGTACGAAAGAAATGATGGGTGTTGAGGGAAAATAAAAAAAGTCGGCTATAATTAAGTTTTAGGGAGAAAATTTGTTGGAGGGAAATAATTGTCAAAACATTCAACTAAAAAAGTACAAATGTATTTTTAAATACCTTTTCATAAAATATATAAAGTTTTTGTACTCATTTATAAGAGTATAATTTTTCTACACCAAAATGAGTTAAAAGACTAAAATACCTCTAAATAAATGTTGATTTATTTATTTATTTTTTATTCTTTTTCGCTGGTTTTTTTTTTCTTTTTTTTTCCCCTTTCTTCTTCTTTTCTCCAAAACCCTAAACCAAAATAATGTCACCAACCAACCTTCATCACATTAAATTTTAAACATTACCCCATTTATGTTTAGGAAACGAGAGGTTGTTTAATCTCATTAATATACCACAACAACTACTACAATTCTGCAGTTGAGCACCACGACATTGACAACTGCATGCCCTATTCTCATGCGCAATATGAAAAAGATGAGGAAGATGAGTATGAAGATGGTGAATACGACAAAAATGAAGAAAATAATGAAGATGAGGCGAGTTCGTCCGGAGACGAAGAAGATGATCGTCGTAAAGAATTGTTTGATTCGCTATCTATTGTTTTTCTTGCTTGGAAGCGATAGCCGGCCAAAATGGATAGAGTTTTTGGTCATCGGAACCTCACATCAGACCATCAGTCCAGAAGCGAGATTGAGCATCAGCGTGAATTGCGCAATTGGATCATTCTATTCCCCAATCCTGACAGCATAGGGACATTAGGGTGGGTCGAGCAACCACCACCAGAGCATGGAGAACTGGAAGTGGAGGCCTTATTTAGGTCTAATAAAGACTTGAGGATCACTGTTGGAATGTATCATCTAGAGAACCTTTTGGAGTGTAGATCTATACGTGCAACTGCAAATCGTACGACGTTCCTATACAAGAGTGGCAGAAGGAATTGCAGCTTGAGGATTTGTGCTGTTGAGGGCGGCACCCTCTGGAGAATCACTAAGTTATCCCTGGATCATACATGTCCCCACGATTTGTGTTGTTGCACGGTTAGTATCTTCTGATGTTGTTGCATTTTATTTTGTTAAGAGATTGATCGGTGAGGCGGTTACATTGAGGCCAAAGGAGATAATGGAAGAGATGCGTAGAATGTTTCGTATTGATATTCTATACAGTTTTGCTCTCCGAACGAGAAACATAGTCATAAAGAAGACGTATGACGACCACATCTCGTCGTATCTTTATTTGCTAAAGCAGAATAACACGAGAACTATTTATGACTTGGAGATGACTAGTGCGGGTTCGCTATGTCACTTGTTTGTAGCACTTGACAAAGTATTCGAGCGTATAAGTGTCTCCGGCTGGTGCTTGTAGTGGACGGGACCCACCTTAAGCGAAAGAACCAAGGAATTTTATTTGTAGTCGTCACGTTGGACGGGAACAACCATGTCTTCCCCTTTGCAATTGGCATCGGTCCCAAAGAAAATGATGAGTCGTGGATATATTTTCTCTCAAACCTGCACAAATGCTACAACCCTTCAGATAATTAGGAATGCAGTTTGAGCCGTCTACCCAAATGCATTTCATGGGTTGTGCTGCCTCCACCTTCAGAAAAATCCGACGCCTTATGGAAAGCACGCAGTCACTATCTTCCAAGCTGCAATATACTGTAATCGTCACGAAAAGTTTAACGATTTGTTCTCAAAACTGCATCAAGTGAGCCCCAGCGGAGCTTTATAGATGGCTTTTTAATATTGGACCGAAGAGGTGGCTTTTTGATAAGTGTCTGATCCGACGCTATGATTTCTTGACCTCTAATTATGCCGAATGTTTGAACTCTTATATGCTATGGGTTAGGCGTCTCTCGGTGCACTCGTGATTGAGATGTACCATTTAATTGTAGAGAATTGGACCGATGAGAAGAGAGAAGCAGTTGCATCGAGAGATCATAAGTTGACAGAGAACGCATTCAAAAAGCTTTCTTTATTCGTGCAAAACGATATCTACCTTGCAGCTTGAGGTAACACCACCACACATGATTATAAGGTTGAAGAAAGAAATGTTTCTTATCAAGTTTACCTTAGAAATTGGACATGTACGTGTAGGGCGTGGGATCTGAATTTGATTCCATGTCGCCATGTTGTTGTCGCTATAAGGTACATATTCAATTATTAAATATTTTGTATCTTAAATTATTTTTCATTTAACTTTTTTTATGTGTAACAAATTGTTTATTCTAACAGGCGTGCAGGTAACGGTTTGTCTGTGTACGATTTTGTAAGTCGTTATTTCAAATATGAGACATTCAGAGAGACATATATGGAGCATATTAACCCAATGCTGCATCCAGATGATCAGTGGAATGTGCCTCCGAAAATCTCCGCAATCGTTTGTCTGCCTATGGATGAGGTTCGTCAGGCTGGGCATCCAAGAGAGAGTCATGCACGATTCGCAATAGAAAATGTGGTGAGACGTCGCCGAAAGTGCGGTAGGTGTCATGAAAGGGGCCACAACAAACAAACTTGCAAAGCATCCATCCCGGTCAGTGGTGTTGACCGAGGGAGAACAGGGATAACATGCAAGGCAAAGGCGCCAAAGGAAGAAGAAATGTATCATATGTCATCTTGAAGATCATGATGCAAGGAAATGTCCCTACTGTGAAACGTAAATATATTTTTATTTGTGGTTTAAGATGAATTTCTGGTTTGAAGAACATTTATTATGTTATTTGGAGCTAGTTTATTTTGACACGAGTTTATTTCGACTTATTTTTAGTGCTAATTATTGAATGAGGTTGAAAAAGCAGGTGAAAAATATAACTCTCAGGTTTGCCCAAGGTGGCAACCCAAAGTGGTCAACCCACGATTAGCAACCCACAGTGGTCACCACCGTGGGCTATGTCTAGCATGTGCACGGTGGTGGGCAACCACCGTGGGCACAAGAACACCTTAAAATTAAATTTTTTGCTATGTTTCTTCTTCGATTTAGTTGTATAGTGACTCTATGATGGTCCCGGTAACGAGTATCTGGTGTATGTTTGGGGGGGGGGGGAGGAATACACTAGTAGTAATTTTCAATTTGCTCAAAGTCGTTTCACTGAGTTAAACTACTCAGGTAAGTTGGCTCGACAACTAGAAAAGTCAGTTGGAGCGACTCTACAATAGAGTTGCTCAGTTGGAGCGAATCACACAGTTTGGGGCACATCTGGCTCCTATGCCTGAAGATCAGCTGTATGGACCAACTGAGGTTTTAAACAGTTTTGCGTTGCGGAAGTTGGTGGAGTTTAAACTCATAAAACTGAAACCTTTGTAAAAATGGGGAAGGTTAAGTTCCCAAAGTTAGTGCAGTTGTATGCTTATGCAGTTTGTGTGCAAATAGTATGCTGGGTCAGTTGGTTAGGAAGCTGAATATAAAATGTTGAATGTAAATACAGAAAGTAACGGACACAGTATTTTAACGTAGTTCAAAGATTGACCTCCTACGTCAATGACTTCCATTTCAGGGAAATAATCCACTAGATAAGCAAGAACGATAGCAGCAACAGCTTGAGCAACAAGGAGCGGTACTTATTGTGGTGTATGCACACCAAAACCAAGGTTAACTTCGCGGCGTTCCTAGGTGAGCAGCTCAAGACGATGCTGGCAAAGCAGGCTTTGGAATGCACTTGTGGCCACTTCGTGACGGCCTTTGCAAATGGAGTTGGGGTCTACGATGAGCTGAAAGGGAAACCGATGATGGTGGTCAACAAGCTGGGAGAAGCTGCCTTGAAGAAGATGAACGATATTGAGCTGAGAAATGGCAGATACGTGTTTGTTGACTACATCATGCCAAAATTTACCAGGCGACCACCCTTGGGCAAGAAAGAGGAAGCAAGCACCAGCGCAGCGGTGCTACCCAACATCGAGATCGAGACCAGACTGGTCAATATGGAGAAGTTGTTGACCGAGATCGGGGATGTCCAGCTGGCATTCTTTGCACACCAAGGATTCAGGTATTCACCTGAATCTTCTCTTTAACTTATGTTCCTCCCTTTAATGATAGTTTAGGTTTTTATTTTTCGTTTTTGTGTCCTGTTTTGTATTTTGTGTTTTTTTTTGTTGGTCGAGAGGGTAATCTTATTGACTTCACCCACAATTTGCCCAGCAAATTGTGTGGTGAAGACCTTAAAGTTCACATCTCAGTTCGTTTGTAATTAAGTGTTGAGTCAGTTTGTTTTATGTTTGTTTGTTGCCCAACAGTTTACCCACTTTGCCTAAGGCAAAATGTGTGGGTGTTGGGGTGTCAGTTTGTGTTTTTAAAGTGTGTTTTAGTTGTTGATCAGCATGTTGGCATGATAAGTTGGACTAGGTTTATAGATGATGCCGTATGTAAATAGGTAGGACGGAATGAGATATTGGGCATCAACTGTGAGGATTTGAGCTTTTAAAATGCTATATACATGTGCAGATTACTTTCTTTCTTGAGTGATAATGACCAGTTGACATTTATTGATCTAGAACTTGTCTGCATCTCTTATTAAAGCTTCATGAAACTTAGTTGAATTACTTAGATGAATTAGGCATTTTTGTTCAAAGAAGCCCATGGCCAAAAATTCCCTACCTTGACATTTATCCTTTGATTAGCCCCCTTGAGCTAGGATCGTATTCTTTCTATTTACTTATAGAAGCCTGAATTTTAAGCCTTTCCGGTCAAGAACTCAGGTCTAGAAGAATGAGGGATGGAAGGAAATGTTGGGTAGCACTTACTGGGCAATATCACCTAAGTTAGAGGTGTTGGGTTAAAAAAAAAAGAGAAAAAGTAAAAAAAAAAAGGAAAAAGAAAAGAAAAGGAGAAAAATTATGTTTTAAAGTCCAGAAAAAAAATAAGTGTGCTAGATGAAAAGGAGTAAGGAATCGAGGGCAATCTGTTGCTTGAGAACCTAGTTCTTGACTTAGCCAGTTCCTAAATTTCCCTACCTTTTTGCCTTAGGCCACATTACAACCCATTAAAGACCTAAGAATAAGTAGTTCGATTTTGTTCAAAGGAGTAGAGATGTAGAGGGTAGGCAAGCCTATGGAGAAACATTGTTGATCTTGGTCAAGAGCGTATACACCTAACCTTATACACTTGAGAGATGAGTGCTGGTGAGGATATCCTTGTTGCCCAATAACTCTATCTTGACCTGTTTGATGGCAATATCTGATTACATATTCTGTTTTGACTAACTTGTGCATGAACTGATTTTTTGAGTCTGTGTTTTTTGTTTTGTCTTTTCTGTGTTTGAGTCTTGGGCAAGTTGCAACCATACACTTGAGGGCAAATGTAATTCAAGTGTGTAGGTGTGATGAACCCATATTTGTGTCCATCTTTTCTTGTGTTTTTCTTGTGTTTCTTAGTCTTTATCGAGTCAAAGTGTGTCTAGAAGGACACAAAGTCGAGAGATGGTGTGCAGGGAAGAACAGGTGGGATGCTAGGCAAATCCGATGGAAAATCTGTTGCTGAGATGGTGATACGATGCAAATGGGCATAGGGCTGGAAGCTTGTAGCTGGGCAACATCGAAATATCCATTCTACAAGTCAGGAAGTACCTCCCCATATCCTTGAAGCGAACAGATAGAGTACTCGGAGGAGCTAGGATCTTGGTCAACACAGGAAGCAATTCAGTTCATAGCCTAGTTCTGCATTCTTAGTTGAGAAGAAGTGAGGATGAAACAAGTCCTACGGGCAATTTACTTTTATTTCGTATTTTCTGCTTTAGTTTAGTTGTTGGCTTAAAGCCAAGACCTTAGTTGCTGACTTACGCTTTTGAGCAGCAGCCGTTTCCAGTTTTATGCTAAGTATGTTTCTCTTTATATGCTTTGTGCTTATGTTTATTATTATATCTAGCTAAGTTTATTGTTTGGGTTGGATGTAGATGAAGTGATTCTAATTACTCATTCTAAACTCGTGAGGTCTAATTGTTTAAGTTCATTAATATATTTTGTTCCCGAAATACTTAGGATTTATTCTAGACTTAATTTATATTGATATATGATTGATCACCATCTAGATATTGATATTAAGTCATTAACAGGAATTGGGAATAAACTCGAGAGTGTCTTTCGTGCCCAAGAAGGTAAGGAGTGTTGGAGAGCAGTCGGTATTGACCTACCCCTTGGCTGTCTTGGGTCTGTTTGTTCTTAATGCCTTTTGGGCAGCATCGTTACTGAAGTGTCTTCGTGACTTTGTTGATCAAGAGAGGAGATCTTGTCTTCTAGTCAAGATCTGTAAAATTGGATAGACATAGGCTAAGTGTGTTTATATCGTAACTTCGTGACCTTTAGGGTATAAGCTAATCTTTGTCTTAAACCAAGTGATAAGATCAGTTAATTGAATATCTTTGCACCAATGAACGAGTGATGAGTAATTAGGATCATGGATTCGAAACCTAATCCAAACTCTTTTGTTATTTGATATTTTTACTTGTTGAGTTACAGGTTATTAAGTTATAATCAAAATCCCTTTTGTTAAGTTCTACCCGAAGAGCAGATTATGCTGAGTCCCTTGGGTTCGACCCCACTTGCCACTGACTACTACCTTGTTGGGCAAGAGGTGTTTATAAATATTATATGTGCGAAGAGTGTAACGATAGCGCTTCGTTAAATTGGCGCCATTGCCGGGGACTTGGTTTTTAAGCTCGTTTGCTTTTCTAGCTTGAGTTGAGCACGGTTTATGCCCAAGCCACATCTACGGAGTGACGGAGATCCACAAGATCACGGTGTTTGCCCGGAGGTGATAGCTAGGAGAAATCGAGCAGAATAATGCAAGAAGAAGAGAGATCTAGAGAAAGGCGTCAACGAACCTTCAGAGTCGCAGAGCTTGACAGACGATTAGGATACTGAGCAAGAAGACGAATCTTGCTCAACAGCAAGTACAGACAGTGAAAAGTCAACATCCAGTTCAGAAGCAAAAGAAAAGACATCAACAACCATGGCAGGACAGTCAGAGAGAACCATCCGTCAAATCATGTTCCCTGACAACAAGGGAATCAGACCATCAAGTATCCAGTTGCCCACCATCAATGGCAATTGGGAGCTTAAGCACTCGCTGATACACATACTGCCCAAATTCAGTGATCATTCTGGAGAAGACCCCCAAACCCATCTTCAAAACTTTGAGATGGCGATCAGCACAGTGAGGAACAATGCCACTACTGCCAGGAACAATGAGGATAAACAATTTGTTCGGAATAACAACGATGTTGAAGTTGTGAGAAACCAACATGCTGCCCAAGACACCTTTCTTGACTACGTAAGGCTACTCACGTTCCTGTTCTCACTTCATGACGAAGCATATGAGTGGCTCTACACGTTGCCAGAGAGAAGCATCGACACATGGAACAAGATGCAGCAGGCCTTTCTTAACAAATACATACTCGTTGGCCGGATACAAAGTGGGAGGAATGCCATTTCATCGATCAAGATGGGGGGAAATAAGTCATTATATGACTATTACGAAAGGTTCAAGAAGTTGCTGGCGAGATGTCCTCAACATCGAATTGAGGATATTGATTTGATCAAGCATTTCTTGAAGGGATTAAGGGCATCAGAGAGGAAATACGTAATTGCAGCGTGTGGAGGAGCAATAGTCGATCAACTACCATCTGAAGTGTTCAAGAAAATAGCCGCCATGGCTGAACAATCACGAGATGAAGATGATATCCCAAGAGGGGGGTATGAAGGCAACAAAGGAAACCAAGACAACTTGGTCACTACCATGAAAGACTTCATGACCAAGATGTCTGGCCAAATGGAGGATTTGAAGAAGAAGGTAGATGGCAAGGAAGTTCAAAGAGCTGTGAAGAGATGTGAAGTATGCCAGGCAACATCACATATTACCTCAGAATGTCCCAGTTGGTTCGTGGAAGAAGGAGAAGAGGTGAAGGTAATAGATCAAAACCAGCAAGGCGGTGGGCAACAAAGGTTCCAATATGGCAATAACAACAACTATGGCAACAACTTCAGCTATAGGCAGAATCAGCATGAGAACCTGAGGTATGACAACAACCACTATCAAATGCCTCCTGTCCACCAACAACCGCAACAACCTGTTCAGCAGCAATATGTGCCTCTACCTCAACAACAGCCTCAACAGCAGAACAACTATGTACCTCCTCATCGAGAACCAGCAAAGACGGAGTTCATGAAGGAGACCATTGATAGGTTTACCAACGAGAACCAAAGGCTGAGAAGAGATTTTGAGAACTTCCAACTAGAAAGTCGAGGCCAATCTAATAACCTTCAAGCTCAACTGACCCATATCAATCAAAGTTTGTCAAGGTTGGTCGATGACAAGCCAGGAAGACTTCCTACCAAGGTAGAGGTCAACAAGGAGCAAGTTAATGCTGTAACTTTGCGAAGCGGGAAGGATTTGCCAGAGAAGCTGCCCGAGACCCAACCCAAGGAACTAGCTCGAGTAGAGGAAACTAAGATGAGCTCAGGAGATATCAATGACATCTACGAAGAGCTAAAGGCAAAGCGTGAACAAGGGATAAAGGCTAATAAGAACCCCGTCTTTGATAATAAGGAGGATGAAGCCTTGTTTGATTACGTGAAGATGGAGAGATCTAAGCTGGGATTTGACAAAGATGACGTGATGTTGGAATCTTTGAAAGCTGAGAGAGAAGCAGAGGCTTTGGCCAAGAGGACCGTAACTCGCACTACTAAGGCCAAGATCCCATATCCAAGACGTTTTGCCCGCGATCGTGATCAGAAGGAGTTGGAGGACATGATGGAGGTGTTCAAGAAAGTAGAGATCAACCTGCCCCTGTTGATGGCATTACAATCCATGCCAAAGTGTGCAAAATTTTTGCGAGAGATGTGCTTGAAGAAGACAAAGTGCCCAGATAATGCCCGTTTCCATGTGGAAAATGTGTCAGCACTAACGAATTCCCACATTCCGATCAAGAAGAGGGATCTTGACATGTTTGTCATCCTATGCACGATTGGTACTACGTCAATACCCGGCGATGCTTGATTTAGGAGCTTCGATAAATGCTGCCAAGGGCCATGTTCGACGAGATGAGATTTAGACCTCTTTCCCCTACACGTGTCGCCATCCAATTAGCGGATTTATCCACTGTTTACCCCGATGGAGTATTGAAGGATGTGTTGGTCAAGGTGGGGGATCTTCTGTTCCCAGCTGACTTCTATGTTCTTGACATGGGAAAGAAAGCCATTAAGAATCCAGTGATCTTGCTCGGGAGACCATTCTTGAGGACAACATGTACCAAGATCGATTGCGATACATGGAAGTTGACAGTGCAAGTAGCTAGAGAAGTGGTAGAGTTCAACGCTTATAAGCAGAATCAGGATGATGCCCTGGAACACCTTAACACCCTCAGTGCATGCGGAAAGCAAGTGGAGACATTGAAAAGCTTAAGTTATTTCGTCGAAGACAATGAAGATGCAATCCATGCAATCCAGGCAGAACTCAATCTAATTTAGGGCCTTGACTTGGATCCTGACCAATTTGAGGATAATGAGGAAGATGGTGCCTTGATGGAATTCTATGAAAAAGATGATGGGTACGAGAGTGGAAAAGATTTCTGGGAAGAGTGAGACTATGGACATAGTTTTGACTCCACCGACGTGGATTACTCCACGGATGAAGACGAGGACGAGAATGTATGGGACCAAAAACTCCTTGACGAGTTTGATGAGGAACTTGAGGAGTTACCTCATGATGAGATTGAAGAGCTAGTATTTTGGCAACAAATAGTTCTTGAGGAGGATGCCAGCTTGCAAGAAGATCTTGCCCAGAACGAGGAACCAGCAGTTGTGGAGGAATGCAGTTATGCAAGGATTCCGGGCAACATGCAGCCTCAGGGGTTTGAACAACTCAACATCCCTGAGTTGAAACCGGAGGATAGGATGGTGCCATCATTGCAAAAAGCCCCTACGTTGGAGTTGAAACCTTTACCCAAGCACCTTAAATACATATATCTTGGCAAGAATGAGACTTTGCCCGTGATCATATCATCTGAGTTATCGAGCATGGAGGAAGTCAGAGTTGGTGAGGTGCTGAGCAAGTATAAGAAGGCAATAGGGTGGACGTTGGCCGGCATCAAGGGCATTAACCCTTTGGACTGTGTTCATCACATTTTGCTTGAGGAGGATGATGCCCCCGTAAGAGATCCACAACGGAGATTGAATCCAGCCATGAAAGAAGTGGTAATGAAGGAGATACTTAAGCTTCTTGACTTGGGGATCATCTACCCCGTGTCCGACAACCGGTGGGAGAGCCCTGTGCATGTGGTGCCCAAGAAGTCAGGAATCCAAGTTGTTGAGAACGATAAGAATGAGATGGTGGCCATGAGATTACAAACCGGATTACGAGTATGTATAGATTACCAAAAGCTCAACCAAAAGACGAAGAAGGATCATTTTCCTTTTCCCTTCATCGACGAGATGCTTGAGAGGTTAGCTGGTAATGACTATTACTACTTTCTTGACGGCTATACTGGTTACATGCAGATCTGGGTTGTTGAGGAGGATCAAAGCAAGACCACCTTTACGTGCCCGTTTGGCACATTTGCTTATAGGAGGATGTTGTTCGGGTTATGCAATGCACCAGGGACATTCCAAAGGTATATGACGCACATTTTTTCAGACCTTTTTGAAGAGTGTATCGAAGTCTTCATGGATGACTTTACTGTCTACGGCAGGACCTTCGAATCATGCCTCAACAACCTGGATCGAGTCTTGAAGAGATGTGTTGAGAACAGCCTTGTGTTGAATTATGAAAAATGCCGTTTCATGGTAAAAGAAGGAATCGTCTTGGGGCATGTCATTTCAGGAAAAGGAATTGAGGTGGACAAGGCCAAGATCGACATTATTGCCAAGTTACCCTACCCAAGATCTGTGAAGGAGTTGAGAGGATTCCTAGGGCATGCTGGGTTCTATAGAAGATTTGTCAATGATTTTGCCAAGATCGCACAACCAATGACGAGACTACTTCAAAATGATGTGCCATGGGAGTTCAATAAAGATTGCAAGAAGGTGTTCCATGCCTTGAAGGAGAACTTGATCACAGCCCCCATTATCCAATCTCCAGATTGGGAGATGCCTTTTGAATTAATGTGTGATGCCAGTGGTTATGCCGTGGGAGCAGTTCTTGGGAAAAAACGTGAAAAGGAAAGTTATGTCATCTATTATGCTTCCAAAACGTTGAACCCCGCCCAATGCAATTATGCCACTACGGAGAAGGAGTTGTTGGCTATTGTCTTCGCTTTTGAAAAGTTTAGATCCTATTTGCTTGGAGGCAAGACTATAGTGTACACGGATCACGCAGCATTGAAGTACTTGTTGAGCAAGAAGAAATCCAAGCCAAGATTGATTAGATGGATCCTTTTGTTGCAGGAATTTGACATAGAGATCAAAGACAAGAGTGGTGCCCAAAACCAAGTTGCCGACCACCTAAGTCGAATCCTCCAGCCTGATGATGGGGTGCCGATCAAGGAGACCTTTCCCGACGAGCACCTGAATCTTGCCCAAGAGGAACCATGGTATGTTGATATCGTGAATTACTTGGTGACTGGAGAGATCCCCTTCGATCTTGGGCGTTATCAAAGGAACAAGCTTAAACATGAGAGTCGTTTCTACATTTGGGACGAGCCATATTTATGGAGGGAATGTGCGGATAAGATAATAAGGAGGTGTGTCGAGGACAAAGAGCAAAGAAGCATTCTTGAGCATTGTCACAACAAGGAGTGTGGAGGACACTTTGGGCACCAACGTACTGCAAGGAAGATTTTGGAGTGTGGCTTTTATTGGCCAATATTGTTTAAGGATTGTTATGAATAGGTCAAGATGTGCGAGAAGTGCCAAAGGGAAGACAACATCACAAGAAGGAACGAAATGCCCATGATACCGATCTTGCCCGTGGAAGTGTTCGACATATGGGGCATGGATTTTATGGGACCATTGCCGAGTTCCAAAGGCAACAAGTACATCATATTGGCAGTGGACTATGTCTCAAAGTGGGTAGAGGCTCGTGCTTCCAACAAGAATGATTCAAAGGTGGTTTCTAACTTCTTGAGAACCCAAATTTTCAATAGGTTTGGTGTACATCGAGCTATCATTAGTGATCAAGGTTCTCATTTTTGCAACGCGACGGTGACTGCCTTGTTCAAGAAGTATGGAGTCACTCATCGTGTGTCAACAGCCTACCACCCACAAGCTAATGGACAAGCGAAATTGTCAAATAGAATTATCAAGACGATCTTGAGGAAGACCGAGGGCACAACAAGGAAGGATTGGAGCATGCGCCTCGATGATGCCTTGTGGGCATATAGGACTGCCTTTAAGACACCTTATGGCATGTCCCCTGATCGCATGGTCTATGGCAAGAGATGTCACTTTCCCGTGGAGCTGAAACATCGAGCACGTTGGGTTGTTGCCCAACTCAACCTCGATTGGAACAAGGTAGGTGAATCAAGGAAGCTCGAGATCTAGGAACTCGACGAGATCAGGCTCCAAGCCTATGATAATGTCGGTCTATACAAGGAAAGGATGAAGAAGACCCACGACCTTTTGATTAAAGAGAAGGAGTTCCATTTTGGGCAACAAGTGCTGCTTTATCAAACGCGGTTCAGGCTATCTTCAGGGAAGCTCTCGACCAAGTGGGCAGGACCTTATGAAGTTCAAGCTCAATTCCCAAATGGAGCTGTTGAGATCAAGGATCCCAAGAACGGGAAAATTTTTAAAGTCAATGACCAGCGCTTGAAGGCCTATATTGGGCAAGAACAGTTTGTTGAGGGGGAACCATCTAGGTTTCCCGTCGAGGAGGACCTCTGACTTCTAAGAAGGGGGTGTCGTGCCCAAGACCTTAAACGGGATGCTGTCCAAGAGGCAACCTGGTTAGTATTTTCTTTTTAATATTTAATTTTTTGTTTTTATTCGTTTTATTTTCGTACAAATATGAAAATCCAAAAAAAAATTAGTTCAATTTAGTTAGTTTATGTTTTAAGTATTTTATTTTGAAGCATTATATGTTCGAGTCTAACCATAAGGGAGAGTTTGTTTTGGAGTGTATTTGTGTTTTTAAGTATGCAGGAGATGTTGAGCAAGATGCAGGTTGTCGATTAGGATCCACAATAAAGGAAGGAACTGTGGGAGTGGAGCAGAGGTTTTGGACAAGAACCAAGTCGTTGGTCAACGACTGTTCAAGGCGGTTACTGTACCCCTAAAACTACGTGCCCTTTAAAACCACCGTACCACGTCTATAACTCGAGAGTGTCTTTCGTGCCCAAGAAGGTAAGGAGTGTTGGAGAGCAGTCGGTATTGACCTACCCCTTGGATGTCTTGGGTCTGTTTGTTCTTAATGCCTTTTGGGCAGCATCGTTACTGAAGTGTCTTCGTGACTTTGTTGATCAAGAGAGGAGATCTTGCCTTCTGGTCAAGATCTGTAGAATTAGATTGACATAGGTTAAGTGTGTTTATATCGTGACTTCGTGACCTTTAGGGTATAAGCTAATCTTTGTCTTAAACCAAGTGATAAGATCAGTTAATTGAATATCTTTTCACCAATGAACGAGTGATGAGTAATTAGGATCATGGATTCGAAACCCAATCCAAACTCTTTTGTTATTTGATATTTTTACTTGTTGAGTTACAGGTTATTAAGTTATAATCAAAATCGCTTTTGTTAAGTTCTACCCGAAGAGCAGATTACGCCGAGTCCCTTGGGTTCGGCCCCACTTGCCACTGACTACTACCTTGTTGGGCAAGAGGTGTTTATAAATATTATTTGTGCGAAGAGTATAACGACAGCGCTTCGTCAATATCATTCGAATCCTTTTACTAATTTTCCCAACACTCTATAATAGCTTGTTTTTCAATTTATAATTACTTAAAAATAAACCCAAACACCCACATGTAACATTCATCTAATTTATTAGTAAGTTAGATACATCGTAGAAACTGAAGTTAAATATACATAACAATTATCAAGAGATTCCCAACATTGTACATAGTATAAGTTATATTTTGCACGAAATGTAACATAATTTCAACAGTAAGCATTCAATTAACAAACAAATGTATCATATACTATCTACAATGTTGGATTAGATGAATGTTACATGTGGGTGTTTGGATTTATTTTTAAGTAGTTATAAATTGAAAAATAAGCTATTATAGAGTCACTAAACAACTAAATCGAAGAAGGAATGGAGCAAAAAAATTAATTTTAAGGTATTCTTGTGCCCACGGTGGCTGCCCACCACTGTGCCCATGGTGGACATAGCCCACGGTGGTGACCACCGTGGGTTGCCCATCGTGGGTTGACCACCGCGGGCTACCCATCGTGGGCATGCAAAATCTGCAGCCAACGGTACCGTTGGCTGCAGATTTTGCATGCTCCGATGGTCACCATCATGGGCATGTCCACCGTGGGCAAACCCGAGAGTTACTAATTCATATGCTCTTTTCAACCTCACTAAACAATACCACTCTTATCTTTATAAAAATAAAAATAAGTACCACTCTCATCTAAAACATGTCCAAAGAACATATAAAATAAGTTTAAATATTTTTAAAACAAAAAGTGTATAGTGATGCTCTTTCCGTCAATACGAACCTTCTATTGCTAACAAAAAAATGCTAGTTGCAATAAATAACCTGTAATTGGCAATGTATGCATCATCAACTGATACATTACGATATGTCGCTGAATTGTTGCTAAACTCTTTAAGAGATAAGTGAACAAGCATGACTGGGCCATGGCGCACCCATCCGACTTTGTGACCTAGCGTGATTAACCGCACCCATGTGGCTCGGTGGTTAAAAAAAACATTAAAAATCACCGACAAAAGGAATTTTTCATCGATGATTTTTTGACCTCACTCGCCGTGCCCGATGAATTTCTAGCTAAAATCCCAACAAAACATATTTCCCATCGGTGATTTCATCACCAACGCGCGTTTTACCGACGAAATTCATGGAATTATCGACAGACTTTTCCATCGGTGATTCAACGTTTTGTTGTAGTGGAAGCATTGATGAGACGATCAACATACATGCAGTTGTAGGGGCCACAATTTGTCATGTCGGTCTGGATGAAGTCAGTGCCGATTATAATGGTGGTTGCCTCACACATATTCCATCAGTTGTCAACCTATCAAAAAAATTCACCTTGTGTCGCATGTTGTTTATGTACAGCTCCATCTTCTGTAGTGTTATTTAATTTGTTAGTTAATATTATTATTACAAATAAGTTTAAATTATTGTAATAAAGATAGAATTGTACCTCTGCCCACATCATTTGCCGACTATCCTCCACACGCTCGAAAATAGATTGTACAACCTTGTGGCCAAGCGATTAAATTATGATTGTAGCATCGCTTCTAGAATGTCTATGCTTCTTGTACATAGATTTCAACCTCCTCACATTCATTGGAGTCATGCTCACATAAGACGTCTTCAAAGTGGAAGACGGTTTCGTCTTACGACTACCTTGAACCTCGTCTCGCTCTACCAATTCATAGTCAAACTCATGAGACTCGTCAAAGGATGACGACATTTGAAATTGAAAGGGTGAAACAGACCGTCTGAGCTACTCGTGTGAGGTGTCCTCAACAGTAGGAAACAATTGTTGCTCTTACTGATAGGCAGGCTGGTAGGGAATTTGTTGCTGTTGTGAGGGGTAATGAAACTGATGTTGCTCGTACTGAAACTAACCACCACTGCCAATGCCAGGAAACACTGACTGATGCTGCTAGATAGGAGGTGTAAACATCGGAGGCTGGTACGTCTGATGGTCGAACTGATGCAGCTGTCAACTGCTATAGCCGAAAAATATCGGCTCCTACTGCTGGTAGGCAGGCTGATAACAGGTGCATCGGATGCTCAGGGAGGTGAGGAGAGTGGTAACTATGCCGATTGTGCTGACCCTATAGAGCTGCAGCTGCAAAGTGACGAGGCGGGTCTGCAATCCTCTTGTGACTGCTAGAAACCTCTGCAGAGAGACGATGTGGCTCAGGACCCCTCCTGTAGCTCCCAACAGACGGATATAGAGGGCTTCTAGATCATCTGTGCCCAGATCGAAGTACTCCTTCACCTAAGCAAAGAGCTTCCGAGATAAAGTAGCAAAGAAGCCCTTGTCAGACTCATCCATCAATACCGCCTTCAGCCGACGATCAATATAGTCATCTCTATCATCCCTTTGAGAAACTCTTCTTTTGTATTTTTCTTTCTTAATCTTTTCGGAGGTTCAAAGTGTACATGATCCACCTAGTCAATACTGTACCAATACAGCTCCAAAGTGTCTTCCACGAGATGCGGCATCGGGGTATGTATGATAAGACCCTAAACAAGTTATTTAAAGTTATTATTAGATCACAAATTAAACAGGTAATATGTATTAGAAAAGATTATAAAAATAAATGAATGTACCTCTCTCTCGAAGAACGTGGTGAAATCTTGCTTTGAAGAGCCTTATAGTCCACATTAAACATCGAGGAACTTTAACAGCGGCTATTCGGGTTCCACAATACTCTCCTAACAAAGCAATACATTCATAAGACCAAACTTGTAAAACCCAAACCGGTCCGTAAAAGTGGTAAGTTGAAATTTGTGCCTGATTGGATTTCCTGGCGGTGTTGTTGATATAGTAAGTGAATGACTGATATGTATAATCATCCCAAGGAAAAGCTTCCCGACACTCCGGATCATCAACTAATGTCCATGCTCATTCCTCGATCTCCGTGTCACGGTCCCAACAAAGGAGAACAAGGTAGTAAATCAAGAGATTGACTACCTTTAAATAGTCTTCGAGGTTCTCTGTCAACTTCAGCTTGTTGAACATCTCGCGCAAATCTTTGGGTCGATATCTGACATTCCAAAAGTTAATCCAGTAATGCACGCATAGTCTCGTGCGGTGAAGCGAAGGTTTCGCTCGCAAATTTAGAACCACGTCTCGTCCGGAAGTATCACATCACCCTTCAATTGACGGGCCAATAGGTGATGTAGGGCACTATTTATACTTCTAAGTCTCTTATGTTTAATCAAACGACCAATACATCCCGTCGTAAATTCATTATACACTTGTTGATTCCGTCTTGGATTGACTGTAAAGTGTCGAATAGCCTTCATTATTTCTTTGAATACCGCCTCACGACAATATAAATTTAATAATTTATTAACATCACGTAATGTCGGTCTCATCCATTCGCAACCTGGCTGCAATATAAACACACAAACCATAAAGAAGGAACTTCGAGCGGTCAAACCAATAAAATCATAAAACACAAACATATAAAACAGTCTCGGGTCTGCCTACGAGAGGGCAACCCATGACGGGGCGGCCCCATTTCTCACATTCAAAGCCTAAATTCACCAATAAATCTTAGAAATAACACTACTTATACTCATACAATCATGTACATTGTTCTTATATTCAGTAAACCGAACATAAACACATACTTAGAAGCATAAATTTTTCAAAAACAAAATTTAATTTCATGGGTTGAGAGAACTAACCGGCGGTTCGTTTTGGCCTACAATTACTTCCTCCTTCCGGAATTAGATTTCGACGTCGTCGACTGCCCATCGTGGTCGGATTGGCCGCTCATTGCCGGCGTGTGTGTGCCGTCAAGAGTGAGAATCGTAGGTTGAAATAAGAAGTGAGTGAGTGAGTGAGTGAGAGAGAGAGAGAGAGAGGCGCGGGGTGGGGTAGTTGAGGGGGGGACCGATAGATAGGGTTTGTTTTAATTTTTTTTTCGTCTTTTTTTATTTGTTTTACTTAATGTAAGGATAGTTTAGTCTTTTTTTAAGTGATTTTGTTTATACTCTTATAAAAGAGTGTAAAAAACTTCTACCATTTATCAAATGGTATTTAAAAAGAGTTCGTCCACTAAAAAAATCGGCCAAAATCTATATAATCCTTAATAGCAAGGACGGATCCATTTTTAGAAACTATTATTTTCAGTTTTTTTCATAATAAAATTCAATTTTCATTTCTGGAAATCATATATTTAAAATTATTACTATTAATTGCTTATTTTATGCAAAATCTTTACTGATCACACATAATATAAATATTAATTGCTGATTTTCAGCCTCTTCATTTTTTGCAAAAGTTTGCTGATCACACATAATATCAATAGTAATTGTTGATTTTCAGCCTCTTGATTTCCTGCAAAATTTTTGAATTTCAGGGAATTTCAAGAAATAATACACATAAGTGGTATATTAAAATTTTACATTAAGACTTTCATCCTATCTAATAATAGACGTTACATAACATGATTAGCGGTGAGGAGTTAAATTATTTCCTATTTTATTAAGTTTTGTGCCTATATATATTTTAGAATTTGGGAAAATTTTTATTATACCCATATTGAGATGTGCAAAATTAAAAATACACACCTCTCTCAAAATCAATGTTTTTTACTCATTGACCCACCAAATGTCAAACATCACTACCTTTTAGTCAAATCTCCCTAACTTTTATACGTTGAAAAAAAAAAAAACATTGAAAGTTGGCCCATAAACTTGTTCGATTAATTTATAAATGTTAATAATGTTAAATCTCTCTTAAGATGGTGTACTGTACTCTAAATCCCGCCCGAGCGGGATATAGCCTTACTAAGCGGGAAATTGTTGTTTGAGCGTGTGAATAAGTTATAGTATATGTTAAGTATATGAAATTCCGCTCGGTAAACTCATGATAAAGTAAATCCCGCTCGAGGGGGATAAAGCCTTACCGAGCGGGAAATTGTTGTTTGAGCTTATGAATAAGTTATACATGTTAAATATATGAAATCCCGCTCGGTAAACTCATGATAAAGTAAATCCCGCTCGAGCGGGATTTGATACGTGGCGAGCGGGAATTCCTTCTATCCGAGCGGGATCAATATTTACGTTGGTTTAATGCCTATTCATAATTTTTCGACTGAATTTAGTACGCTACTTAATCCGTATATGTTTCATATAAAATAATTAAATTACATAATTATTGCCTAATAATTATCAAATAATCACAAAATTAACACTAAATGATTGAAAATTACACGCACAACCAAGATTGTCATATACTTTATATCACATCTCTTACACATGTGTAAGAGATCTGATATAAAGTACTTGACAAGGTGACATACTATATTACAAATATCCAAAAGTGTGTATTTTTCATTTTTTTTAAGAGAGATGTATATTTTTCATTTTGCTAATTGAAATGTGTGTATCGTTATGGATTGTCACTTAGAATTTTACAACTAAAACAATTGCTTCAACTATTCTTTTGTCGTTCATTTTATTTTTTTGGTCCAAAGGATGAGTCTGCAGCGCCGTGTAAATGAAAATAAAATGTCATTTTAGTTAGTACTCCATATATATGAAGGAGAGAGAATTAGATATTGGAAAAATGAGAATTAGATATTGAGGGAATATACATGGAATTGTAATTTGTAAGAGTAAGCAAAGTGGATCGAAAATGGTGCTCACGAACGATGTGTAGTACATCCACCACTCTCTATATACATAAACCAAAATTTTTATCGAGTTTATTTTCACAAATAGTTCAAACTGATTTTTTTTAATATGATGCAATGAAAGTATTTAGTTTCTTAGAAGCAAATGTAATTGTCAAATAAAGTTGTTGCTTCTTGCCTAACTCGCTTTGCGGCTCTTTCTTTCTCTATCTCTCCTTCAACGATTAGTTTGAGAGACTATCGTTGCGCCGAGAGAAATCCTCATCGCCTTCGTGATTTGTGGTGGATTTGTGTCTTGGTTGTTATTGCCCACATGGCAATTTGGGATAAAACAAAATGTGGGAAATATACACGCTCACGCAGTACAGATTGAATACAAGACTTCTACATATTAAAAAGTGTTTTATGGTGCATCATTTGATTCATTTGTGCCACTTGAACTATTTATTCTTAACAATAAAAAATAAGTTCATCTAAATAAGATTTTACAATATAAATTTATTTCTTTTCTTCTATTTATTTAAATTTATTTAATATCATAACAATTTCACGCATCGCGTGGGTGGTTTGCTAGTATTGATAATGGTTAAGCCGAATTTTAAGGGAAAAATCGGACAACTGTTGTCCATTTGTCTTTATTGATTCGGAAATCAGAAATTGCATATGGTTTGCCTTCACATTCTCAACATTGCTAAATTTGGTGGGAATCCTAGATTCTCAATCGTTTAATTAATCAAAATCAATCAAACTCAAATTTATTGATTAAATTTTGCCGGATTTTCAGTACCTCTAATATAGTTAAGTATAAAAAATGAAATAAATCGCCCCTGAAGTCTCATTTCCGATTGTGAATTTTAAAAATACATCTATCACAATCTGAGAAGATGATGATTCTGGAACATATATCGAGGATACTCTTCAGGGGCTTCGATTTTGAACTTTTGAGCAAGCGATGCTCCGCTCCTTGGACCTTGTCCACCTCCTTTTGAGCGGTGAAAAACTACAAATAAAATCCTAATGGGGTGTTGATTAATCAACTAATAAACATCGAATTACAAGACAACGGAGGTTATATAAGCCTTATGTGTAAAACAGACGCACCCGATTAGACTCAAACAGTCAAACTCGACTACGTGCCGATAGGCGATAATCATGTCCATTGATAATAATTATTTATCAACTAAATAATAACAATAATAATAATAATAATAATAATAATAATAATAATAATAATAATAATAATAATAATAATAATAATAATAATAATAATAATACATTGCAAGAACCTCGGACATTTCATTTGAAAGATTGAAAGATCTAAAAAGTGCATGTATAAGTGGCCAGTGTATTTAGTATTTTTATTATACCAACAATTTTTGTGATTATTCCGACTAATTTTCAGACAAAATTTTAAACTTTCTTACAAAATTAAGTTGACGTGGAAGCGTGATATGTACTCATTTCAATTTGCTCGCATATATGATTATTAATGGATTAAGTTATAGACAAAATCATATCATGACTATTAATTCATAATTGTCCCCAGCCCCTAATTGCGGGTGGTGTGCGCATTGCGACTGCCGACATGAAAGAACAAATAAATATTTATTCTTTCCTGTGAAACACTCTCTTAAATTCTACTCAAAATAACGTTTTTTCATACATACATTTTATATCAAGTTCGTATACATTGTACATCTGCATGTATTATGCTTAGGGCTGTACACGAGCCAAACGATTCGCGAGCTATTCGAAACTCGGCTCGAAAAAAGCTCGTTTGACGTTCGTTCGTTTACTAAACGAGCCGAGCTCGAGCATACTTATGTTCAGCTCGAAATGCTCGCAAACACATTCGAGTTCGATGGTAAACGAACTAGCTCGCGAACATGTTCGTGAATCACCTAAACGAACATGTTCGCGAACATGTTCACGAATTTTTTAATATATATTTTTTATTTAATACTTTTTAATATCAATATTTAACTTATATTGAATTTAATAAATTCATAATTTTTAGTTTATCGAGCCGAGCTCAAGTGCTCGAACTCGAACTCGATCCAAACGAATATATAGCGAGCCGAGCTCGAGCTTGGTTGTTACCCGTCGAGCCGAGCTCGAGTTCTAAACACAAAGTTCGAATCGAGCTCGAGCCTTATAATTTTCGAATGAGCCGAGCTCGAGCCTGCCAGTGTTCGGCTCGGCTCGGCTCGTATATACCCCTAATTATGCTCCCTACAATTCATAGTGATTCTCATTATTTTTTTATATATCCAAAATTAACCTCATTTATTAATCTCTATCATTAAATTTAAAGTTTCGATGACTATTGACTGCCTTCTTAGTTCCCTCAATTTGATATTTTTGCTCTAAATCAAACATTTTGTAGATATGAAAACTCCCGGCCAAACCAACAGAAGAAGATCAAGAGTTGAATTCCTTAATTAATTTGAATAATCCAAATCAAACTTTTTTTTTTAACAATATTACAAGAAATTTAAAGGCTGCGTGACGGTGAACTCGAACTCGTGACCTTTGGCCCGGGCATTAATCACTCTATCACTAGGTTAACACACTCACAGGCAAATCAAACTTTTTATTGATATGAAAGCTCCCGGCGAAAGCATTAGAAGAATATCCGAAATTAATTTGCTTAATTTGATATTTTGGTTCCAATACAATTTTTGGTTGATAGCCAATTCCCCGCACCAGATGAAAATGAAGAGTTAATTAATTTGGATAATAGAAAATTTAAATAGTTAAGACTAGCTAGTCAATAATTGGAGTTAATTACTATATTGTAAAAATGGTATGGTTATATCCATAAAAAAATTAAAAAACAATCTGCGGAGAAAGTACAAATTTTCGTAGCAATTAGAAATATTTGACATTTGAGGGCTCATTTGGATTGCTGAGTAAGGAACTGAGTGGTGGATTAAAGGCTGTAGCGGTCCATTAATTTTTGAAGTATTTAATTAATTTTAATTGAAGATTAAATTTTTCTATTTTGAACTACTAAAGTAAACCCTAATTTGAAACTTAACAAGCCGTAATTATGATTAAATCCTAGTTAAAATAATAGTAATTTTAATTAAAATTAATAAATTATAATGATTTCCGAGTTACCTAATCTCATTAGTTTCTTTCTAATTACGACCAACTATCTGGTGCAGTTGGCTGCATACAAGATTTTGTCTTTACATAAATATACATTATACTTCTCCGAAATAGATAAAGAGTCTGGTATTTTATTTTTCATTTGTTTGATTCTTTAATTATATTGGTTTGAGGGGGCTGCTGATGAGACCTTTCTTTAATGGTAAGGTTGAGATACGCAAGGTGAGAGATTTGAGTTCGATTCCAACTGATATATAAAATAGAACTCTAGTTTTTTCCACCTTATAGTACGGGTAGATTCATGGATCATGCGATGGTGCAGTATAATTTGTAGAATTGTAGTCGTATTAATATTCCCATTATATTGGCATGAGGGATTGATTAGCTATCATATGTTTCATAGTGTTTGCTCTTGATTTCTTGAAAACTTTAATTGTTGATTCTCGTTTCTGCTGGCATTTTTGGGTTCAGTTTTATTCTACAGTTTACTTAATGTGCAAGGTATTATGACTAGTTTTAAATATGACCTTATTTAAGATATAACCTTATTTTAGATATGACCTTAATTTATCCTTACAATTGGAAGCTGGTATGACTATTATTACTCCCTCCGTCCCGTTGAATTTGTTTCATTTGGAATCTACACGGAGATTAAGAATAAGAATATTAGATGATAAATGGTGTGTTTAGTGTAGTGAATAAAGTGATATAAACTATTTTTCAATTAATAAAGTGATATAAAGTATTTTTGAAGTGATATAAAATGATATAAAGTAATTTTAAAATGATACAGTATAAAGTGAATAAAGTGATTTATTAATTATTTTCTTAAAAGGAAATAAAACAAGTTGAATAGGATATCCAAAATAGTAAAATGGGACAACGGGACGGAAGAAGTAAAATTTAACAACATTAGTTCAAAATCATATCATGACTATTAATTCAAAATCATATCATGACTATTATTTCCTTAAAATGAAATAAGACAAGTTCAATAGGGTATTCAAAATAGTAAAATGGGACAACGAGGACGGAAGGAGTCAAATTTAACAACATTAGTTCAAAAAATAGGAAAAGAAGAGAGAGAGAGAGAGAACAACCATAGAAGTGGCCAGTGGGCACAAGTGGAAAGCTTGCATGGCCCGGGTCTGACCACGTATACTAATGGTGATCATCAAGATCATAATTAAATAATCAATTTAATTGCTATATTAGTTTAGTAACTACACTGTACTTTGAAAATTTTCACGATTTAGGGCTTGGAACTTGTTCCCTCAATCTGCATAAACGTGGGCTTGCATTCATTAATAAATTACCAAGATCAAAACCTAATTTTTGTCGTATAGTGCCCCGTAAGTCCGAACATATTTCGGAGGAAAAATGAAATAATAATAATAATGGGAAAATGTCCAAATACGTTATTAATATTTCCTCTTGTGATTTTTTTACTTGTATTTCCTTCTCATGATTAAGTAAGTCGTAAAGTATTTATGAGTACAAATCATTAAGTTATTGCGACATACGAAAAATTAAATAGTATAATTTTTTTAACATCTGGGCAAGCCATTTGAAAAAAAAAAACAAAAAAAAAAAACAAAAACAACAACAACTATGTTTTGACCATGATAGTCGATAGAACACTAAGAGGGTGTTTGGCTGAGCTTAAAAGCTCATTAAAATAGCTTATAAGTTCTTAAATTCTTAGTAATGAACAACTTATAAGCTGTGTAAGCAGCTTAAAAAGCTTAGACAAACACCCTCTAAATCAATAGTTTTACCTTTTTTTTCGCATGCATGGGATGAGGATCGAAATTCGAGTCTAACTTATCTTCTCCACGAAAAGGAAGTATCGCTAAAACAAAATAAAATTTTATAAAACTGAAATATAGGATGCGTATCAAATCAATAATTTTAACATTTTACATATCCAAATAGGTGAGAAAAAGTTGCTTTAAATCTATTGTAGTATTTCTTAATTTGTTATTCAATAATAAGTTATTTGCCTCCTTATTCACAAATCCTCATATTTCATTATTTTAAACATGGATTTTTTTAATGTCAATAAAATAAATTATATATATGTCAAAAATAATTTTGTGTGAGAAGATCTCTCAATCTTTCAGTACGACATTTTCAGGTCAATATTTTATTAGTAATAAATTTGAATAGGGAATAGAGATCTAAATACTGCAATTTAATATGAATTTTTAAGATCAATAGTTTTATTAGTAATAAAATTTGTTTCATTACATTGGGATTTTTTTTTTTTTTTTGAAGCATTACCTTGGGATGTTACTATTGGTAGTGATTCATGAACCTGGACCCCGGCCCCACCACGGGCAGGTTCAACTAAAATAAAGGGCTCGATGATTATCTTTGGCCCCGTATTAATATTTCTACAGTATTATTTAATGCATACACTATCCTAGCTAAAATATGTTTTGTTCATATTTATAGAAAAAAATTATTATAAATACAAACGATTCGAGTGGATTTTGTTCATATTTATAGAAAAAAATTATTTTAAATACAAACGATTCGAGTGGATTGAGTATATATATATATTCAGAGTGATTAAAAATATAATGGGATGAACCCGTTGACAAGCATGCTCCTAAATGGATTATTATTTCCTCATATGATTCAAATAAAGTGGCTCCATCTGAAATACGAGATATCTCATCTCCAACCCGTTTGGTCTACATATAATTCCTCATATGTAATTAAAGCGAGACAAAGAATACATGTAATTGTTGGCAGAAATGCAAAACATTATCCAACCTTTTTTCAAATTTCGATTTAATAACAAATTTTTAATTGTAGCAAAAATAATAGTCACTTTCTAATTTTTCTTAATTTTATCCGAATTTAATTTGAGAAAAAATTGACATTGACATATTCAATTTATAATTATATAGCATTCAAAACGTTGTCGATTAATTCAAAAGGACATCATTTTAATTGAAAAATATAAAATAAAATAAAAATCAGATTACACATCAGATCACTTATTAATGCCACCTCATCATCATCCTCATCTCCCCCTTTCTCTCTATACCACTGTAAAAATAGAAAAAACCCTAGCTCTCAAATTTTGGCTGAAGCCGGAGAAGAAATTCGCCACTACTGTCAAATTTATTACATATGCCGAAGAATTGCCTAGGTTCCCAGCAGCTCACCGGAGAAGAGGTTGTTTTAGAGGAAAATGGCGTCGAGTTTCTTATCGAAGAGGTCCTCCGGAATCGAGTCGGAGAAGTAGTTAAATCTGAGATCCAGATAGATGATATTCCTCAACTCCGTCTTCATCTCGCGGCGGCAGAAGCAGCGGCGGTGGCACAACTTCTACTGAATGGAACGCATCTCCGAAATGGCAGCAAGACTCCACTACCGCCACTAGCTCCAGTGCCGGAGGAATTGATTCCGACCTCCTTCCGGTTCAGCCGTCTTTCGCCAATAAATGTGTGACGTCTTTCGCTAATTTCTTCCCCAATTTCTCCAACAGATCCATGTC
Organism: Schizonepeta tenuifolia; assembly: GCA_029490685.1. Lineage (NCBI taxonomy): Eukaryota > Viridiplantae > Streptophyta > Magnoliopsida > Lamiales > Lamiaceae > Schizonepeta > Schizonepeta tenuifolia. The sequence continues at coordinate 83,565,565 of CM055956.1, forward strand.
TGATAACATTGATTCAGCTACCACTCATACGTCTTGACATCCGATTAGATTCCATCATAATTTGCAGAGGCATCCTTCCAATTTCGGAGTTGCATTCGATTTTCAGGCTGAAATGAAGTCTTCCATTGTCGTCTGCCAGGAGCTGCAAGAGGCGCCTTCTCAGGCCAAAAGGCTTAACTCTGGTAGCTTTTTGGAGATATCTCATCTCCAACCTCAAAGTTTTATGGTTTTTACAAGCAGTAAGCAAAGAACTGTATATCTCAAGATGAAGATGATGATATGGGCGCATTAACAATTGAGGTGTAATACGATTTTTGTATTATTTTTTATACTTAAATCACAACGACGTCGTTTTGATTAAAATGACGTCCTTTTAATCAAAACATCATTATAAATTGGACATGTCATCGTCAATTTTCCTCCCAAATTGAATTCAGATGAAGATTAAAAAAAATTGAAAAGTGACTATTATTTTTGTTAAAATTAAAAGATTTGTTATTCAATCAGAATTTGGAAAAAGATCGGGTATTATTTTGCATTTTTTCCTATTTTAATATCACAATTTACAATAAAAGAAACGTTGGACATTTCAATATAAAATCTTCGACCAATTTTAACTTTGGTATCGGATAGACCCTAAAATATGATATTCGCAAAATTGAAAATTATAGATTCTTCGCCATCGTTCGATTATAAAAAAAATTCCAAATAGTACCGAAAGTATAACACTATTTTGAAGTGCCATTTTCAAAAACCCGAGTTTTGCGAGGAACCAGAATTGATAAGAGGAGTACATTGGTGAGGTTTATCATAAAAATGTTCCCAGAAATAAAACATGTTTTTGAAACGTATTACTAAGATCCAAGTTTATCGCTGGGGAAATTAAAAATAAATAAATAAAAAGTTTATCGCTGGGAAGGAAATAATTACTCAAAAGATGTCTAAATAGCTGGCCTGATTATTCCGAAACAAAAAAACGGAAAAAGGAAGCTGAGACCACTTCTTTATGTGAGATATATATGAATGGGGACAAACAAAAATTAATATTCTGATTCTATTAAATTGAGAAAGTGGTAAACGGAAAGCATCAAATCACCATAAATATTTCAACTAATTTTTTTCCATTGTAAAATATTAACTTGTTGACTGGACTGCAACACGGAATGGGTATGGAGCAGTACAAGGCGTCACTATTATATGGTCAGAAATTTTTGCTATCATTAACTAAATTGAGTATTTTGGACTTAAAAAAAAAAACTAAAAATTGAGTATTTTATAGTACTTCTTCGGTATCATTTCACAAAATCTATTTGATCGGACACGCATGTTAAAAAATGAATTGTTTATAATAAAATTGAAAATATAAAATATAATTTTTTAAGGGTATTTTTGTCACATCATGTAAAAAAAAAGAAGGGAGTTAATAGATTTTAATGGTATTTATAGTAATTTATGAGTTATAATGTGGTATTTATCGTACAATGCATTTCCGTTTTAGGAATTGAGCTTAATAAAATAATATGTTCAAATAAGACAAAATAAGCTTAATGAAAAAATCGGAAGGAGTACTCCCTCCATACGTGAAGTTATGCCCCAATGATGGAGATTAAGAAAGTTGAAAAAAATTATTTTGAGTGGGGTAAAAATTAGATAGTAGGGGTATTGTTAATAACATAGGTTTAAATTGTTAATTGCAAATTAAAGAGAATGTGTGGTTATAGTTATGTGGGTCCAAAGAGTCCAAATTAAAAAGAAGAATGTGTGATTGTGGTTGTGTGGGTCCAAATTAAAGAAAATTGGTTATTATGGTTATTTGGTCCAAATGACAATTGAACGTAAATATGAGAAATTCTTTAGGGGTAAAAATGCACATAAAGTGAAATATTGAGCATTACTTCACGTACAAAAAATAAGAGGTAAGTAGGGCAAAGACTTTACGTACGGAGGAATAGTATTTAGGTTGAATAAAATTAACATTTCAAAGCTTATGAAAAGAATATGACAGTAGGAATGGAATTGTCCGTTATTTAGTCGAGGCACACTTTAATAAGTGCATCTGTCCTAATTAAATCCTAATAAAAGTTTTAACTATAAATCTGTTTTAATAAGGAAAGTCTTAAATTTATACTACAATTATGAATGAAATTGTAGGAGTACTAAATCTAAGTCTCAGTAATTGTAATTGCGTCGCACCTAAAGTTGAATCTATTTGGCCTAGATCGAACGCACTGACTGACTGGTTGAGAGAAAGAAATAAGAATCTGACACACACGTTACACACACTAAGTGGACCAAAATGCCGTGCTGTGTGGCTTGTGGACCATATATCGATCATTTTCATTTCCCATTACATCCCCTCGGACCCCTCCCCTCCCCTCCCCTCCCTCAACAAACCCACAAATTAAAACTCCTTCCTCTCTCTCTCTTTCTCTCTCTCTCTCTCTCTCTCTCTCAAATTACATTAAAAGGTTTACGTTGATCAGTTAATGGGCTATGATCGTCGGTTGCTGGAAAACTGCAGAGCAACAAAACAATAAGTCCTCTTTCTCTCTCTGTGTCGCACTTTGTCCTCGATTGAGTGGTAACTGGTACAGTACATATATCGAGGAGTGAAAGAATAGGGCAATAAATGAGGCAATGGGCGAGTGCTGAAGAGAAGCAACATGATCTTGTCGGTGGTTTTGTAGAGTAAGTCTCGTGTCGTCTCGTCTCGTCTCGTCTCGTCTCTACCAATTTATCAATCCACTCCACTATACTATACTATACTAGTAGTAGTATTTTATCGCTTCGAATCTTTGGATGGCTGTTGGGGGACACACAAAGTTCCTCGTTTTCTTCCACTCTCTTTCTCTCTCTCAAATATAGCTAGCTAGCTTGCCTGAAACTAATTTGATTTGGTGTTGCTGACGGTGGTGCCCTGTCGTTTTATGTGAAACTAAGTTAATTTAAATTAGGGTAATCAGTAATGGAGAGTGGTGGGGGATGGGATGGGGGTCCCATCAACGTCTTATGTCCGAAATTTAGTCTATAGATTCTTTGATTAATTTTTTGATTTGTGCTTACAATTAAAATTTTCTTTTGTTAAATGAGGTCAAATCTGTTGTACTAGTACATTTCTTCCTCTCCTCTGCTCCTGCTTGCATATTGGGAATAGGGTTTCGGAGGCGAGAACCGAACCACTCAAAACTCCAAATCAATCAACATATTATACTAAAACTAAACCCCAATAACTCATCGTTTAGCTAGATTATTACTAGTGTTCATCTCTACCTTCATTGATTACCATCATATCCATTCTCAATCATATTTAGAGGGGATTAATCATGGTTTTTCAGTGATTGGTTGATACTGTGCTTTATAGGAATTTATGGAACGCAGAGGTGTAGATAGAGAAATAGGTTACAATCCGCCGCACCGCCCAGAATCGCCGGTGAAGCTGCCGCTGGCCGCCATTCTTTCCACTCCGCCGGATAGGAGAGGGAATGCAACGCTGCCCACCCGCCGCGGCAGCGCCATTTTCAGCCCCACCCAAACCCTAGATCACCCTCAGTACCACCACCGCCACAATTCGACGCCGCATGCTCACCCCTCCCCAGATCCAGATCCATCGACCCCAACACCCGACGGCCCATCAAATTCCAGGACTCCGCCGTCGCCGCCGCTAGATGCTCCGAATAATAGTAGGAATTGTATTAGATATAGAGATTGCCTGAAGAATCATGCCGCAAGCATGGGGGGTCATGTTGTTGACGGGTGCGGAGAATTCATGCCCAACGGAGAGGAGGGCACCACCGAGGCTCTGAGATGCGCCGCCTGCGATTGCCACCGCAATTTCCACCGGAAAGAAGTTGACGGCGAGGCGCAGCCGTCCAACTTCTACCACATCCGCCCCAACAACCGCACCCCGCTACTCAACAGCCAAACTCCGCCTCTATTAGCGGCGGCCCATCAGCAGCAGCAGCAACCCCAAGGCTTCTCCGCCGCGGCGGCGGCGATGGTGAATTTCGGCGGCGGCGGCCCTGGCGATGAGTCGTCGAGCGAGGACCTGAACATGTACCAGTCCAGCGGCGGCAGGCATGCAACGGCGCATCCGTCGTATTCGGGGTCGAAGAAACGATTCAGGACGAAATTCAGCCAAGAGCAGAAGGATCGAATGCAAGAATTGGCGGAGAAAATGGGGTGGAGAATTCAGAAGCAAGACGAGGAACTAGTGCAGCAGCTGTGTGAAGAAACTGGAGTTAAGCGGCAGGTTTTCAAGGTGTGGATGCACAATAACAAACAGGCTATGAAGAAGAAGCAGATTTCATAAGATTAATTTTGCATTAGCTGAGCTGTCTTTAATTTATTAATCTTAACGTACGCTAATGTTGATCATTACTACTTAATTTATTACTTAATCACCTCATTAATCTCATCATTTTTCCTAATTTCATTTAGTAGTATTTCCTTTTAACTTGATACAATCTGAGTAATAAAGAAACACACGGGCTTATTTGTGGTCTACACGAGTTATATACTTATATTATGGTTGTTATTGTGGAATCATACAAATAATCAATCATATGAATTATAAGTGCACACTCAAAAATTAATCGAAAACTTGTCCATTTATGTTAAATACATAATTTTACGAGTGGTGTGACAAGTCAGGGTACGGTGTGTACAAGATTTTGATGCCATAGACAGCTAAAAAGCCGACCAAAATGTACACATGCTATATATCTACATTAGATATATTTTGATTTTTCAGTAGGAAAGGATATACATATGCTCCATCTAGAGTAGAGGAATTGTACCCGTATGTATATAAATGTACCTATCGAAAAAAATTTATATGGGTGTAGATGTTGTATGTTTATCTTTCACAATTGAATATTTTAATAATATAAATTATAATATTAAAATATTCATTTATTTTATTTAGACGTCTCATTGTAATAGAATTTAAAATAAAATTAATCACATAACAAATATCATCAATATAGCTCATAAATTATGCAACCATGTTGTAACAAAAGCTATTCCGTTCATTTTCTCTATTACTTAGTTGGATAAGGCTATTGGTAACGCGGTCTCGAGCCGCTATCTCGAAGCCGGCTCGAGACCGCTGCAGCTCGAGACACACGCGTTGGAGGATGGCGCAGCTCGAGATCGGCTCGAGTGTTCGAGACCTGCTGGAGCGGTACGTGCGCTTCAAGCGCTGTTACGAAAATTAAAAAGAAAAATGATAGGTGCGTGCTATGCACGCGCCAACGTTAAAAAAAAAATCCGCAACGGTTGAAAACGACTCTTTTCATTTTTTTTTCTTTAATCAATTTTTTTACCTATAAATACATGTCTTTCTCTTCCTCATTTCACACCTCTTCATCTCATTCATCCCTTTCATTTCTCCAATAATTTCATCAAAAAAAAATATATGGATCTCAACAATCCCAACAACCCATGCTCGTCGCCGTGGTTTCCCGACATGTCCGATGACATTTATGGTTTCACGAGGGCGGGGCTTGGTTCAATCAATCTCAACACTCCGGCCTCCGCCGAATCCTACCCGTCCTTCTCCCCCGACACCGACAGTCCGGAGATAAACACCAATGATCGCCTAATTTTGGCGCCTCCGTCGTCACAGCCCGCTGCCAAAGGAAGAAAGAACAAGGGCAAGGGCAAAGCCATCGCCACCTTCGCCGCCACTGCCGAGAAAGATGATGAGGAAGCCGTCAAGGGCTCCAAGCGTCACAACTACACCGACGAACAAGTCACCTACTTGGCACAGATTTGGGTGGAAGAGACCTGCAACTCCATCGTCGGATGCGACTAGTCCGGCGAGAAATATTGGAGCACGTTCCAAGAGCATTTCAACAAGAGGTTCGACTTGCGCCTCAACATGAAGCAGGTGAAGAACTACTTCGGCCGCATCCAGACAACGGTTAAAGCTTGGATTGTCGCTTACAAGAAAGCCCAAGCTCGCCGGCAAAGCGGCGCCGATGATGGGATGGTGCTCACCGAAGCCCAAGCCATCTACAAGGCATCAACCCAAAGCCCTTTTTTCCACTATTTCACAACTTGGGAGATTCTGAAAGACTATCCCAGGTTCCTCCTCCCCGCTTTCCTAGACGTACCCTCCATGAAGAGGTCGAAGACTACGGCGGAGGGCAACTACACATCTTCTCTGTCCCAGCCGTCAGCGGAAGAAGATCAGTCCATCGAAGGAGAAAGCGCGCCTCCCCGACCGGAGGGTCGAGATGCGGCAAGGGCCAAGGCAAGGGGCAAAGGAAAGAAGCCGGCAGAGGAGTCGTCCCAGTTCGAATCCGTCATGGATCGATATGCCTCCCGACCCGGCCAGTTCGCCGAGGCCAAGCATGAGATCGCGGTAGCATTGCAGGAATCAGCTCAGGCGAAGCTGAAAAATGCTCGGGCGAGGACCGAAGCTGCTCCGGCCAAACAATATGCCACCGACTTGGAAGTTGTCTCCAGGAATACGAGATTCATGATGCCGGAGCAGCTCCATATTCACATGATGATGGTGGAGGAGGTGAAGCAACGTCGGGGATGGGCGTAGTTTTTTTCCGTAATTTTTAGTTTTATGTAATTTTTTATTTTTAATTAAGTAGTGTTTTTTTTTATTGTGTGCGGCATGTAATTTTCCAATTTTCAAATATTAATGGAAAATTCGTATTTTTATTAATTAGTGTATTTTAATTTATTTACAAATACATGAATTAATTTAATAAATGGAAATGAGGAATTATTTAGTATGGTGTTGGAGACCCCTTGAAGACAGCTGCATTGCAGAGGTAAATGTCTCTAAGAGGTCTCTAATAGAAAAATGGTGCTGGAGACCCCTTTAGAGACCACTAAATGTCTCCAAGAGTTGCAGAAAAGAAACATATGGGATGGATTTTATTTAGTTAAAATACACAAAATTATACTTAACAGGATTAAGGTATTTAAATTGTTTACATTAAGCTTAAGATTCACATACTATTTAATTTATTACCTGACACATTCATGTTGGAAATTGATGAGGTATAAATGATGAATAGGAGCGATATAATGCGGATGAAGATAACTACTACTTTCGCAGCGCTATCCCGATTACTGTATCTATATTTTTTTAAATGGATGTCTCGTTATCTTTGTTGATTTTGTGTTAAAATAAAAGGAATATATTTTGTTCCATATCAGTTATATGATCAAAGTGAAGGAGCTTCTTAGGGTTATATAAAAAGTCAGATATCTTTGATGTAATTGTTTCGGATTTTACACTTTAGTCTTATGTTTGACTTTAAGAATATTTCTTGTTTCGAGTTGTGAGCAAGGTGAGAGTCATTCAAAGGACTGTAATAGTGTAGGGGTGTCGAGTTTATATAGTTTGGTGTGGTGGGTCTTGTTTTTTTCTTCGGTTTTGGAGTTTTCATGTTAAAATTCTTGTGTTGTTGATTGTTCTTTATTTTTCCGTCTTATTTCTTGTTTATTATTGTTTTCCCCTAGTTGGGTTAGGGATGCGATTTCCTTAAAACTGGTATTAGAGCCAGGTTCTGAGACAGGTTTGAGGGTTTCTTGTCAGACGGTTGTTCAACAAGGGGTGGAGAAACGATGGGTCAAGATCAATGAAATTTGATGTGGAGAAATTTGATGGAGAAATAATCTTTAGCTTGTAGCAAGAGCAATTTAAGGATGTTGTGACACAATCTGGGTTACACAAGTTTTTGGGAGAAAAAAAGGGCTACACTAGACGATATGAATCAAGGTGGAGCGGTTGCGGCTAATAGCTCCGAGGAAGCGGCTAACATTGTGATTGAAGATAATGTCCTCTGATTGTTTAGAACACGGACATCCTTATATGGACGAGGATGTGATGATGTTGGTTGAACCACATGTGCATTGGCTTGACGTTGATGCACAGTGTGTGGTGGAAATTATGTCAATGGCTGAAGGACTTCGTTTTCACCCATGGATCAATTATGGTTATCTAACAAACACATACAAAATCCATACCTAGCATGCTCCTACATATTTAATTGCAATCATAGGATGTTCGTAAGAAATACCTGCAAATTTGATGCACAACGACTCCAGAGTGATCTTCCAAACTGTTCCCGGCTAGAGCTCGACGATGGATGGGATCGACTTCGAACTCTCTCTCTTACTATGGGGCGGCGGCTACTCTCTTTCTCACTCTAGGTTTTTGTTGCTTTGAATGCAGGTAAGTAATGAGTCTTATGAGTCTTGTATTTATCGATAAATAACTGCTCATATTCATTAAACCTAGACGACCTTAACATGTCATAGGAGAGTAGGCGCTTAGCCCAGTAGAGACGCAGGCCATTGGGCCAGTTCAGGGATCTACTAGCTTAAATAAGATTGCCCTGATAATATTCAACTTAATTAATTCAGCCCAGAATATAAATCGGATATAAATATTAATCCATTTCACTAAAGAATTAATACTGACTTACCATCTTATTTATTTGATTGAGTCGGAGCTAGTATTAGACTTAATTAATCTTCGTGTTTAAGATTATCAAATATTCATTAATTAATTAAAATACTTGTGACAGTAATTAATTAATCAATTAATTATTTACTAATAAATAATTATCTCGAGTGCTACCACTTAAACTTATTATTATACTGAAACTAATTCCACCTGCAGGGTTTAGTATAATAAACTTATTAAATTTCTCGAGAGGATATCATCATCCTATTATTCATAGGACACGGATCCTTATTGCTGCTTTATCAATATCAAATAAGAACTGCTATTGCCCAAAATATGAAATATTCGAACAACTATTAAGTTCTCATTTATGATAAATCAAAGCAATAGTCAGACACTTATTCATACTAATAAGCTCAATTAAGGTTAAGACTATTTAAGTCACCGAGATCTTTAATTTTTAACAAGTCAGAACAAAGAATTAATCTCACTGTGATCCTTTCAATACGATTGACGTACTAGCATAAATAAACAGTCAAGATAAACTATTTAATACTATTATGCTACAATCTAAACCAACAACTCGTCCACGTTGTCTCGATTGTGAATATTAGTTTATACCTCATAAGATGCCGCTTATATAATCTTCTGTAATCTACAACACACTATATAATCTTTAATATTGAGATAATTAGACAAATAATTAATATGCAATAATAAACATTTCACATAGAAGAATTATAGTGAAATAAATATCAATTGTATATAAGCAAAAAGTCTTGCTTTCGTATACAACCCTTCACTTCTAGGATAACCAAAAGCTAGGAGTTGCACCATAAGTTTCAGCAAGTTTATTGACATGTGCCGAAGAAAAATCTTAGATGTTTGATTCTAAGTGTTCTACTCATGTGGTGGAGTAGGTTTGTGGTTCTTTGGTTTAAGAATCATGATTTTCGACGAAGACAATGGAGTATTTCTTTTATTTTAACAAGATGGAGATTGTTGGTCTTGTGTTAAAATAAAAGGGATGTATTTTGTCCCACATTGGTTATATGATCAAAGTGTAGTAGCTTCTTAGGGCTATATAAAAGCTAGGTGTCTTTGATATAATTGCACCGGGTTTTACACTTTAGTCTTATGTTTGACTCTAGGAAAATTCCTTATCTCGGATTGTGAGCAATATGAGAGTCGTTCAAAGACTTGTAATAGTGTAGGGGTGTCGAGTTTATATTGCTTGGTGTGGTGGATTGTTATTTTTTTCTCCGATTTGGAGTTTCCGCATTAAAATTCTTGTGTTGTTGATTGTTCTTTATTTTTCCGTCTTATTTCTTGTCTATTATTGTTTTCTCCTAGTTGGGATAGAGACGTGATTTCCTAACAATCTTGTCTATGTCTAAATAAATAAATAATTAACTCTTAAAAACATTTAATTAAAAGTGGTATGATCTATCTATTTTCTATCTTCTTACCTTTTATTTTTATTCTCCGTGTTCACCACTACATAAACATAACGACTGGGACGGAGAAAGTACATGAATTTACACGTGAATTCTACTCTCACTCCCTCTCAAGAGTCAAGCGAAAGAAATTACTCCCTCCGTTCACGAATCAAATCCCTACTTACCTACATTTTTTTGTCCATGAATTAAATCCCTACTTACCTTTTTATACAATCATACCCTCTTACTTTTTCCTTTATTTACTATCCTTTGCCATTGGTGGTCCCACCTCACAACAATTTTATTCCTACTTTTTGGTCATCACAACAACTTTATTCCCACTTTTTGGTTAATACCACCTCTTTTTTGTCAATATCATCTCTTTTTTGTCATTACCACTGTTTTTTTGTTATTATCCTATTACCCCTACATTCTAACTTTTACCCACTCAAAACAACTTTATCAGCTTTGTTATTTTCCGTGTCGGAACCCAAATGGAGATGTGATTCATGGACGGAGGGAGTATATTTTTTCCTAGCTGTTTACAGAGGCAAGTACTACTGATATTTTTGAATGGTAAACATGCGTCATAACTGATCACATGTAAAAGAAACAGCAACATATATGGAGAGTCCAATGAGCGAATGTACGTTAATTAAACAGTCGATTTGTGGCCTAAACTTTTAGTACTCCCTCCATTCCAAGATTAATGGCTTAGTTTGGCTCGGCACGGAGATTAAGAAAATGAAATTAAGGATGAAAAGGTAGTATCCCACATATTTAGTGTAATTTTATAAAATATTTAATTCTTGTTAATAAAGTAGTTTATAGGTCTAATAAAATACTTTATATGTGCAATAAAGTGGAGAGTGAATAGTCTAAAGGGTAGGTAATTATGTTGAATGATTAAGAAATTTAATTAGAATCTAATTTAGCCCAAAAAGAAAATAGACCATCAAAACCGGGATACCAAAAAATGAAAACAGGTCATCAATACCGGAACAGAGGGAGTATAATTTATGGCCTAAATTTTTAACATTTTTCCAAGAAAATAATACTTTCAAGGGCAAAATTGGATTAAAATACCCGACTTTATACCAAAATCTGGTTTTTTGACAAACTTTTTTTCGTAGCAAAAAATATAGCTACCTTTCAATTTGTTGCAATGTCCGTCAAAATTCAATTTGGGGAAAAAATTAACAATTACGTGTCCAATTCAGCATGATGTGACATCAAAAGGACATCGTTTTAGCTAAAACGACGTCGTTTTGATTAAGAATTAAAAAACAAAAAAAATATATTACACATCATCATTTCCACCTCATCTTCTTCCACTTCCCCTTTCTCTCTCCCCCTCTCACTCTCTCACTCTCTCCCTCTTCTCTTGGCAGCCTCTCCGGCCGTACCGCTAAAGGAGATATGCCGGTGAACCTGGTTCCGCTAGCGGTGAGTTTCGCCGCCGATGTGGCGGTGCTGAAAATTGAGGAGCGGCGTGAGGAGGCGGGGCTCGACGTTTGCAAGGTGGCGGACACTCCGCCGGAGAAGGAGACCATCCTGATAGCGATATCCCATAGTGAAGAAAAAGGGTGGGCGATTAGCGTGGGTAATGTGCGGGCGGTGGGGAACAAGACGATTCCGGCGAAGGCGCCGTGGCCGTTGAAGGATGAGTTGGGGTGGATCGAGCACGACTGGTTGGTGTTCTACCGCGGGCTTCCGCCGCCGGGGAGTGTTGTGTTCAACTGCAAGGAAAAGGTTTCCGGGTCTGTGATGAGGATGAGCGGTAGCCCTTGGTTTAACCTTCACGGCGAACTCGTCGGTGTTGCGTTGTAGGTGCTGAGAGACGATCCGGCGAGCTTTTCAGTAGGGTATGCGGCGCCTATATATTTTGTGGAAGATCCGGCGAGCTTTTGTGGCAGAGAGAAGAGGGAGAGAGTGAGATGGGGAGAGAGAAAGGGGAAGGGGAAGAAGATGAGGTGGAAATGATGATGTGTAATATATTTTTTTTTGTTTTTTAATTCTTAATCAAAACGACGTCATTTTGATGTCATATCATGCTGAATTTGACACGTCATCGTTAATTTTTTTTCCAAATTGAATTTTGACGGACATTGCAACAAATTGAAAGGTAGCTATATTTTTTGCTACGAAAAAAAAGTTTGTCAAAAAATTAGATTTTAGTATAAAATTGGGTATTTTAATCCAATTTTGCCTACTTTCAAGTGGTGGTTATGCATGGAGTAATTGCCCTATCAAAAAAGAAAACAAAAAATCCTGTTCAATTTCACTACAAATTTGTACATGTATATCTTTTTTCTTTTGATGGTACGTATACATTTATGTTTATCTTGGTTCAAGCCTTATATTCTAAACATTGCACTTAGTAATATATAAAATAAAAATATATATATATTGTGTGATTCGGTCCTTTTGTAGAAAAGATTCATGCATGAGATAAACTCAGTTTAACATCTATATAATGTCAATCGTGTGCCGAAAAATTATTAAATTGGGCATATTTCCTCCATCTCAAGTTAGTATTACTATTTTTTTTTAATTATTCCAACTTAATATGGTGTTTCCTTTTTAGGACATATCTTTTACCTTTTTATCCTTAAAAGTTCAATATATTTACTCTTATAAAGAGTTTTTATACACTTAGAAATTAACAACACTATCATAAATAAGTCTCTTCCTCCATTTAAAATGTTCCTACCAAATATTTATAACTTTTTCTTAAAATATGTGCACGGCCTCCACACCATACTAAGTGGGGACGTCATTATTATTATTATTATTATTATTATTATTATTATTATTATTATTATTATTATTATTATTATTATTATTATTATTATCATCATCGATGTATAATAACAATCTATATCTATTCGAACTGACAGACTCAATGCTCTCAACTTATATGAGTGCAGTATTAACTCTATGCTGACCTCGTTATTTATTTCTAGTAAAAAAGGATCTGATTTTAAGCTTGGGACAATTTAATGCAATGTACTACTGTTTTGATTCCGGAGACCTCCAAAAATCAAGTGAGAAAGAAAATAAAATGGAAAGTTACATAAAATATGTTCATAGTGTTGCAAATTTCAATGATGCTCTATTAATTTATATATATAGTAGGTCATATTTTGAAGGTCATGATATTTTTGCAAACCGTCCCATTGGATTTAGGTTATAGTACTTTAATTGATAAATAACTCTATATTATCAAGAGAGTTTCATTTGGATATCTATTCCAAAACACTTTGATTGCCAGGTTAGGGAAGCTATAACCGCATTCTTGACTGAGTTATAATCTTCATTTAGATGTATTGATCTTTCCTAAAAAAACAGAAATTGATGTATGTACGATCGATATATATAGTTAGAATGATGTTGAGTCTTGTATAAAATGTGTTTAGCTAAATGACAGGTATTAATACTTGACAAAAAAATTTGGGTGCAACTGTTCCACCGCAGAACACCCGTCCATTTGACCCGACCCGACCCGCCCCGCCCCGACCCGTTTGATCCGGGTTTGACCCGGTCAAACTCTCCTTTGACCAGTTTTTTTTTCCAGTTTTTTTTTTTTAATTTTTCATTTTTTTTGTTTGCCGTTTCTTCTATGGTCAAGACGCGAGCGAGGAGAGTCGAAGGCCTCGGAGCGAGCCGTAAAAGTCCAAAATGTTGCCCGCCAATTATCCTTATTTTAGTAATCGGAGCGAAGGTGGAGCCGTAAAATCGGAGCCTCGGGGTAAAAAAATCTGGAAAAAAAAAAAACTAGAAAGTGGGGCGCGTGAGGCCCACGCGCGGGTCAGTTTTGGCGCGTGGACGGGGCGGGTCGGGTTATGGATATTTGCACGGTAGAGACTTATGTAGAGGAGTCCTACTCTTAATACTTTTCAAATTTGAAGAATAACGATTTGTCAAAAAAAAGACAAAAAGAATAACAATTGATACTGTTATAATTTTATTTTGAAGAAGCCTAATCAATTTGAAATATATGTTGTCAATGCATCGGGTTGGGTCGGGTTAGGTAAAAATTTCGGGCATACTATATAATTATGGTATCAATCAATCTGAGTTAAAAATAAATTTAGTGGTGAAAATGAAATCCCGGCCAAGCCGACCTAGCCCACAGGCCAAATAATGCATTCCAGATCGGACCCAAATTCTGTCGGGCTAATGTGGCCTAGTCGGCACGTTGGGTGACTTTTAACAGCTCTATTTGTTATCAATGAGATCGTATTTAAAGTTTGTCGTGTCGTGTCTTCAAATATTGTGCGTGCAGATAAGTAGTATATACAATTTTTTATTTATTTATTTCGATTTCAAAATTACAATAGTATCATATCTCACTAAAATTTAAAAAAGATAATGAAAAGAAAAAGGGAAAATCATATACACACGCTTACATACAGTCATGCATATGTCCTGCATTAAACGAAACTACTGCACAAGAATCCACTAGATCATGTCGCATAGCATACGGATGTTACAATATACGTAAAATTAATTATATTTGATGGCACAAGTAAAAGTTGGTCCCAAATTAGTCCACGCATTTGTTATTTTGTTCAATAATTTCTTGAGGGATTTACTTTTTTAATTTCTCAAAATCCTGTGGTAGCTACTGACTTACAAGTTACATCATTGTTCGCCTCAATTTTGCTAATTCATGTAACATCATTTTCTCATCAATTCAAGGTAGACACTCCCTCATCTTATTTTCTAGTGCCTGTTGCTTTTATATAATACGCTATTTATAATAAAGTTGACAAATATATTTTATTACTAAAGTAGTTGACTAGTTGGATAAATTAGTAATAAACATAAATTAGTTGGGCTAATGCATTCCAGATCGGACCCAAAATAAATTGACTTAGCTTGTTTGACTTGTTCTACTAATTATTTGCTATTTTGGCCAATTTGATGATACTCAAACAAGTCAATTGATTTTGATGCATTTCTCAAACTGCCCAAAAATAGCGACTAATTACGAAAGCAACGATAATACAGAATAATTTGCCTAAATAGCAACAAATTATTAAAAATGGTCGCAACAACACTAATAAAATTGTCCAAAATAATAAATTCGTAGAGAGGTTTAATTTTTACAATATTAGGCGTATTATAACATTAACTCCACCAACTATTACTAATGTAAAAATTTTATTGATTTAGGATCTATTAATCCAATATTTGAAAGACGAAAACTACACTCAATTATTTTGGAACGTCATGAGTGATTGAAACTATCACATGCTACAACCAATAATATATACTCTGAAGTGCGAAGAGATACATAATAACTAAACGCTACTATCAACTGCTACTACCAATTTGATCAATTATAGTCTTTCTTTTCATATGTTCCACCTTATGTTTTTAATCCAAGAATTGTTCCCCCGTATTATTTACTACAAGCCTGAAATATTAGTCTCAGAGTCATATATCTCGAGCTTAAATATTTTAAAAACAAATTAGTAGCGAGAGCCCAAAGTTAATTCATGTAGGGCCCCAAAATTGTTATGAGCCCAACATAAAGATTATGTTTCTTCTGTATTGTTATTTTATTTTTTATTTTTTATTTAGGGGATTTATGTTGAAAGTTTTTTTATTTTTATTTTTATTATTTTTTTTTGAAAGCACCTGTATGTTGAAAGTTGAGATCGAATAATCTTAAGATTTGCGGATCATGTTTATTGTCCGAATCCGACAAATCTATGTTAAGATGAACAAATCAAAGCGTGTCCTAGTTTTGAATTTGTGGTAGGCGTCGACTATCGTATTTTCTAGTCTTGGTACTACTAGTATATGTGTGCTGACGTCAGAGTCAGTATTTTCATTTTTCAGTTAGTCGTATTAGCTCATCTTATTTTGTTTTGCGCGGCACGTCTTTTTATCCTCTAGCGATGACTGATGCCTAGAGGTGTTCATCTCAATCTGAAACGATATGTTGGAATCGGAATTAGAATCGTGATCAACAGGTCAGTTTTAATTTCAATGGTTAGGAACTATGAATGCTTCTTGAACTAGTAACAATTATCTATGGACTGCAATGCATCTGTATAATTCAATTTTTTCTCTCAATGGTGAATTTATTCCATTATGATTAAGAAATCATGTTGCTGAAAATACATGAGTAAGTAAGCGTAAGTTTTTCATATCATGAGGTCTTGGTAATACTATATTAGACTGATATGTGTCAGCTTACTTGTAGCATAAAATTTATCTAGTATTGATTATTTGTTGTTGTCTAGCTATTGATGTCTTATATATTGTAATTTGCGTCGTTAAAATTGTCGAAAAATCAAGTAGGCAAAAAATTGAAAAGATGAGGTTGTTCTCTTTTTTTTTTTAAACAAGTAGCGTGGGAACCCGTTACTGGATTGGGTATACCCGACTAGATATTAAGTACCCGATTAACTTAAATGAGATGGGATACATATGTATTTTCTACTTAAACAGGAACGAGTATGTGTACCCATGAAAACCCGTTAATGCAACCCTAAGGAAACCACAAATTCGGAATTTCCTTTTTATCATTTATGTCTATTTCTAAAAAAAAACAAAACATGCTCATACACAGTCAAATAATCACCTCCCATGAGCTCCATTTGTGTGCGCCTTTCTCGATTTGTTCATATTATTATTATATTTTTAATTTTTAATAATGGAATTTATCTAATACCTTAGAAATGTTATTGAAATCATGAATTGAAGAACAAAACATAAAAACTAATGCTCGATTTATTTATTTATTTATTTCGTAATCGAGCAATGATTTATATGTAATTTTTTAATTTAATATGATTAATAACATTTTCTAAGATATTAGATTAAAATATAATATCAAAAATTAAATAAAATAATGTAATATGAAAATCAAAAAAGGTGCCCACAATGCTCACAATGACTAGCATATCGAGTCTCATATATTGTATAAATATACCCATCCACAACGACGCCCACAATTTCGGTGCGCATCGTCGAATTTTGCTCGAGCACGCTGGCTCTCCACAATGGATGCATAAGTTGATTAATCAATCGACTATTTTGATTAAGACTCAAGATGAGGAAGTATCTCCTAAAAGCACACAAGACTTATCGCCTTTTATGAATTAATTAATTTTCACTAGGACTCATAATTATTCACATCATGCAAACTTGAATTCAATGAACATAAAAACCATTTAACCATTTTTACGAACACCATCAATTTGAGTCTCACAACTTTCTAGAATCAATTTTAGATTTAGCTAGACATAATAAAAGAAATTGTAAAAGAAATGGAAATTAAAGCCATAAAATAAAGATAATATTAATAACCAAAGGTGGATCTCCAATCCAAATCTCTAAAGCATTCAATACAAATCTTGAAATTGAATCAAAAGAAAAAAACCCTAAAATGAAAATTTAGGAAATTGTAATTTAGATAGCAGAGTAAAAAGTTGTCCTACCATTGGGGAAGACTCCCTTTATATAGGGAACAAACAATAAAGGCAAAAAAACATTAGTAAAAGGGCAAAATCATCAAACTACTCAAAAACATGCAAACTGTGCGGTTGGAAACGCAAAAGTTGCAGTCGTGGACGTGGGGAAAAAACATGGAGTCGAGAAATGAGTTTTCCTTCGGATGCAAGATGTGTGGCCTCTCTGTACGTTGTGCGGCCGCATTTGAAGGAACATAAAATGTGTGCAGCCATGTATGCAATATATACGTCCGCATCTGATGGAGCATAAAAATAAAGTCAATAAATTCACTTCTTCACTTGCCTCATGTGCATTTTGTACGACTAATGGAGCGGGATGTGTGGGAGCATATGAATGAACATAAACCTCGATTATCTTTTTTTTTTTCTCTTTTCTCGGCATATTTTCCTATAAAAGTACCAAAACGACGACCGAGTATCAAATTGTTTAAAAAGACGAGAATTGATGATTAAAGCTCAATACCAACACGATTTTCCATTAAAAATGCATTAAAATAACACTCAAGAATGATACTAAAGTCATGATTATCAACTATATACTGATGTAGTTGTCCCACCCTTATACAAAGATATAATGATCCCAACTTATATAGTGATATAATTTATTTAATAATATTATATGGTTCGCGTAATACCTAAAAATACAAGACAAAATACTAATAAAATCTAAACACGAACACGATAAATTCTATTGAAAAAGATTTTCTATTCCCTGAGACATTTTCATTGTATGTCACATCTTAAGAAAACATATCTGAAAATATTTTTTTGACTTGTAATTGACCAAAGTTCTTAAATCACGTTTAAGGTTTATATTTGACATTCAAGGATGTTTCAGTCATGTCTTAATTATTAACTAGTGTATAGCCCGTCCAAAAGCTATATCTCGTTACTCTCTCACTTGTTGTATACCAGCTTTGGAGAGAAAGAAATTATCGAAGATTTCAAGACAAGGTTTCAAGCATGCAGCAGGTGATTCGAAATTGTCAAGTGACGGTAAAAACCTTTAGTTTATAATTAAATTCAAAAAATCGTTTCTAATTTTCTTACATGTTATCCTACCCGTTTGACATTTTTTTAAAGGAGCTATTAACAGTAATAGAGCACGACGATTAATCAAACATTTCAAACGATGAGTTTAGAATTATTCGAACCCGTTTGAAATTTATATACCTCTACGTGTAAACCCGTCAAAAATCGATGAGAATTTATTATTTATTAAAATTAGAAAAATTATGAGTTGCAATATTTGAGAAGATTATTTTTGGGAGGTGAAACTTTTAGTTTATAATTGAATTCAAGAAAATTGTTAGTTTTTTTCCTACACGTTGTCCTACCCGTTTGACATTTCTTAGAGGAGCTATTGACAACAACGGAGCACGACGAATAGTCAAATATTTCAAACATATGTTCAAGATTATACGAATCCGTTTGAAATTTATATACTCGCACGTGTAAACCCGTCAAAAATCGATAAAAAATTATTATTTATTAAAATTTAAAATTTATCAGATGCAATAATGTTTGGTAGTTATAGAAATTTTTTGGGAGCTAATATCTTTAGTTTATAAAAAAAATTCCACTTGTTTTCCTACCCGCTTGACATTTTTAAATGAGCTATTGACAACAACGAAGCATATTTATCGAACAATTTGAAACGTTGTATTTAGAACTATCCGGGCACGTTTCAAATTGATATATTTGTACCCGTCTCAAATCCTATTTATTATTCAACTGCATGTTCTTATTTCAAAACTTATATAGCAATTACCATAATCTTTCCACTTAATATTTAAAATTTATTACTTTATGTTCAATAATTCAGAAAATTGGTGAAGAATTTAGATAAATAGAACTCTGAGAAGATATTAAATGGAAGCTGTTTCCGTAAGTATGGCTGCCACACAAGGTAAGCACATCAAATATAATAACAAGAAACCTTATTACCAATAAAATGGATTGGATAACAGATAGGGCCAGAGCCCAGAGGTTCTCGTCTCCGGGGGGTTATAGGTGTTTTTTCAATAATTAATGGGGTTACATTTTTTGTCCTTTGGAATTTTTGGTGCTATATTGTTATTTATTTAAAATTTAATTCCCTATAAAAAATAGAATGAATCAATTGTTTTGCTAAGGACAATTCGGTTGAATAGATTGCATTAAGAGAAATAAATTTTAGAATATTTGTGTATAATAAATTAATTTAATAATTGGCCAATTTTTTTATAAAAATAAGTTAGTTTTGGTCAATTAATTAATTGATCAAATTAAATCGGTAGTCCTAAGTATTTATAGACTTTACAATATATTTATATATGATCAAAAAATTGAGGATTAAATATGTTAATATAAAAATGTTCAAAATTAGGATTTTAGATAAATAAGAATATTAAATGGAGGTTGCGCCACATAGAAATCAAAATTAAGGGGAGTCTTCAAATTCCCAATCGTTTTAAAAATCTCGTAATTTGACATTATTATTAAAAGGATAAAAGAAAATTACAAAAAAAGGAAAAGGAAAAACGAAAAAAGAAAGCCTAACTAAAAGGAGCTAATTAAAGAAAGGAAAAAGAAAAATAAAATAATCTAGCCATTTATGTCACTGTGTATAGCTTGTTGAAAATCGACTGGAAACTTTTGTTTAATAAAAGAGGAAATGCACCCATATGTCATTAGCTGAAATGTAATATCAAAAAGGGTTACTAGTTCAAATTTTATCAAATTTTGTCATATGTTTACTTTTTGGACATTTATACCCTTATATTTTATACCTTATTCCATCCTAGTACACTCTCTCTCCTACTTTTTCACTTTATTTTTCTCTCTCTTCCTCTCTTTCCCTCAGCTCTCGTCTGTTTCTCTCTCTCGTTTTTTTTTCAGTTTCTTCTTCTTCACGCTCAATTTATCTGGTGATTTCTCCATTGTTGTTCCCTCTCCATCATCACCGTCGCCATCGTCATCGCCGTCGACGTCGCCGCTTAGTCGTCGTCGTTGATTAACCACTCGCCGTTGTCTCCATCGACGTCATCGTCGATGTTTTGTTCCGCGGCGGTGGCCCTTCTTCGTCGTCGTCGTGTCTTCTGATTTTGTGGTCGCGATTAGCTTCGTCGTCGCTGGCGTTTATGTGTTTTTGCTGTGATTTTTGCAGCAATTTTATGGTGTTGTGTTGATAATTTTTTGTATTTTGTTTTTTTTTATTCAACAATTTTGGTTGCGATTTTGCTGTGGTTGTTGCTTTAATTTTTGTTTATAAAGTGTTACGGTGGTTCAATTGTAATTTTCCGCGATATTTGGTTGTGGCGTCAAAGCCATGGAGGTAAATTTCCGGCGACTGTATTTTCTGGTTCAGGTTGGTACGTTTTCTCTGAATTGCGTACTGGTGCGTACCAAGTTTACCTGGTACGGAGTACGTATTTACCATTACGTACCAAGTGTACTTGGTACGCAGTACGCAGTTTTGAATGCGTACCAAGTGTACTTGGTACGCATGTACGCTTTGATCAATGCGTACCTGGTTAGGAAATTCCGATGTGGTACACTTGGTACGTAATTGTAATTACGTACCAAGTTTGCTCATCAGAACTTGGTACGCCGGTACGCTTTTGAGAAAAACGTACCGGCGTACCAAGATCGGATGAGTAAACTTGGTATGCATTTACAATTGCGTACCAAGTTTGCTTACCCGAACTTGGTACGCCGGTACGCATTTACCAAACCTGGTACGTAATTGTAAATGCGTACCAAGTGTACCTCATGTAACTTGGTACGCAGATACGCTTTGATCAATGCGTACCTAGTTAGGAAGTTCCGATGTGGTACACTTGGTACGTAATTATAATTACGTACCAAGTTTGCTCATCAGAACTTGGTACGCCGGTACACTTTTGAGAAAAACGTACCGGCATACCAAGATCGGATGAGAAAACTTGGTACGCATTTACAATTGCGTACCAAGTTTGCTTACCCGAACTTGGTACGCTGGTACGCATTACCTAATGCGTACCATGTTTTCCTTCGACGAAGTTTTAATTTGTTTACACGTTTTTAGGTTTAAGAAGGAATCCCCACTGTCATATGTTCATGAATATTATTCTACTGCGACGTGGCGTGAGATTTATGCTGATGATGTGATGCCTATTCCGGATAAAGATTCGTGGAGTGCGCCGCCACATGTTACTTCAAGGATTGTTCTTACACCTAAGGAACCTAAGTAAGCTGGACGGCCGCGTACAAAGAGGATTCCAAATAGATCTTATACCAAACGCAGTCGGGGGTGTTTGTGGTGTCTGAGAAAGGTCATTATATGAGTACATGTCCTCTAAGACGCCGCTTGATTAATCCGGAAGAAGAATGAAGTAGCAACCAACCAAGCATCAAAACGAAGAAATGTGGAATTTGTGGTGTTGCGGGTCATACTCGCCAAACATGTCAAGATCGATATTGTGGAATTTGTGGAATTTGTGGTTGATAATTGGGGATTTATTTAATTCTATTAGCTATGTAGTGTTTGTCATGGTTTTTGTTTGAAATTTTTGACGTTTTAATCAATATTGTGTCAAATATTATTGTAAATCTTTGTACTTTTTGAAGTAAATTTTGGTACGTTTTGTTTAATTGATTACCTTGCGTACTAGAAAAACTGTTACGAACTTGACTAAAAATGTATCGGCGTACCAAGTTCGGATGCGGTAAACATGGTACGCATTTATAATTTCGTACCAAGTTTGCTTATCAGAACTTGGTATGCCGGTACGCATTACCCAATGCGTACCAATTGTTCTAGTAAATCTTGGTACGTTTTGTTTAATTGCTTACTTTGCGTACTAAAAAAAACTGTAAAGAAATTACATTTGCGTACTGTGCGTACCAGAATTCAAATACATAGTTATCTTATGAATAATACCAGTATATTTGTTTATATTAATGTTTATCCCAAAATATACTAATGTTTATGGATTTACAAAATACTATCCATCATGCACAAAATATTAACACAAATTCATTGTTCATTCATTTGCCTTCATTTGCCTATTGTATTTCCATCTGTGCTGCAATAAGAAAAAAAAAATAAGTCAATAACAAATACATATTTACTGTTTAGTCATAATCTGCTTGGTAAAACTGGTAAACTTTGACAAATACGTACTAAAACTCTAGGTACGCTTGGTACGTTTTTACTAATGCGTACCTAATGTACTTGTCATGTAGGTACGCATTTGCAAATACGTACTTGAAAATAATGAAATACTGGTACACTCGGTACGTTTTTCACAATGCGTACCAAGTGTACCAGTAAAGTAGGTACGCTTTTGTGAAAACGTACCTACATTTCAATGAAATATTGATACACTCGGTACGTTTTTTAAAATGCGTACCAAGTGTACCAGTAAAGTAGGTACACTTTTGTAAATACGTACCTACATTTAAATGAAATACTGGTACACTCGTTACGTTTTTCACAATGCGTACCAAGTGTACCAGTAAAGTAGGTACGCTTTTGTAAATACGTACCTACATAACAATGAAATACTGGTACACTTGGTACGTTTTTCACAATGCGTACCGAGTGTACTAGAAACACACTAGTTTTCTTGGTACGTATTTACGAAAATCGTACCAATTTTAAGCATACAATGTCATATTCAAATGAACTGAATGCAAAATACATCATGCATAAAGAATTTCAGAAATTCAACAAGAAGCTATCCACAATTCCAGAAATTACAGATCTGCAAATCTGCAAATCGTACCCTAATTTCCATTCTACTCAACAAACTGGGTACGCAATCGACAATCAAAACATAGTAAACCCGCGAAATCGAAGAAATCAAGTGATAATCAAACATAGTACATGTATTTTACTTGATAACTCTATACGTATTTACAAAAACGTAATAAGTTTATTAGGTACGTAGTACGCATTTATAAATACGTACTGCGTACCAGGTACACTTGGTACGTACTGGTAAATACGTACTGCGTACAAGGTAAACTTGGTACGCACCAGTACGCAATTACGAAAACGTACCAACCCTGAACCAGCAACAGCAATTCTGCTCGGAAATCAGAAATCAGAAATCAGAAATCTACCCAAATACATCGAAATCGCTCGGAATTCAACCCAAATACACTAGAAATCATCTGAAACTCAACGAAAAACCTATAAATGAGTAAAAAAAATTCAAATAAACTCATTACCCCAATTTTAGATCTATGACTTTCCGGCGAGATCTATGGATTTCCGGCGACAATAGTTGGTGTAGTGGTTCTGGATGATGCAGACGGAGGCGGAAATGAGTGGGGATGAACAAAGAACGGCGGCAGAAATGAGTGGGGATGAACGAAGAGAATGAGTCGCCGTTTTTAGGGTTTTTTGCGGCGATGGTTCGGCGATTTTCGCCTTTTTCGTGCGCAGCGCCATGTAGTCGGGCTTTAGGAGGTGCTTGGCGGTGGAGAGAGATGGAGACGCGGAGGAGGAGAGGTGGTTGGCGGTGGAGAGAGATGGAGACGCGGAGGAGGAGAAATGGAAGAGAGAGAAAACGGGGAGAGAGAATGAGAGGGAAGAGAGAGAATGGGTGCAGTAGTATAAGGGTATTTTAACCGTACACACCCCAATACCCTATAAGGATATTTGAGTCAAATTGGGTACAATTTTACCTAATTTTTGTCAAAAGTGAACTTTTGACAAAATTTGTTATTACCATGTAGGGTAATGACATACTACCATTTGCCTCTTAATAAAACTAATAAAATTATTAAATGTAGTATGTGATAATATAAGTTAGATATTGTTCGTTGATTATTTCCTCCATTTTTATAGATAATTTTTAAAGTTCTTTTACTTCTCAAAATTGATGTAGAACAAAAATATATTAGAGTCTCAAATAAATTGTCTCACGTTGATTTCAAATGAAATTTGTAGCAATCATTTTGACAACAAATATCTCTTTGTTCCGTATTGATTTTTAAAAAATAATTTTAAAGATCGTCTATAAAATTGAAGGTGACACTAAATCTCCTGCACTATTAAATTAGCATAAATTTTAAAAAAATGAAACATTGATTTAGAATCGGCCCATCTATCCCCACTGTTCTAAAATTGGCCCATCTATCCTCCACAGTTTCAGGTCAGAACCGGCCCATCGACCATGATGTAAGGTGATACTTACTCCAATGAATAATACATGATAATTTTTTCTTCGAAAAATAGAAGGATTTTATTTACCAAAACAAGGGAAACCACCACTTACAACCTTAAAACCAGAAAACAAAACAACCTAGTTCGCAAACAACTTGAGAACTTTGGTATTTTTCCTATCTCGAACCACCATCATTAATTAACAGTGCCTTATAATGTTGTTCACTGAAGATTCTACCCTTTGAAACCGACGTGCATATTTTTCTCTCCAAATATGGTAAACTGCAGTAGCTATTAACAACCTATACACTAGTTGTTTTCAAGTTTTAGAGGATCCATGGCTTTCAATAATAGTGATCTCATATCATCATCCCATGCAAGAATTTGATGTCTAGAACCACACCACAACGCTAGCTTCTCCCAAACTTCAGCAACAGAATGGACATGAGAAAAAAATGTGAGAATAAGATTCATTTCCTTACTGACAAAGACAATAAAGCTGATCACACTGCACTCCAAACCTCAAGAGCTTATCATACTAAGCAAGCCGTTTCTGAATAGCTAGCCACAAAATGAAAATACACTTTGGAGCCTGCATATGATAAAAAGCGAGCAGACCAGCACTCAATCCTTGTCAAAATCTTTTGAATAAGCGGCTGGCATTGAGCTATTGATAACTTCCTTGTAGACAAAGGAACACCCAAGTATTTAAAGGGCAGTTCCCTCTTCACTAGTCCAAATTCCCGAAGGATATCTTGTTGAATATTTTGAGGGACTTATCCAAAATAGATTGAGCTTTTGGCATTGTTTGCTTTCAATCCAGAAACCTCAGAAAATTTTCCAAAAGCTTGCAATAATTTTCTCACTTATTGCACATCTCCTCTTGAGAGAAGAAGAAGATTATCAACAAAGCATACATGTAGCAACTGAAATCTTTTACATCTTGGATGGAAGTGGAAATTCTTATCCATTGTCAAGATATTAAGACTTCTACTTAGGAATTCCATGCAAATCACAAACAAATAGGGTGATATAGGATCACCTTGTCGCAATCCTTTTTTTGCTTGAAAAGATTCAGTATTAACCCCGTTCACATTGACTGAATATGCAACTGATGAACGACCATTCTAAAGAGTCATAGGCCTTTTAGATGTCTATTTTCACCATGCACTGAGATGAGACATGCTTCCTATCATACCCTTTTACCAATTCACAACTTAGTAGAATATTATCAGCTATTCATCTCTATTTAACAAAAGCTGATTGATTGTCACTGATGATACTACTGAGCACAAGTTGCATTCGATTGGTGATCACTTTGGAAATGATCTTGTAGATAACACTACAACATGCAATAGGTCGGATTTCCTTTATAGTGCTTGCATTTTGAACTTATGGAAGCAAGGTAATCAAAGTGGTATTGAGAGCTTTAGGAAGGAATCCAATTTCAAAAAAATCTTGGATAGTTGTCACCACATCTTGGCCAATGGTTTCCCATGAAATCTGAAAGAAGAATACATTGAATCCATCTAGTCCTGGTGTTTTATGTGATTCATTTCAAACAGGGCCTTTTTTTTTATCTCTCTAGTTGATTAAGGAGTGATCAATTGCTGCTACTGAGATAAAGTAAGCACATGACCTCTATGTACTATAGACTTATCAATCATTGGCAGTATCTCTACTGCAGATTCCATGAGGAGCTATAGAAAAAGATAACTTCTTCTTGAATCTGGGATTGAGTAGTACACCTTGTTCCATCTGATCTCAGAAGCAATTTGATAGCATTATTGTTGGATCTGGCTTTAGTAAATGCATAGAAGTATTTGGTGTTGGCATCCCCCAATTGAAGCCAATCCACCCTTGATTTCTACATCCATACTCTCTCTTTAATCTAGCTCAATTTCTCCAGCTCACAAAGTAGTTTAGCCTCAGCTTCCACTAATTGCTCATTTAGTGGGTCTAGAGCTAATTTCTTTTGGGTTTCCTGCAGATCTTCCCTTGTCACCTGGAGTCTTTCTTCAATGCTCTTAAAGTGGAGAATGTTTAGCTGTTTTAATGGCTTCTATAAAGATTTAAGTCTGTACCAAACATTGAGCAGTTTGTTTTCATGGAACCTCTTATCCAGCTTTCATTAAAAATACCTAGAAAATCAGGATGCTCAGTTAAAGCATTGAGAAACCTAAAAGAAGATCTCTAGATGATGTGCTCTTCTCCTATATCCAACAATTGTGGGCTATGATCAGATACATTCCTTGCCATAAGCTCAGCCACTACATGAGGGAATTCTCTGAACCACGTGTTGTTTCCAATGGTTATGTCAATAATAGAATAGATTCTAGCATCTCATCTTTGGTCACCAAGAATAATCACTCTTCACTGCCCTGACTGCATTTAGCTCATTTTCTTCTAGGCAATACTTAAAGTCATTGCATTCAGCATCAGTAATTGCATTCCATGCTATCTATCAGTACTAGAAAACATTGAATTGAAATCTCCACAGAATATTAAAGGTTTTGTGGCTTGTTGAGCAATTACGGTCATTTCATTCCATAGAGATTTCCTCAACTCCATTGTGTTATAAGCATAGACAACCACTAGACGAAATTGGATTCCTAAACTCATATCTGTCACCAAGGCAATAAATTCCTTGGGCAAAATTCCACTTCAAATCCACCTGCACTTTTTGATTATTCCAGCCTATCCATACCCTCCCATTAGCAGTACAAGAGTAGTTGTGAATAAACATCCACTTATTAGCACTCTTACCAGTAACCTTTCGAAACTTTTCTTCCTTCACCCTAGTTTCGAAAAGAGCAACACAGTCTCCTTTATTCTTTTTTAACATGAGTTTTACCTCATTTTGTTTGAGGGGCTTGTTACAGCCCCTCACATTCCAAACTAGAAGTTCATGTCTTCCTTAAAGAGATAGGGTCCCCGCCCCTTGTTGAGCTAGTTCCACCTTCTCCATGAGTGCTAATGGCATGATAAGTATTTGTCAACTTGACTTGTTCTGGAGGCTTTATTGCAGCTACCTTTGTAGCTACTTTTCTAGGAATGGCCCAAGATTCTATGTTAGAAAGCTAGAACTAGCTAATGCATCATCAGTTTTCACTTTAGAACCTTGTGCCAGGAGCACTTCATTCCCCAACTCAGTATCAACCAGTTGTTCTTGATCTTGCATATTTGGCATGGTTTGTGGCTGAATTTTTTTTTTTTTCCGGTTGTTATTTCACCACTTTCTGGTACGTTTTTAGTTCCTCTTTGGCATTGCAGTTATGTCCAACCATATGACATTTCTTGCAGAAAGACGGGATTTGACCATCCCTTCCTTCTATCATTACTTTGTATTGGATAGGTTGTGTGACATCAACCTCAATCAACATTCAATCATATGATACTCTATCTTGTGAGGAAGTGAATTCATATGCATATAGGGGATTACCAATTGCACTCCCATTTCTACGTAACGAGTTACATCTCCAAAAATTCAAAGAAAGATTAGGAAATTGCACCCCGAGTGGCACTACCTTTAAAATTTCATTTTCAAAACTGAATTTAGGATCCCAAGCCTTCACTATAACTGGTTTTGAAGCAATAGTATGGGTCCTATAAATAGAACAACATCTCTCTCCTCCATACTTTGAAACCTCACTATGAAATACCCCTTGTAATGAAAGAAAATTTCTGGCTTATTATGGATTTGATATTGCTTCATCAAATAAGTGCTCAAAAACAAATTAGTAGGAGAATTGCCTATAACAAGATGATAACAACATGCTTCCATTTCTCATTTTCCAACTCAATATCTTCTTTCTCAAGACAAACAGTTACTATACCATTCTTAAGAACAAGCGCCACATATTGAAGTTTCATACATGTATTGGCTGACTTCTTCAGATCAGTTTCGGTGGTGCGTGGTGATTCTGGGGCCATCTGCTGCTTTTCTCCTTCGATACGACTCACATCAACTGCATCATCGTCTTCTTCACTTGAACTCACTATTTCATTGTTAGTCTCCTTTCCTCGCTGCATATTTGGGTGGATTGAGCTCAAATCACCAACTATAGGTGTAAATCTGGGTGGTGTTGGAACTCTTGTGTTGGTGATGATCGGATTCTTTCTCAGTCGACACTACAAAAAATAGATAAATTACCGAGGCGAAATACCATCGGTAATCTAATTGCCGACGGCAGCAAACTGCCGTTGATCTTGTCGTCGGTGATGACAATACCGACATCGATGACGTCTGTCGGCAATTACCGACGGCGTCACCATCGGTACATGTGATCGGTAATTCGAGGTGGAATCACCGGTATTTTTTCGGCGGAAATATCGACGTCAGTGTTGTCGATAATTACCGAGGGGACTGTTGTCGTCGGTGATTTCACTGGTTTCCTAAGAGGAATCACCGATGGTATCGCCGGCGGTAATTACCGAGGGTATCTCTCCCGTCGGTAATTTTCTTTATTTTTTAATTTTTTTTATTTTAGTTTCATTTTTTTTAATACCTGCGTCACATTATCATAATATAACAAAGCAAATACCAAAGTAATATTCCAAATCATAACAATGCAAATACCAAAACCGCAAATTACAATATCCCAAATCATATAAACAAATGTAAAATACGAGTGCAAATGTAAAATATGAGTGCAATGATGTACGAAGTTTATAAATAACTGCAGGATAAGACGAAGGACCTAATCAACTAGGGGGAGGACGAGGAGGTAGCTGAGCCGACTGCATAAATTGCTCGAACATAGCCATGCGTTGCTCCATGGCTTCACGTGCTGCTCAGCACTGTCCTCCTCAGCCTTCTGTAGCTGCTCCTCCAACGTGAAGATCCGAGTTTTGTACATCTTCTGCATCATCACTGAAGTGTCAGTGCTACCAGTAGACCCCCTACCGATCTGGCTCACACCGGCACTTCCAGTGCCGTACCGCTGTGATCTCTCGGGATGTACGAGCTCCAAGTAGATCTCGTTCAGGTCTGCTCGTCTTGTCTCAATAGCAATGCGATGAATTTCTGCCTAAGTGATACATAACAATGCATAATTGTTAGAAAATAAATACATTTCAATATATTTTACTAATATTTGAATAAACTTAAATACTTACAACAAGATTTTGATCCCTTTGTGTCGCATAAGTGTCATCCTCCTTTGTGTAGATTCTAAGGAAAGTTTCATAGTTCAAGGTAGTCACCGGTACTCCACTCTGCAAGCTGTGTTAATACATGTATAGAAGATAAATAAATTATTAACAACGATTATATATATTACTTATGAAATGAATTGATAATTACTAACCAAACTCTGCTGCAGGATACGAGTGGACTGAGACCCTCCAACATGCTTGCTGATCTCTGTACCTAGTCCATCGGGCTCGGACAACCGATTTCGGCTGTGTCGCTGGGAAATCGTCTGAACATCCTCTGCTACCAGTACGCCTGCAGGCCAGTCCAGTACTCCCCAGTCATGCTATCAGGTCTGGCCATCGTCTGCCCCGCAACATTCTTCAACCTGAGCTTTTTCTTCAGGTCGCTCAAGGTGTCACTGTACCTAGTACGTGCCTTGGCCTCCCACATCTTCTTCACCTCCACCTCATCCTCAGGCTCCCAACAATATTCTTTCTGTTGAAAAACAAATGATTAAATTAGTAGATAACATTTGAACAATAATAATTATTAATTTTATTTGTAATAAAAATTCGATCACCCCAAATTCTTCTCAGTATGCGTCCTTCACCGCTTGTGGAGTCAACTTCCAACTGTACCCCCCAGAGTTAGGAATCTTCCTAAAAGCTTCAAGGGCATTGTTTGAGATGCTCGGTGTCTCCATCAACTCCCTATCAATAATAATAATAACAATAATAATAATAATGAATTGTAATAATAATAACAATAATAATAATAATAATAATAATAAATTGTAATAATAATAACAATAATAATAATAATGAATTGTAACAACAACAACAACAACAACAACAACAACAACAACAACAACAACAACAACAACAACAATAATAATAATAATAATAATAATAATGATAATGAACTGTAATAATAATAATAGTAATAATAATAGTAATAATAATAATAATAATAATAATAATAATAATAATAATAATAATAATAATAATAATAACGTACCCATTAGACATTCTCCGAAAGAGAAGCCTCCCTCTGCTGCCCTTAGGCCATTGCCGCTTCAGCTCGGCAACTATGGGGCCTCTGGACCTTTTTGGCAGTGAAGAAGAACCCTCCGGAGGAGTCTCAGAAACGTGTGGTGAACTCGGTGGAGTAGCACCTAGCCGAGTCGCCTCGGACTCCTGCTGTGAAGAGGGAGGAGTCTGCTGTGAGGTAGGAAGACGAAAACCTCTACAAGTCGATATTTTACCTGTTTTAAATAAAAAATTAGATAAGCTTAGGTCCAATAAGATATAATAATTTAAATTTATGTAAAATACATCAAATACATTAACATATATTTTGACAAATACATTAACAAAAAAAAAACATGTCAAAAAACACATTACATATATTAACACCTAGATTACCAAATATCACAAATTTGTGTCGTAACCATCACTACTTTCATCATTAAATGATGCATTTATGTCTTCATAGCTGCCTGATTTATCCTCATTGTCTTCAATTTCAACAATTCCACCACGGGGATGAACAACGCGTGGTGGGTCATCATCTACGATTGTGTGGGTAGACATAATAGTAACAACTTCTTCTTGAAATGGTTGATCTAATGTTAAGTTAGATGTGACAATAGAGACTTCAACATTTGATCTTGCGTTCACTTTGCATGCAGACCATCAATTTTTCTTTGCTTGATTCGTACTGGGATAGGGACAGTAAAACACTTAAATTGCCTGATTTGCTAAAATAAATGGATCATACTTCTTATATCTCCTTGTGTGGTTCAGTGAAACCAACTTGAAGTCTGTATCAATAGAAGTTCATTGACTAGACAAATCAAACCATTCACATTTGAAAAAAATTGTCTTCTTAATTGGCGAACCCTGATACTCCAGCACACACACCTCTTCCAGACAACCATAAAAATCTAGCACATCTTTGCCATACACCGAGCCTTTAATACAAACGCCACTGTTGACAGTCGCACTATGTCTGTCATGATCAGTCGTATGAAATCTATATCCATTAACCAAATACTCCGAGTATGTTTCAATCTCAGTTAAGGGTCCAACTGCAAGCGATTTAATATAATGGTTCAAATCGCTGTTAGAAGGACGTATTACATAAAATTTAAACCACGCAGCAAACTCGTTATCATACAAAGCATCTATCTCCGCTCCGATGATTGAAGGATTTGCAGATCGCATTTCCTCTTCGAAGACCCTTTTATACAAACAAAAAACAATCTATGTTACTACCTATATAGGATGAATATGCATAGACATAAATTGAACGAGTATACTTACTTGACATATGTGTCTGTACCTTCGTACAATTGCTCAAAATATACATATGCGCAGCAATGTATTCTTTTAGCTCCATGTATCTCCTACACTTTTGGCCAATTGGACGTCCGGAAAGTTTAAATATTGAGAGTTCATTAGGATCATCATTCTCATCATCAACAGACCCATCAGTATTACGAGCTACATTTCTCAACTTTGTAGTCACATGATCCTCAAAGTAATACGAAGAGAAAGTGGACATTTCTTCTAGTATATATGCATTGCTGATGGATCCCTCAACCTTGGCTTTGTTTTTTATATTGTTCTTCAATGTCCTCAAATATCTTTCAAACGGATACATCCACCGATACTGAACTGGGCCAGCAAGTCGTGCTTCATCGGCCAAATGAACAGGCAGGTGCTCCATTGAGTCAAATAAAATCGGTGGGAAGATACTCTCAAGTTTACATAGAGTAACAACTATCTTCTCACTAAGCAATCCCATATCATGTATTGAGATAGTACGGGATGTTAATTCCTTGAAGAAAGAACTTAACTCTGTAATCGCCTGCCAGACGTTCTTAGGAAGGAGTTATTTAAAGGCAACAGGTAGCAGTATTTGCATAAATACGTAGCAGTCGTGACTTTTCATGTTGTGCATCCTCAGGGAATTCAAGTCAACGCATTTACTAATATTTGACACATATCCATCGGGAAACTTTAGACTCTTAATCCATTGAAGTAAAATCTTCTTTTCATCATTGTCAAGCGTGTAACATGTTTTTGGATAATGTCGGCCTCCATCTCCTTTCTTCAATTCCGGATGTCGACAGAAGATGTTCAATTCTTCTCTCGACTTTTCTGTATCTTCCGTCTTCCCCTTAATATTGAGGATAGTGTTGAACACGTTATAAAACACATTTTTATCAATGTGCATTACATCCAAATTATGTCAAATCAGAAGATCTTTCCAATATGAAAGATCCCAAAATATGTTTTTCTTTTTCCACCCAATGTGTTGATCTTTTGCGAGTTGGGCGTTTATGCCATCGTAGTCTTCTGTAACCTTTACAAAGCCCAAACCCTCAATTAGATTCAATATTTTTGTTCCCGATCTCGATTCTGGTGGATTCACTTTGCATATCTTTTTCTTCAAGAATGAAGTTTTATTTCTTCTAAATACATGGTCAGCAGGCAAGAACTTCCGATGATTGTCAATCCACGATTGTTTTCCACTTCTTGGTAGAGTGAATGCTTCTGTATCCTCCATACAATGTGGACATGCCAATCTTCCAGATGTGCCCCACCCAGACTACATAGCGTGCGCTTGAAAATCACTAATAGTCCATATAAGAGCTGCCCGCATCTGAAAATTTTGCTTTAAAGATATGTCATAAGTATTCACTCCTACCTCCCACAAAGATTTCAACTCTTTTATCAGCGGCTACAAGAAGACGTCCAACTTCATCTTCGGGTTAGATGACCCAGGCACGAGAACTGTGAGGAACATGAATTGTTCTTTCAAGCACAACTACAGAGGCAAGTTATACGATGTGACAATAACTGGCCAAGAAGAATACTGACGTCTTGACCATCTGTACAGAGGCCCAATCTCACATTTGTTGTCTTTTGAGCGAAATCAGGATGAACTGAATTCAAGTGTTTTCATGCCGGAGAGTCTGTCGGGTGGCGCATAACCTCATCGCCTGTAGAAGTCGCATGCCAACGCATGTCTTCGGCTGTTGCTGGAGATGTAAACAACCTCTGTAGTCGAGGCATCAAATGAAAGTAATGCATCTGCTTGGCCGCCACATTTTTTTTTCGGCGGATTCCAGATACACGCAAGTTCTCCTTATATCGTGATTCACCACAGAATTTACAGCTCTCCAACTCACTATCATCTCCCTAATACAACATGCTATTATAAACACAATAATCGATCTTCTCTATTGGCAAACCCAAACTGCGCATATGTCTCTTCGTACTATAGAAGTCGTCGGGACACTTGTTATCCTTGGGTAATGCCGATTTAATAAACGAAGATAACTGATTGAAGCATCTCTCTGATATGTGGTTTTCAACCTTTATGCTCATGAATTGTGTTATTAAATATAACTGGGAGTAAGCATCACATCCAGGGTACAATGGATTATCGGCTGAGTTCAACATGTCGTAAATTTGTTGAGCAGCAGGATTGGACGGTTCTTCCATATTTGAAGGATATTCAATATTACTAGGACCAGCATGATCATACACCATCCTTTGATTGTTATTGTATGACTCATCATCGTCATCCATTTTAGTATGTTCTACCCGCCTATCCACTGGTGCTTCCCCATGACAAACCCATGTTGTATAATTGTGGACAAACCCATTCCTAGTAACATGTTCTCTGACTGTAGGTACACATAAAAAGACCACGTGCTTACACTTCTTACACGGACACCTAATGTTACCTACTCCATCTGTGTAAGCCGTTTGATTTATCGCATACTCAAGAAAACCCTCAAGTCCAATTTCAAATGCAGAACGATCATTATATCTCGCATACATCCACTGACGATTATCATTCATTTTTGTAATTTCTAATTAAAAAAAGAAAGAACATCAGTCATAAATCAGACGAAATTTCGACAGCATAACCCCACTATCCTAACTATCGAGTGCTCGACTCTACCAGCTATGTTAACCAACACAAACATATCAAATTCACAACTTATGCATATTCATCTTAACTTCATATTCACAACTTCATCTCAACATGTTCAAGTTTCAATCAATTTCAAACACAAACACCAACACAAACATATCAAATTCGTATATAACAAGAAGTTTGTAGCTATGCATTGACTACATGAG
This sequence comes from Schizonepeta tenuifolia, assembly GCA_029490685.1. Lineage (NCBI taxonomy): Eukaryota > Viridiplantae > Streptophyta > Magnoliopsida > Lamiales > Lamiaceae > Schizonepeta > Schizonepeta tenuifolia. The sequence goes on from CM055956.1 coordinate 83,600,371, forward strand.
GGATGATGAGGATATATATAAGTAATCCTCTATATATCTTAAATGAAATGCCTCATCAATCAGATTAATTACACTTTACAAAGCCATTTAACAAGTAACTAATTAAATCTGCCTTATCATGTTTTCCACAACACAAGAAATGAAATTAAAGAGATCGAAAAATGAGGAATAATAACCACAAGAAATTATGCTATTTTATCTTAACATTATCAAATAATAATTGAAATACGAACACGTACAATTGAATACGAGAGAGAGGGAGGAGGACTTACCACAACGACGGCGGAGCGACGCGGCAGCGAGGGTGGCGGCGGCCGGAAAACTGAGAGAGAGAGATAGAGAGATAAGAAGTTAGGGATAGAGAGAGAGACAGAGAGAGAGGGAATACGAGAGAGGGGGAAAATGACTTACCACAACGGCGGCGGACGGCGGCAGCGGCTGAGAGAGAGAGAGAGAGAGAGAGAGAGAGAGAGAGAAGGAATACAAGAGAGAGGGAGGAGGACTTACCGACGATGGACGACGATGGACGACGACGGAGCGGTGCGGCAGCGGGGGCAGTGGCGGAAGAAAGAAGGAACTGACGGCGGCGGTGGAGCAGTGGTTAGAGAGAGAGACAGAGGGAGAGAGAATGAAATGAAAAGAGAGGCGTAATGTGGTCGTCGATGGAGCAGTGGAGCGGCGGCGAGGGACGATAGCGATGGCGAGGACGGAGGTGAAATAGGGAATTAGGCCTGGAAGCCCCAATTTCAATTATGAAATTACCGACGGAACACGCCGTCGGTAATGGTCCGACCCGTATTAAATCATCGACGGCGTGTGTGCCCTAGGTAATTACCGACGACACAACTGCCCTCAGTACTTACCGAGGGAAATGCCGTCGGTAATTCTGTACAGAAATAAAAAAAATAAAAAAATATATTTTACCGAGGGCGGGTGCCGTTGGTAATTTATCGAGGGAATTTGCCCTCGGTAATATCGTTGGTGATTTTAGCGGGAATAAGCCCGCCAAATTGCCGTCGGTAAGTTTATCAAAATCGATCCGTCTTTTTTGTTGTCGGTATATGGTCGGTAATTACCAAGGATTATGCTGCCGTCGGTATTTTCCTCGGTATTTTGGCAGTTTTTTGTAGTGCGACCCTTCGGAGGCTTAGGTTAATACACAAATACTAACTTGCGCCTATGTCCGTACATGCAGAGAGAGCGGAGATTTTTTTCGATTGAATAAATTGGTTATTTAGTTGACAAAATTATTTATTTGCAATTGCAAAATATAATAAAATATTATCCCCACTATTCTAGAATCGGCTTGTCTATCCCCATGGTTCAAGGTCGGAATCGGTCCATCGACCATGATGTAGGATGATACTTACTCTAATGAATAATACATAATAAATTGGTTATTTATTTGACCAAATTATTTATTTGCAAAGTATAATAAGATACTACCTCCGGTCTCCAAGTCTCTTCCAAGGAGGAAGTGGCACGAGTATTAAGGAAAATGTTGTTGAGTTAGTTATAAGTAGAGAAAAAGTGATTGAATTTGTTGTGAGTGGAGAAAGGGTCTCACATTAAGGGTAGTGATATATTATTTAATTGAGATAGTGGTGGGTCATATGTGGTATTTTAGGTAAATAAGTTGATAAAGTAAGGGTAAGAGATAATAATTTGTTGTGAGGTAGTGTCCAAAAGTAGCTATGAAGAAACTTGGAGACCATCCCAAAAAAGAAAAATAGGAAAAGACTTGGGGACCGGAGGTAGTACTATTTTAGTTGAAAGAATATATAGTAAAAATAAAGTTATTTGTTCGGCCAACAAATAATTGATTAAATAAAGTTATTTATTAAACTAAATCAAAATTTTATAATAAAAATAAATTATTATTTGGTCAACTAATAAATTGGCTTAAAAATTGTTTGAATTCTTTTTTTTTTTATGATTAATGATTCCTTGAAAAGTAATCAGTTGATAATATGTTAATAAAAATGAAAGATGGTTAAAAAAGTGAATGATGAAAATCTAAGAATAAATTTGAAGATTTTTTCTTGTTGGTTTTTAAGATTTGATTTTGTTAAGATTTTCTTTTCATGTCATAGATAATATAGAATATAAATATAATAAATATTAATTTTAAATTCAAAAAATTTGTGCAATTAGATAAATAGGAATAGGAGATTACGAAGGGAAGGCTTCAAATTCGCAATCATTTTAATAATATTAGTGTATAGCCCGTTGAAAATCGATGGGAAATTTTTGTTTAATAAACTAATAAAATTATTAAATGTAATATGTCATAGCATAAGTTAGATATTGTTCGTTAATTATTTCCTCTATTTTTATAGATAATTTTTAATGCTCTTTTACTTCTCAAAATCAATGTGAACAAAAATATATTAAGCTCTCAAATAGATTGTCCCACGTCGATTTCATATGAAAATTGTAGCAATCATCTTGACAACAAATATCTCATTGTCGTGTATTGATTTAAATAAAATAATTTTAAAGATTGTCTATAAAATTGAAGGTGACGCTAAATCTCCTACAATATTAAATTAACATAAGTTTTTTTTTTTTAATTGTACCGTTGATTTGGAATCGGCCGTCTATCCCTACTGTTCTAAAATTGGCCTGTCTACCATCCACAGTTTCAGGTCGGAACCGATCCATCTACCATGATGTAAGTTGATACTTACTCCAATGAATAATACATGATAAATTGGTTATTTATTTGATCAAATTATTTATTTGCAATTGCACAATATAAAAGATATTATCCCCACTGTTCTAGAATTAGCCTGTCTACCTCCACGGTTTCAGATCCAAATTGGTCCATCGACCATGATGTAGTGTGATACTTACCCTAATGAATAATACATGATAAATTGGTTATTTATTTGACCAAGTTATTTATTTGCAAAATATAATGAGATACTATTTTGGTTAAAAGAATATATATATATATATATATATATATATATATTAAAAATTAAATTATTTGTTCGGACAACTAATTAATTGATCAAATAAAGTTATTTGTAAAACCAAATTAAAATTTTATAATAAAAATAAATTATTATTTGGCCAACTAATAAATTAACTTCAAAAGTTGTTTGAAATCTATCTTTTTTATGTTTAATTAATTCCTTGAAAACTAATCATTTGATAATGATGGTTAAAAAAAGTGAATTATGAAAATTTCTTCATGTTGGTTTTTTAAGATTTGATCAAGTTAAGATTTTTTTTCCATATCATAGATAATATAGAATATAAATATAGTAAATATTGATTTTAAATTCAGAAAATTTGAGAATTTAGATAAATATGAATAGGAAATTAAGAGGAGTGTCACATAGGACTTTTGTAAAATCGTTTTCATCTATATAATATATAAATATAGATAGATATAAATATAAGAATAAAGATATTTGGACAATAATTATCCGGATAACGGTGTAATATTCGTAATTAAATAGTCTTTTAATTTTTTTAATAATTAGCTTTAAGAAATTGAAAAGTGATGTTGCATTTATTAAAAAAAAAATCGTGTTACATGATGCACTAAACCAAAGTCAAGTCAAAATGGTTGTGGCGTTGTCAATTTTTTCGCTTTAATTCTCTGTCTTTCGATCTTTCTCAATGTTCTCTTCGGTTCTATTTTTCACTGAAATTATTTACTGACGTGGTCTAATTATTCACGTAGCGCTGAAGTGGTCAAATTATTCGATTATATGGCCCAAAATCTACTAGTTTAAGTGTTTAATAGACTTTAAAAGACAACGTTTTGTGATTCCTTGAAACTACATTGTTTGTTCAGTTGGGCTGATTTGCCATATAAACAATTTCGGCGTCCTGTACATCTTCAATTTGGAAAAAATTAAACGTTGGAGAACATTGAGAACAACTGAAAAGTAGAAAATTGGAGCGAAAAATTAAAAGGTGGGAAAATAAATCAAAATTGCCCAAAAAAAAAAGGAATTTTTTATACAATTTGACCTCTTAAGTGAAGTTCATCTTTTTCCTCTAATTTTCTTAAAAGTTTTGTTAAAACTTAGTAGTTTGGATAGTGAAAAAAAAAAGTAGTTTAGAAACTCGATTAAGATATAATAGACGTTATCGTTCTCTCTCTTTTTTTTTTTTTTTTTTGTGAGAACCAGCAGTCACTACTTTTACTACGCACTGGATAAATCTCCCTCCCTTGTGCAGTAGCCTGCAAACCATACAAGGCAGGTAAACTACACTTTCTAAATACAGGTGTGGCAGGATCAACTTATAGATACGTGTCATGAGGTTCAAACCTGAGGCCTTTCAGTCTCAGGTGCCCACTTTCATTAAGGGGACTTTTTTTTTTTTTCCTTCTAAACATTCATAAAATAGAGGACGTCTTACGTTATTAATAAGTATTTATTTTGATTAAACATCTTAGGTTATATTTATATTTAGAATATTGATATTTGGACAACAGTTGTCCGAACAACGGTGACATATTCGTAACTAAATACTTTTTCAATGTTTTTCAATAATTAATATAATTAGTATTTTCTCTATAACACCCTTTTTCACTTAATTGTATGCTAATTTCTAATATTAATTTTTGAAAATTTGAAATATTAATTAAATTTAAAGATTAACATATAATTAGGTGGGAAATGGTATTATAGACAAAATACTAATAATATTGATGGTCCTGGTAACGAGTATCTGGTGTATGGGGAGGAGGGGGAGAATACACCAGTATCAATTTTCGTTTTGCTAAAGTCTTTTCACTGAGCTCAGGTCAGTTGGCTCGACAACTGGAAAAGTCAAATGGAGCGGCTCTACAATTGAGTTGCTCAGTTGGAGCTAATCAAACAGTTGGGGGCATAGCTGGCTCATATGCCTGAAGGTCAGTATGCACCAACTGAGGTTTTAAACAGTTTTGCAATGCGGAAGTTGGTGGAGTTTAGACTCGTTACAAAAACTGAAACCTTTGTAAAAACGGGAAAGTCAAGTTCCCGAATTAGTGCAGTTTGTAAATATGCAGTTTGCATGTAATATGCTGGGTCAGTTGGTTAGGTAAACTGAATGTAAAATACTGAATATAAATGCAGAAGGTAAAGTACACAGTATTTTAACGTGGTTCAGAGATTGACCTCTTACGTCCACGACTTCCTTTTCAGGGAAGTAATTCACTGATAAGCTTGAGCGTGCTTACCAAACGCTCCACTTGGATTACGGGTTCCAAGCAAACCTAACCAGTTCGATTGCAGGTTCGAACGAGACCTTACAGCATTTTACCGGGCAAGTGCACAACCTAGTCTTAGGTTCCGGGTTCTAAGGGACCTAGTCTTGAATTCCGGATTCTAAGGGACTTAGTCTTGAATTCCGGGTTCCAAGGGACCTATTTTTGGATTGCGGGTTCCAAGGGACCTAATGACTTTGATTTTGGGTTCAAAGTCGGACCTAAGGGTTAGATTGGGGATTTCCAATTGGGAAGTCTTTAACACTGAGGGAAGTGGAGCTTCTACCTAAGGCTACAGACTCGATCTTTTGGGAGAGAGTCTGTTGGGACACAAATTAAGCAAGAACCTAAGCTCTAGACTCGATCAAAGAAGGGGCTTTTTGAGAGGCTAGATGGAAGCGCATGAGGAGGTATGAACACTCCACTTCGACTGGACTTCGCCGGAGGTCTTCTTGCTGAGGAGAGAGGTGGTTTGCTGCTGCCGCTACTTCACCTTTTTCTTTTCTCTCGACTCTTTTTGTGGCTTGTGTCCACTGAGCTTGGATGTGGAGATCTCTATTTATAGAAGGAGATGAAACTAACCGTTGGAAAGAGCCGTTTGACATCTACCAAAAAGCATGGCACTCCACCTGCTTTTCTGGAAACTTTCCTAAAATGAAAAGTGTGAGCATTGCATTTGCACGTTGCTGTTGTTGGTCCATTTATGGTAAATTCTCCAGCAGACTTGTGCTTCCGAGTAGATTCAAATATGGACTGCAACTTTATAGTCTTCAACGTCTTCAAAGTCTTCTCTTCTCCGCTTTGCGACGTCTTACTTCGACACAACTTCTCTTCACGCTTGAACTGTATGCCTTCAGCTGCGTGGGTCAGTTGAGGAGTTAACTGAGTTGATGTCCAACTGAATCCGTGCTTCAGCTGAGGTTGAGGTCTCAACTGTATTTGTGCGTCAGCTAAGTCTGGGTCTCAGCTGAGTTCTTCACGAACTTTTTTCTTCAGTCCGGCTGACTTCTTCTGCTTGAAACTTGTAAAGATAAAACCCTACGCTTAAACAATAACCTCTAGCAAAGATCATGCTAAAGACATTTATCTATTCGGTTGGGGTCAGTTGGGGTTTTGGAATCGTTTGAAACCTTTTACTAGTTTTCCCAACATATATTAATTATTAAAAAAATTGAAAGACAATTTAATTACGAATATTACACCGTTGTCCGAACAACTGTTGTCCAAAAGTCTTTATTCTATTTCAATTTGTAATATTCACAAAAATTATTGACATTACAAATAAAACATCACTTTTCAATTTCTTTAAAATGTCAAACTGTCAATTGTGCGCTTGTAAACTCCAGAAATTCTATAATTACTCAATTAAATAATTTAACAAAATTTTAATTTACGAATTTTAATAGCAGAAAACACTAATTTCGGGGAGGCGACCGTGGATAAGAATGAATAATTGAAGGGTGAGGATAATGGGGTCAACATGAGTTTTGGTGCAGATGGATTTAGATATCAAAGTAGGTCCCGCCATCCCCCATTTAAATACTGTAGTTCTTTTAGCACTGCCTTTTTGTTTTGGTAAACCAATCACACAACCTACTTTCGCTTTCTTATTTTTTTCTTAAACTAACGTAATTAAATTAATTAAGAATCACACCAATAATATACCACGATTGTTGAAAATTGAAAGAGACCGATGTCTTGATCATGAATACTATTCGTATTTAATGATCTGAAGTATTTGGATGCCCCCATTTTGTTGAAAATTATAAAATTTCCGGATGTTAATAAGGTGCACAAAATGTTCAAGTGTTTTTATTCTGTATTGATTATTGCACCGATGCTTTTATTATCGGGATAATGTTAGGTGGGTGTTCTCTATTTTCAATTTGTGTTTTAATTTCATTATTTTAAAAGTATTTATTTAAAAATAAAATTTTATTAATATATAATATGAACCTTAATTAATATTTATTATAAAAAAAGGAATTTAAAAATTTTATATACTCTATGTTTGGAATAATGAACTCCAATAATCATTTAAAAATTCAGAAAAGTGAATATATATATATATATATAGAGAGAGAGGGGATTATATAGAAACTCCTATTTATGTGGGAACTAGGAATCAATCCAAGCTATCCATCCCACAAGATCAATGGATATGATTTAATTTCATAATTAGCTGATCAAACCCGTTTTTTTTGTCAATCCCGTGTCTTTTACTTAAGTAGGGTCATAATAGTAATTTTTGCCATGATGCATTAAATAGTATAAAGTGATGCATAAATTAGTGCAAAGTGATGCATAAATGCATATTGTTTATAAAAAACAAATAAAATTTATAAAAGTGTGTACTTATACAATCAATGCATTACATATATCGTATATGATATCATAATTATTCCATTATGTATATTATTTTCGTATTTATTACTTGATGTTCTGGGAACACTTTTATAATGCATTAATACAATTTATGTGATGCATCAATATGATACTGTAATTGCACAAAATAGGAAATGATTGATTATCATAATTAATGCATTACGTATGTGATATTTGTGCATTACATTGTTTAAATTTATGCATTAGAGATATTCACCGAAAATTACTGTACCTACAGCAAAATCTTTGTTCATCTGTTCTAATTTTTGCATCTAAAACTTATTATTATACCAGCATAAAAATTAGAGAGAGAGAGAGAGAGAGAGAGTTGTGGTGGAATTGTGGCGACGTGCAGCGGTTGTGATACGGTGTCTAGCGGCGGCGGCGACAGTGGTTACGACAGTGGCCGACGACGGCAATGGTAGTTACAAATCAAATTCGCTCCAATTCATGAAAAAAATAGACCTCATTTCGCAATGAATAGTACAATTAAATCAAATCATCAAGTGCTCAATTTGCTCCAATGGATAAGACGAAGAAGAACAGAGAAAAAAAAAAGAGATTGAGATTGAGATGGAAAAGAGATTCAGAACTATGAAATGCAAATTCAAAATCAAAATTCCTAAATAATTGGCCAGAACTAATACAAGACAACAACACCACAAAATTTAAGAGAGAGAGAGAGAGGTGGATACGAGATGAGGAAATTGACAAATGAGATAAAAAACAATGTTGGAAACCTTAATCAAATTACCAATTGTTCAATTCACCCTAATTGATGAGAGAATAAGAAGACGTGGTGATGGCGACAGCGGTAGTGGCGGTAGCGATGGAGATGGGTGGGGTGGTGGTGGTGATGAAGAAAAAGAGAGAAGAGAAGTGGAGAAGTAGAATTATCGAACGAGAAGAGGAGAGAGGAAGACGAGTGATAAATTATTTTTCCTCAATTTAGCCTTCCTCCCTTTGTTTTTTAATCCATGTCAATGTTTCTGATTTAATTTCACCCATACATTATTGATGGATGAGTGGTTAGGATTAGTTCCTATTTCTTATATAAGAAGTGGTTCTCACCAGATCCACACCCTATATATATATATATATATATATATATAATATGAGACAAATGGTGATAAGTCATTAGGGTACATATTTCTATTAATTTTTGTTAAAAATGCACTTTTGACAAAAATTGGGAATATTGTACCCCATTGAACAAAAATGCTTTTAATGGATGTAGATGAGTTATATATGGTTATTCCCCTTCATTTATTAGTTTCATTTTCTCTCTCTTCCCTCTCATTCTCTCCTCCCGCTCACAATTCTCGCGACTGTTCATCTTCTCCTCCTCCTCCATATCTCCACTGTCCACCATCTCGACACCGCCGTCGAATTCCACACCTTCGTCGCTCTATTCCGCTATTGTCGCCGTCGTCGTCGTCTTCGTCTTCGTCATTTTGAATGTTCATATACAGATTTTTTCTCTCTTCTTCTCTCTTCTCTTCTCCTCCGTTCTTTGTTCATCCCCGCTTATTTCCGTCGTCGTCTGCAACATCCAGAACCACCACACCAATTATTATCGCCGAAAATTCATAGATCTAAAATTGGGGTAAATGAGTTTATTTGAATTTTTTTCAATTTATGATTTTTTTAGACTTGTTTTTAGTCATTTATAGGTTTTTCGTATAGTTTCTAATGATTTCTAGTGTATTTGGGTTGAATTCTGAGCGATTTCGATGTATTTGTGTAGATTTCTGGTTTCTTTTTGTTGTTGCAGAGCTGCTGTTTGCTGTAAAAACCCGTCAGTACGCAGTACACATTATGTTAAGGTACGCAGTACATATTTGTAAATGCGTATTGCGTACCTTGTTGGAACAAGGTACGAATTTGCAAATACGTACAATGCGTACCTGGTAAACTTGGTACGTTTTTGTAAATACATACTGAGTTATCAAGTAAAATACACGTACACGCGGTATGTGTACCGAGTGTACCGGTAATATTTTTATTTACTATTACGTAATTACAAATACCATGCGAACACCTTCAGTTACGCAGTACGCATTTTGAAATACGTACCTAGTTTGTTGTGTACAATGAATTTGTTCTTCAATTAGGGTACGAGTTGCTTGATTTGGGAAATTTTGAATTAGGTGTACCTATACGTTTTGTGCAATACGTACTAGTACACACACATCTTTGATTTATGACATTTTAATTTGTAATTGGGGATGGTTCATTATTGGTTTTCTGAGATTGTGCATGGTGAATTTTTGCATTCGGTTGATGTGAATGTACGCATTTGTATGTTTTTTGAATCTGACATTTATTTATGCGATTGTATAATTAAAGTTGGTACGATTTTATAAATGTGTACCTAATTTCGAAGCATATAAGTGAGAATGAGGTATGCATTTGCAAATACGTACAAAGTTATTAAGCATATTACTGGTACACTAGGTACGCTTTTACAAATACACTTGGTACGCATTTGCAAGTACACTTGGTACGTATTTGCAAATACGTACCAATTGTACAAGTACACTTGGTACACATTTGCAAATACGTATCGATTATACCGGTAATATATTTGTTAAATTGGTACGTAATTGCAAATACGTACCTATTTTATTTGCATTCTGCATTTCGAACCTAGTGTACTTGAAAATTTTGAGCTAACTTCTAATTTGTTTTTATTTATGTAGGAGGTTACTGCTCGATGTCAAAACTTGTCGGTGCGAAATGAGCATATTCATACTAGTAGTAACTCGTACTAGTAGCTGATAGTATCTTACAAGAACTCAAGAAATCAATATTGTGGCAGAAAGTGTCTATTTTTATAGTATGGATGAAAAGAACACTTGTAATAGCATTGACAACAACATTAGAGATTAGTAAATTTCTAGTCCTTATTTGTAAATAATTTGCTTTAATTTCTGATTTGTAAACAATTTCTACAATATTAGTATTATTAGTACGCGTATTTTGTCTTCATACGATGTTTTGAATTAGTAAGCGATATGAATATGCATAAATAGCTGAATTTTGAATTGGTACGCAGTACGAATTTGCATATTCGTACTCGGTGTTGAATTGGTATGCAGTACGAATTAAACGTAATATTACACGAATAATAGAGAGAGAGAGAGAGAGAGAGAGAGAGAGAGAGAGAGAGAGAAACAAGCTAGTAAAACATAATCTTCATCCTCATAGTTTCACCAGCAGGTGATTGAACTAAACCATTTACATCAAACATACATACTATTATCGTTCTTCAACTGCATTTCTAGCTTATTTTGTACCAAGTAACCACATTCAGGTACGCAGTACGCATTAAATGCATAATGTGTACCATGTGAAAACTTTCAAGTACACAATAGTAAACATTTTATGGTATGAGTATTGCGTACTATAAAAACACCTTTAGGTACGCAGTACACATTTATAAATACGTATTGCGTACCATATAAACACATAAGAAAAAAAGCAAAGGAATGAGAAAGAAGACAGAAAAAGAAAGAGAGCAAAGAGAGAGAGAGAGAGAGAGAGAAAGAAGACATAGAAAAAGAGAGGGAAATTGCGTAAGGGAAAAATAATAAAAGTCAAAAAGTAAGAGACCGAGTGTTGATAGATAGAAGAAAGAGACAATATTAAGGGTAAAAATATCCAAAAAGTAAATTTTTGACAAAAATTGATAAAATTTGTATTAGTAACTTTTTTTGATATTACATGGGGAGTAATGACATATGACTATATTTCCTATATATATCCTAATTGGAAGGACAAATCCTAATCAATATTTGTAAAATCAATCTAAACATTATAGATCAAAATTGAAGAGAAAAAATGACAAAAAAATAATTTAAATATAAATTGTGGGACACAGGAGCCACTAAGTTTGGGTCATCCCAAGCCACCATTCACTACAGCATATTTAATCTTAATTAAAAATTAATTAATTAACACTCCTAATTCAGTTATTCCTAAAATTCTAGTACAAATCACAATTCACAACTACTCCAAAAAAAAAATTCTAGTACAGTATAGGGTAAGGTTGTACCAAATGTTAGATTTTCTCACATTGTAAAATTTAAAGTAAGACATTGAGATGATAAAAGACAAATTCGAGGCAAAATTTAAAGAAACTTAACTGTACTGAAGCAATCCTTTTCTTTTAAAGAAAAGTTGATGGTTGACTGCTTCCACAAGTTCAACCACCATTTCTACTACGGTATTTGCGAAATAATCTTCTCGTCACACTCAAAACTCATTTAAAATCCAAAAAAGCTAACAAGTATATGCAGATAGATTACAGAAAAAAGGAAACAAGAAGCAGCAGCAGTTAGACAATCTTTTGTTCGTGGTTTCTGCTTTTGAGTTTTGACCATAATTAGTAACTGATGCTTTAATTCCAAAAGGCCGTTCAAAGCATCATAGCTTTCTCTCTCTCTCTCTGCATTTATTTGAGAGAAAGCACGCTGACCCACATCATCATGTTCCGTTCTGTCTTTTTGGATTGGGTTGTGATTTGAAAGGTTGAAATTCGATTGCCATGAGAATTAGCTTCTTCAATTGTGGCTCAAACACCTCAATTGCAAAGGATTTAGGCGTTAGTTTGATGTATACATCCACGAGCAAACGGACTGTTTCAAAATTGTAATTCTGGGATAAAGTTGGCATCTTTTTTCCATTTGGGTATAAAGAAAGATACATGAAATTTCAGCTTTTTACTATTCTTGCTCTTCTGGGCCAATTTTCGCCTCTCTCTTGGATAGGAAATAGATAAAGTTGGGCCTTAAACCGTGGTGTTTTGATCATATACCTTAATTCTGAGATTCTGCTACGGCGGCTGTCGTTTGCTCCAATGGTTGAAGCAAAATTGTGGTGAAAGGATTCTTCTTTTTGTGCGTGGCATGAACATCGTAGAGGGTAAGGGATTTATCTTGTGTTCTTTTTTTTTTTTTTTTTTTTTTTTTTTTTTTTTTTTTTGAAATAATTATCTTTTGAGATTCATTCTTTACAAATTCCGGATGAAGTCTTTAGTTTGTAGATGAAGGCGTATTTTAGCCCAGTGCCATTTTAATTTATATTTGATACATTTTGATTGATTGGAAGGAGAATAACAATCATCTATAATGTGTTGGTTGGTTCTCAAGTAGGAAATGGTTTATTGTAATTGTAGGATCTCTACACTTTCACAGAAATCTTGTTGTAGTTGCGTATGTATATTTACACTTATATCCTTCATTTCACAGTTTTAACATACTAGTTACTTGGCAATTGATCAAGTTTTTTCCTCATGAAATGATCTATAATTCTCGTTGATAAGTGGAATTTCAATGTCATAACATGAAAGTCTGTGTAATCATATTAACAGCAGTGTGTATGTAGAGATGTTAATTGGCTGGTAGGCATAACTTTGATTTAACAAACTAATATATTTATGTTCTTTGTGGCAGCTGAAGGTTTCTAATCGGGGAAAGTCATCGCCTCAATGGGAAATCATGTTACCGAAATTATGGAAGGACTGCCTCCATCTCAAACCTTCAAGGTACTACTACCTCCTAGGCCCTTTTTATATCTATTGATAGTGTAATATTAATATATATAACCTAGAATGTCTCGGAGTTGTCCAAATGTTAGTTCGTAGTCCACATGCCGAGATTATTGTTTACACAAAACCCTTTCCTTATCTAATAAAGCCCTGCAATTAGAATTTTTATGACTATATTTAACTTAGAAAGAGTAAGTTTCATGCTCTTATCAAATTACAAATGGTCCATACCCTTAAGTGTTTGAAATCAAATTCCAGGTAGTTCATCAACTATAAGTTAAAGTGCTCTGCTTTTATCAAATTTTTGGTTAAAGACTGGAGCTGTAAATTTGATGATTGCAGGTGCACACTCAAATGTGTTCAGAACTATTTAAGGTGGTCATCAGAGTTTCAAAGAATTTTCCGGAAATAGAAGCAGCCCGCCCTCGATGCTCTTCAGGAATAGAGGCGTTTTGCTTGTTAAACAATGGTATTGTAAAGGCCAAGTCTCTGCTGCAGCACTGCAGTGAGTCAAGTGTACTTTATTTGGTATGTGTCACACTCCCTTTCAGTTTTCCTATTGATAAGAAATTCTCGTAGTTTTCCTCAAAGATGTTATGCGATCTATATAGTGACCTACATTATGCTGCAGCACATAGCATGCAACATATATATATATATATATATATATATATATATATATATATATATTTCTTTTTTTGGTCTCTAATTGCTATATTTTCTGAACGCACAATATTCATTATTCAGGCACTTACTGGAGATGCAATATTGTCTAGATGTAAGAAGTCGAGAAATTTGTTGGAACAGAGTCTCTGCCAAATTCAATCTATGGTCCCAGTGATGCTGGCTGCAAAGGTGAGGAATCAAGACATATGTGTTAAAAAGAACTGTCTAGAATTTTTCTTTGAGTGTTCGAAGTAGTGTCGTTTCCCCTTATGAAATGAAACATGTAGCTATTGTCATTATAAGCGGTAGGAAAAAGAAATCAATTGCTAGTATAGTTGAACATCTAGAAATCATTTCTCTTTTGGTTTTTCTTCATTATATACATATGATAGCAAAAACCATTTTCTTACTAACAATTTTACATAGTAATGCTGACGAAGTCTTTTGTTCATACTTGGAAATTGGCGAAACATTGAAGACTGTCTATTTTCTGTCAGATTTCTGGAATAATTGCTGATCTCAGGAGTGCAGCTTTCTATTTGGATCCATCTGAAGAGGAGGCTGGAAGGGTTCTGCGGGAATTGCTGCATAGATACGGCTCGACAGTTGATTCGACAGAGGAAGCTGCACTTGCTGCTATCCACGCTGTTTCCTCCCGTCTTCATATTTCATCACAAAAGGCTCTACTGATTGAGAAAAGATCTCTCAAAAGGTTGCTCGATAAATTTGGTGAAAGTGACCCGAGCAAGAGGAAGATTTTGATATTCTTCCTAAATCTTCTGAAAAAATATGGAAAGATTATAGCAGAAGCACAAAAAGACAATAACAGTTCATTGGAGCGTGGAAATCCTTTTCCATCGTCAAACCCTTATCTTGTAACAGATGATGTGGAACTCCGTGCAGATTACAGGTCGAATGAAGCTGAAATCGACATTCTAAGTAGGCCCGTACCACCTGAGGAATTCATATGCCCTTTATCATCGAGGCTGATGTATGATCCCGTTGTCATTGCATCAGGACAAACCTATGAAAGGATTTGGATCCAAAAGTGGTTAGATGAAGGTCACGATACCTGCCCGAAGACTAATGTGAAGCTACCCAATTTGTCGTTCACATCAAATACCGGTATGAAGGACCTAATCATCAAATGGTCCGGCATGCATAGTGTGTCTGTTCCTGATCCGAAAATGCAGGAGGGACTACTTAAATCTTGGGATTCTGTCAATTCCGTTGCTAGTCTGACGAATTCCATGAACGATCTAAATCTTCCACTGGATTATAGCAGTGTATCACTCGGATCCAGTCATGGTTCAGATCCCTCGAAAACCAAGCTCGGTCACGAAGTGATATCGCCCCATGAAATTGATTGGGTGTTTTTATCAAAATTTAGAACACTTTCTTGGGACTCTCAGTGCAATGCAGTTGAGGGTGTCAAAAACCTACTAACACACAATGATCAATCTTGGTCAGGTATTCCATCAAAGAAGCTTGTCCAACTGATCCTTCGATTTTTAAAGGATGCCCACGACCTTCATGACATGGACGCGCAGATGACGGGATGCCTGCTATTGCACGAGGTTGTGCAGAAGCAAGGGTAATTCTAATTCTATACTGTCTTTTCTTGAATTTGGAACATAGTTTGTTCTGCTTCTAGCAATTAAAGTATTTCAGTTGATGACATTAAAGTATCTTCTTGTGGTAGTCGTAGTTACTAATTTACGTTGTGTTGGTGGTGTTACAGAAACAGCGTCTCGTACTTGAAGGAAGACGAGTATGGTTTATTAGCATCTCTTCTTGATACAGAGGTCTCTAAGCAAGCTCTCTCGATATTGGGGGAGCTCTCTACCCACAGACATTGCGGTCAAATGATTGCTGCTTCCGGTGCTCTCGTTGGCATCTTCAACATACTCGACAGCCAGATTTCAGAACTGCTGGAACCAGCACTAAAAATATTGAGCAACCTTTCTTCAAATGGTGATTTGGGTTCTTTCATCATTCCTTCAGAATTGATTCACAAACTAATCCCATTCTTCGACGATGATAGTCTGGCGAGTTATTACACAACCATATTGAAGAATCTGTGTGACAATCAAGAGGCTAGAGTCACTGTTGCTGAGACAGATGGTTGTATTGCTTCAGTTGTCAAACTACTTGAGAGAGACAGTCGAGAGGACCAAGAGCATGCAGTCTCGATACTCCTCTCGTTGTGCTCTGAAAGTGTTCGGTTCTGTAAGTTGGTGATGGAAGAGGGCGTTATCCCCGGCCTTGTCAGTGTCTCTGTCAACGGGAACAAAAGTGCAAGCGCGATGGCTATGGAAGTGCTTCGGATTCTGAGAGAGGAGTCCCATACCGCAGGAGAAAACTCGGAGCCGGATGCTATTAAAGACGCTCGCACCGTACAATGGAATGATAGGAACCCGCCTCCTAAAGCGTCACCGGGATTCTTGGGGAAGTTATTCTCGAAAACAAGAGCAAAGAAGAAGAAATAGAAGTGAAACAAGGCAAGGAAAGGAAGTGTATTATTAGTCATGTTTAGGTGTTGATGTAGATAGAGAAGTGAAGATACATATTAGTCACACATGATAATATATCATATACTAGTAATTAACTGATTTTATTACTATTCCTTGTAGCTGTATGTAATTAATACTAGTACTAATATAGTATTATGTAGATGAGTTTTTGATCATTGACGGCCAAACTGTGGGCCATAGATAGATAGAGCTGCATGTAAACTATATTTGCTTATGACTTTTTTGGTATCTCTCTGATCTTGTAACGTTTCTGACATTATTAATTTGATGCGTGTCAAAAGGGCTTCTACCTTCAGCTGTACTGTTAGAAATGTATACGATAATAAAATTATTAATAGGAAAATGTTAAACAAGAAGCTGGAATAGCTCAGTTGGTTAGAGCGTGTGGCTGTTAACCACAAGGTCGGAGGTTCGACCCCTCCTTCTAGCGTCTTTTGGTTTATTCCTGTACTTTATTATCTTATAAACAGGAGGGTGCTTCTACTATATCAATTATTTATCAAATTATTGTTGTTGTTCATCAAATTCTATTCAATCAAAGCAAATACTATTTCCTTCTCCCACTTAGTTTTTCTTTCTTTCCTTGTTGGATTGATTGTCCCACTTAATATGTCTTCTTTCATGTAAAGAAATAAATTAATATGTCTCTCTCTCTCTCTCTCCGGCGAAAAATCCTTCCCAAATCTGTGAAAATGCCCCCGCCAACCGCCACACGGTATATGATTGAAATTTGAATGCCTGCTCAATAGATTTGGTGAAGAGCTTGATGCCTGCTCGATAAATTCCATGACCTAATGATTGAATTTATTTGCAACCACAAATTTCCCATTATTGGTGTTCCTACTCTCTGACAACGGTGGTGTCGACATAACACTACAAGAAATATTTTTAAATAAATTACTTAATACTTTTTATGGCGAACTTAGTAAGTACTTACATGTAAAGGAGTATTTGGTATATGTTATTGAAAGCATACGAGGAAAAAATAAAATTTGCTGGTGTTATACCTCGTTCAAGTTTATGAAGGCATTTTACCCAAGTTTAGAAATCACACAAAATCCTCTGCGCTTTAGATGAATGATGAAATCTTTGATCTCACTAATATATACATCGACCCTAGTTTTATGGATCCCAATTTGGCCATTTCTCACAACACTCACAGCAAATATGTATCCGAAATGAAGATTCATCGATGTAGCTCAACGGTTTCAGGGTAAGAGTTTCCCATCTCAGCTTCTACGATATAAGGTTCTCGACTCCGAATCAGCATGCATGTGAGATTATGTGGCGCCACTAACATAGTATGATCCTTCTTGACGCTAGATGGTCATCTTGATGCACACTCATCATTCACAGGCTGGTTTCGTGTCGAAGCTGCTCAAGCAGACAGCAAAAGCTTGAAATGCAGAAAGAGGGTAGCGATAATCCATGGTGAAAATATCTTTCCCAATCTTTCCAAACTGCAAAATAACCTTTTCCTGTTCTGCAGCAGGAATATTTAGCGAAGGATCAATAGCAGCCACAAGCTGGAAGTTTTTAACAGATGCTACCGTTACGCGGCCTTTGAAATTCAGGCACCAGCATTGCAAGTGTTCGTGCCACCTTGGGGCCTTGTTTTTTAGCACAAGAGCCTCTCTGCAGTGTGGTGTTGGTGTCGGTGTACTTGTAAGGTTCGGAGAGCTGAAAGATATAGCCGGCTCCTTTTCTTTCGAAATCCTTAGGGCAGGAGACTTGACATTAGTGCAGTGAGGAAATGATGTCGGGGTTGGAGCAACACCCCCCTCCTGAATGGAGGAGACTGGAATTGAGAGCATTGTGCAATGCATTCTTCTAGGACCTCTTGTTCGGAGAACATTAAGTTCATATGAAATGGTAGCCACGCTGTAGTTATAAGCAGGCAATTTCGGAGAAACTTGCTTAGCATTAAATCTTCGACTGTGTCGACTCCTGTTCTGAATTGCAGCATCATTTGGAGATTGGCTGTCATATATGGTGAACTTGGTACCAAGAAAATTAGACCTGATCAAAGAAATGCAATGTTGTTAGAGTAGAAGATAATAATAGATTGTGATGTAAAAGGTATGAGATGGCTTGCTTACCTAAGTTTTCCAACATAAGCGTTGCTGGCTCGAGAAAAATCATCAGCAACCAAAGAAATTAAAAAATCTGTGCTTGTTGCCCTTCTCATCTTTCTGGCTGCCAGCAATAATTTATCACTATCATCTTCAGCTGCCATTAGATTCAAGAGTCAGTAGAAGGCATTCAAGTGGCTAACAAGTTACTATCTAATTGACTTGCTGAAGCGATTAAACTCATCCAGAAAGAAGGAACCACATTATTATGTACAACTAAAGGAAAAATTATGTTCTCTTTAAGTAATGCTTGCTCAAAACAGCACTGCATAAAAGGCTGAAAGCAACATCATCTGATTCAACGGTCAAACTCCTAATGATGTCATCATCCTCCATGAAAAACGCGGAAACAAGTGGTCTTTATTGCGTCCATCATTAAAATTAGATGAAGAGGTTACGAGATAAAGTTGATTATAGAAATCACTGGTTGGAACGGCCAGCCAAATAAGCATCCTAATTCAAGGCAGAGTATGAAAATCATTCATGCAACCATATTAGGTAAGAATATCATTCACAGTCATTACAACATTCAACTGATCTGTATCAACTTTAATGTTGGATTCATTTCTAAGTTAAACACCACAACTCCTGATGATTTTCCAATTCAAAGTCTATTGAGAATGTGATTTCTAAAGTCTTAACATTTACAAGGCAGTTCTCGGTTCCCAGATGAGACAGTCTTTTGCATATCTATTGGAGAAGGACATGAATTTGAGAAGAGACCACTAACAAAACCAAAAACAGAAGTAAGCCAAAGATGTTAATTTCCAAATTGAGCATGTATGGCACATTGATGTATAAATTTACTTTAAATCTTTAATCAACCTCCACAATCCTACTGCATAAAAAATTAAGCCTCTGCAAAAGAAAAACATGTAATTTGGGGCATCTTAGAAACAAAGCAAGATCTAATCAGTATCTAAGTGGAAAAAAAAAAAAAAAATCTTACATGGGGTCAGACCAAAAAACAGACGGTACGTGGAAGTTGCTCTATCCCTCTTGATAAAGCATTGGACTGGAGCATCTCGAGGCCCCGGCTTGTAGCAATAAATAAATCACATAAGTTTAGGCAAGATAAAATCATCCTCAGATTAGAGGTCTACTATTAAGACAGAATGCACAAACAGAAGTACCTGCTTTAGTGAAATGGGAAATGTCAATCTCCCACATTCCTCAGGAGTTTTAACGATTTCCTTGGTAACATCCCTCCAAGATCTACAGACTGATGCACAAGAAACAACAACGGCCCTAGCTGGCCAAGCAGTCTCAGTCTCCTCAACTCTCCTGATGATATCCAAAAGCAATTCTGGTGGTAGATTTGCCCACTCCCCTTGCTCTATAGGCTCCGAAAGAGCTATATCAGGAGCGACGAAAGACCTTGTATGGCTGCGCCAGTGCTTCACCTCAACCCCTCTCCTTGACATGCTGCCAATCCCATCTCTCATCTCCTTTAGTTCCCTTACAATGCTCTTGAATGACATCTCGAGTGATAACGACGACCGTTATCTTCAAGTAGATAACCAGAAAACAAGAAATAACTTAATCAATTCAAGAAAGCTTCACCTTAACTATATGTTCTTAGCTCTAATTCATTTTATCAGTCTAACTTACGGAACTGAGACATTTCTTTCAAGCTCAAAGCCCATAACCACATAAATTACTAGAGAATCTGTATTGAGGAACAAGTTTCGAAGAGATATACACAAACAAAAGACGTCATATTTTTCGACCTAATGAATCAGTGAACCTAGAGGTTAAAATGCTAAATTTCCAATTCAAATATAATCAGCAAGAATCAAATTTACTTCATAGTTATTTGCATTCATTAAGCTACAAGATCGAAACTTTACACCTCTAATTTCCGAATTGTGAGCAAAAATTAGTTTAAATTTAAATTCCAATCTTGAAAATATTCCAGAATACTAATAAAAAAAAATTGAAATTTCAACATTCTCTCACTGTTCCCATAGAGCAAAATAAAAAAAGATAAAGAAGAAATAGATAGATTCAATCTTCCGGAAAACCCATAAAATAAATTAAATCATTCACACAAACCTCGAGAATAAATTAACAATCAAATGGAAGAGACGAAATTCCTTGACAACGCATAAGGCGGATATATGCAGATTCAGATCCATAGGAATGTGAACGCCAAAACCTAATCATCTTTCCTAATTTATCAGGATTACGATATACATAGCTGAAATCGCCACCGTCGACTTTACCGCCGACTTAACGGAAATAAGAGGAAATTGTGATCACGAGCTCAGAGAGGACAGAAAATACAGCTGCTTTGACAATACTGAGCGAAAGCATGCCCCCTGCTGTTTGTATGTTGCACTTGCACACCTTTAAATCTGTGGTTCTCTTTCTCTCTCTCTCTCTCTCTCTCTCTAGAGATATATATATATATATATGCGCATAAGCTCATTAGACTTATGTTGATTAATTAAATCCCTTTTGAACTTAATTAAAAATCTAATGCTTACAATGTCTAAAAAAAAGGATCTACACAGTGAAATATGACCATGAATCGTTAAATCGGGAGTGATACAATACTACAAAAACTAATACTCAGTACAGTACTAGATTTTTTTTTTTAAAAGAAAAAATATGATTGTGTATAAACTTATTACACTTAAAAATATTGTTGAAATTTCGAATCAAAATATAGATGATGGATCGTAATTGAGTTAGATCTAACTCAATTTCAAATAGAAAAAGCAACAAGATTCTATACAAATTTTTCTTGTTCGATCACTCTATCCTACTACCCCACAATTATGTGTAATATACACATTTTCATACGAGAAATTTAGCAACAGTAGCACTTGTTATATTATAATTTTAAATTATAACAATTTCTTTAATTTATACTCCCTTCATTCAGCAATAAGAGTCCTATTGTGGGCTGGACATAGAGATTAATAAAGCTGAAAAAGTGGCTTTTATAGGTGTAAAAGTTAAAGTGTAAGGATATTGTTAATCCTTATTTAAGTGGGACATGCTTTTTAAAGAAGAAAGTGGATGTCTTCCATTTAATTTCTTTTAATGTGACTAACTTATTTTAATTTTGTTGCATGATTTTCTTCTTTATTGTTTACAGGTTTTTTTTTCTCTATTGTTTAGAGTTTTTATTTGAATGTCCATTTATATTCGAAATTTGTTGAACAATTTATTCAAATTTTTGTTTATTATTTTTCCCCTAATTGTTTACACATTTTTCTGGAATTTCGTACAGGTTTTTTCTTGTATTGTATTTTTTTCGAACTTGTGCATAGTTAGCATTAATAAACAATGAATTAATTGCAACAATAAATAAACATAAAATTTGAAATTCATTAGATAAAATATGAAATCTTGTTACAGAAGAAGAAAAAAAAATTGTACGTGGAGGGAATGAAAATACAGAAAATGAGAGGGAAACTGTACAGGGAGGGAGATGTGAGATTTCCCACTTAAATTCAAAAAGGGAGGGAAGTTCTTCACTTAACCTAAGAAAGTGCCTATTTAAACCTCAAAATATCATTACAAAGCATTCATTACAACTCAAGGAGTGCAGTAAATACACAAAACATCCACAAAATCCTTAAATATGGCAGATGCAAGAGAGAGGCCGAATTTGAGAGATGAAGAGAGAAATCTCATCGCCCAATGGCTTCTCCAAAACAACCACAACAATGAACTTCGATATGGCGCCAAAAAAGAAGCATCTATCCTATTCCATGTTGATCCAAGAACTATTTATCGCATTTGGAAGGTTGTACAGTCACAGAAAACTCAGCACAAAGTTGTGCATGTAGTGTCAATGAAGAAAGGATGCAAACATGTATCAAGACAGAAAATTCTGGATGAAGATAAGGTCAGAAATCTTTCATTTCAAGACAGAACCAGTATAAGAAAGCTTTCATCATCCCTAGGAGTTACTGTGGGGCTGACCCATAAATGGATTAAGGGCAAACAACTCAAGGCACACACAAGTGCCATCAAACCTTTCCTGACAGAACCAAACAAGATAGCTCGGCTGAAATGGAGTCTAAGCATGTTAAGTTGCATCTCACAGAATGGGAGAATCAAATTTCAGTCAATGTATAATATTATTCATGTGGATGAGAAGTGGTTTAACCTCACAAGAACATCACAAAGGTATTATGTGTTGGCAGATGAAGAAGGCCCTCACAGAACATGCAAATCAAAGACTCACATTGAAAAAATAATGTTCATTTCTGTTGTTGGGAGACCACAGACAAATGTAGATGGAAAAATCATCTTTGATGCCAAGTTTGGGATTTTCCCATTAGTATTCACAGAACCAGCACAGAAGAATTCTAAAAATAGAGACAAAGGCACCATGGTCACAAAGGCTATTCCAGCAATTACCAAACCTGTTATGAAGGAGTATTTCATTCAGCAAGTAAGACAACATTGTAGCAAATTCTATAAGAATCATTACAAATTCATCATGTAGACTGTACACATGTTCTTGTTCATTGCAGGTTGTACTAGTACTTAAAGCAAAATGGCCACAAGGAATGAGCAGAAACATTATCATTGAGGCTAACATATTGTATTAGGATTTATTATTATTATTATTATTATTATTATTATTATTCATTAATTCTCCAATATCTAATAGGATTTACGTCCCAACCCAACATCAATCATAAATTTGATTTAAGCTAACATATTGTATTAGTTAATAACTAATTATTAATTATATCTAAACACACTCAATCGATAAATTAAAAAAATAACATGTAATACTATATTTGAAAATTAATGAACTAAAACCTTTAAGATATAGTAACATAATATTACACTTGCGAATATCTATATAATTTTATTCTGTATTAAATTTACAAATTCATTAATTATTTGAATTCTTATACTTCTCCTAATAAAAAAGTATTATCAACTACTGTAGAATTACTCATCTATTATAATATATACATCGAAGAGATTGAAAACCAAAAACACCAAAGAGATTGTAAAATAAAAGATTAGGATTCAGAACATCTCTTCTGGAAATTATTTTTTCAGTTAGTCTCTTATTAATTTCATTTTCTTGATTTTTTATGTCGTGGAAATTCGCAGCTACTACCTTCGGTGTATAGTGGGTAAATCTCATCCCTGTGCAGTAGCCTGCAAACCACACAAAGTAGGTAAACCACACTTTTATTTCTTGGATTATATTATACTTTTTGTGTGTTTAAGTATTGTATAATGATATTTTTATTATGATTTTATCTCATTGGCGTATGATCTAACGACATATTTAATTTACGAAGTTAATCTACTGAAAATATACAAAATTTTGCCATGTTTTTTAGTTTGAATGGCAAAAAAGTTTTGGTTTAAAGAGCAAAAATGTTCATATATTAAGCCAATTAAGCATGTAAATAAAAAGACCATATCGGAAATGTAATATTCCATATATTTTCTTCCGTCGCTAAAATAAAAAGTTATTAATTTATTAAGGCTTTGCACGCCTAAGTTAAGGATTTTTAATTCTAAGACTAACGGCGAAATCCGTTTCTGAAAATAAATTCCACAAGTTGTTCAACCGACTACTGTATTAGAGTTTTTGCTTCCGATAGAATTTTCGTTCGAGAACTCAGATCGAAAAACTGTCTGACTTTACATTCACTTATTTTTCGATACGAGTCTATTGGAGAAAGTCAGTTTTTATTATTTTTCCGGGCGAAATTTGGACTGTCATGTCCCGACTTTTCTTTGATTTTCGGAAATCGAATTATGCTTTCCGACTAAGTAAATTATTTCCAATCTAATGGTCGAATTAGATTTCGTAAAAAACGTAACCGTCTAGGAAATTAATTTTTCGATTTATATACGCAGTGTTAGACCCGTAAACGAGATATTTTTGAATTAAAACACCCACCCAAACCGACATCCCCCCTATGAGTCATCTTCTACTTTATGCTAAATATCTCATAACACCTCGCCATTTCTCTCTTATCTCTCCCTCTCCAACCGCCACCCTCCTCATCTCTCTCTTCTCTCTCTTGTTCTTCATTTACTCCATTGAAACTCTTCAAGTTCATCAAGGATTCAATCATCATACTTGCTCATCCTTCCATCGATCTTAATTCCAAGTCCATATTCACTAAGGTAATGATCTTAGCTTCCTTTCCATCCATACAAAATTTCATTCCTTTAAGTTATGCTATGACCGAAAATTTCATGGAGTTGTAGTATGATGTTTAAGTTATTTTTCATGGTTATTAATGCCTAGGAATAGATTTCTATGGTTGGAATCAAGTGGAAATCATCCTCCCTAATTATTGGATAATGACAAAAAATTTATGAAAATTATGTAGGCGAAGTTTAAGTTTGATTTTAGATGATTGAGTTGTAGTTTATTATTCTATGTATTAGTAGATGATTGGATGAATTAATTGGAAATTTTCTAAAAATAGAAACAAAGTTGTAAGAGAGGAAGAAATATAATTTAAGTGAGAAAGGGTTATGATTTGGATGATGTGATGATATAAGTGAGATGTAGTAAGCATAAGATTCAACATAGATTTAAATTAGATTTTTCTAAAAATAAAAATAGAATCATAAGAGGCGAAGAATCATTGATAAGTTTAGTATTGTTAATGATCTAAGTTTATGGTTTTCATACTAGTTAATCTTAGTAGTTAATGAGCATAATTGGAAAGTTTGAAGGAGTTCTAAGAATATCGAATATTTGGTAAGAGACGAGTAGTCGAACTTAATCGTCGATAAGAAAGTCGAACGAGGAAACTAATCGGATATTAGTGTTTGTTGTCGATTAATGAACAAGAGTGTAGTTGATGATAATTTCATAAGAGATATGAAATAAAAGTTAAAAGACTAAGTTGAATTTGAAATGAGATTGGTTTAGTAATTGATTAGTGAAAAGACGAGAGAGTGCTCGTCGTATTATTAATCGAGGAAGGAGGAAGTATTCGTGAGAAATGATCGTGTGTCATGACTGTAATATGATAGTAATTTTGTGAGCATAAAGGTTGTATAGCATTGATCGAACCTAGGGTTTTGTGCGTCGAGTTTTATCGAGCGTTTAGGGTTATCTCGGACTGTTTTGCGACCCTTTACGGAAACTATTATAACTATCTACTCGCTTAACGAAATCAAGATCCGTAAATTGGACAGTAAACTAGACATCCGTAGATTTCTTTTGGTACCAAGAACATCCCCTGTTTCAAAGTGTTCTGTTCTGTAAAAGCTCCATACTTACTGACTTGTGCAGGAAATTTCTAAAAACTCATTTTCTTAAGTTGAATTCTTTTTAACTTAGTTCCTTGAGAATTTCTAAGTCGTTATGAGTTACCGACTTCCATTATTAACTAATCTAAATGTCGAGTAAAGAACCGAGTTAGTTCTAATGAGATATGTTCGAGTCTCGTTTCTTTGTTAATCAAAAGAGTTTAGTTAAAGTGCAAAGGCCTAAAAGACTTAACCGATTTCAATTCCTTGTTCTTTTATCATTGCGACCAAGTACTAAAGTTGTTTTATTTGCGATAAAAGGAGGAAGTCGAGGTTAAAGATAGGACGGAAGATCAAAGACGGAAGCTTGTGTTTAGTTCTGTAATCGCCTAAGGTGGGCTTTACTTTTCTATATGTCAAATCAAATGAGCTATGCTCGAAAATGTTTACTTATCGCTTTATAACTGTGTTTTAAAGTGATTATCATGGCCTGAAATACTTTGTTTTATGTGAGTTCTCTTGTGTCTTTCTGAGTTAGCCAAAAGGGGTCTAACTAATCGATCAGACCGTTGAGTTAACCGGAAGGGTTTTTCAGGTTTAGTGTACACAGTAGCCGTTGTGTGTGGTACTCTGTTGAGGGGTAGACAGCCACGGTGAATAGAACGTGCGCGGAAGAAGTTAACTCTTCCCCGGCGTTGAAACAAAAGTTGGGCAAGTTGAACGTAACATCTGTAAAGGCTTGGCCAAGCTATATTGTGAAAAGAGAAAAGAAAATGTTTAGTAGGCACGGGCATTTGATGAAAAAAAACCCCGATGTGCTACTTAATGAGATGCTTGATTAATCTATACTTTATGATATATTTTCGGCAATGTGCCCAATAAGTATGTTTATACTTAGCCCTGCATGTGTTTTATAAAATGTGCAGGTTGAGTGACGGGAGCGGCGGAGGTTGAGTAAAAGTTGTGAATAGAGAAGAACAATAGTGTTCTAGTTCTACGTTTTCCGCTGCCAAACTATTTTTGTGTTGTATATAACATAACGGTCTAAGTTTCGTTTTGAACTTAGTTTGCTTTTGAGAACAACTATGTCGAGCGATCCTTCAAGGTCGACTTCTTTTATATAATGAAGTCGGGTTCATAGTAATTATTCTGTTTTAATTGTCTGTTTATTTACTTAATTCCCCCTTCTTCCTCGCTTCTTTAATCCAACCCCTAGTCGCACCGTGGCTTTGTCGTCCCTCGAGATTTGGGGATGTGACAGAGTGGTATCAGAGCAGTCGTTTCTGCTCTGCATACAAGTTCCTTTCAGTAGTAAGATGGAGCATTTGTATATGCTCTACACCTAAGTCTTCTTTCAAGTAAAGTTAGGTCGTAACACTAAGTTTAAGAATGTAGACGACAACTCAACCTCCCGCTACGTCGACTCAACCAGAGAAGGAAAGAAATGAAAGAGTTTCAGAAGTGTGATTTCTTTTAAGAAGAATTTTTGATTAAATATGCAAGTAAAGTTGAGAATAAAAGTGCCAAGTATGAATTTGATTGAAGTATAAGAGTTATACTTTGTGACATTATGTGAAATTATGTGAGTTATAATTTCTTTAAATTGAGATGTTTTGTTGGCATGAGAATCTAGACTAATTCTAAGGCTTTCTCGATTCCTTGAGAACATAGACGTTTTAAGAAACGTTGGTTCCAAAATATTCAAGAGACGATCGGATCGGGAAGGACAGAATAAAGGGAATCAAAGTAAATAAACGAATGTCACATGCGTAAAGTGACATGAACACAGACTCGTTGGAGTCGACTTGTTTTTATAAATGAAAGCCATAAGAGTTTCCTTTTAAGGAAATAAAATAAAGGATAAAAAGATAATAAGTTAAAAAAAAAGAGGATGGAAAGAAATCGTGGGAAATGGTTTTGTTACGTATATTGTTTGAGTGCAATTTCTCAAAATTGCTAGATGCTTAAGATAAGTTGTTGTTAAGTGGTTAAAGTATTGCAATTTGAATAATGGAATATTCTAATTGTAATTTATGAATTCCTTAAGATATGTTAATTATGCTACCAGAACTGATCCGTGTTCTCTTAAAATCTTTGTAGGATGCCTGCTAGACATATCACGGCTCGGAAGAGCCAACCCCTGAGACAGCGTACTGTGGTAGACGAGATCTTGGACGAGTACCACGACTACGAGGTAGACCCAAACCATGATATAGGGCAGTTAGTCAGTGACTTCGCTGCACGTTTCTACGCAGCTCGACACTTTGTTTCGGAGCGTCAGGCTATAGCCGATTTGATCATACGACTGTCCGGCGAGTGGCACGGTTGGGAACACATTGCCTGGTACTACCTTGCACTGGTCGGTGACGACACCGAGCCGACATATGACTTTTCTGGATTCGCTCTAACCGTACACGGGCGTTTCTTTGAGAGTAGGTTCATGGTGTCTGTTCCGGTTCAGGAGCACCTTCCCTACCTCCACATTCCAGCAGATCCCGAGCCAGAGCATGTTGACATGGATCCAGAGATGGCCGCACTGTTAGAGTTGCCACCAGTACTTGCACCCAATGAGGAGTTAATTCTCGGAGCAGGGTACTTAGAGATAGACGCAGAGCTTGCTGCGATGCTAGAGTTACCATCTCCACTTACACCACTTGAGGAGATTTGTACGGAGTGGACGAGGGTTCGAGGACAGTTTGAGGCAGGACCATCCATGGCTCGTTCTGCAGAGGCATACATGCCTAGTTCACCCCCAGAGCACCTTCTTCCCCTGAAGAAGCGTACTGTAGTGACCAGTTTGGACGACTCAGAGAGGACTATTTCGGACGTGCCTTCGCCACCACCACTTGTACTTTTAGACGGCACCACATTGATGGTTGACGAGGCACTTCAGCTCATCTTTGGTGCGGATTCAGAGGAGGATCTGGAGGAGGACCCCGAGGAGTTTCAGGCCGTAGAGAGCAGCAGTGACTCGATGGCAGCTAGTTGAGCAGAGCGTCTTAGACGCGTAGTAGTAGAAGTTTCTCTTTGTCTTGTACATAGCCGGATCAGTAGACTTCTTTTTGTAGTACTCTATGCGGATATGGGATTTTATGGATCGTTTCCGTTCTAGTACTTCCAGTAGTTACAGAAATGTAATTTGTTAGTGCATCCTGTACATTGATAGGCAGTTAGCCTAGTTCAGACTAGTTTAGTCTAACTTTTTGTATAAGTCCTCGTTGGAGGCAAAATCAGTACTCTTTTTGACGTATATATATTTATGACCAGTGAGTGGGCTTTGATCTTGTGAAAGTTTCCTCTAAACGCGATTAGAAGAAAAGTTTAGATGAATATTCTGGTTTAACTTGGGAAGTTAAAAGTTTAAAGAGCTAGTATCGGAGTTATTATCTATTTCTTTTCCATGAACTTGTTTAAGTTGGGAAAGGGCTTAGTAAGTAAACGAAAGCTTAAAATCAAAATGCTAATGAGAATTCTTGTTTCCTATAGTTCAAGAATGCCGCCAAGAGTAGTTAACAATAGAAGAGGACCTGGTAGGCCCAGGGGACGTGGTAGACGACAAGCACAAAATGATAGAGAAGAGGAACAAGAACGTCAAGATCCCCCTCCACCACCATCACCATCACCACTTCCACCACCACCCCGTCGTGATATTGAGGACCTATTCCTCAAATGAAACCCACTTGTGTTTAATGGATCTGGTAACCCAAGCGATGCTGAGCTTTGGGTACGAACCATTGAGATAATCTTCAAACTCCTCAGATGTACTGATGAGGAACGTCTGTTGTGCGTTGCATTTCAGCTTTCCGGACCAGCTGACTACTAGTGGGAGGCTAGGCAGAAGGTTATACCTGCGGAGTACTTGGCTCGTTTTACTTGGGAGGAATTTAAGGAGGCGTTTTACGATAAATACGTGCCTAAGACCTATAGAGCATAAAAAGAGGCTGAGTTCTATAATTTGAAACAAGGAAAGATGACAGTGACCGAGTACGATGCGAAGTTCTATGAGTTGTCAAGGTATGCACCTGCTCAGGTAGATACCGAGGATAAGATCGCAAAGAAGTTTCGTGGGGGACTTAAGCACGAGTTAGGTATAGCGCTAGCCAGTCATGGAGGACTGAGCTACACCGAGGTACTAGGGCGAGCTCTAGAGATGGAGGCAGTAGTGCCTGATGATAAGAAAGCCATAACACCCGCACCAGCCCCAACCCAGACTCCGAGGCTATTACAACAACAATAATAACAACTATCAAGGGGAAAGGAAATGGGAAGGGGGAAATAACCGTGGCTACTATCAGAGCTACAATAATCAAGAAAACCAGAGGAGTGGAAATCAGCAAGGTTTTCAGCAGCCTAATTAAGATAACAACTATGGTAAGAGGCCATGGCAAGGAAACAGTCAGTCGGGACTGTATATACAAGGAAATAATCAAGCAGGACCATGGAAAGGAAATAACCAGCAAGGTCAGCCACAAGGGCAACAAAGGAACAACCAAGGAGGGAATAACCAAGGAAGAGTTATCGTTCCTGCCTGTCCTAAGTGTAATAGGGTACACTACGGGATCTGTCAAGCAAACTCTGGAGGTTGCTTCAACAGTGGGCAAAAGGGGCACATTAAGAAGGATTGCCCGAAACCGTTGCAAGCGGCAGGACAAAATCAGTATGGACAGCCCCAGCCTTTGAGGGCAATTCAGGCACAGCCGCAGCAGCAGATGACACAGCAGCGATTCCAGCAGCACGCTCAACAGCAACAGAATGCCAGGGCATGTGCGATCAAACAGAGTGCGCAAAATAAGGGCAAGAAAAACCTAGCAGGTATGGGTAAACTTCATAATACCCCTATTAAGATACTGTTTGATACTGACGCATCACATTCTTTTATTGCTGGTTCATGTACGGATAACTTAGACATCAGACCTGTACGAGCTGAGCACGCTATGAGAGTAGCTACACCTTCAGGAGAGATCACTACTTCCACGCATGTTTGCTCTAACCTAGAATTAGAAATTGGAACTCTTAAGGTTAAAGCGAACAACTTAAATGTTATGATAATGTGGGATGTAGATATAATCCTCGAAAGGGACTGGTTGTCTGAGAATTATGCCACGATTCTCTGCAACGAGAGAAAAATCTCTTTCCAACCCCCGGGAAAAGAGCCGACAGAATTTCATGGGATTTCGATGGGCAGGAGGATGCCGATAATATCCGCCCTACAAGCCAAGAAGTTGATGAAGAAGAAGGGTTTCACAGCTTATCTTGTGTACCTAGTTGGAGAACCAGGAGCCAAGAGGACCATTCAAGACGTGAAAGTTGTTAACGAATACGAAGACGTCTTTCCAGAAATATCACCTGGTTTACCACCCGATCGTCACGTAGATTTCACAATTGACTTAGAACCAGGATCGGCCCCCAAATCAAAAGCTCCATATAGGATGGTGCCAAAGGAGTTAGAAGAGCTTAAGATCCAACTGCAAGAGTTGTTAGATCTTGGTTTCATTAGACCGAGGGGAGCACCTGTTTTGTTCGTCAGAAAGAAGGATGGTTCTATGAGGATGTGCATAGACTATCGAGAGCTAAATAAGATCACCCTTAAGAATAAATATCCTTTGCCAAGGATAGAAGACCTCTTTGATCAGCTTAAGGACGCAGGTGTCTTTTCGAAAATAGACTTAAGATCTGGGTATCATCAATTGAAAATCAAACCCGAGGATATACCTAAGACTGCATTCCAAACCAGATATGGCCATTACGAATTCCTAGTTATGCCATTTGGTTTGACTAACGCTCCCGCAGTATTCATGGATCTCATGAATTGAGTTTTTCACCCATACTTAGACAAATTTGTCTTAGTATTCATCGACGACATTCTCATTTACTCCAAAAATGAGAAGGAGCACGAAGAACACTTGAGAATAGTGTTAGAAACGCTTAGAACTGAGAAACTTTACGCCAAATTCAATAAGTGCGAGTTTTGGCTGAAAGAAGTGATATTTCTTGGACACATCGTGTCAGCAGAAGGCATCAAGGTAGACCCTGCTAAGATAGAGGCAGTGTGAAATTAGAAATCGCCAACAAGTCCTAACGAAATTAGGAGTTTCTTAGGTTTAGCCGGTTATTATAGAAGATTCATCGAGGGATTTTCTACAATTGCTAGACCTATGACGCAACTACTATGGAAGGAAAACAAGTACAAATGGACTGACGAATGCGAGATGAGTTTTCAGACACTCAAGGAGGAGTTAACCACAGCACCAGTGTTAGCTCTTCCAGAAGCAAATAAGGAATACGTAGTCTATGCAGATGCTTCAAAGAACGGATTAGGGTGTGTATTGATGCAAGACGGAAAGGTGATAGCTTATGCTTCACGACAACTTTGACCTCATGAAGTTGAGTATCCAACCCACGATTTAGAACTAGCAGCCGTTGTGCATGCGTTGAAAATTTGGAGACATCACCTCTATGGTGTTAGGGTTGAGATTTTTACGGATCACAAGAGTTTGAAGTATTTTTTCGAGCAAAAGGAATTGAATATGAGACAAAAACGATGGCTCGAATTAGTCAAGGATTATGATTGTGGTATCAACTACCATTCAGGAAAAGCAAACGTAGTGGCAGACGTGCTGAGTCGCAAGACTCCAACCAAATTAAGGTGTCTCTTTATCGAGGAAGAAACACTTGTACAAGAATTTGAGAAGATGGATTTAGAAGTACTCGATACACCTGAAACAATAACGACCCAAATAGCAGCACTAGTAGCTACACCGGACTTACGAGAAAGAATCATAAGTGCTCAGAGAAAGGACGAGTCGATTGAGAAGCTTCGACTAAGGATAAGAACGGATAAATCGGACGGTTATTCCGAAGCACCAGATAATGCGATTTTATTTGAAGGCAGACATTGTATCCCTGAAGACGATGAATTGAAGAACGATATCATGAGTGAGGCTCACGATACGCTGTATACAGCACACCCAGGGAGTACGAAGATGTATCAAGATTTAAGAAGGAATTTCTGGTGGAACGGTTTGAAACGAGATGTTGCCTCGTTTGTAGAAAGATGTTTGGCTTGTCAACAAGTGAAAGCTCTACACCGACGACCATACGGGTTGTTACAGCCATTAAGTATTCCAACATGGAAGTGGGAAGATATAGCTATGGATTTTGTAACAGGTTTGCCCAAGACTAAGAAAGGAAATACTGCCATCTTGGTAGTTATCGATAGGCTCACAAAATCAGCTCTCTTTTTACCAATCCCAATTACCTATGGATCAGAAAAGTTGGCACAGTTGTATGTCCGTGAGATTGTACGTCGGCACAAAATAACTAAGTCAATAACGTCTGATAGAGATGCCAAATTCACTTCTAGATTTTGGATCACTATGCAGAAGGAGTTAGGTACCGAACTTAATTTTAGTACCGCTTTTCACCCCCAGACGGATGGACAATCCGAGAGAACGATTCAGATACTCGTTGATATGTTAAGAACGGTAGTATTGGATAGAAGTGAGAATTGGGAAAAGATCTTGCCATTAGTCGAATTCGCGTACAACAACAGTTATCAAGCAACGATAAGAATGGCGCCTTACGAGGCATTGTATGGAAGGAAGTGTAGGTCACCACTTTATTGGGATGAAGTAGGTGAAAGGAAAAATCTAGGACCGGATTCAGTCGGTGAAATGATCGAGATCATTCGACAAATTCGAGTCTGAATGAAAGAAGCTCAGAGCCGACAAAAGTCTTACGCCGATGTTCGTCGAAGAGATCTTAGCTTTGAAATTGGATATAAGGTTTTCCTTAAGATTTCTCCGTCTAAGGGAATCATAAGATTCGATGTTAAGGGTAAACTCAGACCAAGGTTTATAGGATCTTATGAGATTTTGGAGAAAGTAGGACCTGTTGCTTATAGATTGGCCTTACCGCCAAGTCTAGGAAGTGTCTATAACGTGTTTCACGTATCCCAATTACGAAAGTATGTCTTTGACCCTAAGCACGTAATTAACCAGCAATACGTTGTTCTTGAGTCCGACTTAAGTTAGGAAGAAAAACCATTATCGATCTTGGATCAAAAAGAGCAAGAATTAAGAAATAAGTCGATACCTTTGGTTAAAGTGCTATGGAATCACCACGGGCAAGAAGAAGTCATGTGGGAACTTTAGGAAAAGATAAAGGAGAAGTACCCTTACCTTTTTAAAGAAGGTATGCAAATTTAGGGACGAAATTTTTTATTAGAGGGGTAGGATGTAATACCCCAGATATTTTCTTCCGTCGCTAAAATAAAAAGTTATTAATTTATTAAGGCTTTGCACGCCTAAGTTAAGGATTTTCAATTCTAAGACTAACGGCGAAATCCGTTTCTGAAAATAAATTCCAGAAGTTGTTCAACCAACTACTGTATTAGAGTTTTTGCTTCCGATAGAATTTTCGTTCGAGAACTCAGATCGAAAAACTGTCTGACTTTACATTCACTTATTTTTCGATACGAGTCTATTGGAGAAATTTAGTTTTTATTATTTTTCCGGGCAAAATTTGGACTGTCATGTCCCGACTTTTCTTTGATTTTCGGAAATCGAATTATGCTTTCCGACTAAGTAAATTATTTCCAATCTAATGGTCGAATTAGATTTCGTAAAAAACGTAACCGTCTAGAAAATTAATTTCTCGATTCATATACGCAGTGTTAGACCCGTAAACGAGATATTTTTGAATTAAGACACCCACCCAAACCGCCATCCCCCCTTATGAGTCATCCATTTTAGAATCATCTTCTACTTTATAATAAATATCTCATAACACCTCACCATTTCTCTCTTATCTCTCCCTCTCCAACCGCCACCCTCCTCATCTCTCTCTTCTCTCTCTTGTTCTTCATTTTCTCCATTGAAACTCTTCAAGTTCATCAAGGATTCAATCATCATACTTGCTCATCCTTCCATCGATCTTAATTCCAAGTCCATATTCACTAAGGTAATGATCTTAGCCTCCTTTCCATCCATACAAAATTTCATTCCTTTAAGTTATGCTATGACCGAAAATTTCATGGAGTTGTAGTATGATGTTTAAGTTATTTTTCATGGTTATTAATGCCTAGGAATAGATTTCTATGGTTGGAATCAAGTGGAAATCATCCTCCCTAATTATTCGATAATGACCGAAAATTTATGAAAATTATGTAGGTGAAGTTCAAGTTTGATTTTAGATGATTGGGTTGTAGTTAATTATTCTATGTATTAGTAGATGATTGGATGAATTAATTGGAAATTTTCTAAAAATAGAAACAAAGTTGTAAGAGAGGAAGAAATATAATTTAAGTGAGAAAGGGTTATGATTTGGATGATGTGATGATATAATTGAGATGTAGTAAGCATAAGATTCAACATAGATTTAAATTAGATTTTTCTAAAAATAAAAATAGAATCATAAGAGGCGAAGAATCATCGATAAGTTTAGTATTGTTAATGATCTAAGTTTATGGTTTTCATACTAGTTAATCTTAGTAGTTAATGAGCATAATTGGAAAGTTTGAATGAATTCTAAGAATATCGAATATTTGGTAAGAGACGAGTAGTCGAGCTTAATTGTCGATAAGAAAGTCGAACGAGAAAACTAATCGGATATTAGTGTTTGTTGTCGATTAATGAACAAGAGTGTAGTTGATGATAATTTCATAAGAGATATGAAATAAAAGTTGAAAGACTTAGTTGAATTTGAAATGAGATTGGTTTAGTAATTGATTAGTGAAAAGACGAGAGAGTGCTCGTCGTATTATTAATCGAGGAAGGAGGAAGTATTCGTGAGAAATGATCGTGTGTCGACTGT
The DNA here is from genome assembly GCA_029490685.1 of Schizonepeta tenuifolia. Lineage (NCBI taxonomy): Eukaryota > Viridiplantae > Streptophyta > Magnoliopsida > Lamiales > Lamiaceae > Schizonepeta > Schizonepeta tenuifolia. The sequence continues at coordinate 83,635,879 of CM055956.1, forward strand.
AATATGATAGTAATTTCGTGAGCATAAAGGTTGTATAGCATTGATCGAACCTAGGGTTTTGTGCATCGAGTTTTATCGAGCGTTTAGGGTTATCTCGGACTGTTTTGCGACCCTTTACGGAAACTATTATAACTCTCTACTCGCTTAACGAAATCGAGATCCGTAAATTGGACAGTAAACTAGACATCCGTAGATTTCTATTGGTACCAAGAAAATCCCCTGTTTCGAAGTGCTCTGTTCTGTACAAGCTCCATACTTACTGACTTGTGCAGGAAATTTCTAAAAACTCATTTTCTTAAGTTGAATTCTTTTTAACTTAGTTCCTTGAGAACTTCTAAGTCGTTATGAGTTATCGATTTCCATTATTAACTAATCTAAGTGTCGAGTAAGGACCCGAGTTAGTTCTAATGAGATATGTTCGAGTAGTTTCTTTGTTAATCAAAAGAGTTTAGTTAAAGTGCAAATGCCTAAAAGACTTAACCGATTTCAATTCCTTGTTCTTTTATCATTGCGACCAAGTACTAAAGTTGTTTTATTTGCGATAAAAGGAGGAAGTCGAGGTTAAAGATAGGACGGAAGATCAAAGATGGAAGCTCGTGTTTAGTTCTGTAATCGCCTAAGGTGGGCTTTACTTTTCTATATATCAAATCAAATGAGCGATGCTCGAAAATGTTTACTTATCGCTTTATAATTGTGCTTTAAAGTGATTATCATGGCGTGAAATACTTTGTTTTATGTGAGTTCTCTTGTGCCTTTCTGAGTTAGCCAAAAGGGGTCTAACTAATCGATCGGACCGCTGAGTTAACCGGAAGGGTTTTCCAGGATTTAGTGTACACGGTAGCCGTTGTGTGTGGTACTCTGTTGAGGGGTAGCCAGCCACGGTGAATAGAACGTGCGCGGAAGAAGTTAACTCTTCCCCGGCGTTGAAACAGAAGTTGGGCAAGTTGAACGTAACATCTGTAAAGGCTTGGCCAAGCTATATTGTGAAAAGAGAAAAGGAAATGTTTAGTAGGCACGGGCATTTGATGAAAAAAAACCCCGATGCGCTACTTAATGAGATGCTTGATTAATCTATACTTTATTATATGTTTTCGGCAATGTGCCCATTAAGTATGTTTATACTTAGCCCTGCATGTATTTTATAAAATGTGCAGGTTGAGTGACGGGAGCGGCGGATGTTGAGTAAAGGTTGTGAATAGAGAAAAACAGTAGTGTTCTAGTTCTACGTTTTCCGCTACCAAACTATTTTTGTGTTGTATTGTAATACCCCAGATATTTTCTTTCGACGAGAAATAAAAATTTAATTATTAATTAAGGCTTTGCACGCCTAAGTCAAGGATTTTCAATTCTAAGACTAACGGTGAAATCCGTTTCTGAAAATAAATCCCAGAACTCGGTTGAACGACTACTGTATTAGGGTTTTCGCGTCCGATAGAATTTTCGTTCGAAAACTCAGATCGAAAAACTGTCAGACTTTACATTCACATATTTTGCGATACACGTAAGTTAGTAAAAATCAGTTTTATTTATTTTTCCGGACGAAATTTGGACTGTGAAGTCCCGACTTTTTATCGGATTTTGGAAAACGAATTATGCTTTCTGAGTAAGTGATTTATTTTTAATCTAATGGTCGAATTAGATTTCGTAAAAAATGTAGTCGTCTAAGAAAATAATTTCTCGATTTATATACGTCGTATTAGACCCGTAAAACGAGATATTTCGACTAAATATCCTCCCCCTAAACCGCCATTTTGGTGTGAGTCATCACCTTGATAGATCTTTTCTATTTTATGTTATATTTATCTAACACCTCATCACTTTCTCTCTTTCTTCTCCCTTCATGACCGCCACTCTCTTCTCTTCTCTCTCTCATCTCTCTCTTCCACCATTGTTAATCTTCTTCAAGCTTTCAAAGCTCCACAAGTTATTCATCTTCCGATCGATCTTATTTCCGAGTCCATAAACGTCAAGGTAAGAGCTTCCTCTATAGTTTGAACCGAACAAAATTCTTTTCCTTCAAGTCTTGTGATTTTCGAAAGTTTCAAGTAGATGTAGCATGATGTTCTATGATTAATACATGCTATTTTCATGCTGAAGATTGGATTTCTATGGTTAGAATTTAATAAAAATCATCCTTCTAAATTCTTTGCTAATACCGAAATTTATGTAAAAATTATAGTGAAGATTTAGTTCGATTTTAGATGATTGTTTTGTGGATTTGTGTTCTATGGATTAGTAGATGAGTGTATGAATGAATTGGTAATAATCTAAAAATAAAAACCAAATAGTAAGAGAGAAAGAAGTGAGGTTTTGATGAAGTAAATCATGGAGTATTGATGAGGTAATATGATAAATGAGATGTAGTAAGATTGTAGATGAACATATAATTTAATGAGATTTTTCTAAAAATAAAATAGAAATAGTAAGAGACGAAGAAGCGTCGATAAGTTTAGTATGGATAATGATATAGGTTTATGGTTTGAATATTCGCTAATCTTAGTAGTTAATTAACGTTATTGGGAAGTTTGAACGAATTCTAAGAAAGTCGAGTTTTAAGTAAGAGACGAAGAAACGAGCTTAATTGTCGATCGAAAAGTCGAATAGGAAACTAATTTGATATTAGTGTTTGTTGTTGATTAATAAACGAGATTGTAGTTGACTATATTTCCATTCGAGAAATGAATATAGATGTTAGAAGATTGAAGTTAGAAGTTTGAAATGGAAATTGAATTGGAATTTGGTTTAGTAATTGATTAGTTGAAAAGGACGAGGAAATGCTCGTCGTTTATTTAATCAAGAGACGTGAAGTATTCACGACAAAGGAACGTGTGACTTAACTGTAATTTGTTAATAATTTCGTGAGCTTAAAGGTTGTATAGCATTGATCGAACCTAGGAAATCGTGCATCGAGTTTTATCGAACATTAGGGTTACCGCGGACTGTTTTGCGACCCTTTACGAAAACTGTCATAACTTTCTACTCGCTTAACAAAATCAAGATCCGTAAATTGGACAGTAAACTAAACATCCGTAGCTTTCTTTTGGTACCAATTTAATCCCCTGTTTCGCAGAAATCTGTTCTGTACCTGCTCCAGAGTTACTGTCTTGTGCAGAGATGTTCAAGAACCTAATTTCTTAAGTTGAATCCAATTTAACTAAGTTCTTTAAGTACTTATAAGTCGTTATGAGTTATTAACCTTCTTTATTAACTGACCTAAGTGTCGAGTAAAGGAACCGAGTTAGTTTCTAAATGAAATATGTTCCAGTCTCGTTTATTCGTTGATCAAAAGAATGTAGTTAAAGTGCAAAGGCCTAAAAGTCATAAACCGAATTCGATTTCCTTTTCTTTTATCGTCTCAACCGTTTATTAAAGTTTGATTATTTACGTTCAAAGGAGGAAGACGAGTTTAGAAGACAGGACGGAAGACAGAAGATGGAAGCTTTAGTTGTTTTGTAAATCGCCTAAGGTGGACTTTTCTATATATCAAATCAAATGAGCGATGCTCGAAAATGTTTACTTATCGCTTTATAACTGTGTTTTAAAGTGATTATCATGGCATGAAAATATTTTGTTTTATGTGAGTTCTTTTGTGCCTTTCTGAGTTAGCCAAAGGGGGCTAACTAATCGATCGGACCGCTGAGTTAATCGTAAGGGTTTTCCAGGGTTTAGTGTACATGGTAGCCGGTGTGTGTGGTACTCTGTTGGAGGTAGCCAGCCACAGTGAATAGAACGTACGTGGAAGAAGTTAACTCTTCCCTGGCGTTGAAACAGAAGTTGGGCAAGTTTAATGTAACATCTGTAAAGGCTTGCGCAAGCTATTGTGAAAAGAAAGAAAATGTTTAGTAGGCACGGGCATTTGATGAAAAACCCCGATGCGTTACTTTTAAGATGCCTGAATAATCTATGCTATTATGATATGTTTTCGGCAATGTGCCCACTAAGTATGTTTATACTTAGCCCTGCATATGTTTTATAAAATGTGCATTGTGTGTGTGTGTTAGCCTAGTGGTAGTGAGGTTAATGCCCGGGCCAAAGGTCACGGGTTCGAGTCCTCCATCATGCGGTATTTAAATTTCCTTGTAATATTGTTCAAAAAAAAGAGTGTAGACGACAACTCAACCTCCTGCTACGTCGACTCAACCAAAGAAGGAAAGAAAGGAAAGAGTTTCAGAAGTGTGAATTCTTTAAAGAAGAATTTTTGATTAAGTATGCCAAGTATGAATTTGATTGAAGTATAAGAGTTATACTTTGTGATATTATGTGAATTATGTGAAAGTATGAGTACTATACTTTGTGAAAGTATGTGAAATTATGTGATCTATAATTTCTTTTGATTAAGATGTTTTGTTGGCATGAGAATCTAGACAAATTCTAAGGCTTTCCCGATTCATTGAGAACATAGACGTTTAAGAAGCGTTGATTTCGAAATATTCAAGAGATGATCGGAACGAGAAGGACATAATAAAAGGAATCATAGTGAATAAACGAATGTCACATGCGTAAAGTGACATGAACACAGACTCGTTGGAGTCGACTTGTTTTTATAAATGAAAGCCATAAGAGCTTCCTTATTAAAGGAATTAAAATAAAGGATAATAAGATAATAAGTTAAAGAATGGAAAAATCTCGGAAATTCTTATGTTGTTTGAGTGCAATTTCTTAAAATTGCTAGATAATTAAGATAAGTTGTTGATTAAGTGTTGGCGATATTACAATTGAATAATGGAATTATTCTATTTGTAAATTAAGAAATTCCTTAAGAGGTGTTACTATCCTACCAGTCACTGATCCATGTCTCCCTAAAAAAACTTTTTAGGATAGCTACTAGACGTGTTGGACCACGAACGGCTATACCTCTAGGAGAGCGTTCCATCGTAGAGCAGATTATACATGAGTACCATGTTTACATGCACGACTCAGGTCATGACATAAGACAGCTTGTCAGCGACTCCGCTTCGCACTATTACCCGGCTAGATATTTTGTTGATGAACGGAAAGCTATGAAGGACCTTATCGGTCGACTGTCAAGGAATGGCAAGGATGGGCAAACAACATCGCCTGGTACTACCTCACTTTAATGGGAGACGCTGTAGAACCCATAGGAGACGCTGTAGAACCCACAAGAGACTTTATAGGATTCACCTTAACAATTCAGGCACGACATCTACAGAGTCGATACATTGTACCTGTTCTTATACTACCCCATTACCTTTACCGCTACATTCTGGTTGTTCCAAAACCAAGGTCACTCTTCGAGATGGACCCAGTGTTTGCCGAGTTAATAGAAATACCACCTATACCTGCTCCACTTAACAACTATCTTCCAGAGCTAGCCTCGCTTGTTGAGGAGGTGGGATCGACGTTAGACTTAGCTTGGTACGTCTTGGACCGAAGTTAGGAGACAGTTTGAGGCAGGACCATCAGGGGTCCCTTTCCCAGAGGCATACAAGCCTAGTTCGCACCATGAGCACCCGTTTCCTCCTAAGAAGCAGACTACAGCGACCAGCTTTGCCGGGTTCTGCACTTAGAGAGGACCGTCCCAGAGATACCTCCACCACCACCTCTAGTGCCAATGGACAGCACTGCGACTAAGGTTGGCAAAACACTTGCGTCAGTCTTTGGAGCAGACTTAGAGGAGGACCCTATGGGGGATCTTAAGGAGGTTTCGGTTGTAGAGGGCAGCGAGGACTCGACTGCAGCTTCTTGAGTAGTCAGTCCTAAAAGTATTAGTAGTTTTAAGATATTTTTTATATAGATCGGATCAATAGACTTCTTTTTGTAGTACTCTATGCGGATACGGAGTTTTTTTGGATCGTTTCCGTTCTAATACTTCCAGTAGGTACAGAAATGCAATTTGTTAGTGCATCCAGTACAATAGATAGGCAGTTAGCCTAGTTCAGACTAGTCATAGTCTGGTTTTGTATAAAGTCCTCGTTGGAGGCAAAGTCAGTATTCTTTTTGATGTATATATATATACTTACGACCCGTAAGTAGGCTTTGATCTTATGAAAGTTTCTTCTAAACGCGATTAGAAGAAAAAGTTTAGATGAATATTCTTGTTTAACTTGGGAATTTTAAAAGTTTAAAGAGCTAGTATCAGAGATAACTGTTTATTTTCCGTGAACTTGTTTAAGTTGGAAAAAGGGTTTAGTAAATAAGGGAATGCTTAAAAGCAAAAGTGCTAATGAGGATTCTTGTTTCCTATAGTTTCAAAATGCCGCCGAAAGTAGTTAACACAAGAAGAGAACCTGGTAGTCTTAGAGGACCTGGTAGAGGTCAAGGACAGCGTGGAAGCGAAAAAGAGCAAAGACACCAAGCAACCCATTCACTCCTGTTACCCCCACAACATCGTAACATTGAGGATTTATTCTTCAAAAGAAATCCACCTGTTTTAATGGATCCAGTAACCCAAGCGATGCTGAGCTTTGGGTACGATCTATAGAAAGAATCTTTAAGCTTCTTAGATATACTGATAAGGAGCGCCTGTCATGTGTTGCGTTTCAACTAGCCGGACCAGCTGGTTACTAGTGGAAGGCTAGGCAGAAAGTTATGCTGGCGGAGCAAATGGCTCAAATCACTTGGGAAGAATTTAAGGAGGCATTTTATGATAAATATGCATCCGATCAAGTGGATACCGAAGAGGAAATAGCAAAGAAGTTTCGTGGAGAACGTAAACATAAATTAGGAGTAGCATTAGCCAGTCACGAGGGACCGAGCTATACGGAAATACTAGGACGAGTCCTAGAAATAGAGGCAGTTGTGCCGGATAAAAGAAAGAGTGTAGCATCCATACCAACACCAACCCAGGCTCCAATTCAAAACCTTTCCAACAACAATAAAAACTATAAAGGAAAAAGGAAATGGGAATGAGGAAATAACAGTGGCTGCTATCAGCACTACAATGATCAGGGGAACCAGAGAGGAAATCAGCGAGGCTTTCAACAGCCTAACCAGAATTACAACTACGGTAAGAAGCCATGGCAAGGGAATAAACCACAAGAAAATAAACAATCAGGACAGTGGAAGGGAAATAATCCACAAGGACAGTTGCAAGGGCAGCAACGGAACAATAATCAAGGAGAAAACAACCAAGGAAAAATTATTCTTCCTACCTGTCCTAAGTGTAACAAGATGCATCCCGGTGCTTGTCAAGCAGGCACGGGTACTTGTTTTAAATGCGGGCAGATGGGACACATGAAGAGGTATTGCCCAAAGCCGTCTCAAACGGTGGAACCAAACCAATATGGTCAGCCCCAACCTTTAAGGGCAATTCAGGCTCAGACGCAGCAGCAGTATCAACAGCAGCAGAGTGCAAGGGCATTCATGATTAGGCAAGAGGTGCATGATGAGTCCATATTTCGTGTCTTTCTAGTGCCTGTTTTAGGTAGTTTCGATCGAGTCTTTTGTGTGTTTTGTCTTGTTTCTATGTCTGGGAGGACATATATTGGGCAAGAGGATGTTTGCTGCCTTGTAGGTGGAAGTTGGGCAAAACAGGGAAAAGAAGCAGCACTTCTGGAAGCAGGTCAGGGAGAACCATATTGGCCAAGACAGATAGGAGGAGTGTCGTGGTCAACAGGCGAAGTTTCTCTCCTAGGTCTAGAAGGATAAGGAAAAGATGATCTAACTTAAATATCTTTCCTTATCCGACTAGATTTAGGATCCGCAAGGGATCTCTTGGAGATAGATGTGACTTTCCTTGTTGGGGTCGAGCTTATCAAGTATTACTTGCATCCCAAGGTAGCTCGTGGATTCCTTCCATGTTAAGGACTAGGGGGCCCAAACCCTAAGCACTCTCCTATAAATATCAAAGCCCTGCTGCTGTATGTGAGGACGCCGTTTTTATGCTTTATTTTCCCTGTAATTATTCGAGAGTTGGTGAGGAGAAAAACAAGTCCTAAGGGCATACTTTATTTCGTATTTTCTTGATCGACACTTTTGGCCGAGTTTATTTTGCTGCACAGACTTCGTGAGTTTTAATATAGTGTTTATTATGTTCTTCAATTCATGTGTTTGTTATTTTATGATTATGTCTAGCTAAGTTTTTATACTTGGTCTGGGCAAGACGAGTTAAGTGTTAACCAATGCTTGAGAGGTCTAAATTGTGCTAGATAGTTGCATGCATGTGTTCCCATAATGTTAATGAGCTTGTTTTAATATGAGATAATACGGATAGGGGATTAATAGGCTGTTAATCACTTAGGAAATATTAGATCACCAATCAATTGGGGAGTAGGAGTGATTTCCAACATCTCCTTGATTTAGATCGATTAATATTAGAGGAAGGTGTCTACCCTATTGGGCTAGACGTGATGATTCCTTGTTAGGTCTTTCTAGAGATAAATGCTCCTTGGGCAAGAAACTGAACGATGACTCCGACAGAGATATTGCCCAAGGTAGGGAGCCGGCGGAGCATCGCCAATTAAGTAAGGATTGGTAAGGGAAGTGTGTGTTGAGGGCGTGACGAGTAAAAAGGGGTCTCAGCATTCAAGTCCTATAACTAACGATGCATGCATGTGATGAATATATTTGCACCAATGACCAAGCTAGAGTTTTCACTTAACAATGTCTAGATCCAGACCAAGTCCTTTTTATTATTGATCAAGTTCTTTGTCTACTTTTCAGTGTTTAATTGAGTTCTCGAATTGAGCAAGAGAGCCCTAGTGACCAAGATAGCAAAAACCAACTTTTCTGAACAGGTGGAGGAGGTTTCAAGAGATAGTAACATTCAACTCCTTGTGGATCGACCCTGTACTTACTTGCTAACTATATAGCTGTGAGAATAGGCTACAAATTCATTTTGAGAGTGCGAACGATAGCCTCGTCAGTGCACAATAGGGACAAGGGAAATTTGGCAGGTATTGGCCGAACTTCCTAATTACTTTGTCATAATTTGCTCATACCAGAGTTCTACATTTGTTTATTTTAGTGCCTGTTGATACTATAGAAGTAAAACCAGAGCGCGCTAATCATGGAATGAGAATAACCATGCTTTAGGAGAAATTATCGTCACTTCCTTAGTTTTGCTCGAATAGAGAATTTGATTTAGGATCTTTTAAAGATCATAGCAAGCGATCTGAACGTAATGAAAATGTTCGACGCAGTATAATCCATGGGATGGATCAATTATCTATTAACTACGCCATTCTGTATGGAGCATAGGCCAAAGGAGTTAGAAGAACTTAAGATCCAATTGCAAGAGTTATTAGATCATGGTTTCATTAGACCGAGTGTTTCACCTTGGGAAGCACCTGTTTTGTTCGTCAGAAAGAAGGATGGTTCTATGAGGATGTGCATAGACTATCGAGAGTTAAATAAAATCACCCTTAAGAATAAGTATCCTTGCCAAGAATAGAAGACCTCTTTGATCAGCTTAAAGGCGCAGGTGTCCTTTCGAAAATAGACTTAAGATCTGGGTATCATCAATTGAAAAAAAATCAAACCCAAGGATATACCTAAGACTGCATTCCGAACCAGATATGGCCATTACGAATTCTTAGTTATGCCATTTGGTTTGACTAACGCTCCCGCAGTATTCATGGATCTCATGAATTGAGTTTTTCACCCGTACTTAAAAAAATTCGTCTTAGTATTCATTGACGACATTCTCATTTACTCCAAGAATGAGAAGGAACACGAAGAACACCTGAGGATAGTGTTGAAAACACTTAGAGCTGAGAAACTCTATGCCAATTTCAGTAAGTGCGAGTTTTGGCTAAAGGAAGTAATGTTTCTTGGACATATAGTATCAGCGGAAGGTATCAAGGTAAATTTTGCCAAGGTAGAGGCAGTACGCAATTGAAAATCACCCACGAGTCCTAATGGAATTAGGGTTTCTTAGGTTTTAGCTGGCTATTATAGACGTTTTATATAGGGATTTTCTACAATTACTAGACCGATAATGCAACTGCTCTGGAAGGAAAACAAGTGTAAATGGACTGATGAATACGAGACAAGTTTTCAAACACTTAAGGAAAAGTTGACCACCGCACCCGTCTTAGCTCTTCCAGAAGCAAATAAGGAATACGTAGTATATACTGACGCATAAAAAAAAATGGATTAGGATGTGTTTTGATGCAAGAAGGAAAGGAAAGAGTTTATGCTTCACGACAATATAAACCCCATTAAGTCGATCATCCAACCCACGACTTAGAACTAGTAGCCGTTGTGCATGCGTAGAAAATTTGGAGACACCATCTCTATGGTGTTAGGGTTGAGATTTTTACGGACCATAAGAGTTTGAAGTACTTCTTCGACCAAAAGGAATTGAACATGAGACAAAGACGATGGCTCGAATTAGTCAAAGATTATGATTGTAGTATCAATTACCATCCAGGAAAAGCAAACGTAGTAGCAGATACGCTGAGTCGCAAGACTCCAACCAAGTTAGGGTGTCTCTTTATCGAGGAAGAAACTCTTGTACGAGAATTTGAGAAAATGGACTTAGAAATGCTCGATCTACCTGAAACGATAACACACCATATAGCAGTACTCGTAGCTACACCGGATTTATGGGAAAGGATCATAAGTGCTCAGAAAAAGGACGAGTTGATTGAGAAGCTTTGACTAAGGATAAGAACGTATAAACCAGACGGTTTTTCCGAAGCACCAGATAATGCGATTTTATTTGAAGGCAGACTTTGTATCCCTGAAGACGATAAATTGAAGAACGATATCATGAGTGAGGCTCACGATACGCCATATACCGCGTACCCAGGGAGTACGAAGATGTATCCAGATTTAGAAAAGGATTTCTGGTGGTACGGATTGAAACGAAATATTACCTCATTTATAGAACGATGTTAGGCTTACCAACAAGTGAAAGCTTTATACCAACAACTGCAAGGAATGTTGCAACCATTAAGTATTCCAACGTGAAAGTGGGAAGATATGGCCATAGATTTTGTGACGGGTTTGCCCAAGTTTAGAAAAGGAAATACTGCCATCTGGGTTAGTTTTTGATAGGCCCACAAAATCGGCTCACTTTTTACCAATCCCAAATTACCTTTGGATCAGAGAAATTGGCACAGTTGAATATCCGTGAGATTGTACGTCTGCATTGAATACCAAAGTTAATAACGTCTGATAGAGATGCCAAATTCACTTCAAAGTTTTGGATCACTATGCAGAAGGAGTTAGGTACCAACACTTAGTTTAGTACGCTTTATCACCCCTAAATGGATGGACAATCCGAGAGAACGATTCAAATACTCGTAGATACGTTGGGAACGATAGTATTAGATCGAAGTGCAAGCTGAGAGAATATTTTGCTGTTAATCGAATTGCTTACAACAATAGTTATTAGACAACGATAAGTATTGCGCCTTACGAGGCCTTGTATAGAAAGAAGTATAGATAACCGCTTTAATATGATGAGGTAGGTGAAAGGAAAAATCTAGAACTAGATTCACTCAGTGAAGTGATAGATAAATTCTTTCGTCAGATTCGAACCAAAGAGAAGGAAGTCTAGAAGTGACGAAAATCTTAAGCAATGTATGTCAATCTGACTTAAATTTAGAAAATGAGGACAAGACTTTCCTCATGATTATCCTTCTAAGGATAATATTATTAATTTCATGTCAAGTATAAAGCTCAGACAAAGATTTATATGATTAGTAGATATCTTGAAAAGATAGTTTCCAATGTGTATAGATTGGCTTTGTCGCCAAGTCTATGGAATGTTTATTATGTTTGTGTATCTCATTTGAGAAAGTACGTGTTCGATTCTAAAACATGTGATAAGTTATAAGTTATGAAGAAAGACCGCAATCGATCTTGGATCGAAAAGTACGAGAGTTAAGAAGCAAGTCAACGCAGTTAGTAAAAGTATTATAGAATCACCACGGGCAAGAAAAAGCCAGGTGAGAACTCGAAGAAGAGATGAGAAAGAAATACCCCGAACAGTTAAAAGAAGATATGTAAATTTCGGGACGAAATTTCTTGTTAGAGGGGTAGGATGTAATATCCCAGATATTTTCTTCCGACGAGAAATAAAAATTTAATTATTAATTAAGACTTTGCACACCTAAGTTAAGGATTTTCAATTCTAAGACTAACGGTGAATCCGTTTCTGAAAATAAATTCCAGAAGTCGGTTGAACGACTACTGTATTAGGGTTTTCGCGTCCGATAGAATTTTCGTTCGAAAACTCAGATCGAAAAACCGTCAGACTTTACATTCACTTATTTTGCGATACGAGTAAGTTAGTAAAAATCAGTTTTATTTATTTTTCCGGACGAAATTTGGACTGTGAAGTCCCGACTTTTTATTGGATTTTGGAAAACGAATTATGCTTTCCGAGTAAGTGATTTATTTCTAATCTAATGGTCGAATTAGATTTCGTAAAAAACGTAGCCGTCTAAGAAAATAATTTCTCGATTTATATACGTCGTATTAGACCCGTAAAACGAGATATTTCGACTAAATATCCCCCCCCTAAACCGCCATTTTGGTGTGAGTCATCACCTTGATAGATCTTTTCTATTTTATGTTATATTTATCTAACACCTCATCACTTTCTCTCTTTCTTCTCCCTTCATGACCGCCACTCTTCTTTCTTCTCTCTCTCATCTCTCTCTTCCACCGTTGTTAATCTTCTTCAAGCTTTCAAAGCTCCACAAGTTATTCATCTTCCGATCGATCTTATTTCCGAGTCCATAAACGTCAAGGTAAGAGCTTTCTCTATAGTTTGAACCGAACAAAATTCTTTTCCTTCAAGTCTTGTGATTTTCGAAAGTTTCAAGTGGATGTAGCATGATGTTCTATGATTAATACATGCTATTTTCATGCTTAAGATTGGATTTCTATGGTTAGAATTTAATAAAAATCATCCTCCAAAATTCTTTGCTAATACCGAAATTTATGTAAAAATTATAGTGAAGATTTAGTTCGATTTTAGATGATTGTTTTGTGGATTTGTGTTCTATGGATTAGTAGATGAGTGTACGAATTAATTGGTAATAATCTAAAAATAAAAACCAAATAGTAAGAGAGAAAGAAGTGAGGTTTTGATGAAGTAAATCATGGAGTATTGATGAGGTAATATGATAAATGAGATGTAGTAAGATTGTAGATGAACATATAATTTAATGAGATTTTTCTAAAAATAAAATAGAAATAGTAAGAGACGAAGAATCGTCGATAAGTTTAGTATGGATAATGATATAGGTCTATGGTTTGAATATTCGCTAATCTTAGTAGTTAATGAACGTTATTGGAAAGTTTGAACGAATTCTAAGAAAGTTGAGTTTTAAGTAAGAGACGAAGAAACAAGCTTAATTGTCGATCAGAAAGGCGAATAAGGAAACTAATTTGATATTAGTGTTTGTTGTCGATTAATAAACGAGATTGTAGTTGACGATATTTCCATTAGAGAAATGAATATAAGAAGTTAAAAGATTAAAGTTAGAAGTTTGAAATGGAAATTGAATTGGAATTTGGTTTAGTAATTGATTAGTTGAAAAAGACGAGGAAATGCTCGTCGTTTGTTTAATCAAGAGACGTGAAGTATTCACGACAAAGGAATGTGTGACTTAACTGTAATTTGTTAATAATTTCGTGAGCTTAAAGGTTGTATAGCATTGATCGAACCTAGGAAATCGTGCGTCGAGTTTTATCGAACATTAGGGTTACCGCGGACTGTTTTGCGACCCTTTACAAAAATTGTCATAACTTTCTACTCGCTTAACGAAATCAAGATCTGTAAATTGGAAAGTAAACTAGACATCCGTAGCTTTCTTTTGGTACCAATTTAATCCCTTGTTTCGCAGAAATCTGTTCTGTACGTGCTCCAGAGTTACTGTCTTGTGCAGAGATGTTCAAGAACCTAATTTCTTAAGTTGAATCCTTTTTAACTAAGTTCTTTAAGAACTTATAAGTCGTTATGAGTTATTAACCTTCGTTATTAACTGACCTAAGTGTTGAGTAAAGGAACCGAGTTAGTTTCTAAACGAAATATGTTCCAGTCTCGTTTATTCGTTGATCAAAAGAATGTAGTTAAAGTGCAAAGGCCTAAAAGTCATAAACCAAATTCGATTTCCTTTTCTTTTATCGTCTTAACCGTTTATTAAAGTTTGATTATTTACGTTCAGAGGAGGAAGTCGAGTTTAGAAGACAGGACGGAAGACAGAAGACAGAAGCTTTAGTTGTTCTGTAAATCGCCTAAGGTGGGCTTTTCTATATATCAAATCAAATGAGTGATACTCGAAAATGTTTACTTATCGCTTTATAACTGTGTTTTAAAGTGATTATCATGGCAATACTTTGTTTTTTGTGAGTTCTTTTGTGCCTTTCTGAGTTAGCCAAAGAGGGCTAACTAATCGATCGCACCGCTGAGTTAACCGTAAGGGTTTTCCAGGGTTTAGTGTACACGGTAGCCGGTGTGTGTGGTACTCTATTGAGGGGTAGCCAGCTGCGGTGAATAGAACGTACGCGGAAGAAGTTAACTCTTCCCCGGCGTTGAAACAGAAGTTGGGCAAGTTGAACGTAACATCTGTAAAGGCTTGCACAAGCTATTGTGAAAAGAAAGAAAATGTTTAGTAGGCACGGGCATTTAATGAAAAACCCCGATGCGTTACTTTTAAGATGCCTGAATAATCTATGCTATTATGATATGTTTTCGGCAATGTTCCCACTAAGTATGTTTATACTTAGCCCTGCATATATTTTATAAAATGTGCAGGTTGAGTGACCGGAGCGGCGGAGGTTGAGTAGAAGGTTGTGAATAGAGAAGAACAGTAGGGTTCTAGTTTTACGTTTTTCGCTGCCAAACTCTTTTTGTGACAATGTATATCTTTTTGGGTCTAAGTCTCGTACTTTGAACTTAGTTTCTTTTGAGAACAACTCTATCGAGCGATCCTTCGAGGTCGACTCTCTTTCTTTTTTAATAAAGTCTGTTCATAGATATCAGTTGTTGTTTAGTTTTTGTGTTTATTTATTTTATTCCCCCTTCTTTCTCGCTTCTTTAAACCAATCCCTAGTCGCACCCCGGTTTTGCCGTCCCTCCGGATTTTGGGCTGTGACATGTATATAACATAACGGTCTAAGTTTCGTTTTGAACTTAGTTTACTTTTGAGAACAACTATGTCGAGCGACCCTTCAAGGTCGACTCCTTTTATATAATGAAGTCGGGTTCATAGTAATTATTCTGTTTTAATTGTCTGTTTATTTACTTAATTCTCCCTTCTTCCCCGCTTCTTTAATCCAACCCCTAGTCGCACCCCGACTTTTCCGTCCCTCGGAATTTGGGGTTGTGACAGGAAAATAGGTTCATGGGGACAATTACGACATCTCTAGATTATATCTATTTTTTTAGAAGATAATATACTATGTACATACACATTATCGACTGAATTATGCATTGTGGTACTATTTTTTAACTCAATACATTGTAATTTTTTTTAAGTTGGATAATTGATAGAAGTACTTTACAAATATCTCGAACATCATTTTTATTATGATTGAGTACTTTACGAAATGACTTGGAAATTGCTTGTAAAAGAAGCTTAGATATAAGGGTTAAGAAAATGATGATGATGATGAACAATAAGCTAAGTAATATGCAAGATTTGAAATTTCAAATTGTAACTTGATTGCAAATTTAAATAACAAATTCCAAAAGTGTAATTGTAGTTTAACTTATATACTAATTATAATTTTTTTTAATTCTTGCAGGGTGTCCACATTCGACTTAAATATAAGGTTGAATGGTGATATTGATAATTTTGCATGAAAATTTCAGGTAAACAAAACATATTTGGTCTCAAATGTAGAGATTAGAAAGGTTGATAAAAGGTATCTGAGTATACATTTAGAAAAAACAATTGATTAAATCTAAAAAAAAAATATAGTCATGAGTGAAAAATGAAAAGTATTATTCATTTCAAGATAAATTACAATTTCGTTCAGTTCAAAGATAAAGAAAGAAGAAGTATTTCATAAATCTCAAAGACCTACTTTTCCTTATTATTTTCTAATTGGGACATATTAGTATTTGGATGTTTATACTAGGCATATGTTTATCCAACTCTGGTAAAAATTAAAGATAGTTAGATGGCAGCAAGTCCATTGTCTATATGATAAATTTATATATTTTGTTGTTATTTTTATTTATTTATTTTGGTAAAAAGAAAAACAATAAATTGTTTTATTTTAAATAAATTTCAAATGATATATACTCCCTTCATTCACGATATCGTTGCCATTTTACCGTTTTCGTCTATACTACAATATACTTGACTTTTTTTTATTTTAGTAGTAGGGTTCACATAATACATCATCTTCTCAATCATATATTCCCTACTATTTATAGTTACCCCACTAAGTATCATACTCACTACTACCTAATACTACCCACCTATTTCTTAAAACATGTGCAGTTCACAATGGGACAAGGATATCGTGGACGGAGAGAGTATTATATTCATAAACAAATTTAATAACTTTTATTTCTTATATTTATGAAAATCAATATATGAACATATATGCCTTGGAAGATATGGCTACAGACAAGGGATATATGTTAAAGCAAATTGTATGACAAAATTTAGTGATGGTTATAAATTTTCAAGTAAACCTCATTCATAATTATATATTTTTTTAAATGAACATTGATGAACCCATATTTGTGTCCATCTTTTCTTGTGTTTTTCTTGTGTTTTTAGTCTTTATCGAGTCAACATGTGTCTGGGAGGATTATGTGCAGGGAAGAACAGGTGGATGCTGGGCAAATCCGATGGAAAATCTGTTGTTGAGATGGTGATACGAAGCGAATGGGCATAAGGCTGGAAGCTTGTAGCTGGGCAACATCAAAATATCCAATTTACAAGTCAGGAAGTACCTCCCCATATCCTTGAAGCCAACAGATAGAGTACTCGGATGATTCAGGATCTTGGTCAAGACAGGAAGCAATTCAGGATGCAGACGATAAAGGGCAGGAACAGAGTCGGACCAGGAGCAGCAGAATTCTTTTCCTTCAAGGAAGAGGATAAGGATTAGATACTTCTTTCCTTATCCTAGCCGAGCTTAATCAAAGAAGATATTCACCACGCAAGGAAAGAAGAATCGTGTATGCTTGGATAAGAGAGAAAGGCGGATGTGATATGCATGGAAGAATCCTTCACCAACAAAGAAACTTCCCTAAACCCTAAATTTCCATCGCTTACATATATATGGCTGACTCCATTATGTGAGAGAGAGATCTTAGCCCTGTTTCTAGTGAGTTTAATAGTTTAGTTCTACATCTTAATTCGAGTGGAAGTGAGGAAGAAACAAGTCCTACGGGCAATTTACTTTTATTTCGTATTTTTACTGCTTTAAGTTTAGTTGTTGGCGTGAAGCCAAGACCTTGGTTGCTGACTACGCTTTTGGGCAGCAACCCGTTTCCAGATTTATGCTAAGTATGTTTACCTTTATTTGCTTTGTGTTCTTATTTAATATTATGTCTAGCTAAGTTTATTGTTTGGGTTGGATGTAGATGAAGTGATTCTAAATTACTCGTTCAAACTCGTGAGGTCTAATTGGTTAAGTTCGTTAATTAATTTTGTTCCCGAAACAGTTAGGATTAATTCTAGACTTAGTTGATATTGACATATGATTGATCACCATCTAGATATTGATATTAAGTCATTAACAAGAATTGGGATTTAACTCGAGAGTGTCTTTCGTGCCCAAGAAGGTAAAGAGTATTGGAGAGCAGTCGATATTGACCTACCTCTTGGCTGTCTTCGGTCTGTTTATTCTTAATGCCTGTTGGGCAGCATCGTTACTGAAGTGTCTTCGTGACTTTGTTAATCAAGAGAGGAGATCTTGCCTTCTAGTCAAGATCTGTATAATTTATTAGACATAGGCTAAGTGTGTTTATATCGTGACTTCGTGACCTTAGGGTATAAACTACTCTGGTCTTAAACCAAGTAATAAAATCAGTTAATTGAATATCTTTGCATCAATGAACGAGTGATGAGTAATTAGGATCATGGATTCGAAATCCAATCCAAACTCTTTTGTTATTTGATATTGTTACTTGTTGAGTACAGGTTATTTAGATACTTCGTGACCAAAACCCTTTTGTTGAACAACATCGGAAGAACAGATTACACCAGGTCCCTTGGGTACGATTCCACTTGCCGCTGACTACTACCTTTTTAGACAAGAGGTGTTTATAAATATTATTTGTACGAAGTGTGTGACGACAATGCTCTGTCAAATTAGCGCCGTTGCCGGGGACTTGGTTTTAAGCTAGTTTGTTCTTCTAGCTTGAGTTGAGCACGGTTTATGCCCAAGCCACATCTACGGAGTGACGGAGATCCACAAGATCACGGTGCTTCCCTGGAGGTGATAGCTAGGAGAAATCGAGTAGAACAACGCAAGAAGAAGAGAGATCTGGAGGAAGGCGTCAACGAACCTTCAGAGTCGCAAAGCTTGACAGACGACCAGGATACTGAGCAAGAAGTCAAATCTTGCTCAACAACAAGTACAGATAGTGAGAAGTCAACATCCAGTTCAGAAGCAGAAACATCAACAATCATGGCAGGAACACCGGAGAGAACCATCCGTCAGATCATGTTCCCTGACAACAAGGGAATCAGACTATCAAGTATCCAGTTGTCCACCATCAATGGCAATTGGGAGCTCAAGCACTCGCTGATACACATACTGCCCAAGTACAGCGATCATCCTGGAAAAGACCCCCAAACTCATCTTCAAAACTTTGAGATGGCGATTAGCACAGTAAGGAACAATGCCACTACTACCAGGAACAATGGGGATAGATAAGTTATTAGGAACGATGCTGAAGTTATGAGGAACCAAGATGCTGCCCAAGACACCTTTCCTGACTACGTAAGGTTGCTCACGTTCCCGTTCTCACTTCTTGGCGGGGCACGTGAGTGGCTTTACACCTTGCCAGAGGGAAGCATTGACACATGGAACAAGATGCAGCAGGCCTTTCTTGACAAATATATACCCGTTGGCCGGATACAAAATGGGAGGAATGCTATTACATTGATCAAGATGGGGGGAAATGCGTCATTATACGACTATTATGAAAGGTTCAAGAAGTTGTTGGCGAGATGTCCTCAACATCGAATTAAGGATATTGATTTGATTGAGCATTTCTTGAAGGGATTAAGGGCATCAGAGAGGAAGTATATAATTATAGCGTGTGGAGGAGCAATAGTCGATCAACTACCATCTGAAGTGTTCAAGAAAATAGCCGCCATGGCTGAACAATCACGAGATGAAGATGATATTCCAAGAGGGGGGTATGAAGGCAGAAAAGGAAACCAAGACAACTTGGTCTGTACCATGAAAGACTTCATGACCAAGATGTCTGGCCAAATGGAGGATTTGAAGAAGAAGGTAGATGGCAAGGAAGTTCAAAGAGCTGCGAAGAGATGTGAAGTATGCCAGGCAACATGACATGTCACCTCAGAATGTCCCAGTTGGTTCGTGGAAGAAGGAGAAGAGGTAAAGGCAATAGGTCAAAACCAGCAAGGCGGTGGGCAACAAAGGTTTTAGTATAGCAATAACAACAACTATGGCAACAACTACGGCTATAGACAGAATCAGCACGAGAACCTGAGGTATGGCAACAATTATTACCAAATGCCTCCTGCCCACCAACAACCGCAGCAGCCTGTTCAGCAGCAACATGTACCTCCACCTCAACAACAGCCTCAACAACAAAATAACTATGTGCCTCCACATCGAGAACCAGCAAAGACGGAGTTCATGAAGGAGACCATTGATAGGTTTACCGACGAGAACCAAAGGCTAAGGAGAGACTTCGAGAACTTCCAACTAGAAAGTCGAGGATAATCCAACAACCTTCAAGCTCAATTGATTCATATCAACCAAACCTTGTCAAGGTTGGTAGATGACAAGCCAGGAAGACTTCCTACCAAGGTAGAAGTCAACAAGGAGCAAGTCAATGCTGTAACATTGCGCAACGGGAAGAACTTGCCAGAGATGTTGCCCAAGACCCAACCTAAGGAACCAACTCGAGTAGAGGAAACTAAAATGAGCTCAGGAGATATCAATGACATCTACGAGGAGTTGAAGGCAAAGCGTGAAGAAGGGATAAAGGCCAACAAGAACCCAGTCTTTGATAATGAGGAGGATGAAGCCTTGTTTGATTACGTGAAGATGAAAAGATCTAAGCTGGGATTTGACAAAGATGACGTGATGTTGGAATTTTTGAAGGCTGAGAAAGAAGCAGAGGCTTTGGCTAAGAGGACTGTTCCTAGCACCACTAAGGCCAAGATCCCGTATCCAAGACGTTTTGCCCGCGATCGTGATCAGAAGGAGTTGGAGGACATGATGGAGGTGTTCAAGAAAGTGGAGATCAACCTGCTGTTGTTGATGGCATTACAATTTATGCCAAAGTGTGCAAAATTTTTGCGAGAGATGTGCTTGAAGAAGACTATGTACCCAGATAATGCCCGTTTCCATGTGGAGAATGTGTCAGCACTAATGAATTCCCATATCCCGACCAAGAAGAGGGATCCTAGCATGTTCGCCATCCCATGCACGATTGGTACTACGTCAATACCCAAGGCGATGCTTGATCTTGGAGCTTCGATAAATGTGATGCCAAGAGCCATGTTCGACGAGATGAGATTTGGACCTCTTTCTCCTACATGTGTTGCCATCCAATTAGCAGATTTATCCACAGTCTACCCCGATGGAGTGTTGGAGGACGTGTTGGTCAAAGTGGGGGATCTTTTGTTCCCAGCCGACTTCTATGTTCTTGACATGGGAAAGAAAGCAATCAAGAATCTAGTGATCTTGCTCGGGAGGCCATTCTTGAGGACATCATGTACCAAGATTGATTGCGATATGGAGAAGTTGACAGTTCAAGTAGCGGGAGAAGTAGTAGAGTTCGATGCTTATATGCAAAATTAGGATGATGCCCTAGAACACCTGAACACCCTTAGTGCATGTGGAAAGTAAGTGGAGACATTGAATAGCTTAAGTTGTTTCGTAGAAGACAATGAAGATGCAATCCAGGCAGAATTCAACCTAATTCAGGATCTTGACCTGGATCCTGATCAGCATGAGGATAATGAGGAAGATGGTGCCTTGATGCAATTCTACGAAGGAGATGAGTACGAGAGTGAAAAAGATTTTTGGGAAGAATCAGTCTATGGACATAGCTTTGATTCCACCGACGTGGACTACCCCACGGATGAAGATGAGGACCAGAATTTAGGGGACCGAAAAACCCTTGATGAGTTTGATGAAGAACTCGAGGAGTTACCACATAATGAGACTGAAGAGTTAGTAGAGGAATTTTGGCAACAAACAGTTCTTGAGGAGGATGCCAGCTTATAAATAGAAGAGGATCTTGCCCAGAACGAAGAACCAACACATGTGGAGGAATGCAGTTATGCAAGGATTCCGGGCAACATGCAGCCTCAGGGGTTCGAACCACTCAACATCCCTGAGTTGAAACCGGAGGACAGATTGATGCCATCATTACAAAAAGCCCCTACATTGGAGTTGAAACCTTTGCCCAAGCACCTGAAGTACATATATCTTGGTAAGAATGAGACCTTGCCCGTGATCATATCATCAGAGTTATCAAGCATGGAGGAGGTCAGAGTTGGTGAGGTGTTGAGCAAGTACAAGGAGGCATTAGGGTGGACGTTGGCTGACATCAAGGGCATTAACCCTTTAGACTGTGTTCATCATATTTTACTTGAGGAGGATGCTGCCCACGTACGAGATCCACAAAGGAGATTGAATCCAGCCATGAAAGAAGTGGTGATGAAGGAGATAATTAAGCTTCTAGACTTGAGAATCATCTACCCCGTGTCCGACAGCCGGTGGGTGAGCCTTGTGCACGTGGTGCCCAAGAAGTCAGGAATCCAAGTTGTTGAGAACGACAAGAACGAGATGGTGGCCATGAGACTACAAACTGGATGGCGAGTGTGTATAGACTACCGAAAGCTCAACCAAAAGACGAAGAAAGACCATTTTCCTTTGCCCTTTATCGACGAGATGCTTGAGAGGTTAGCCGGTAATGACTACTACTGCTTTCTTGACGGTTATTCTGGTTACATGCAGATCTGGGTTACTGACGAGGATCAAGGCAAGACCACATTCACGTGCCCATTTGGCAGATTTGCATATAAGAGGATGCCGTTCGGATTATGCAATGCACCAGGGAGATTTCAAAGGTGTATGATGCACATTTTTTCAGACCTTCGTGAAGAGTGTATCGAAGTCTTCATAGACGACTTTACCGTCTACGGCAAGACCTTTGAATCATGCCTCAACAACCTGGATCGAGTCTTGAAGAGATGTGTTGAGAAGAGCCTTGTGTTGAACTATGAGAAATGCCATTTTATGGTAAAAGAAGGAATCGTTTTGGGGCATGTCATCTCAGGAAAAGGTATTGAGGTGGATAAAGCAAAGATCGACATTATTGCCAAGTTACCATACCCAAGAATGGTGAAGGAGTTGAGAGGATTTCTAGGGCATGCTGGATTCTATAGAAGATTTGTCAAGGACTTTGCCAAGATCGTCCAACCATTGATGAGACTACTTCAAAACGAAGTACCATGCCTTGAAGGAGAACTTGATCACTGCCCCCATCATCCAACCTCCGGATTGGGGGATGCTTTTTGAGTTAATGTGTGATGCCAGTGGTTATGCCGTAGGAGCAGTTCTTGGGCAAAAGTGCGGAAATGAGAGCTATGTCATCTATTACGCATCCAAGACGTTGAACCCAGCCCAATGTAACTATGCTACTACGGAAAAGGAGTTGTTGGCCATTGTCTTTGCCTTTGAGAAGTTTAGATCCTACTTGCTTGGAGGCAAGACCATAGTGTACACGGACCATACGGCGTTGAAGTACTTATTGAGCAAGAAGGAGTCCAAGCTAAGATTGATTAGATGGATTCTTTTGTTGTAGGAATTTGACATAGAGATCAAGGATAAGAGTGGTGCCCAGAATCAAGTTGTCGACCACTTAAGTCGAATCCTCCAGCCAGACGATGGGGTGCCGATCAAGGAGACCTTTCCCGACGAGCACCTGAGTCTTGCCCAAGATGAACCATGGTTTGCTGATATGGTGAATTACTTGGTGACTGGAGATCCCCTCCGATCTTGGGCGTTATCAAAGAAACAAGCTTAAACATTAGAGTCGTTTCTACATTTGGGACGAACCATATTTATGGAAGGAATGTGCGGATAAGATAATAAGGAGGTGTGTCCATCTTTTCTTGTGTTTTTAGTCTTTATCGAGTCAATATGTGTCTGGGAGGACATGCAAGTCGAGAGATTATGTGCAGGGAAGAACAGGTTGATGATGGGTAAATCCGATGGAAAATCTGTTGTTGAGATGGTGATACGATGCGAATGGGCATAGGGCTGGAAGCTTGTAGCTGGGCAACATCAAAATATCCAATCTACAAGTCAGAAAGTACCTCCCCATATCCTTGAAGCCAACAAATAGAGTACTCGGAGGAGCCAGGATCTTGGTCAAGACAAGAAGCAATTCAGGATGCAGACGATAAAGGGCAGGAACAGAGTCGGACCAGCAGCAGCAGAATTCTTTTCCTTCAAGAAAGAGGATAAGGATTAGATACTTCTTTCCTTATCCTAGCCGAGCTTAATCAAAGAAGATATTCACCACGCAAGGAAAGAAGAATCGTGCATGCTTGGATAAGAGAGAAAGGCGGATGTGATATGCATGGAAGAATCCTTCACCAACAAGGAAACTTCCCTAAACCCTAAATTTCCATCGCTTATATATATATATGGCTGACTCCATTATGTGTGAGAGAGATCTTAGCCCCGTTTCTAGTGAGTTTAATAGTTTAGTTCTGCATCTTAATTTGAGTGGAAGTGAGGAAGAAATAAGTCCTACGGGCAATTTACTTTTATTTCGTATTTTTACTGCTTTAAGTTTAGTTGTTGGCGTGAAGCCAAGACCTTGGTTGCTGACTACGCTTTTGGGCAGCAACCCGTTTCCAGATTTATGCTAAGTATGTTTACCTTTATTTGCTTTGTGTTCTTATTTAATATTATGTCTAGCTAAGTTTATTGTTTGGGTTGGATGTAGATAAAGTGATTCTAAATTACTCGTTCAAACTCGTGAGGTCTAATTGGTTAAGTTCGTTAATTGATTTTGTTCCCAAAACACTTATGATTAATTCTAGACTTAATTGATATTGACATATGATTGATCACCATCTAGATATTGATATTAAGTCATTAACAAGAATTGGGATTTAACTCGAGAGTGTCTTTCGTGCCCAAGAAGGTAAAGAGTGTTGGAGAGCAGTCGGTATTGACCTACCTCTTGGCTGTCTTGGGTCTGTTTATTCTTAATGCCTGTTGGGCAGCATCGTTACTGAAGTGTCTTCGTGACTTTGTTGATCAAGAGAGGAGATCTTGCCTTCTGGTCAAGATCTGTAAAATTGATTAGACATAGGCTAAGTGTGTTTATATCATGACTTCGTGACCTTAGGGTATAAACTAATTTTTTGTGATACCCCGAGTTTTTATACCTTTAGAGAGCGTGTAATTAACCGAGTGAGTTAAAAGATGAGAATTTAGGAGTAAAATTTTTCTTTTCTAAACGAAGAGAATTGAATAAAACGTTTAAATTACTTGTGAATCTTGTGTGAATTTATCTGTTCTATTTATCTGAGATGATGATGATGTGATATGCTTGTTGTGTTGTTTATATGAAAATGAGTATGAGATTAAATTTCGGAAAAATCCCGAGAAGTTTGTTTGATTGAGATAACGTAACGTTAATCGCCGAGAAATATGTTTACGCCGATGAACCTAGAATAGAATTGAATTAGAACCTTCGAACTTAGAATTTCATTTAAGATCACTGAGATAGGGTAAGAACTTATCCGAGAATTGAGAAGAGTAATGGGAAGTTAATCTTTAAAAGGATTAATAAACGGGTTAATAAGCCGACTAAATTCTTTTAAGATTTAAAGGACTAAAATGATCGAAACCCTTAATCTTTTAAATTGAGACGTGAAATAGGGTTGAAATGCTTAGTGTTGGAAGTGCGACGAGAAGAGGTTAGACCCGTTAATAGCACAAAAAGGAATTAATACGAATCGTTTTATCCGGAAAACCTTTATGACCGGGTAATTAACACTCGTAACGACACGACGAAGACACGTGTCATCCACCTCTCACTCCCTCACGCCACCTCACACTACCTACAAGCTATACCTAGATGTCATCATAGCTACTCTCTAGAAATGACCAACATACTTAGTAAATTGTGAAACTAAAGTATGCATGCAATTAACATCACATCAACCTATCTATTCATGTCTTAATACAATTTCCAACATAACATTTTATTCCTTTTGTTGGATTTCAAACTCTTACACCTAAGGTAAAGAAGAAAAACACATTCATTCACTCCATCTATCTCTCTCTCATTCGATCTCTCCCTCTCTCCAAGCAAGAAAGAAAAAAAAAACTCTCAAACTCTCCAAACTCTCTCTACTCTCTCGGCAATCTCCCTCACACACACATACTTTGATTTTTCTTTACATGCAACCATGTATTCAAGCTCCCCATCCATGGAAATGAAGTAGAAAGTATCAATCTCCATTCATTTCATCCATATTCTCAAGAAAAGGTAAATATTTTTCAAGTTCTTGAAGTTAAATTCAACAATCATCCAACACTTTCTTCATTTTGATTTTTTAAACCCTAAAGGGAATGGATGATTAATTCCATGTTATTTCTCTTCTTTGAGGATTCAAGAAGACTTCCTTCTTCCCTTCAAGTCCAAGCTTTGAAGCTACATTCCATCCATTTCAATTCCAAGAGCCAAGGAGAAGAATTTCATTTAAATTAAGTATGAAATTCATTTGATTAGTTGTGAATATGTATATCTCTAAGCCCTAAAGGAAAGAACTATGCATGCATGCTATTTAAATTATGTTTAGGCAAACTTAGGATGTGCATGTGATAATCGAGTGAGAAGAATTCGTTAGGAGAATCGAATATTAGGTTTAATCGGTGAATTAAAGAAAGAAAAAGAAATTAAAACCCTAAACCTAAGATGAATGCCAAAAAAATTAAGGAAAATAGGAGAAATATGAATTCTTTGAGTTATTATTATTTTGATGCTTGATTTGTTATTTTTATCATGTTGAGAATGAGATTTTAAGCATGAAATATTGAGAAATAAAATGCACAAGAAAGTGCATGTGTGTGCCGTGAGATTTGAGCAAAAATAGAGCTTTTATTTTGTTGATGAATTGAGTGATGTTTTGATCAATGGAATGATTGTATGTTATGTTGATATAATCATGCATGTGTTTAAATTAAGAAAATGAGATTGCATGTTGAAGTTTTGAAAGAAATTAATTGTAAAAATAATAAAAAGATTGGATGCTTATGTATTTCAATGTATGTATGAATGTTAGTTTGAATATGGAATAAAGATAGAAGTTTTGATAAAAAGATTTAAATTTGAAAAGCTTTTAATTAAATAAAAGATGAAAGATATATAAAAAGATATATCAATTAAATGTCTTTGTATTAAAATTTAAAGACTTGAAAATTTTACTAAAACTACAACAAAAAAATCTTTTATAACTTAACTAATAAAGTGAGCTAATTCATAAAAATATTTATCAAAAGATAAAGAAATTATTAAGTAAGAAATGGTTTAAAAGGTTAAGACAAGAAAAGAAGAAATTATTAAAGAAATAAGCAAAAATAAGAGAAAAACCGAGTTTAAGAAAAATAGATCAAGAAGAAATAAAAAGGAAGTTTTTCATCGAGTAAAGAAAAGATGCTAGACGAGTTAAGATGGATACTCGTATAAGTTAATCAAGAAAATAAGGATAAAATAAGATGTCGAATAATAAGTTGAAAGAAGATTAATTAAATAATTAATTGAGTACATTGTTTCCAACCAAGTGAATAAAAAGATAAACCGAGATAATAATTAGAGGAACAATAGTCGAGATAAGAAATGAGGATCGAATTAAAGATGAATAAGAAATCCTAATTTTATAAGAGTTAATAATAATTAAAGAGAAATTTTGTTAATTGAATAAAGGTTATAAAATACCTTATAAGATAACGGATGTAGAACAAAGCGTTATCTATAAATAAGAAAAATAGAATTAATAGTTTGAGCCTTCATAAAAGGAAATGCATAATCGAGTTAGATTTTAAGGTCTAAATTAAATGATTGTTAATGTGTCTTGAAGTATGCTTGATTTATGTGAATTCCTTATATGATTGAATAAGTGTTTAAATGCATGATACTAGTTATGATGTGAAAAATAATTGAATGATTGAATTATTAATTGTTAAACCAAGAATTGATTAAAGCCTTTGAAAGAAAGCTCGAGTAATAGAATATAGACGATGACATTATTAATTAGAACGAGAAAAATGTACGATGTTGAGTAGTAAAGTTAACCAATTCGAGTAAAGTTAATAATTTAAAGACGAGAACGTGAGATCCTTTAGAAAAGTTAGAGCGAAGAGAGAGATGACTCAAGTAGAAGTCCGTCAGTTAAAGTCCAACGCCTTTGTGTCCGTCTTTCGTATATCTTATTTTTCCTATCGATGTCGAACTGTGAAGGATCGAGCCGGACGGATCTTTGAGCGAGGACAAATAGCCCTAGACCACCTAGCTAATCTTCGGAAGTCAGGTGGGCTTTTCTGAACCAAAACTATCGATGAAAATTAGTTATGCTATTGAATATTATAATATGATTTCAAATGTGATTGACTTGCCGTTTTTATTGAAGTTGGTATGTGTTATCATCTGTTTATGTGAAGATGTTATTATCCTGTGAAAGGCAGGAAACCCACGTGTGGTATATGTTGAGGTGACTGTGAGCCTTGCTTCGGTTAGGCCGGTCACAGTGTTTGAGAAGGAGGCCTACTTCTCAACACAGTAAGATTGTTTGTGATAGATGATGCATACTGTTATATTATATGATATTTGACTGCGCAGTCAGTTTTAAAGAAAACGTTTTGACATGCACAAGTAAACTGTTTTTAAAACTGCTTATATACTTGTGATGTTCGGCAAGGCAAGTTCAATTATTATAGCTTTAAGAAGCATCTTTATTCAAATATTTTGGCTTGTGTTCACTGAGTACGAAGTACTCAGCCCTGCGTGTGTTTCTAAACATGCAGGTTGACTGGATGGTGATGGCGTGGATACTTGGTGGTGTGGTTTGGTTTTGTTGGTTGAGTTTAGTTGAATTTCAGACTGGCATTTGTACGTCTTCATACGTGTAAGTGTTGGGTATTGATGCAAGTTTCCGCTGCAACCCTTTTGAATTAATGTCTGTTGATGCTAATACTTTAATACTCATGTTTTTGATCCCGAGTGTTGTGCTCGAGGACTTTGAATACTTGTTGAATTCGTAACTCTTTAACTTGTAATTTCGAGCGATGGGCTCGTAACTTGAATTGTTGTTGAACATGATCCTTTAACTTGATATATATATGTATGTGAAATCTCTTGTTGTTGGAATTCTACCTCCCCTCAGTATGAGTTACCTATTTGGATTCCTGTTGTAGGTGAAGTTAAGATGCTCGGTTATTATTTCATTATGCTTTTGAAAACCTAATTCGATTGCCTTATATTCCATCTTTGTTTTCCTCGAGCATGTTCCCTTTATTTGAGTTAGTTGTTAGTTGTTTAGGTTTGTTGTTGTTCGTAAGTCGCACCTCAAGAGTCGGGGCGTGACATCTTTGTCTTAAACCAAGTAATAAAATCAGTTAATTGAATATCTTTGCACCAATGAACGAGTGATGAGTAATTAGGATCATGGATTCGAAACCCAATCTAAACTCTTTTGTTATTTGATATTGTTACTTGTTGAGTACAGGTTTAGATACTTCGTGACCAAAACCCTTTTGTTGAGCAACATCGGAAGAACAGATTACACCAGGTCCCTTGGGTACGATCCCACTTGCCGCTGACTACTACCTTGTTGGGCAAGAGGTGTTTATAAATATTATTTGTACGAAGTGTGTGACGACAGCGCTCCGTCAAACATAAATGAAGCATTATGCATTTTTAACTACTACTACCACGTACCTTGTATACACGTATTCTGGAATTACAAAGTATAATAAGATCAATATTACAATTTCACTGTAATGTGAAGAGATTGAATCGATAGTGTCCAAATATATGAAATTCATAATTTTTATTTATTTTATTTTATATATAGTCATGTAATTGATCAACTTACTTGTATTATTCTTATGTTATATTTATAGTTCAAATGAAATTTATGATCTATTATAAATTGTGTAGGCAAAAATGATCCAAAAAATAGCAAATGTTAAAGAAGTAACATTGGAAGATCTTAAAGATAAATATGATCTGAAATATAGTAAATGCAAAGGAAGTAACATGAAGGACCTTAAAGATAAACTACATACACTATATAAGATATTATCTATATCTCTCTCACTTTACTAGTTTGGTATGTGTGATTATGGTGTATGATATGTCTATGACACCCTAATATCTTGTTTGTGTGATACCCCGAGTTTTTATCCCTTTAAGAGAGCGTCTAATTAACCGAGTAGTTCAAAGATGAGAATTTAGGAGTAAAATTTTTCTTTTCTAATCGATGAGTTTTGAATAAAACGTTTAAATTGCCTTATGAATCTTGTGTGAATTTATCTGTTCTAATTATCTGAGATGATGATGATGTGATACGTTTGTTGAGTTGTTTATATGAAAATGAATATGAGATTAAATTCCGGAAGAATCCCGAGAAGTTTGTTTAATTAAGATAACATAGCGTTAATCGCCGAGAAATATGTTTACGCCGATGAACCTAGAATAGAATTAAATTAGAACCTTCGAACTTAGAATTTCTTTTAAGATCACTGAGATAGGATAAGAACTTATCCGAGAATTGAGATGAGAAATGAGGCATTAGTCTTGAAAAGGATTAATAAACGAAATAATAAGCCGATTAAATTCTTTTAAGAATTAAAGGACTAAAATGATCGAAGCCTTTAATCTTTTAATTTGAGACGTGACATAGGATTGGGACGAGTTAGTGTCAAAAGTGAAACGAGAAGAGGTTAGACCCGTTAATAGAACAAAACGAAATTAATACGAATCATTTTACCCGGAAAACCTTTACGACCGGATAATTAATACCCGTAACGACACGACGACGACACGTGTCAACCACCTCTCTCCCTCTCTCACCACCTCACAACCCTCTCCCATCAACCCTCAAGTTCCAAGACCAACAAGACATAGTGGTGTCTTGTACATGGCTTGCTTGAATTATGCAAACAAGTTAACTTCAAATCAAACCATCAAGTCTTGTTTTTACAATTTCCAACAAGTTAATTTCTTTTCACTTTGTTGAATTTTGAATTCTTTTCATCTAAGACAAGAGAGGAATGCAGCAACTTATTCATACATTTCCATCTCTCTCTCCATTCGATCTCTCTCTCTCAAAAACAAAAAGAAAAACTCTCTCAAACCTCTCCAAATCTCTCTCCCTCTCGGCAATGTCTCTCTCTCCCTCATACTTAATTTTTCTTCACATGCAACTATAGATTCAAGCTTATCCTCCATGGAAATGAAGTAGAAGCCATTAATCCTCCATCAATTCCATCCATATTTTCAAAGAAAGGTACAAATTTCCAAGTTCTTGAAGTTGAATTCAAGAATTTTCTAACATTTTTCTTTATTTTTGATTCCTAAACCTATGGATGATTAATCCTACATTCTTTCTTTTTCTTTGAGGATTCAAGAAGATATTCTTCTTTCTTTCAAGATCCAAGCTTTGAAGCTACCATTTCCATCCATTTCAATCCCACGAGCCAAGAGAAGAATTCCCATTTATTTAAGTATGATTTCATTTGATTAGTTGTAAAAATGTATGTCTATAAGTCCTAAAGAAAAGATCTATGCATGCATGTTATTTAATTTATGTTTAGGCAAACTTAGGATATGCATGTGCTAATCGAGTGAGAAGAATTCGTTAGGAGAATCGAGCACTAGATGTTAATCGATGAATTAAGAGAAGAAAAAGAAACTAAAACCCTAAAAAAATGATAAATGCCGAAAAATATAGTAAAAATAGGGAAAATATGAAATCTTTGAGTTATTGTTATTTTGATGCTTGAATTGTTATTTTTATCATGTTAGTAATGAGATTATATGCATGAAAAATTGAGAAACGAATTGCATAAAAATAGGCATAAATGCCGTGAGTTTTAAGCAAAAATGGAGAAATTATTTTGTTGATTTTGTTGATGAATTGAGTGATGTTTTAATCTATGAAATGATTGTATGTTGTGTTGATATTATCATACATGTGTTAAATGAAGAAAATAGGATTGCATGTTGAAATTTTTGAAAGAAATTAATTGTAGAATTAAGTGTAAAAATAATAAAAAGGATTGGATGTTTAAGTATGTATTAGTGAATGATAGTTGAATATGGAATAAAAATAGAAGTTTTGATAAAAGACTTAAAAAATTGAAAAGCTTTTAATTAAATAAAAGATGTATGAAAAAGATTTCTTGATTAAATACTTTGTATTAAAATTTAAAGACTTGAAATTTTTACTAAAAATATAACAAAAAGATCTTTTATAATAAAGTGAAGAAATTCATAAAAATGTTTATTAAAAGATAAAGAAATCATTAAGTAAGAAATAACTTAAAGGTTTAAAACAAATAAAGAAAAAATTATTAAAGAAATAAACAAAAATAGAGAAAACCGAGTTTAATAAGAATTAATCGATAAGAAATAACAAGGAAGATAAGTTGAATAAAGAAAAGATGCTAGACGAGTTAAGATAGATACTCGTATAAGTTGATCGAGAAAATGAGAATAAAATAAGATGTCGAATAATAAGTTGAAAGAAGATTAATTAAATAATTAATTGAGTACGTTATTTCCAATCAAGCGAAGAAAGGATAAACCGAGATAATAATTAAAGGAATGATATTCGAGTTAAGAAATGAGAATCAAGTTAGAATTTAACAAGAATTTATAATTTCAAAAGAGTTTATTAAAAACTAAGAGAATTTTTGTTAAATAAATAAGAGTTATAAAATACCTTATAAGATAGCGGATGTAGAATGAAGCGTTGTCTATATAAATAAGAAAGATAGAATTAATAGTTTAAGCCTTCATAAAAAGAAATGCATAATCGAGTTAGACCTTAAAGTTCAAAATGGAATGCATGTTAATGTGTCTTGAAGTATGTTTGTTCTATAAGATTTTATTGTATGTGTGAATATATGGTTAAATGCATGATAATGTTATATTGTGAAATATGATTGAATTTGTATGATAAATGATTGATTGTTAAATTGAGAACGAACTAAAGTCTGTGAAAGAAAGCTCGAGTAATAAATTGTATCAATGAAGTTATTAATTAGAACGAGAAAAGTATACGATGTTAAGTAGTAGAGTTAACCTTTTCGAATAGAGTTAATGAAATAAAGACAAGAACGTGAGATCTTTAGAAAAGTTAGAACGAAGAGAGCGACGACTCAAATAGAAGTCCGTCAGTTAAGTCCAACGCCTTTGTGTCCGTCTTTCATATATCTTATCTATCGATGTCGAACTATGAAGGATCGAGCCGGACGGATCGTTAAGCGAGGACAAATAGCCCTAGACCACCTAGCTAGTTCTTCGGAAGTCAGGTGGGCTTTTTTGAACCAAAATCTATCGATGAAAATTAGTATGCTATTGAATATTATGATATGTTTTTCAAATGTGATTGACTTGCCATTTTATTGAAATTAGTATGTGTTATCATCTATGAGGATGTGATTATTCTCTGAAAGCAGGAACCCACGTGTGGTATATGTTGAGGTGACTGTGAGCCTTGCTTCGGTTGGGTCGGTCACAGTGTTTGAGAAGGAGGCCTACTTCTCGGCACATGAAGTTATTTGTGATAGATGATACATGCTATTATATTATATGATATTTGACTGCGCAGTCTGTTTTAAATAAAAATGTTTTGGCATGCACAAGTAAAACCGTTTTTAAAACTGCTTAAATACTTGTGATGTTTGGCAAGGCAAGTTCAATTAATATAGCTTTAAGAAGCATCTTTATTCAAATGTTTTGGCTTGTGTTCACTGAGTACGAAGTACTCAGCCCTGCGTGTGTTTCTAAACATGCAGGTTGACTGGATGGCGATGGCGTGGATACTTGGTGGTGTGGTTTGGTTTTGTTGGTTTAGTTTAGTAGAATTTCGGACTGACATTTGTACGTCTTCATACGTGCAAGTGTTGGGAGTTGATGCTAATTTCTGCTGCAATCTTTTGATCTTATGTCTGTTGATGCCAGTACTTTTATTCTCATGTTTTTTATTCCGAGCGTTGTGCTCGAAGACTTTGAATGCTTGTTGAATTCGTAACCCCTTTATCTTGTAATCCCGAGCGATGGGCTCATAACTTGACTTGATGTTGAACATGATTTTCCTTTTCTTGATGTACATATTCGTATGATTCCTCTTTTTGTTGGAATTCCCTTCCCATCAGCATGATTTTCTTGTTTGAATTCCTGTTCAAAGTGAAGTTAAGATGCTCGGTTATTATTTCATTATGCTTTTGAAAACCAAATTCGATTGCCTTATATTCCGCCTTTGTTTTCCCCGAGCACGTTCCCTTTATTTGAGTTAGTTGTTAGTTGTTTAGGTTTGTTGTTATTCGTAAGTCGCACCCCGAGAGCCGGGGCATGACAGTTTGGTACAAAGTATACGACCCTTTCTAAAATTCGGACCCGTATGAATTATACTCATTTTTGTTGTTACATATACCACCTATGAGGTGCTATTCATAATACTGCAACTAATTATAACACAAAATTACCATAATTATTATTTTTGCAAAGAATTTAATACTTCATACCAAACAAAATATAAATTTTTTTATATATCGTGAGTAAAACATATCAAGTTTTATCCCATACCTGATAGCAAACGAGCCCTTTGTCTTCTTGTTTTTCTTTTGGACGAATCACAACTAACAAAAATAATAATTTCTCAAAAATAATTGTAATTAGTTAGATTGCATAAAAATGATGTGATTGTGTTAATTTTTGCTCTTTATTTAAAATAAAGAAAAAAGAAACACGTGCAACGCACGTTGTCTTTGCTAGTTTTTTAAATTCTAGCACTTGTTCATTTTTTCAACTCCTCCTTATTTTCACATCCTGTTTTATGTTGTTCTTCTCTAAAAATCTCTCTCTCTCTCTCTCTCTCTCTCTCTCTCTCACACACACACACACACACACACACACACACACATACACACACAAAAAACCCTAGCCTCCACCTTCAGCCGCCGCTGCCACCTTTCCACTGCCATCTGCTCATCTCTCTCTCTCTCTCTCTCTCTCTCTCTCTCTCTCTCTCTCCGTAGAACCTTTCCACTGCCGCCGCTACCTTCTCATCGTCTCCACCTCATCTCAACCGCGAAAAATTGGTCGATCTTTTCCACCGCCGTCTCCTCCAGTTGGCCTTCTCTAACTCTCTCTCTTTCTTCGCCACCTTCCCAGGGTCACCTCCTCCTCTCGGCCACCGCTGTTTAGATTTGGTGCATGGCACCGACGGCGGAGTGCAAAATGCAGTGGCGCGCAATCTACTTTCGTCGCGCGAATTCACTGCCCCTAACAGCCCTGCGATCTCGTCTATCTTCATCACCGCTCTTACTCTTTCTCTCTTCTCTCTCCGACTGGTGGTGATTTCGGAGAAAGGAGTGGTGGAAGAAGGTTGTGGCGGCGTTGGGGCCAACCTGCGCCGCAGTGGTGGTGGCGGCGAGGTCAACGTCGGTGTTCGTTGCGACATCTCCATCGCAGCCATGGTGTTTTCCAGAAAGGTGACGACGGCGGGTTGCTCCAACTGGGACGGTGCCGGAAAAGCTGGAGCAACTTTAGGGTAAAAACCCTAGGGTTTGGGGTGGGTCACATTTCTCGGGTCATGACTTGTGATTTTTTTTGTGATTTCACAACTAATTTTTTGTGATTCACACTGTAATAAATGTTTATTCTCATTTTCTTTTTTGTTCACATAGAATTTGTTCCGAATTTTTTTGTAATTCACAACTATTTTTTTGTGAATCACACTGTAATAAATGTTTCTTCCCATTTTCTTTTTTGTTCACATCAAATTTGTTCTAATTCACAGTGTAATTTTTTTGTGATCCACAAGTAATTTTTTGTGATTCACTCCAAATTTGTTGTGATTCACACGACAGATTATGTGATAGTGTATATAGTATGATTCACACATTTTTTTTGTGATTAACACATTAAAATGTGTGAAGGCGGCGACGGTGGCGGCGACGGCGGAAAGGTGGTGGCAATGGTGGTGGAAAGGTTTAGGGTTTAGAGATGAGAAATGTGAAAAGTCTCCACCCATTTAAAAGTTGTGCATTTTGCCATTTTCATATAATCCATTTATAAGTTGTGCATTTCTATTTTTAGTAACTTCATTATACACATTTACCCTACATGTATTACTTATTCACAAAAATGTCATTATTGGGCCTACATTAGACATACTAACCCAACCCAATTAACAATAAAATAAACCCACTAAATATGAGACTCTCACTCCACTCACGACACACTTTACTAGCTTTCTTAGTCTCCGTATCATTCTCAAATGCACAATTCATTACTTGGTATAATTGGTAATTTGATAAAAGATGTAAGGGCATAAAAGTCACAAAGTGTTAAAATTTTAAGAAATTATAGATAGTACTATAATTTAAAATTATAATATGACAAGTACTATTATCCTTATACCCTATTTTCAAATTGTCTCACCTAAATATTTCATTTTATTTATAAAAACTACATGCTCTCATAAAAAGGCGTAGGCTCCGTTTTCCATCCATTTATCCTTTAAATCATTATTTTTCATTAATTGTTGTGCTTTAAAAAAATGAAACACTTAATTGTGGGACATATAAAGTACAATTTAATTGGTATTTAAAAAAACAATACAATTTGACTTGAGTAAGCCAATACTCCCACCGTCCATCCTATTATCACTTTTCTTTTTAGGTATAACTAGTGTGCAATCTGTCGATTGAATCGATGGGGTTTTCCTAATATTATTATTTATTTATTTCAACAAATATGTATAATTTTTTTGAAGTAATAGTATAATAACGAATCAGTAAAAAAAGTGTTATAGGAGATTTGAAGAAAAGAAGTAAATAGTGAAAAGAGGATGATTATCTATTTCCCCCAACTTATTTCATCTGCAAGAATTAAATAAAAAAAATCCAAAGTAACTATAGGCGTAAAACAACAACAACAACAACAACAACAACAACAACAACAACAACAACAACAACAACAACAATAATAATAATAATCATCATCATCATCTTTTTAAAGATAAGTAATTTGAAAATTACCTCATAATTTGTCAAAAATTTCATCGTAAACCATGTTGATTGTTGTGTCATTCGCCTTACCATCACTATCACATATTAAAATTTTGAGACCTTTTTTGCTAGTGACTCGCGAGATAGCAACGTACAACTGACCATGACTAAACACAGGTTTCGGCAGATAGAGGCCCACGTTGGAAAGAGATTGGCCCTGACTCTTGTTTATCGTCATAACAAAGCAAACAGTGATGGGGAATTGCCTCCTTTGGAATCTAATTGGAAATTTAGTAAAATCCGAGAGGCTCATGATCATTCTTGGGATTAGAAATTTTGTATTCGCATTCTTTCCTGAAATTAATTTCGCTTCAATTACGCGGTCCCCGAGTTTAGTTACTATCAACTCGGTGCCATTGCAAAGCTCATCTGAAGGATCGATATTTCTTATAAGCATGATGATGTATCCCTCCTTCAATTTAATTTCGTGACTGGGCAACCCTGAACACTTGATCGTGTTGAGATATTCAACTGAGAATACATCATGATCTTGATCAACTTCTCCATCCTCTTTGCATATATTGTCCGAACTAAGGTATACTCTTTCTTGACCGGGCATTTGGGACATGACATGATCATTGATCACATCAACTGTGTCATTGGTAGGAGCCAATATAGCTCTCTTCGAATAAAATTTCGGAATAGATGCAATATGCAATATATCTGGATACGTTTTTGTCACTACGGCTGCAACTGGATTTGACGCATACGGTATCAGAATATCTTCCGATAATGTCACGTGAGCTTGTCCATCACCAATACTATCACCAACGATACCATCGCCCACGTTAAGTAACCTTGGTTGATACATATATATTCAAATTTGGATTATGAGGCAGAGTTATCCGATAGAATTGATAGTGAAGCTACAACTTCATCATCTGTAATACCCCGGATGTTTATTCCGTCGATAAAATAAAAAGTTAATTAATAATTAAGGCTTTGCACGCCTAAGTTAAGGATTTTCGATTATAAGATTTACGGTGAAATTCGTTTTTGAAAATAAATTCCAGAAGTCAGACGAACGACTACTGTATTAGGGTTTTCACGTCTGATAGATTTTTCGTCCGAAAACTCAGAATTAAAAATCGTCAGAATTTACATTCACTTTTTCTTCGATACGAGTTCACCGGAGAAAGTTAGTTTTTATGATTTTTCCGGGGGAATTTTAGACTGTCTAATCCTGACTTTTTTTTTTCGGATTTTGAAAAACGAATTAGGTTTTCCGAGTATGTGATTTATTTCTAATCTAACGGACGAATTAGATTTCGTCGAATTCGTAACTACCTAAGTAATGAACCGAACAAAATCTTGATTCCATCCACTTCATCTTTTTCGAAATCAAGAGGATGAAGAAGCTTGTAGATTCTTGTTCAATTCATGTTCTAGTATGTTTAGAATTAGGTTTTACGGATCGAATCATGAAGAAAATCATCCCTTCCCTTAATCTTATTATTACCGATTTTTTTTGAAGATTTAGGGGTTTTTCCTAGTTCGATTTTCTTATTGTTTGATTGATGAATTAGTGTTCTACATGTTGTTAATTGACTATATGAATTAAATTAGAATTTTCTAAAATAAAAATCAAAATATAAGAGATGAAGAATGCATGATTTGATGAAGAAAAGGATGTGATATGCATGATTTATTAATGGAAATGAGATGTAGGATGATTGAGGATGAATATATATTTATTTGAGATTTTTCTAAAAATAAAACGAAAAACGTAAGAGACGGAAACTCGTCGGATGATGATCGCTGTTGTAAAATTTGAACGAAATTAGATAACGTAGGATTTTTAGTAAGAAACGAACAATCGTCGATAAGTCAAGCACGAATAATGATTAGGGTTTGTGATTCGAACCTATGATAACCTTGTTAGTTAATGATCGTAACGGTAAAGTTTGAACGAATTCTAAGAAGATTTGAATTTTGATAAGAGACGGAGAATCGAGATTAAAAGCCGATAGAAAACTCGAATAAGGAAAACCTCTTTGATAATTATGATTGTTATTGATAAACGAACAATAGTGTAGTTGACGACTTTTCCATCCGAGATACAAGATGTTATGAGTTATAGTTAAGAAACGAGAAGTTGATAAACGAAAATGAAATAGGAATTGAATTTGAAATTGTTTTGGTATAGTAATTGGTTAGTTGGAAATGACGAGGAAATGCTCGTCGTTTGTTTAATCAAAAGACGTGAATGTGAACCTGATTAAGGGATACTGCATGTTGACTGTATTCAGATGAAAATTTCGTGAAAATAAAAGTGGAATAGCATTAATCGAACCTAGGGAATCGTGCGTCAAGTTTTGTCGAGCATTAGGGTTTCGCGCGACTGTTTTGCGACGTTTCACGGAAACTGTTATAACTTCTAGGTCGCTTAACGAAATCGAGATCCGTAAATTGGAGAGTAAACTAGACACCCATGGCTTTCGTTTGGTATAAGATTAATCCCCTGTTGTAATATGCTCTGTTCTGTGAGAACCCCAGAATCACTGACTTGTGCAGTAAGTTTCCAAAGCTTAATTTCTTAAGTTGAATCCTTTTCAACTTCGTTCCTTGTGAACTTTTAAGTCGTTATAAGTTATCGACATCCATTATCTACTGACCTAAGTGTCGAGTAATGAGTCGAGTCAGTTTGTAAACGAGAATTGATCGAGTCTCGTTTCTTTGATAATCAAAAGAATGTAGTTAAGTGCAAAGGCCAAAAAGTCTAAAACGAATTCAATTTCTTTTCTTTAAATCGTCTTGATCGATTACTAAAGTTTGAATATTTGCGATAAAAGAAGGAAGTCGGAGTTGAAGACAGGACGGAAGACCGAAGGTTAAAAGTTTGTTCTGTAAACGATTGAGGTGGGCTTTTCTATATATGAAATAAAATGAGCGATGCTCGAAAATCTTTGTTTACAAGCTTTGATAATTGTGTTTTCAACGTGATAATCAGAGCATGAAATGATTTGTTTCTATGTGAGTTCTCTTGTACCCTTCTGAGTTAGCCGACCTGCTATTCAGATTTATTAGTTAGCCGACTTGCTAACTAAAAAGATCGGACTTTGAGTTAGCTGACCTGCTATCCAAAGTTAGTGTACACAGTAGCCGTTGTGTGTGGAACCCTGTTGAGGGGCGGCCAGCCACGGTGATAATTATTGGGCAAGATTGAACGCAACATTTATCAGAAAATGCTCGGCCGAGTGATTTATGAGAAAAGAAAATGTTTAGTAGACACGGGCCTTTATTGAAAAACCCCGGTGTGCTACAGAAATGAGATGCCTGATTGTCTATACTTATGATATATTTTCGGCAACGTGCCCACTAAGTGCTTTTGTACTTAGCCATGCATATGTTTTATAAAATGTGCAGGTTGAGCGATGGGAGCGGCGATGATTGATGTTGAATTAAGAGTTGTAACTAGAATAAGAATTTGTTTCAAGCTCTACGCTTTCCGCTGCCAAACCCTTTTTTTTTAAGTTAATGTATCTTTCTGTTGGGTCTAAACCCCGTACAATGAATTCAGTTCCTTTTGAACAAGTTGCCTAGTGATCTTTCGAGATCAACTCTTTCTTTTAATGAAGTCTTGTTCATAGTAGTTTATTCTGTCATTAATGTCTGTTATCTCATTCATTCTTATTCATCCCTCTTCTTCCCCGCTTCTTTAATCCAACCCCTAGTCGCACCCCGACTTCTGCCATCCCTCGGGATTTGGGGCTGTGATAGAGTGGTATCAGAGCAATCGTTTCTGCTCTGCATACGAATTTCTTTCAAGTAGTAAGATAGAGTATTTGTATATACTCTATACCCGAGTCTTCCTTCAAGTAAAGTTAAATCGGAACACTAAGTTTAAAAGTGTAGACGATAACTCAACCTCCCGCTACGTCGACTCAATCAAAGAAGAAAAGTAAGGAAAGAATTTCAGAAGTATGATTTCTATTAAGAAGAAATTTTTGAATAAGTATGCAAGAATTTGTTATAAAGTATGCAAGTATGATTGAGAATAAGTATGCCAAGTATGATGTGATTAAAGTATAAAAGTTATACTTTGTGAATTATGTGAAAGCATGTGAAAGCATGAATGTTATACTATGTGAAAGTATGTGAAAGTATTTGAGTTATAACCTCTGTATTCAAATTGTATTATTGGCATGAGAATTTAGACGAATTCTAAGGCCTTCCCGATTCTTTGAGAACATAGACGTTCTAAGAAGCGTTGGTTCCAAAATTTCTAAGAAACGATTGGATCGGAAAGGGAAGAATAAAGGGAATAAAAGAGAATAAACGAAAGTCACCTGTGTAAAGTGACATGAACAACAGACTCGTTGGAGTCGACTTGTTTTTGAAAATGAAAGCCGTGAGAATTTCCTTTTGAGGAAATAAAATAAAGAATAAAAAGAAGAATAAGAACAAATAAGTTGATAAGTTAAAAGAAAGGAAAGAAATCGTTAAGAAATTTTCTTCGAGGAAGAAATAAAGTAAGAAAGTAAAAGAATAATAAGCAAAAGGATGAAAGTAAAATCGTGAATTTTTTTTATATGATTGTTTGAGTGCAATTTCTTAAAATTGCTAGATGAATAAGATAAGTTGAGATTAAGTGGTTAAGTATTGCAATTTTGAATAATGGAGTATTCTAATTGTAAATTTAAGAATTTTCTTAAGATAAGTTATTATCCTACCAGTTACTGATCTGTGTTTCTTAAAACCTTTTAGGATGGCTTCTAGTAGTGACATGACTCAGGAGAATCAATCCCCGCCAGAGTGTACTTGGGCAGATGAGATATTGGATGAGTATCGTGACTACAAGGCAGGCTCGAGTGATGACATTGGACAGATAGTTAGTAACTTTTCAGCAGTTCACCATGCAGCCCGACACAGTGTTACAGAGCGTCAGGCTATAGCAGACTTGATTGTTCGACTACCAGATGAGTGGTGCGGATGGGCACATGATGTGTCTTGGTACTTCCTTGCACTGTTCGGCGATGACACTGAGCCAATAGGAGATTTCTCAGGATTCGCTCTCGCCGTACACGAGCGTTTCTTTCAGAACAGATTCATAGTGTCAGTTCCTATTCAGGAGCACCACCCCTACCGTCATTTTTCAGAGCTAGAGCCAGAGTCTTTGAACATGGATCCGGAGATGGCCACACTGTTAGAGTTACCACTAGTCCTTTCACCCAGTGAGGAGTTAGTTCTAGAGACAGGATACCTAGAGATCGGCACGGAGCTTGCTACTATGATAGAATTTCCATTCCCATTTAGACCACTTGAGGAGATCTGTGCAGAGTTGGCGAGGGTCCGAGGAGAGTTTGAGGCAGGACCATCCAGGGTCCGTTCTACAGAGGAATACGAGTCTAGTTCACCTCCCGAGCACCTGCTGCCTCCAAAGAAGAGGACAGTAGAGACCAGTTTGGACTACTTGGTTTCAGACTCAGGGAAGACAGTTTCAGACGTGCCTTCACCACCACCACTTACACTTTTGGACGGCACTACTTTAAGGGTTGACGAGGCACTTCAGCTCGTCTTTGGTACAGATTCTGAGGAGTCCGGACGAGGATCCGGAGGAAGACCCCGAAGAGTTTCAGGCCGTAGAGGGCAATAATGACTCGACTGCATCTTGTTGAGCAGAGCGTCTTAGACGCGTAGTAGCAGTAGAAGTTTCTTTTTGTCTTATAAATAGTCGGATCAGTAACCATCCTTTTGTAGTACTCTAAATGAATACGAAGTTTTGGGATCGTTTCCATTCTGGTACTTCCAGTAAGTACGGAGATGCAACTTGTTAGTGCACTCGGTATATAGATAGGCAGTTAGCCTAGTTTAGACTGGTCATAGTCTAACTTTTTGTATAAGTCCTCGTTGGAGGCAAAACTAATATTCTTTTTGACGTGTAT
Source organism: Schizonepeta tenuifolia (assembly GCA_029490685.1). Lineage (NCBI taxonomy): Eukaryota > Viridiplantae > Streptophyta > Magnoliopsida > Lamiales > Lamiaceae > Schizonepeta > Schizonepeta tenuifolia. The sequence continues at coordinate 83,678,199 of CM055956.1, forward strand.
ATAATATATATATATGATGATCCGAGAGTGGGCTTAAATCTTGTGAAAGTTTCTTCTAAGCGCGATTAGAAGAAAAAAAATTAGATGAATATTCCGGTTTAACCGAGCAGTTAAAAGTTTAAAGAGCTAAGTATCGAAGCTATTATCAGTTTTCTTTTCCGTGAACTTGTTTAAGTTAGAAAAGGGGTTTAGTGAGTGAGCGAAAGCTTAAAAGCAAAAGTGCTAATGAGAATTCTTATTTCCTATAGTTTCAAAAATGCCGCCGAAAGTAGTTAACACAAGAAGAGGACCTGGTAGTCTTAGAGGACCTAGTAGAGGTCAAGGACAACGTGGAAGCAAAAAGAGCAAAAACACCAAGCAACCCCTTCACTCCCGCTACCTCCACAACATCGTAACATTGAGGATTTATTCTTCAAAAGAAATCCACCTGTTTTTAATGGATCCAGTAATCCAAGCGATGCTGAGCTTTGGGTACGATCTATAGAAAGAATCTTTAAGCTTCTAGGATATACTGATAAGGAGCGCCTTTCATGTGTTGCGTTTCAACTAGCCGGACAAGCTGATTATTGGTGGAAGACTAGACAGAAAGTTATGCTGGCGGAGCAAATGGCTCCAATTACTTGGGAAGAATTTAAAGAGGCATTTTATGATAAGTATGCATCCCATCAAGTGGATACCGAAGAGGAAATAGCAAAGAAGTTTTGTGGAGAACTTAAACATAAATTAGGAGTAGCATTAGCCAGTCACGAGGGACTGAGCTATACGGAAATACTAGGACGAGTCTAGAAATAGAGGTAGTTGTGCCGGATAAAAGAAAGAGTATAGCATCCATACCAACACCAACCCAGGCTCCAATTAAAAACCCTTTCAACAACAAAAACAACTATAAAGGAAAAAGGAAATGGGAAGGAGGAAATAACAATGGCTGCTATGGGAACCAGAGAAGAAATCAGCAAGGCTTTCAGCAGCCAAATCCGAATAATCAATCAAGGCAGGGGCAACAAACAAACAATAATCAAGGAAAGGTTACCGTTCCTGTCTGTCCTAAGTGTAATAGGATGCACTACGGTGTCTGTCAAGCGAACTCTGGTGTTTGCTTTAAATGTGGACAGAAAGGACACGTGAAAAGAAATTGTCCAAAACCGATGCAACCAGTAGGATCGAATCAGTATGGTCAGCCCCAACCTTTGAGGGCAATTCAAGCGCAGCCGCAGCAGCAGATGACCCAGCAGCAGTTCCAGCAGCACGCTCAACAACAACAGAATACAAGGGCATGTGCGATCAAATAGGGTGCTCAGAATAAAGGAAAAGGAAACCTAGCAGGTATGGGAAAACTTCACAACATCCCTATTAAGATACTGTTTGATGCTTGCGCATCGCATTCTTTTATTGCTGGTTCGTGTGCGGATAACTTAGATATCAGACCTGTACGAGCTGAACACGCTATGAGAGTAGCTACACCTTCAGGAGAGATCACTACTTCCACGCATGTTTGCTCTAACCTAGAATTAGAAATTGGAACTCTTAAGGTTAAGGCGAACAATTTGAATGTTATGATAACGTGGGACGTAGACATCATCTTAGGAATGGACTGGCTGTCTAAGAATTATGCCACGATTCTCTGCAACGAAAGGAAAATCTCTTTCTAACCACCGGGAAAAGAACCGATGGAATTTCATGGGATTACAATGGGCAAAAGAATACCGATAATATCTGCCTTACAAGCCAAGAAGTTGATGAAGAAGAAGGGTTGCACCGCTTATCTCGTATACCTAGTTGGAGAACCAGGAGCCGAGAAGACCATTCAAGACGTGAAAGTTGTTAACGAATATGAAGACGTTTTTCAGAAATTTTACCAGGTTTACCACCCGACCGTCATATAGATTTCTCGATCGACTTAGAACCAAGATCGGCCCCCAAATCGAAAGCCCCATATAGGATGGCACCGAAAGAATTAGAAGAGCTTAAGATCCAGCTGCAAGAATTGTTAGACCTTTGATTCATTAGACCGAGTGTTTCACCTTGGGGAGCACTCGTTTTGTTCGTAAGAAAGAAGGATGGTTCTATGAGAATGTGCATAGACTATCGTGAGTTAAATAAGATCACCCTTAAGAATAAGTATCCTTTGCCAAGGATAGAAGACCTTTTTGATCAGCTTAAGGGCGCAGGAGTCTTTTCAAAAATAGATTTAAGATCCGGGTATCATCAATTGAAAATCAAACCCGAAGACATACCTAAGACTGCTTTCCGAACCAGATATGGCCATTACAAATTCCTAGTTATGCCATTCGGTTTGACTAATGCTCCCGCAGTATTCATGGATCTCATGAATCGAACCTTTCACCCATACTTAGACAAATTTGTCTTGGTATTCATCGACGACATTCTCATTTACTCCAAGAACGAGGAAGAACACAAGGGACACTTGAGAATAGTTTTAGAAACGCTTAGAGCCGAGAAGCTTTACGCCAAATTCAGTAAGTGCGAGTTTTGACTGAAGGAAGTGATGTTCCTTAGACATATAGTATTAGCTGAAGGCATCAAAGTAGATCCTGCCAAGGTAGAGGCAGTACGCGATTGGAAATCGCCAACAAGTTCGAATGAAATTAGGAGTTTCTTAGGTTTAGCTGGTTATTACAGAAGATTCATCGAAGGATTTTCAACGATTGCTAGACCTATGACGCAACTACTTTGGAAGGAAAATAAGTTCAGATGGACGGACGATTGCGAGAAGAGTTTTCAGACACTCAAGGAGAAGTTAACCACAACACCAGTGTTGGCTTTGCCAGAAGCGAATAAGGAATACGTGGTCTATACAGATGCTTCAAAGAACGGATTAGGTTGTGTATTGATGCAAGATGGAAAGGTGATAGCTTATGCTTCACGACAACTTCGACCTCATGAAGTTGAATACCCAACCCACGACTTAGAACTAGCAGCCGTTGTGTATGCGCTGAAGATTTGGAGACACCATCTCTATGGTGTTAGGGTTAAGATTTATACGGACCATAAGAGTTTAAAGTACTTCTTCGAGCAAAAGGAATTGAATATGAGACAAAGACGATGGCTCGAATTAGTCAAGAATTATGACTGCGGAATCAACTATCATCCAGGAAAAGCAAACGTGGTAGCTAACGCGCTGAGTCGCAAGACTCCAATCAAGTTAGGATGTCGCTTTGTTGAGAAAGAAGCTCTTGTAAGAGAATTTAAGGAAATGGACTTAGAAGTGCTCGATGCACCTGAAACAATAACAAACCATATAGCAGCACTCGAAGCTACATCAGACTTGCAAGAAAGAATCATAAGTGAGCAGAGAAAGGACGAATCAACTGAGAAGCTTCGACTAAGGATAAGAACGGATAAACCGGACGGTTTTTCCGAAGCACCAGATAATGCGATTTTGTTTGAAGGCAGTCTTTGTATCCCTGAAGACGACGAATTGAAGAACGATATCATGAGTGAGGCTCACGATACACCTTATACAGCACACCCAGGGAGTACGAAGATGTGTTAAGATTTGAGAAAGAATTTTTGGTGGAACGGTTTGAAACGAGACGTTGCCTCGTTTGTAGAAAGATGATTGGTTTGCCAACAAGTGAAAGCTCTACACCAAACACCATATGAATTGTTACAGCCATTAAGTATTCCAGAATGGAAATGGGAGGATATAGCTATGGATTTTGTGACAGGTTTACCTAAGTCAAGAAGAGGAAACACTGCCATCTGGGTAGTTATTGATAGACTCACCAAATCAGCTCATTTTTCTACCAATTAAGATTACCTATGGGTCAGAAAAGTTTGCACAGCTGTATGTCCGTGAGATTGTACGTCTGCACGGAATCCCAAAGTCGATAACATCAGATAGAGATGCCAAATTCACTTTGAGATTTTGGATAACGATGCAGAAAGAGTTAGGGACCGAACTTAACTTTAGTACCGCTTTTCACCCCTAGACGGATGGACAATCCGAGAGAACAATTCAGATACTCGTTGATATGTTAAGAACGGTAGTATTAGATCGAAGCGCGAATTGGGAAGATATCTTACATTTAGTTGAATTCGCGTACAATAACAGTTACCAGGCGACGATAGGAATGGCGCCTTACGAGGCTTTGTATGGAAAGAAATGTAGATCGCCACTTTATTGGTATGAAGTAGGTGAAAGAAAGAACCTAGGACCCGATGCGGTCAGTGAAATGATCGAGATCATTCGTCAGATTAGAGTTAGAATGAAAGAGGCCCAGAGCCGAAAAAAGTCTTACGCCGACAATCGTCGAACCAATCTTAGTTTTGAAATAGGAGGGGATAAAGTTTTCCTCAAGATCTCACCATCTAAAGGAATCGTTAGATTCAGAGTCAAGGGTAAACTTAGACCAAGGTTTATAGGACCTTATGAGATTCTCGAAAGAGTAGGATCCGTTGCTTATAGATTGGCCTTACCGCCAAGTCTAGGAAGTGTCCATAACGTATTTCACGTATCTCAGTTAAGAAAGTATGTTTTTGATCCTAAGCACGTAATTAACCAGCAAGACGTCGTTCTTGAATCTAACTTGAGTTATGAAGAGAAACCATTAACGATCTTGGATCGAAAAATACAAGAGTTAAGAACCAACTCGATACCAATAGTAAAAGTGCGATGGAATCACCACGGGCAAGAAGAAGCCACATGGGAACTCGAAGAAAAGATGAAAGAGAAGTACCCTTACCTTTTTGAAGAAGGTATGCAAATTTCGGGACGAAATTTCTTGTTAGAGGGGTAGGATGTAATACCCCGGATGTTTATTCCGTCGATAAAATAAAAAGTTAATTAATAATTAAGGCTTTGCACGCCTAAGTTAAAGATTTTCGGTTCTAAGATTACGGTGAAATCTGTTTCTGAAAATAAATTTCAGAAGTCGGACGAACAACTACTGTATTAGGGTTTTCGCGTCCGATAGATTTTTCGTCCGAAAACTCAGAATTAAAAACCGTCAGAATTTACATTCACTTTTTCTTCGATACGAGTTCACCGGAGAAAGTTAGTTTTTATGATTTTTCCGGGCGAATTTTAGACTGTCTAATCCCGACTTTTTTTTTCGGATTTTGAAAAACGAATTAGGTTTTCTGAGTATGTGATTTATTTCTAATCTAACGGACGAATTAGATTTCGTCGAATTCGTAACTACCTAAGAAAGTTTTTCTCGACTTTTATATTGTCGTTTAATACCCGGAAACGAGATATTTCCGACAAATAAAATGCAACCAAACACGCCTTAACGACTCACCACCTTTGTTGTTAGATCTTTTCACCTTTATGTATAGTAAAATGGCTAGTCATCACCTTTCTTCTTCCTCCTCTCTTTACCGCCACACCTTCACTCTCTCTCTCTCATTTTTTCTCTCCCAATCCTCCATTAAAGTTCATCCTCCAAGCTTTCTCAAGAACACAAGTCTCTCATCCACCGATCGATTTCATTTCCGAGTTCATATTCCGCAAGGTAAGAACTTCTCCTACATAATGAACCGAACAAAATCTTGATTCCATCCACTTCATCTTTTTCGAAATCAAGAGGATGAAGAAACATGTAGATTCTTGTTCAATTCATGTTCTAGTATGTTTAGAATTAGGTTTTACGGATCGAATCATGAAGAAAATCATCCCTTCCCTTAATCTTATTATTACCGATTTTTTTTGAAGATTTAGGGGTTTTTCCTAGTTCGATTTTCTTAGTGTTTGATTGATGAATTAGTGTTCTACATGTTGTTAATTGACTATATAAATTAAATTAGAATTTTCTAAAAATAAAAATCAAAATATAATGAAGAATGCATGATTTTATGAAGAAAAGGATGTGATATGCATGATTTGTTAATGGAAATGAGATGTAGGATGATTGAGGATGAATATATATTTATTTGAGATTTTTCTAAAAATAAAACGAAAAACGTAAGAGACGGAAACTCGTCGATAAGTTGAAGCTCGATAATGTTTTTAGAATATGATTTACATATTAGTAATGCTTGTCAGATGATGATCGTTGTTGTAAAATTTGAACGAAATTGGATAACGTAGGATTTTTAGTAAGAAACGAACAATCGTCGATAAGTCAAGCATGAATAATGATTAGGGTTTGTGATTCGAACCTATGATAATCTTGTTAGTTAATGATCGTAACCGTAAAGTTTGAACGAATTCTAAGAAGATTCGAATTTTGATAAGAGACGGAGAATCGAGATTAAAAGCCGATAGAAAAGTCGAATAAGGAAAACCTCTTTGATAATTATGATTGTTATTGATAAACGAACAATAGTGTAGTTGAGGACTTTTCCATCCCCTGTTTTAATATGCTCTGTTCTGTACGAACCCCAGAATCACTGACTTGTGCAGTAAGTTTCCAAAGCTTAATTTCTTAAGTTGAATCCTTTTCAACTTCGTTCCTTGTGAACTTTTAAGTCGTTATAAGTTATCGACATCCATTATCTACTAAACTAAGTGTCAAGTAATGAGCCGAGTCAGTTTGTAAATGAGAATTGATCGAGTCTCGTTTCTTTGAAAATCAAAAGAATGTAATTAAGTGCAAAGGCCAAAAAGTCTAAAACGAATCAAAAACTTTTCTTTAAATCGTCTTGATCGATTACTAAAGTTTGAATATTTGCGATAAAAGAAGGGAGTTGAAGACAGGACGAAAGACCAAAGGTTAAAAGTTTGTTCTGTAAACGATTGAGGTGGGCTTTTCTATATATGAAATAAAATGAGCGATGCTCGAAAATCTTTATTTACAAGCTTTGATAATTGTGTTTTCAACGTGATAATCAGAGCATGAAATGATTTGTTTTTATGTGAGTTCTCTTGTACCCTTCTGAGTTAGCCGACCTGCTATCCAGATTTATTAGTTAACCGACTTGCTAACTAAAACGATCGGACTTTGAGTTAGCCGACCTGCTATCCAAAGTTAGTGTACACAGTAGCCGTTGTGTGTGGAACCCTGTTGAGGGGCGGCCAGCCACGGTGATAATTATTGGGCAAGATTGAACGTAACATTTGTCATAAAATGCTCAGCCGAGTGATTTATGAGAAAAGAAAATGTTTAGTAGACACGGGCCTTTATTGAAAAACTCCCGTGTGCTACAGAAATGAGATGCCTGATTATCTATACTTATGATATGTTTTCGGCAACGTGCCCACTAAGTGCTTTTGTACTTAGCCCTGTATATGTTTTATAAAATGTGCAGGTTGAGCAACGGGAGCGGCGATGGTTGATGTTGAATTAAGAGTTGTAACTAGAATAAGAACTTGTTTCAAGCTTTTCGCTTTCCGCTGGCAAACTCTTTTTTTTGAAGTTAATGTATCTTTCTGTTGGGTCTAAACCCCGTACAATGAATTTAGTTCCTTTTGAACAACTTGCCGAGTGATCTTTCAAGATCAACTCTTTCTTTTAATGAAGTCTTGTTCATAGTAGTTTATTCTGTCATTAATGTCTGTTATCTCATTCATTCTTATTTATCCCCTTCTTCCCCGCTTCTTTAATCCAACCCCTAGTCGCACCCCAGCTTCTGCCGTCCCTCGGGATTTGGGGTTGTGACATCATCTATGTCTAATGCTTCTTTACCAGAAAGTTAACTTTTGGCTGCTAATTTGGCAAAAACATCAGTAATTGCAGAGTTCTATTTTAAATTAAGATGTGAGGTACTCCAATCCCACTTTACATTTTCTGCTATTTTGATTATGCTTGATTTCATGTTCTATTGCTTGAAGATATAAACACTTATTTAAACATATATAAATTTTTATAAATTTTGGTATTCTTGTTGTGATCAGTATTGTTTTATTATTTATATTGAATTATTTCAGCGTGATGAAGTTATTCGTTTATTGGCAGAATAAATGTATGACACAATCCAAATGCCTAAAGAATTGTGGGAGATTGATCGTTTAGAGCTTGAACTTTGTATTCTTGTGGCTTTTTGGGCACCTAAGGAACAGTTTATTGCGGCACTTATAATTCTTCAGGTAATATATACTACGTGTCTATCTTTTCCTCTTTTTGTAAGGTGATAAGGTGTGTATTTGGAGTTGTGTTTGTGCATCTAATTGTTGTTGATGTGGAGGCTAGATTGTCTTTCGTTTAGGGTTGTTCTGCCGGTTGTGACCCTTATATTTATGTGTTGTTGCATTCGTGTGATAACCAAATGTATTATAAAATTAACATAACAATAGAACTTTATTTCTATGAAGAGAAGTCATAAATCTACATTCATAATTTTTGGCAGAATATGAAACATAAATGACAATAAAAACATAACATTGTTAAACTATGAACGAAAAGTCTAAAATCGAAGTTATTCTATGAAGGAAAAGTCAAAAACCGACATTATTCTATGCAGAATTTGAAATAAAATGATGATCAACATGGATAATAAGTTAACTTGTTGCATTCTTCAATCTTTCTCTACCTTCACGACGATTTTGTTCCTCTTAACCTTCGTCGTAGAAGAAAATTGATCATCCAAATCTCTCTTTGCAGATCTATAATTGCGATCTTCAGAAACAACACTTGTGGTTGATGTTGTGTAATACCCCGGAAATTCCTTACGATCTTAAAAATTTAAAGTCATTAATAATGATGGCTTTGCACGCCTAAGTTTACGATTTTGAATTCTAAGACTAACGGTCAAATCCGTTTCCGAAAATAAATTACAGAAGTCAGCTAGACGACTACTGTATTTAGGTTTAGCGCATACGAAAAATTTTTAGTTCTTGAACTCAGAACGGAAAACCGTCTGATTTTTACATTCACGAAATCGCGATACGAACTCGCCCGAGAAAGTTCGTTTTTATGATTTTCCGGACGAAACTCGGACTGTGTCGTCCCAAGCTTTTGTCGGAATTAATTTTTTAAATATTATTTTCCGAGTAAGTTTAATACGTTAGAATTTTTGGACGAAACGGAATGTGACGATTTTATGCCGAGCTTCGTTTTTCGTCGTTCGATTTCCGTAACGTCGTATCGCGTCGGAAAAGCGCGTATTTTCCTTCCCTCTCCCTCATGACCGACTTTTACTCCCTCTCTTAAGCTTGATATTTTGATTTTTATATAGTATTAATTTGGACACCTAATGTAATACTATTCAAACTTTACACCTAAGTCTAAATTAGAAATATCTAATACTTTTAGTCATCATCTTCCTCACTCCCTTCCCCCCAAAACCGAACCACACACTCATACATTCACTCTCTCTTTGTTCTTCACATCTCCATTGAAGACATCAAGTTCTTAGAGCAAAAATTCCACACAAGTCTTCATTCATCCATCGAATCCTAATTCTTCCTTCATTAGACTTCAAGGTATTGGTCTCCTCTCTTGATCTATCTAATCCAAATCTATTTCTTTTGGATCGAAAATTTTGGGTGATGGAATTAGATGTTTGATCTTCGATTAGTGTAATTAGATGTGTTTAGATATGAAATCTAGGATTAAAATTGGAAGAAAATCATGAACCCTAAAACCTTTGATAATACCGAAAATTTAGGGCATTTAGATAGGTTGTTTGAATTCTTCAATTGATGATATGATATTGCTTAGGAAGTGTTCGATTGAGGATTAAAACAAAAAGAAATCGAAAGCCCTATGAAATTGGATGAAACCGAGTTCTAGGCTAGGGTTTTGATTTGGGGTTTTTCAATTTATTGTGTAATTAGACTTGTATTTGATCAATTGATGATATAGTAGTATGATTAATGGATAAATGATGTTAATTGATGAAGAAAATCACTCTCTTTAATTGTGTGTAATTATCGAAAATTTTGAGAAATTTAGGGGTTTGCATGTAGTTGAATTAGTTGAGGATTTGTTGATGAATTAATGTTGTAAATGATATTAGATGTTGTTATGAATTTATTTAGAATTTTCTAAAAATATTTCGTGAGTCGTAAGAGACAAAGAACTCAATTTAAGTTGAGATATAGTAATGATATGAAGTGATGATATGCATGAAAACGAATCTTGTTAGATGTTGTTTGATGACGTAGAAAATGAACGAAATCCGATAACTTTGGAAATCTCGTAAGAGACGAACGAGTGGACATAAGTAATAATCGAGAAGTCGAGTAAGGATTCTAATTTGATAATAATGTTTATAATGGACTAAGGTACGACTTTGTAGTTGACGACATGAGCTTTGGAGCTATTTTAATATGAGTTGTAGTTATAGTCGAGAATTAGAACGAGAATTGGTTAACTTGATTTTTGGTTTAGTACATGTTAGTTGGAGGCCGATGTTTAGAACGTCGTGCAATTGGACGAGTTTTGAGAAGGAGTTCATCACGTACGGGAGTACGTGTTGACTGCCTTGAGAGTCAAGTTTCATGAGAAATCGAATACGAGAACTTAGAACGAACTTAGGAAGTTATACGTTGTTTTTATCGAGCAATTAGGGTTAGCGCGGCAGTTTTGCAACCCTTGCCGGAAACTGTAATATCTTTTAGCTCGTTTATCGGATTTGAGATCCGTAAATTGGAGCGTAAACTAGACTTCCCAAGCTTTCAAATGGTACAGAGCTCATCCCCTGTTTCCAGTTCTCCTGTTCTGGGCAGTCCCCAGAGTTACTGCCTTGCGCAGTGATTTTTCAGGATTTATTCTTCTAAGTTGTTTCTTTCGCAACTTAGTTTCTTTCGATCGTTTAAGCCGTAATAACTTGACGACTATCTTCCTACTGACCTCAGTGTCAAGTATGGAGCCTTGAGTGCTAAACGAGACGAGTTTGTATCTCGTATCCGTTAAAGTAAAGAAATTTAGTTAAGCGTGAAAATGCCTAAATCGTCTAAAGAACTAAAACTTAATTTCCTAAGTTGATTTCCTTTCCAACTTAGTTCCTTTGATCTTTTAAGTCGTATTGAGCTATCGACTACCTTCTCTACTGACCTAAGAGTCGAGTATGAGACCTTTCAAGTTCTAAACGAGATTTGTTCAATTCTCGTTTCCCGTTTAACTAAAAAGAAACTAGTAGCGTGCAAATGCCTAAAGAAATGAAACGACTAAAACCTATTTTGATTTTCAATGATCGATTATCTTTTACGACCCAATTTTTAAGTGTTATTATTTTACGATAAAGGAGAAAGCCAGCAATAAGGAAAGGACGGAAGATCAGGAGATCGAAAGCTAGTTCTTAGTAGTTTTGTATCACAAAGGTGGGCTTTTATATATGAAATAAAATGAGCATTGCTCGAAAACCTTTCTTTATCGCTTTGATATCTGTGTTTTCAAAGTGATAATTATGGCATGAACTATTTTATGTTTTATGTGAGTTCTCTTGTACCTATCTGAGTTAACATTCGTGTTTTCCAGATTTAGAGTTAATCTAATAGGTTAACTAACGATCGGCTCTGAGTTAGGTGCTAAGTGCTTTCCAGAGTTAGTGCATTTTGTAACCTGTGGTGTATGTGATACCCTGTTGAGGGGTACCAGCCACGGTGAATGAGAATTTGGTCAAGATTGAACGTAACATACCAGAAAATGCTCGGCCGAGTAAATTGTGAAAATAAGTCAGAAAATGTTTAGTAGACACGGGCTAATTTCAAATAAAACCCCGATGTGCTACAAATTATGAAATGCCAAATTATCTATACTTATGATTATGATTTCGGCATCGTGCCCACTAAGTACTTTTGTACTTAGCCCTGCATGTGTTTTCTAAATGTGCAGGTTGAAGCGACGAGAGCGGCGGTGGTTGAAGTTGAGTTGAGGAGTTAGGATGCTTTAGCTATGACTTTCTTTCCGCTGCCAAAACTCTAGACTTTTTGAGAACATGTATATTTGATGAATCACTGTAGTATAAGTCTATATTCTGGAACTTAGATACTTCCGAGTACTTCTGTCGAGTAATCCTTCGCGATTAACTCTTCCTTTATATTAGTAAAGTCTTGTTCATTGAATGTATGTTGTCTTTTATGTATGTTTAGTTAGTCAGTCCTCTTCTTCCCCGCTTCTTTAATCCAACTCCAGTCGCACCCCGGCTTCTGCCGTCCCTCGGGATTTGGGGCTGTGACAGAGTAGTATCAGAGCAAGGCTTGTTTCCTTCTCTGATTATGAGTCAACTTTCTAGTATGAGTCCTTCCTTTTAGTGATACCACAAAGTGGTATCTGAGCAGAGGTTCGTTCTCTGCTCTGGTTGCGAGTCCGTCTTTGTTGGGAAATTTATTAGTATAAGTTTTGATGAATTCCAAAACCAACTGACCCCAACCGAGTAGATGTTGCCAGCCCTTAATATTAGCAGATAGGCTCGCTGTTTGAGCAATGTTAAGATTTTATCTTTACAGGTCTCCAACTAAAGACGGCAACATAGCAACACTCGGATACAACCTAGGATGGAAGATCGGATGAGAAACATCAGTTGAAATTGAGAGTTCAAGTCAAACCGTTCAGATGGAACATCAGTTACAAGACTCTGACTGATGATAGAGTTATGCCAAAACGGAGGAAGACTTATATACAACTGAGAGTTCAAGCCAACGGTTCAGCATCAGTTACAGAAAGCCATCCGACCAAGGGGGAAGGTATAACAGAGTGGTTACAAAAAATATGAAGTTGAAAGTCAGCTGAGAGTTCAACGGTTCAGTCAGATAGAACATCAGCTGAAGACCACTCAGATGAAGATCAAGATTTTCAACCGACTAACCAAGGTTGACTGTCAGAAAGGTTTGAATTTGAAATTCAAAAAGAAAATCACGTGAGGGTTTGACCGTTCAGTCATTACCCCATTTGGCCCAACACAAGGTTGTCTCAGATGGAAAGCAGAAGAGCACAGATGCCATATCGAGAAAGTCTGCAGAGATGAGAGACAAGCCATCGCTATCAAAGAACAGAGATCAACGGCTCCTCCAACGGTTAGTTGATTCTCTCCGCCTATAAATAGAGGCATTCATTCATTCGACAGTTTTACAAGACATAGAAAATTTGAAGTGCACCCATGAGAGAAACAAGAGCAAAGAAAATCTGCAAAATCATATTCTAAGAGCATCAGCAACTGAGAGTTCCGAGTGGTAGAACATTAGTAGCTGAGGGTTCATAGAATTATAATCTGTCTTAGATCTTAGTTTGAGTGTTCATTCGTTTAAGCCATAGATCCAGCTCACATTCGTGTTCGAGCTGTAGTTGGAAAACCCACCCACATACACACCCTAAAAAGTGTTTGTTAGGATCTTAATTTTCCTGTAACTGAGTAGATAGGTTGACAAGTACCCGCAAACTTGACATAGGTTGATAAGTACCCGTAAACTTAACTGTAAAGGTTGATAAGTACCCGTAAACTTATTGCAACGGTTGCACAGCCCGCGTAAGCTGTGTGGAATTGTCCAGAAGAACTTGGACTGAGGTGTGTGGACTCACATCTCCCCGTGGACGTAGGAGTTCTCTCCGAACCACGTAAATCCTGTGTGTCTGTGTTTATTTCTGTTCAGTTACTTTTTGCATATTCAACTGACCAAACTAACCGGCATACAAACTGCATCTTTACATTTCAACTGTCTTGGTTATTGACCAACCTTGCACAAAAGCGTGAGTTATTTTACGAGTATAATTTCCACCACTTTCCGCACGGCACCACTCTCACAGCTGAGTTCTCTTACTCAGTTGTGAATCCAGCTGAGACTTTCTTTACTCAGTTGAAGTTTTTCGGGGGATAAGCTTTCAAAGTTGAAAAATCCTAACTGGTGTATTCCCCCCCCCCCCCCATACACCAGTAACTCGTATCGGGACCATCAAGTGGTATCAGAGCAGTGGTTCAAAAGACTACTGTCTCTATTTCACGAGGTGTGAATCGAGGTGTTTTCTTCAGTGGTCAACTAAATAGATCCTTTTTCACGCTAGTGCATATCTGCTTGCATTTGTTGTCTGTTGTTGTGTGCAGATGGATATTAAAGATAAGGTCGTGGTTATGTTCTCGGTTGTGAACTATACAGCCTGGAGGACTCGGATGAAGAAGATGCTACTGTCCAAGCATCACAGAATGCAACAAGTACTCTCATCCGGACCAATCAAGATCATGGAAAAGGTCATCTGTACTCCTACAGATCCAACCCTTGGGGATGCAATTGAGGAGATAGTCGAGAAGAACCCAGAAGACTACACTTCTGAGGAAGCAAAAGTGAGCCAACTGGATATCTGGGCTCAGAGCACTATCATGTCCACAGTTGGACAAGACTATCTTCCATGGATAGAGGAGTGCAACATTGCTAAAGAGATGTGGGACACTCTGGCATCTCTGAGTGAAAGAAGTGACGAAACCAAGGAGAACAAGTTCTCCCATGCATGTCAAGATTTTGACAACTTCACTCTGAAAGTGGACGAAACCATCGATCAGATGGAGCTTCGATTCATGGAGATCATCAGAAGGATCCAGTTTATCCGAAGAGGAAAGTATACTTTGAGAGAAATCAATCTCAAATTGTTACAAGCACTTCCAGCTGAGTGGGATACCTTCACCAACATCCTTGAAAGCCGAGCTGACCTAGGAGAAATGGGAACTGAAAGATTGTTCTTAATTCTGAAAGGAAATGAGTACAAAGTGAACCGGCGAAAATCCCAGTCGATGGCTCAGACAAGTCGACATGAGGATGTTGGTTCAGCAACGAAGACTGTCGCCCTTCGAGCTGACTATTCCAAGCCACGAACATCAAGAGCAACAAGATCTGCGGACACAACTGCAAATGAGCATAGCAGAGAAGAGCTGCAACAATGCATTGCCGCCATGTCAAAGAAGCTAGCTGACATGGACACTCGGTTCGGAAAGTACAAGCGGTTCTACAAATCCAACCGAACACGAGACAACTCAAAGCCTGTGAACAACGACTACTTTGAGTGTGGCAAAGAGGGACATTTCAAGGCTGACTGTCCAGACCTCTCAAAGAAAGAAAGAGATGCGTTGAGGGCCAAGCAAAACGCAAAAGATAAGGCCATGGTTGCAGAGGAAGCAGCTGATGACGTGGACATCTTCACCGACTCTGAAGATGAGGATGAGCTGACTCCCACCAACAACGCGAGCGGACAGGATCAATGTCTCATGGCGATTGGAACTGACCAGAATGAAGCTGAGGTAACTTCAAACCCAGCTAATTTAAATTCTTCTAATGTTGCTAACGTGCAAGATACTTTAGAAGATGAGTTGGAACCATCTTGGGATGATTTCCAAGAACTGAGTGAGCAACTGAATCAGCAAATGGTTGAGTTTAAGAATCTTCACAAACAGTTTGTAAAATTGGAAGAATCCTTAACCGAAAAGGATGATCTGATCAAGAGTTAAACAGAGGAGATTGACTATCTCAAAAGTCAACTGACCGCGGCCAACCAAATTGAGGCTTCAACCGATGAGCAGTTGAAGGAACAGATCAAGGCACAGAATGAGCAGTTGAACAAGCAAGAGGCTCAGATCGACCAGCTGATGAAGACGTCGGACGCCCAGACCGAACACATAGCTGTTCTTCTCAAAGAGTTGCAAACTGAGAAGGACAACCTGATCAAGCTATATCAGTCATCCAAGATCATAGAGAATCTAATCAGTTACAGCCGACAGATGGATGACTTGTCAGGACTCAGTTACGATGTGGTTAAAGATAGTGGAATTCCTCCAGCAACCTTCATCAAAGCTGTTGAGGTCAAGGTTGTCGAACCTAACACAGTCGAATCTGAATCTCCCCAAAGTAATGCAACTTCCACTTCTCAGCAAGCTCAACCGACCAAGGAAACTCCAACTGAGAAGGGAAAAAAAGCAGTGGATGAACAGAACGTTCCATCGGTTAGGACATCAACCGAGGGGGAATGTTCTAAGTCACAGAAAAGGAACCAGAGGCGTCGGAGATACAACCGAAACAAAAATCAGAACCGACCTCTGAACCGTCCACAGAACCGACCACAGAAAGAATGGAACTGACCGCAGAGCCAACAAGGACTCAACCATCTGAATCAACAGCGGTTCCATCATCAGTTCAACCAGAGGTTCCAACCGAGTCAACCAATGAGGAATAGTTCGAACAACTGGAGATATTCATGCCACAACTTGAATCAACATCCGAGCATGACCAGCTGTCGTCGTCAGTCAGGAAGATGGAATTAGTATCAGCTACAAAGATTCCAACATGGCGTCCGACCATCAAGACAAATCCAACAGGATAAAAACCGCCATCAAAACAGGGGGAAAGTCTCTCCTCCAAAAGCTCACACTGGGAGAAATCCATCTCCTCCCAAGAAACAGAACATCAATACTAACAACAAGCCTAAGGATAACCGAGGTGTTGTTATAGTTGATGATGAAGGAAAAGTGATCTGGAATGATAAATCCATCCGAGTTTACAGGGAAAAGCGACGCACAGTTCCAGGGGGAACTGGTTCTAACCCTCCAGGACCCAACTGAAATTGGGGACCTAAGCGTGTTTCTCCGTGCAGGTACAGGAGGAACAGCTGAGGAAGAATAAAGCATCACAGACAAAGTGGGTGATGGACAGTGGATGCTCGAAACACATGACAAATCTGAAGGATTTTCTTGGAAGTTTCGTGGAGCTGAACGGTCCAACTGTTACTTTTGGTGACAACTCAAAAGGTTACACCAAAGGCTACGGTACCCTTGAAACCGATCACATGTCAATTTCTCATGTTTCATATGTTGATGGATTGAAGCATAACCTGCTCTCCATTAGCCAATACTGTGATAATGGTTTTTCTGTCAAGTTTGATGCTCAGGGTTGCAGGGTTAAAGACGTTCAAACAAAGCAGGTCATATTGTTGGGAAATAGATCTCCAACTGGGAATGTCTACTATGCTGACTGGAAAAGCAGCCCACCTGAAACCTGTCTGTTATCAAAGAGCAGTTCAGATGTGAGCTGGCTGTGGCACAAAAGGCTCAACCATCTGAATTTCAAGACAATGAACCGACTTGCCAGATAGGAACTCGCGAAGGGCATTCCTAACCGTGTGTTTTCAACAACACATATCTGCAGTGCGTGTCAGCTGGGAAAGCTCGCCAGATCCTCGTTCCGGTTGAAATCCACACCCTCAACCGACCGAGTATTGCAGCTGATCCATATGGATCTCTTCGGGCCAGTTACACCAAAGAGCATAAATGGCAACGAGTATACACTGGTTGTAACTGATGATTACTCGAGGTACACGTGGACCATTTTCATGCGTCACAAGAGTGAAACCCGAGATGAGCTACCCAAGCTGATAGATCGGACATCGAACCAACAAGAGATGAAAATCATTTCTATCCGATCAGACCGTGGAACCGAGTTCCTCAATGAAACTATCATTGAGTACTGCGAGAAGCACGGAATCACTCATCAAACCTCAGCTGCGCGAACTCCACAACAGAATGGAGTAGCTGAGAGAAGGAACCGAACGCTGAAGGATGCAGCCACATCTATGTTGACAAGCTCAGCTCTGCCAAAGAGATTTTGGGCTGAGGCAATCAACACAGCATGCTATACTCAGAACCGTTCTCTTCTGACCAAGCGGTTGGGAAAGACACCATATGAGCTATGGAGACGCAGGAAGCCTGATATTTCATATTTTCGCGTTTTTGGCTCTAAGTGTTATATTCACAACAATGGGAAGACTCAGTTGAAAACTTTTGATGCCAAAGCTTCGAAAGGCATATTTCTTGGATATGCTGCTCGGATCAAGGTATATAGAGTTTTCAACAACAACTCTCGTGTTGTGGAGATAACACCTCATGTTAGTTTTGATGAATCTACCTTTGAGTGCAGGGAACAGGCTAAAGGACAACAAGCAGATCCAGCTGTTTCACCAGTTCTCACCAGATCGCAGGTTCAAAGGCAGAAGAATTTGGCCGAACCGTTGGTATGGGCAACCAAGGATGATGATCCGTGTTCCTCAGAAGATGAATGTAAAGATCATCAAGCGGTAGCTGAGGACCCCAGCTCAAATCAAGGGGGAACTCCAGCTGATGTCACTCCAACTGCATCAGCAACCGAAGCCCAACCGAGCCCGGTTCGAAATATTGTCAACATTGAGGACCCAGACTCAACAGCTGACAAATCCCCAGTTATGAAGACTCCAATAGTTCAGGATTCTCCTTCAGTTGAAATCCCTGAACCAACACAGTTGGAAGAAGATGGAAGACGCAACAAGAGATGGTATGAAGATCATTCCAATGATGACATCATCGGAGATCCAACCGAAGGTGTACGAACCAGGAGCAGAGTTGCAACTTCCGGTTCAGCTGAGGATGTCCAGTATGCCCATTCTGAGGAGTTGGCAGTTTTCGCAGAGTTTGAACAACTTGGAGAATGTGCCATGATTTCATGCTACGTAGCTGATGTGCCAGAGCCAAAGCATGTCATGGAAGCTCTCAACTGTGTTCACTGGACAACAGCTATGCAAGAGGAGCTGAATAAATTTCTACGCAATTGTGTTTGGAAGTTGGTAGAAAGACCAACTGGTGTCAAGGTTATTGGACTTCAATGGATTTTCAAGAACAAGAGAGACGCCATTGGTTACATCGTGAGGAACAAGGCAAGGTTGGTAGCTCAGGGATACTGCCAACAAGAAAGAATTGACTTTGAAGATTTTTTCGCACCAGTTGCAAGGCTGGAAGCCATCCGAATATTTCTAGCCTATGCCGCACATCACAAGTTCAAGGTTTATCAGATGGACGTGAAGTGTGCCTTCCTCAACGGTGATATCAAGGAAGATGTTTATGTTGAACAGCCACCCGGTTTCGAAACTGGAGATGGAATAGTGTACAAGTTGAAGAAAGCCATCTATGGCTTGAAGCAAGCACCTAGAGCTTGGTATGACACTCTTTGTGGATTTCTACTGGACTCGGGGTTCAAACGAGGCTCAGTTGATAAAACACTGTTCACCATCAAAGTTGGAGAAGATATACTTGTTGTGCAAATCTACGTTGATGACATCATTTTCGGTTCCAAGTCGGAGGAACTGTGCAAGAAGTTCTCAGATCTCATGAAGGAGAAATTCAAGATGTCAATGATGGGCGAGATGAATTACTTTCTTGGACTCCAAGTGAAGCAGTCAGAGAAAGGAATTTTTATTAATCAGTCAAAATATACAAAGGAGCTCATCACAATGTTCGGATTGCAGACAAGTAAAACCACAAGGATCCCGATGAATACTAACTGGAAGATCGAACCCAGAGCTGAGGGAAAGCTAGTGGATGCCAGCAAGTATAGAGGGATCATCGATTCGCTGCTCTATCTAACCGCCAGTCGGCCAGACATATCATACGCGGTTGGAGTATGTGCTCGGTTCCAAGTTCAACCGAGAGAAGCTCACATGATGGCAGAAAAGAACATCATCAAGTATCTGAAGGGTACTGTCAATGTTGGGTTGTGGTATCCAACTGACGACAATACCAGCTGACCGGATACTCAGATGCGGATCTAGCCGGAGATCGATTGGACAGGAAGTCCACATCTGGACACTGTCAGTTCATGGGAAGCAAGCTAGTTTCATGGTTCTCCAAGAAACAGGCATGTGTTGCTACTTCTACAACCGAGTCAGAGTATATGGCCGCCGAAAGTTGTTGCATGCAAGTATTGTGGCTGAAGCAACAGCTGAGAGATTATGAAGTCGCAACTGGATAGGTTCCCATTCATTGTGATAGCTCGAGTGCCATAGCTATCTCTTTGAATCATGTTCACCACTATCGGACAAAGCATATCGACATCCGTCATCATTTCATCCGAGATCATATTGAGAAGAAGGATGTGTCCATGGAGAAGATTCCAACTGAGATTGAGAGAGCCGATATCTTCACCAAACCTCTACCTGAAGCCCGGTTCAAGATGCTATGTGATCTTCTTGGACTGTTGGATCCATCAGATGAGGAGTCAGCCGAACTAAAGAGTCAGATATCCATCTGAGTGGGAAGCTCAGATGAAGGGGGAATCTCAGATGCAGAGCGCCAACTGAAGACATCAGACATCAGCTGAACAGACAAACTCGAGTCAGATGATGGTATGCTGCAACATTGGATCAGACGTCAGCTGAACAGACGAACTCGAGTCAGCTGATGGTATGTGACAACTGAGGAATATAACTGAAGTATACAGCTGATTTCGACATCAGCTGGCAGGTAACATTCATGACTGAAGGTGTTATGTTCTTAAATGAGAATGTTTGAAATAAATTCAAACATTCCTGAGCTAGTCAGTTACATTAAAATAGCCATCATGTCGCATTAAATGTAAAGTACGGCTGAACATTCATAGCCTACTTTATAGTGCGACTGGGCTGACATGAAACTGTACACCTTCTCACGCACTGGTTGGAACTCGGATCAAAACATCGAGTCAAAGCTAGTCAACAGTCGCGCAATCTCAGCCGTTGATGGATTCGCGCCATTTAACCCCAGCCGTCGATTTCAACCAAGTCAAAAACCTATTTAAAGCGAAAAATTAGGAAATATATATATCTTCATTGCAATTCACAATGGCACCCAAATCCTCCAAGAAGATGGTTTCCAAAGAACTAGCCACTTTCCAGGAGTCATTCGATATGCTGATATCGAAGATACACTTTGAACATATTCTGTCGACGGACGCGCTGGAGTCACCAGAGCTCTCTCCCCTCGCCGGTCTTCTCTCTGCGCACGGCCTTCTTCAATGGGCGACTCTTTTTCCCTCCCTCATTCTCAGGAAACAAGTCGGAGAGTTCTACCTCAATCTCCATCACGATTCACAAGTCGGACTTGTGTCTACAGTTTCCTGCAAACAGCGCGATGGAGTCTCCAGGACTGTCTATGATTCCACCGTCAAGATTCGTGTGTCTGAAGAACTCGCCAAAATCATCCCCAGAAATCTTCAGGCCACAGACATCATCGACAACTTCACGGATAAAGAAGCGGATGAATTCCTTCAGCAGGCCTTGATCATCCCAAAGAAAATGAAGAGCAGTATGCAAAGAACAAAGTTGAAGCCTCAACATCGACTTTTGTTCGATGTTATTTCCAAATGTGCATTTGGATACGGAGGAGTGTTTGGGGATATCAGCCACCCCAAACTGAAGCAGCAGAAGGCTCTGGAAGAGAGACACGAGGTCAACTGGCTTCAGTACTTTGAACATCAGCTGTTGTTGGAGCAACAGAAGATCTCCGAGGTCACAACTGAGTCCGGAGAGCGATTGTTGAGTGTGAAAGGCTCACTCAACTTCGGCACCAAGATCTCTGCGCTGATCCTCAGTGCCACCAAGGACCAGAACCTGACCTGGAAAGACAGCGAAGCAACTCCCCTGAAGAAGCTGTTGCTGTTCCCATCAGCTAAGAAGGCTCAGGATGTCTTGTCTGCGGTGTACACTCCCAAGGACAAGAAGGGAGCTGGAAAACCAGCTGTGGAAGCAGACACAGCTGAGGCACAGTTGAAGTCTCAACCTCCTGCAACAGTTGGTCGCACAACCAGATCATCTTCCAAGCGCCAGCTGAGGGATGAGTCTGATGAAGATGAAGAAGAAGAGAATGAGGTACCTCTACTGAAGAGACCAAGGATTCGTTTCAAGCAGCCAGCGGTGCAACCAGCTGCGAAGCCAGCAGTGGAAAAGCCAACGGAGGAGACACCAGCTAAGAAATCAACCGAATCCAGCCAGTCGGTTGATGCAGCTGCGTTTGTGATTCAACCACGCCAACAAGAAGAGATGGCTGAAGGGATGGAGACAAATGTTGAGGAGTCCAGCTCGTCCTTAGATGACTCTTCTTCATCTGAGGAGTCCCACGACGGTCCACCCTCTCCTCTAACCGGAGCTGATGCTAGCCAGGTAATCCCACCTGTGTCTGAGGAAACTATTGAGCCCGCCCAATCACCACCCAAAGAGGATCCAGTTCTCTCAACTGGTCCTCAGTCAAATATCCCGAGCCTCATGCTCGATGCCAACGTTGAGACCATTCCTTTGGCCAACATTGAGGAAACCATCGACCCATTACCTTCGATATAGACCCCCCACAGATTGATGAAGAAGCCAACCGCCAGGCAATTTTGGCTGAGTATGAAGGGAGGCTGGTCTACTGCTTCAGAAAACTGACAGGCATGTTTCTAGAGGCACGTTCCATGCCCATCTTTGCAATGTTCGGGACCAAACTTCTCTACCAGTTCAACATCATCTTCAGTTACTGGTACGTGAAGGAGGACACCCTGAGGATCCACGGTTGGGACAGGTTGAAAACTGATGAATCCAACCTGAGGACATACTTCGATTACCAGAACCTCGAGGTTGCTTACAACCAGAAGGTTGCCCTGCTACGACGCTGCCTGGATCAAAGCCGAGCAGAAGGAACTGACTCTAGGGAGCTGTGTAACAATGAAGGAGATGTTGCCTTCCTAGAGTCCATGCTAGCCAAGACTGCTGAACCCGTGGAGGACGTGGATACAGCTGAAGAGGCGGCTAAAGCAGAAGAAGAGAGGCTCAAACAATACCTGGCAAATCAAACAGCCATGGTCATTGTGGATCCACCAGCCACAACTCAACAGCACGAACAGTCTGGACCCTCTGATCAGCCAACACTCTCCACTGATGCTATCTGTGAGCTGAAATCTGAGAGGGTCAACCAGTTGAGGCGTGAGCTACTGTCCACCATCGAGCTCAACAAAGAAGATCTACAGCATCTGGCTGAGGCTCAAAATGCCAAGATAGATCAGCTGATAGAGGAGAATGCCTCTCTGAGGAAGCAGCTAGATGAACTCTCCTCCTCAACCAGCTCCGCCGACTTTGAGCTGAAGAAAGAAGTTCGTGGACTCAGCTCAGCATTCCACAACTTCAAGTCTGTATCTGAATCCAATCTTGCAAAGTCCCAGCAGACACAAGACCAGGAGTGGATGTCTCAGTTCGAAAATTATTGAGCTGAGTTCGTCACCCTTCACAAGGATGTCTCTGCAACCCTTGCCGCCATGAAGCAAGCCGAACAAGAACGCCAAGACCTGGAGCTGGCGAAGAAGGTTGAAGAGACAGATGCTGTGGAAGAACTCTTCTCTCAAGTTCAACAAGCAGAGGCCAAGCTGACCTCCCTGGACGGCTCAGTTACCACCCTTTTGGATGATGCCAAAAAGGGGAAGGAAAGGTGCCAGCAGTTGTTGTTGGACAAGGGAAAGAAGGAGTGCCAGCTGGAGCTCAGGGGGAAGAAGCTGCTCAAAAAGAGTCTCAGCTAAAGGAGTCAGCAAGAAAAGAGCAGAAACTTGAAGTCTCCCAAGACCTCGTAGCTGAGCTTACAGCCGAACTGGATGCCGTTCTTGACGGAATCTCAGTCAAAGATTGCATCGAAGCTGCAAAAGCTATGGGGGAGTCCAAGGAGAACTACTTGAATCCCTCTTGGATCAAGAAGTTTGCTGCTGACCAAGCCAAGAAAGTAGCCAAGTTCGAAAAGGAACTGGCTAAAATTGCTAAGAGCGTGGATAGGAACAAAGCCAGCCGGAGCGTCAAACGCATCAACAAACACCAAATGAAGGCTGAAGCTAGAGCAAAGACCAAGCAGCTACAGACAAATGCCCCGCTCCAGTCACGGTTCCCACATATTGAAAAATGGATGAACATTGAGTGGAACGATGATTGGGAGCAGTTCAAGCATGAGTTCATCAACGACTTCTACTACAGGAAGGTCTACTCAACTGAAGACCCAAGGCAAGCTTGCAAGGAAGCCTTGTGGGAGCTCAGATCTAGGGATCCAGGGATGTTCAGGCAATTCCAGCGAGCCATGGTAGAAGCTCAGCTCGATCCCAACACAGTTCCGGTCCCGCAGAAGGTCAGATATCGCCCTCAGATGATCAAAGGCACAAGTACTCCTAACAGAAATATAATCATGGCTGAGGTGAGACAAGTGTGCAAGGAACATGAAGTTAATACCGGGACCGAGTCAGCGGCGAAGAAAGAGATCTTTGACCGTATCTTCAGCAAGTACGACCAAGAGTATTTTTGAGCTGATTTAGTTTTTGAGCAACTGTTGTAATTTAATGTTTTGTGCTTATCTTTGTAAACACAACAGTTGTAATGAAAACTTCAAGTATATATTCGATTCATCTTGTCGTACAATCTCTCATTGTCCAAGCTCTGAATCACAGTCTTTTAAATACCATGTTATAACTGTGCTAACCCTTTGGTGTTTTATCTTATAGACTGTCTAGAATTTCAGCTGAGATTTTAAGTCAGTTAATAAGATTTAGATCAGTAGTGGTTTCAAGTTGTAAATGGTTTTGGCATCATCAAAAATGGGGAAATTGTTGGGAAATTTATTAGTATAAGTTTTGATGAATTCCAAAACCAACTGACCCCAACCGAGTAGATGTTGTCAGCCCTTAATATTAGCAGATAGGCTCGCTGTTTGAGCAATGTTAAGATTTTATCTTTACAGGTCTCCAGCTGAAGACGGCAACATAGCAACACTCGGATACAACCTAGGATGGAAGATCGGATGAGGAACATCAGTTGAAACTGAGAGTTCAAGTCAAACCGTTCAGATGGAACATCAGTTACAAGACTCTGACTGATGATAGAGTTATGCCAAAAAGGAGAAAGACTTATATACAACTGAGAGTTCAAGCCAACGGTTCAGCATCAGTTACAGAAAGCCATCCGACCAAGGGGGAAGGTATAACAGAGTGGTTACAAAAAGGATGAAGTTGAAAGTCAGCTGAGAGTTCAACGGTTCAGTCAGATAGAACATCAGCTGAAGACCACTCAGATGAAGATCAAGATTTTCAACCGACTAACCAAGGTTGACTGTCAGAAAGGTTTGAATTTGAAATTCAAAAAGGAAATCACGTGAGGGTTTGACCATTCAGTCATTACCCCATTTGGCCCAACACAAGGTTGTCTCAGATGGAAAGCAGAAGAGCACAGATGCCATATCGGGAAAGTCTGCAGAGATGAGAGACAAGCCATCGCTATTAAAGAACAGAGATCAACGACTTCTCCAATGGCTAGTTGATTCTCTCCGCCTATAAATAGAGGCATTCATTCATTCGACAGTTTTACAAGACAGAGAAAATTTGAAGTGCACCCACGAGAGAAACAAGAGCAAAGAAAATCTGCAAAATCATATTCTAAGAGCATCAGCAACTGATAGTTCCGAGTGGTAGAACATTAGTAGCTGAGGGTTCATAGAATTATAATCTGTCTTAGATCTTAGTTTGAGTGTTCATTCGTTCAAGCCATAGATCCAATTCACATTCGTGTTCGAGCTGTAGTTGGAAAACCCACCCACATACACACCCTAAAAAGTGTTTGTTAGGATCTTACTCTTCCTGTAACTGAGTAGATAGGTTGTCAAGTACCCGCAAACTTGACATAGGTTGTTAAGTACCCGTAAACTTAACTGTAAAGGTTGATAAGTACCCATAAACTTATTGCAACGGTTGCACAGCCCGCGTAAGCTGTGTGGAATTGTCCAGAAGAACTTGGACTGAGGTGTGTGGACTCACATCTCCCCGTGGACGTGGGAGTTCTCTCCGAACCACGTAAATCCTGTGTGTCTGTGTTTATTTCTGTTCAGTTACTTTTTGCATATTCAACTGACCAAACTAACCGGCATACAAACTGCATCTTTACATTTCAACTGTCTTGGTTATTGACCAACCTTGCACAAAAGCGTGAGTTATTTTACGAGTATAATTTCCACCACTTTCCACACGGCACCACTCTCACAGCTGAGTTCTCTTACTCAGTTGTGAATCCAGCTGAGACTTTCTTTACTCAGTTGAAGTTTTTCGGGGGATAAGCTTTCAAAGTTGAAAAATCCTAACTGGTGTATTCGCCCCCCCCCCCCATACACCAGTAACTCGTATCGGGACCATCAAGTGGTATCAGAGCAATGGTTCAAAAGACTACTGTCTCTGTTTCACGAGGTGTGAATCGAGGTGTTTTCTTCAGTGGTCAACTGAATAGATCCTTTTTCACGCTAGTGCATATCTGCTTGCATTTGTTGTCTGTTGTTGTGTGCAGATGGATATTAAAGATAAGGTCGTAGTTATGTTCTCGGTTGTGAACTATACAGCCTGGAGGACTCGGATGAAGAAGATGCTACTGTCCAAGCATCACAGAATGCAACAAGTACTCTCATCTGGACCAATCAAGATCACGGAAAAGGTCATCCGTACTCCTACAGATCCAACCCTTGGGGATGCAACTAAGGAGATAGTCGAGAAGAACCCAGAAGACTACACTTCTGAGGAAGCAAAAGTGAGCCAGCTGGAACGTAGATTCCAGAAAAGTTATCCTCTAAGTTATATTCTATTTTCTTTTGGAATTTATTCCATATTTCGTCTTTGAACGAAGAATACAACTAATATGAATATCACGAGTCGTAAACGACAAAATTTCTTGTAAATGATGTTACTTTTGAATAAGTAACATGAACAAAGTAAACGTACTTTATTTTAATAAGTGAGAGTCATTAAGAATTGTTTTTGAGACAATACTAAAAAATTAAAGTAAATAAGAATGTAGTAAGATAAGAATGGAAATAAAAGTCTTGAAATTTCTAATTTTATATATATATATATGTTGTTGAGTGCAATTTCTCGAATTGCTAGAAGTCTTGATAAGTGGTTGTCTTAAGTGGTGATGTTACAATTGAATAAGGGAATGTTCATTTTGTAATTTAAGTTTTTCTTTAAGATAAGTTATTTTCCCTACTTGTTACTGATCCGTGTTTCCTTACAACTTTTGTAGGATGGCTAGGACTCGTGTTACTGCTCGGAAGAGCCAGCCTTTGGTCGAGTGCAAGCGCACCATACTAGACATGATTTAGGACGAGTATTACAAGTTTAAGGCAGACTACGGTGAGGAAGATGTGGGACAGATTGTTAGCAACTTTTCGTCAGCTTACTTTCCAGTGCGACACTTGGTTCCGGAGAGTCAGGCAATACTAGACCTGATTGTATACCTACCGGACGAGTGGCGCGGTTGGGCGCACCGCCCGGCGTGGTACTTCCTAGGGATCTTCGGCGACGACACTGAGCCGACCAGCAACTACACCGGATTCGCCCTGTTTGTGCATAGGCGCTTCTTTGAAAGCAGATACATGCTTCCAGTTCCTTTAGAGCCGCACCTTCCCTACAGTCAGTTTCCAGCCGAGACCGAGCCAGAGCACCTCGACTTAGACCCAGAGTTTTCCGCCCTGTTGGAGTTGCCACCAGACGGTGTACCGAGTGAGGAGTCTTACGCGGAGTCAGAGCAGTTAGAGGAGGACGCAGAGTCCGAGCAGCTAGAGGAGGATGCGGAGCCCGCTGTTACACCCGAGCTACTGCCAGTTGGGACACAGATCGATGAGTTGATCCCAGGGCTGGGATTCGTAGAGATCGACGCCGAGATAGCCGCGCTGTTAGGACTAGCTTTACCGTTCTTACCTGACGTCTCTGTTAGAGTCAGAGGACCCTTAGAGACGAGACTGTTTAGAGAGGAGTCTGAGCACCGAGAGATCGACGCGGAGCTTGCCGCCTTGTTAGAGTTACCATCTCCACTTACGCCGCTTGAGGAGATCTGTGCGAAGTGGGGAGTAGTCAGAGAGCAGATGGAGGAAGGACCGTCCAGGGTCCGTTCTAGGGAGGAGTTCGAGTCAGGTTCAGGTTCAGGTTCAGTTCCCGAGCACCTTCTTCCCCTGAAGAAGCGTGCAGTAGAGGTCAGCGAGGACTACTTGGTTTCCGACCTGGAGGAGACAGTTTCAGAGGCACCGTCACCCACTCTGCTTACACTTGCTGACGGCTCTACTATGAGGGAGGACGAGGCACTTCAGCTCGTCTTTGGTTCAGAGTCTGAGGAGGAGGACCCGGACGAGGATCTGAGGAGGACCCGGACGAGGATCCGGAGGAGGACCCGGATGAGGATCCGTAGGAGGACCCCGAGGAGGACTCTTAGGGTTTTTAGGCCGTAGAGGGCAGTTCCGACGCGACTGTAGTCCGTTGTGTAGAGCGTCGAAGACGCATGTTAATAGTAGTAGTAGCTCTTTTGTCCTGTATAGAGTCGGATCAGTAACTAGTTTTTTTGGTAGTACTCTAGCGGATAAGAAATTTTATGAATCGTTTCCGTTCTAGTACTTTAGTAGATACGGAGTTGCAGCTTGTTAGTGCACCCGGTAAATAGTAGGCAGTCAGCCTTGTTTAGACTAGTAGTAGTCTAACCTTTTGTGTATAAGTCCTCATTGGAGGTAGAATTAATATTATTTTTGATGTATATATATATACATAACCCATAAGAGGGTTTTCATTCACGAGAAAAATTTCCTATGAATCGTGTAATTGATCAGAATGTCAATGAATTCGTGTGACGAGAAATTTAAGTGTAACTTGAAAGTTAAAAGATTATGAAGTTAATATCGAAACTATGTTCGATTTGTCATCCCGTGAACTTGATTAAGTTGAGAACAAGTTAGTAAGTAATGAGAGCGATTAACAGAAATGACTAATGAGAATTTCAATTTTTCCTTAGACCAAAGAAAATACCGCCGAGAAACGTTAACAATAGGAGAGGTCGAGGACCTGGAAGGCCTAGAGGACGTGGGAGACGTCAACCGGAAAATGACAGAGAACAAGAGTATGAACGGAATGCTACCCCACCACCATCACCATCCCCATCACCACCCCCATCACCACCACCTCCACCACCACTCCGTAGAGATATTGAGGATCTCTTCCTCAAGAGGAACCCTCCGATGTTTAATGGAACGGGCAGCCCTAGCGATGCTGAGCTATGGGTGAGATCTACCGAGAAGATATTCAAACTCCTCAGATGCATTGATGAGAAGAGAATGCTATCTGTCGCATTCCAACTGACTGGATCGGCAGATTACTGGTGGGAAGCAAGATAGAAGGTGATACCCGCAGAGCATCTGGCTCGTTTCACGTGGGAAGAGTTTAAGGAAATGTTGTTTGCTAAGTACGTACCCAAGACGTATAGAGCATAGAAGGAAGCCGAGTTTTACAACTTGAAGCAAGGAAAGCTGACCGTGACTGAGTATGATGCCAAGTTTTGCGAGCTGTCTAGGTATGCACCGACTCTGATTGATACCGAGGAGAAGTTATCCAAGAAATTCCAAGGAGGACTGCGACATGAACTGGGAATCGCGTTAGCTAGTCATGGGGGACTAGGCTATACGGATATTTTGGGAAGAGCATTGGAAATGGAGGCCGTCGTGCCTGACGAGAAGAAGATTGTACCGACTGCATCAGCACCAGCATAGAACCAGAACCGAGGCTACTATAACAACAATAGTAGTAACTATCAGGGAAAGAGGAAATGGAACGGAGGAGGTAGCGGAGGCTACAATCAAAACTTCAACAACCAGGGTAATCAAAAGAGGGGTTTACAGCAGGGCTATCAGCAGCCTGGCCAGAGCAACAACAACAACAACAACAACAACAAGAGGCCATGGTAGGGAAACAACCAATCGGGGTTGTTTATTCAAGGAAATAAGCAGAACTCACCGTGGAAGGGTAACAGTCAACAGAACCATCCACAAGGGCAACAACGAAACTTCAACCAGGGAGCAATTAACCCAGGGTGGGTTACCATCCCCGTATGCCCGAAGTGCAACAGAGCCCATCCCGGAGCCTGTCAGTTAGGCACCCCTAACTGTTTCAACTGTGGACAGAAGGGGCACATGAAAAAGGATTGCCCAAAGCTGCTCCAAGCCGTACCTCTCCGAGCCATACAAGCACAGCCGCAGCAGCCGCCAATGAACCAGCAGCAATTTCAGCAGCATGCACAGCAGCAACAAAATGCGAGGGCATGCGCTATCAAACAGGGTGGCCAGCACAAAGGAAAAGGCAACCTAGCAGGGATGGGAAAACTTCACAACATCCCCATTAAGGTATTGTTTGATACTAGCGCATCACATTCTTTCATTGCTGGCTCGTGTGCTGATAACTTAGACATCAGGCCTGTAAGAGGTGCACATTCTATGAGAGTAGCTACACCTTCAAGAGAGATCACTACTTCCACGCATGTTTGCTCTAACCTAGAACTAGAAATTGGAACTCTTAAGGTTAAGGCGAACAACTTAAATGTTATGATAATGTGGGACGTAGATATAATCCTAGGAATGGATTGGTTGTCAGAGAATTACGCCACAATTCTCTGCAACGAGAGAAAAATCTCTTTTCAACCCCCGAGTAAAGAACCAACCGAATTCCACAGAATTTCAATGGGTAGAGGCGTACCAATTATATCAGCCCTTCAAGCCACGAAACTCATGAAGAAGAAAGGTACCACAGCTTATCTTGTGTACCTAGTCGGAGAACCAGGAGCCGAGAAGACCATCCAAGACGTAAAGGTTGTGAATGAATATGAAGACGTCTTTCCAGAAGTATTACCAGGATTGCCACCGGATCGTCATGTGGACTTCACAATCGACTTAGAACCAGGAGCCGCACCTAAATCTAAAGCCCCATATAGGATGGCACCGAAAGAACTAGAAGAGCTCAAAATCCAGTTACAAGAATTGCTAGACCTTGGTTTTATCAGGCCAAGCGTCTCACCTTGGGGAGCACCAGTGCTTTTTGTTAGGAAAAAAGACGGATCGATGAGAATGTGTATAGATTACTGAGAACTGAACAAGATCACGCTCAAGAACAAATATCCTTTGCCAAGGATCGAGGATCTGTTCGATCAGCTTAAGGGTGCAGGAGTCTTCTCCAAGATAGATTTAAGGTCAGGGTACCATCAGCTCAAGATCAAACCCGAAGACGTACCGAAGACCACTTTTAGAACCCGATATGGCCATTACGAATTCCTAGTAATGCTATTTGGTTTAACCAACGCTCCAGCTGTATTCATGGATCTTATGAATAGAGTTTTCCACCCTTACTTGGACAAATTCGGTTTAGTATTCATCGACGACATCCTCGTTTACTCTAAGAATGAAAAGGAGCACGAGGATCATTTACGGATAGTGTTGGAAACACTAAGAGCCGAGAAACTCTACGCCAAATTCAGTAAATGCGAATTTTGGCTGAAGGAAGTAATGTTCCTTGGACACATAGTATCGGTGGAAGGAATCAAAGTGGATCCAGCCAAGGTAGAAGCAGTGCACAACTGGAAGTCACCAACAAGTCAGAATGAGATTAGAAGTTTCTTGGGTTTAGCGGGTTATTACAGAAGGTTTATTGAGGGATTTTCTACGATCGCTAGGCCGATGACACAACTACTCAAGAAGGAGACCAAATTTAAATGGACGGACGAGTGCGAGAAGAGTTTCCAAACGCTTAAAGAAAAGTTAACCACAGCGCCAGTACTAGCACTTCCAGACACAAACAAAGAGTATGTGGTTTACACCGACGCATCGAAAAATGGATTAGGTTGCGTCTTGATGCAAGACGAACGAGTGATAGCTTATGCTTCGCGACAACTTCGACCTCACAAAGTTGAGTATCCAACCCACGACTTAGAACTTGCAGCCGTGGTGCATGCGTTAAAAATTTGGAGACACCATTTTTATGGTGTAAGGGTTGAGATATTCACCGATCACAAGAGCCTGAAGTACTTTTTCGAGCAAAAAGAACTGAATATGAGACAAAGGAGATGGCTCGAATTAGTCAAGGATTACGACTGCAGAATCAACTATCATCTAGGAAAGGCTAATGTGGTAGCAGACGCATTGAGTCGCAAGGCTCCAACGAAGTTAGGATGCCTTTTTGTAGAAGAAGAAACTTTAGTACGAGAATTCGAGAAGATGGATATCAGAGTGCTTGACACGCCTGCTACGATAACAAGTCAGATAGCAGCATTAGAAGCTACACCAGATTTGAGAGAAAGAATCATCAGTGCTCAGAGAAAAGATGAGTCAATGGAAAAGTTGCGATTAAAGATAAGAACAGAGAAACCAGATGGATATTGTGAAGCACCAGACAATGCGATACTTTATGAAGGTAGAATTTGTATTCCCAATGACGACAGCGAACTGAAGAATGAGATCTTGAGTGAGGCTCACGATACGCCTTATACAACACATCCAGGAAGTACGAAAATGTACCAAGATTTGAGAAGAAACTTTTGGTGGAATGGAATGAAACGTGACGTTGCCTCGTTTGTAGAAAGATGCCTAGCATGTCAGCAAGTTAAGGCTTTACACCGACGACCGTATGGATTGCTACAACCATTGGATGTCCCAGAATGGAAATGGGAAGGCATAGCTATGGACTTTGTCACAGGCTTGCCTAAATCTAGAAGAGGAAACACAACAATTTGGGTGATTATCGATAGGCTTACAAAGACAGCACACTTCTTGCCGATTAAGATTACCTACGGATCAGAGAAACTAGCTCAGTTGTACGTCAGAGAGATTGTACGTCTGCATGGAGTGCCAAAGGTCATAATATCAGACAGAGACGCCAAGTTTACCTCGAGATTTTGGATTACGATGCAGAAAGAATTGGGAACAGAGCTTAATTTCAGTACAACATTTCACCCACAGACAGATGGGCAGTCAGAGAGAACGATTCAGATTTTAGTCGATATGTTAAGAACAGTGGTTTTAGACCGAAGCGCGAATTGGGAAGAAATTCTACACTTAGTCAAATTCGCTTACAACAACAGCTATCAGGCCACGATAGGAATGGCGCCATTTGAGGCTTTGTATGGAAGGAAATATAGATCACTGCTCTATTGGGATGAAGTAGGTGAGAGAAAGAACCTAGGCCCGGATGCAGTAAATGAGATGATTGAGATAGTTCGGCAGATACGAGATAGAATGAAAGAAGTCCAGAGCCGACAGAAGTCTTATGCCGACGATCGTCAAACAAATCTTGAGTTTGAAATAGAAGATAAAGTTTTCCTTAAGATATCACCGACCAGAGGAATCCTTAGATTCGGAGTTAAGGGTAAACTAAGACCCAGGTTTATAGGACCTTATGAAATCCTCGAGAGAATAGGACCCGTCGCTTATAGATTGGCCTTACCGCCAAGTCTAAGAAGCGTTCATAACGTTTTTCACGTTTCTCAGTTGAGAAAATATGTCTATGATCCTAAGCACGTCATTAGTCAGCAAGACGTAGTTCTTGAATCTGACCTAAGTTATGAAGAGAAGCCGATATCGATTCTGGATAGAAAAGTCCAAGAGTTAAGAACCAAATCGATACCAATCGTTAAAGTGCTATGGAACCACCACGGGCAAGAAGAAGCCACGTAGGAACTCGAGGAGAAGATGAAGGAGAGATATCCTCATCTTTTTGCAGAAGGTATGCAAATTTCGGGACGAAATTTTTCGCAAGGGGGGTAGGATGTAATACCCCGGAAATTCCTTACGATCTTAAAAATTTAAAGTCATTAATAATAATGGCTTTGCACGCCTAAGTTTACGATTTTGAATTCTAAGACTAAAGGTCAAATCCGTTTCCGAAAATAAATTACGGAAGTCAGCTAGACGACTACTGTATTTAGGTTTAGCGCGTACGAAAAAAATTTAGTTCTTGAACTCAGAACGGAAAACCGTCTGATTTTTACATTCACGAAATCGCGATACGAACTCGCCCGAGAAAGTTCATTTTTATGATTTTCCGGACGAAACTCGGACTGTGTCGTTCCGAGCTTTTGTCGGAATTAATTTTTTAAATATTATTTTCCGAGTAAGTTTAATACGTTAGAATTTTTGGACAAAACGGAATGTGACGATTTTGTGCTGAGCTTCGTTTTTCCTCTTTCAATTTCTGTAACGTCGTATCGCGTCGGAAAAGCGCGTATTTTCCTTCCCTCTCCCTCATGACCGACTTTTACTCCCTCTCTTAAGCTTGATATTTTGATTTTTATATAGTATTAATTTGGACACCTAATGTAATACTATTCAAACTTTACACCAAAGTCTAAATTAGAAATATCTAATACTTTTAGTCATCATCTTCCTCACTCCCTTCCCCCCCAAAACCGAACCACACACTCATACATTCACTCTCTCTTTGTTCTTCACATCTCCATTGAAGACATCAAGTTCTTAGAGCAAAAATTCCACACAAGTCTTCATTCATCCATTGAATCCTAATTCTTCCTTCATTAGACTTCAAGGTATTGGTCTCCTCTCTTGATCTATCCAATCCAAATCTATTTCTTTTTATTTTTCTTTTGGATCGAAAATTTTGGGTGATGGAATTAGATGTTTGAGCAACGCTCGCATATAAATAAACACCTTTGAGCAACGCTCGCATAAAATCACTTCACAAGTAACGGCATTCAACGTAGTTTGGTTTTAGAAAGCCCACCTCGTTCGTTTACAGAACTATTACTCGTACTTCCGTCTTCCGTCCTGTCTTCTATTCTCGTTCTCCTCCTTGGAACGCAAATAATAAAATAACGATAAGTTGTCGAGTTGATAGAAGAAAATGGAATTCGAAACTGAAATCGAATTAATCTTTTAAGTTCTTAAGCTTTAGGCATTTGCACGCTTAACTAGATTCTTTTAGTTAATCTAGAACGAGACTCGAACACTTCTCGTTTAAAACTCGCTCGGGTTCTTACTCGACACTGAGGTTAGTCATTAATGATAGTCGATAGCTTATATCGACTTAAAAGATCATAAGGAACTAAGTTGAAAAGAAATCAACTTAGGAAATTAAGTTTTAGTACTTTAGACAATTTAGGCACTTTCACGCTTAACTAAATTTCTTTACTTTAACGGATACGAGATACAAACTCGTCTCGTTTAGCACTCAAGGCTCCATACTTGACACTAAGGTCAGTAGGAAGATAGTCGTCAAGTTATTACGGCTTAAACGATCGAAAGAAACTAAGTTGCGAACGAAACAACTTAGGAAAATAAATTCTGAAAAATCACTGCGCAAGGCAGTAATTCTGGGGACTGCCCAGAACAGGAGAACTGGAAACAGGGAATGAGCTCTGTACGGTTGGAAAGCTCGGGAAGTCTAGTTTACTCTCCAATTCGCGGATCTCGATTTCGTTAAGCGAGCTAGGAGATATTGCAGTTTCCGTGGAACGTCGCAAAAATGCCCGAACTAGCCCTAGAGCTCGATAAAATCGACGCACGTTCTTCTAGGTTCGTTCTATGCTTAAACACTTTTAATTTCGCACAAAAACTGACCCAATACAGTGTACTCGTATCATGGTACGTGATAGACCCCTTTTCATTTCTCGCTTATAAACACGGCGTTTAAAACATCGTCGTTTAACTACACAATTACTATACCAAATTAATTTCACATTTCAATACTTAACCTCTCGTCTCTACTTCTCGATTATAACTACATCTCACCATTTCATAATTCGGACGAACATGTCGTCAACTACAAACTCGATCTCTTAATGGTAAGATTCATTAATATCTAAATAGATTCTTTACTCGACTTTTCCTTCGTTACTTATGCTCGTGTCTTCGTCTCTTATGAAAATTCCAACGTCATTAGAACTTGATCAAATTTTACACTATCGTTCATTATCTATCGAGAATCATTATTACGCAATTCATAACCTCATATCATCATTTATTCCCGATTTATCGACCGTCGTTCGTCTCTTACGTAAAATTCTACATTCTCCGTTTCATTCAAATTTTACGACAACGATTATCATCTAACGAGCATTACTAATATGTAAATCATATTATCAACACATTATCGAGCCTCGACTTATCAACACATCTTCATCTCTTACATTCCTCGTTTTATTTTTAGAAAAATCTCAATTTAATATATATACAACCTCATGCATCGTATATCTCATTTCCATTAAACAATCGAGCATATCTTAACATTTACTAACCTAAATCGAGCCTTGTTCGTCTCTTAGGTTTCACATTTTATTTTTAGAAAAATCTAAAACAATTCATACGATCAATTAACGACATAAGGAACACTAATCTATCATCAATTTGACGAAGAAATCGAACACGAATGAAAAGCCCCAAACCAGAAATTTTTTCGGTCATAAAAGGGCTTGGAGTTCTTGATTTTTCCTTAATGATTCGATCCGTAGAACTCGATTCTAAGCATCCTAGAACATGATTCGATCAAAGACACATGCTCTTACTCTAAAATTTTCGAACAAAAATAAAAATTGGGGGAAAAGAGATTTGTTCGGTTCAATTGATAGACGAAGTTCTTACCTTTCAATATATGAAATCGGATTTGAAATTGATCGGTAGATGGAGAAGTTATCGATCTTGGAAAAGCTCTTGTTTGATGCTTCAATGGAGGAATTGGAAGAAGAAATGAGAGTGAATGGAGGAGGTGGGGGGCGGTAATGAGGAGAAATAAGGGAGGGATGATGACTCATGTAGTGAGTCATAAAGTAAGAGAAATATCCCACAAAGAAAAGGTGACTCGTTAGGACATGTTTGGCGAGGGATAAATTAGACGAAAAATCTCGTTTCCGGCTCTTAAACTCTGTTTTAGAAGTTGAGAAATATTTTCCTAGTTAGTTACGGAATTGACAAAATCTAATTCGTCCGTTAGATTGGAAATAATTTACGTACTCGGAAAACCTAAATCGTTTTTCAAAAACTGAGAAAAAGTCGGGACGTCACAGTCCAAAATTCGTCCGGAAAATCATAAAAATAAATTTTCTCCGGTGAACTCGTCTCGAAGAAAAAGTGAATGTAAATCCTGACGGAATTCGATTCCTAGTTTCCGGGCGAAAAACTTAACGGACGCGAAAAACCCTAATACAATAGTCATTCGTTCGATTTCTGGAAATTATTTTTGGAAACGGATTTCACCGTTAGTCTTAGAATTGAAAATCGGGAGCTTAGGCGTGTAAAGCCATAATTAATATTAACTTTAAATTTTTAACGCAGTAGAAATTTTTCGGGGTATTACAGATGATATGCATGAAAACGAATCTTGTTAGATGTTGTTTGATGACGTAGAAAATGAACGAATTCCGATAACTTTGGACGTCTCGTAAGAGATGAACGAGTGGACATAATTAATAATCGAGAAGTCGAGTAAGGATTCTAATTTGATAATAATGTTTATAATGGACTAAGGTACGACTTTGTAGTTGACGACATGAGCTTTCGAGCTATTTTAATATGAGTTGTAGTTATAGTCGAGAATTAGAACGAGAATTGGTTAACTTGATTTTTGGTTTAGTCATGTTAGTTGGAGGCCGATGTTTAGAACGTCGTGCAATTAGACGAGTTTTGAAAAGGAGTTCATCACGTATGGTAGTACGTGTTGACTGCCTTGAGAGTCAAGTTTCATGAGAAATCGAATACGAGAACTTAGAACGAACTTAGGAAGTTATACGTTGTTTTTATCGAGCAATTAGGGTTAGCGCGGCAGTTTTGCGACCCTTGCCGGAAACTGTAATATCTTTTAGCTCGTTTATCGGATTTGAGATCCGTAAATTGGAGCGTAAACTAACTTCCCAAGCTTTCAAATGGTACAGGGCTCATCCCCTGTTTCCAGTTCCCCTGTTCTGGGCAGTCCCCAGAGTTACTGCCTTGCGCAGTGATTTTTCAGGATTTATTCTTCTAAGTTGTTTCTTTCGCAACTTAGTTTCTTTCGATCGTTTAAGCCGTAATAACGTGACGACTATCTTCCTACTGACCTCAGTGTCAAGTATGGATCCTTGAGTGCTAAACGAGACGAGTTTGTATCTCGTATCCGTTAAAGTAAAGAAATTTAGTTAAGCG
The DNA here is from genome assembly GCA_029490685.1 of Schizonepeta tenuifolia. Taxonomy (NCBI): domain Eukaryota; kingdom Viridiplantae; phylum Streptophyta; class Magnoliopsida; order Lamiales; family Lamiaceae; genus Schizonepeta; species Schizonepeta tenuifolia. The sequence goes on from CM055956.1 coordinate 83,715,759, forward strand.
TGAAAATGCCTAAATCGTCTAAATAACTAAAACTTAATTTCCTAAGTTGATTTCCGTTCCAACTTAGTTCCTTTGATCTTTTAAGTCGTATTGAGCTATCGACTACCTTCTCTACTGACCTAAGAGTCGAGTATGAGACCTTTCGAGTTCTAAACGAGATTTGTTCAATTCTCGTTTCCCGTTTAACTAAAAAGAAACTAGTAGCGTGCAAATGCCTAAAGAAATGAAACGACTAAAACCTATTTCGATTTTCAATGATCGATTATCTTTTACGACCCGATTTTTAAGTGTTATTATTTTACGATGAAGGAGGAAGCCAGCAGTAAGGAAAGGACGGAAGATCAGGAGATCGGAAGCTAGTACTTAGTAGTTCTGTATCACAAAGGTGGGCTTTTATATATGAAATAAAATGAGCATTGCTCGAAAACCTTTCTTTATCGCTTTGATATCTGTGTTTTCAAAGTGATAATTATGGCATGAACTGTTTTATGTTTTATGTGAGTTCTCTTGTACCTATCTGAGTTAACATTCGTGTTTTCCAGATTTAGAGTTAATCTAATAGGTTAACTAACGATCGGCTCTGAGTTAGCTGCTAAGTGCTTACCAGAGTTAGTGCACTTTGTAACCTGTGGTGTATGTGATACCCTGTTGAGGGGTACCAGCCACGGTGAATGAGAATTTGGTCAAGATTGAACGTAACATACCAGAAAATGCTCGGCCGAGTAAATTGTGAAAATAAGTCAGAAAATGTTTAGTAGACACGGGCTAATTTCAAATAAAACCCCGATGTGCTACAAATTATGAAATGCCAAATTATCTATACTTATGATTATGATTTCGGCATCGTGCCCACTAAGTACTTTTGTACTTAGCCCTGCATGTGTTTTCTAAATATGCAGGTTGAAGCGACGAGAGCGGCGGTGGTTGAAGTTGAGTTGAGGAGTTAGGATGCTTTAGCTATGACTTTCTTTCCGCTGCCAAAACTCTAGACTTTTTGAGAACATGTATATTTGATGAATCACTGTAGTATAAGTCTGTATTCTGGAACTTAGATACTTCCGAGTACTTCTGTCGAGTAATCCTTCGCGATTAACTCTTCCTTTATATTAGTAAAGTCTTGTTCATTGAATGTATGTTGTCTTTTATGTATATTTAGTTAGTCAGTCCCCTTCTTCCCCGCTTCTTTAATCCAACCCCAGTCGCACCCCGACTTCTGCCGTCCCTCGGGATTTGGGGCTGTGACATGTTGTCTCGACATCACTTTGATTGTGCTCCTTCTCAAAATCATCGACTTCATCAACAAATTGTGAACTTGCAAGTAGCGTCATCAATCTGGCTTGGATACCTATTATTAACATAGGCATTCAAATGTAATGTTTAATATTTATTAACAAACTACTGAAATACTGAGAGTATATTTTTAATTGATAGATACTAATCTCGGAAGAAACATTCTTCATGCCACTATACTTGGATATGACATTGTAGTCGATATTAATTGCGACAACATTGAAAATTTCATCCTTTGTGTGACCATCTTTGATTTGTATCTTGAACATAACCTCTCGATTAACCAATGCTGCAATTTCAGCAGGCATATCAGAACTTTCAATGCCCTAAAATAAAAGAAAAATACATAAACTTGTGGTTTATATTACACAAATTATAAATTCCAACATATTGACTGAGAAATTTGGAAGAGAAATAATGAGCATCTTATGATATGCACTTACGTCAACATAAAGTTCACTCAATTCCGTTGCGGACTTTCCAATCAATTCGGCACATTCTTTGTTCCATAACAATAACTTTGTTTTTCCGGTTCCATCAGAAATAGATGCTATCATCTTGTACCTTAGAATCCCCTCGGTATCCAATTTGTTGCACTTGTCACAAAATTTGTTATCTCCAATGATTGAAACATTTTTTGAGCACGGGATACATGATAGAAAAATCAAACCGCCTCTTGAAGTCATGGAATTGATCCTCCCATAAATCTTAAATCTAGCAGGCTGTTTGTTAAGCAACAAAATGGTTATTCACATTTAATATAATAATAAATTAATATTAAAATTTAAATTTCTACCAAAATGTGCAAAATTAATATCTTAACCAAAATTTGTAAATGTACGTATAGGTATATTTTGATCTACTGGCCTCAATAGTGTTTTGCAAACATCTTGTAGTGAGCAATTTGATTTGGCCGCTACTTACATCATCGTCCACATTATTTAGGGACCCTTCAGATTTTGATGAAAAAGTCTTGGCACTCATGTCACTATCTTGAGGTAGTCTAGTGTAAAGAAACTGAAATGTCAAACATGTATTTAAGTTATAGTATTTTATATATGAAAAAAAAATTACCTTGCTTTGAAATGTGATGTCTCTTCACATTCTCCATTCAGGGTTATTATATCCATTCACAATGTAAGGATATTTAGTTCTTATTTTCTTTTTCTCATTTTAAGTCTTACTGCCATATTTGATTTTATTAAGCGTTTTTTGTTTTTTTTTTTTTTTATCTTTAATGACATACAAATTAAGTATATAGCATAAATTAAAAAAAATGAATTATATGATTAATCATATAAGCACACGTAAATAAATCTGTCATTAGTTATTATCATCACGTCCAGATTCAACTAAAACAATTATTTCATTGGTGAAAATATCTATATTATTTCAAACAGAAAATTAACCTTAGCTTACCTTAGCTACTAATTAATAATGTTAGTGAATCATGCAAAAAGTGGCAGTAGCAATATATATGAAATAACCCTCTTAAGAAATTATCTTTTTCATGATTTTACTTCTAATACATGATTTTATCTTTTTCGTGAAAAGAAATTATGATTGTTGTATTATTTTGTTTATGAATCATATTATTAAACAAATATATTGGAGCCGATAGTACAGACTATGTAAGCTACATTAGTAAAATATTTATTGATGATGTTGAATTGCTGCTGAATTCACACAATTATTCTATCACAACAATATTATATAGATTACATGATTAAGAAAGGTATTCAATCTATGAGGGAAAAAATGCATGTAAATCTCTTAAATGTCCATAATAGTATTTTGGATTTTAGTTTGAAGCATGCATACTATTGAACAATTTGGCGCGACACATTTGAAGCACCATAATAAGTGGACGTTTGGATGTATTACGCCAATCTTTAACAATCTTGTGAACATCGTCGCCCCAAATTGTGCATTTAATTTGTAACCCCCTAAAAGAATCAATATTTTTTTATGAATTTATCAACATAAAAGTGACTATAACATTATAATATATAACCAAAAATTTAGTCATTTTATAAGTTGAGTAGTTTATTAATTTAGGAATGTACGTACTCAATATTTTTGAGATGCACATCCACCATTATTGAATCACGACCAAATACATTCTTCATTTGTGATAGGCAACATAATCTACCTTGCCTATGAGATATGCACAAATTATAAATTAATATATACACAATTTATTTATATAAATATATATCAATATAAAATAGCCTATTTTTACGAAGCTTAAAACATATTATAAGAAAATTAAATAGTGTCGAATAACATATTTTCTTCAAATTGGCTTGATCCCATATACTTGAAAATTGGCGCAACTCAAACATGTGCCTTGGGAAGTTTTTGTCGGTATCGGGAGCCACTTGGGTGTTGGTGTTGGACACAAACTTGAACTTGTTTGATGTTGTTTTGAAGTGCATCTTGTTGTGTTGTACAGTAAAATGCATAAAAGCATATACATTACCTTCAACAAACTCAAAATTGAGCTTAGGACAATCTTCCAAGTTAATAGTGCCATGAATTTGTTTCTCAAAACGATCATGACCAACTATTTCATGTGAGATAATTTCTTTTTTATTGTTGTAACCATATTTTTTAAAAGCTCGCACAATTCTGAGTTTAAGAATGAGAACTGCACTACTATATCCTATATCTTTAATTCGGCTAATCAAAGAATAAAAAAGAGCCATTGGAAGTGAGATTGAGAAAAAAAAAATATCAAATATAAAGATTTCTCTATTTGATTGAGTTCTTTATGCTGTGGAATTGGGTTGTGAATACAAAATAATGGTTACATTGATATGCTTATATAGTGATTAGAAAAGTAAGTATGTTGCAATGTAATAAATGTAATTGCTTAATTTCTTCCAATTATAATTAATTTATTACATTTATATAAATTAACATAATGAAGGTTTGACATTAGGCCAATTTTAATAAATATTTGGCATAAAATCAGCCAAATTTTATTTTAGTATATATATAACGATTTTTTATGATATAATTTACAATTTGTTTTTGAAAATATCACAATTAATTTTGAGAAAATACAATTCACTATTTTGTCATTATTATTCTTGTGAATTTAATAATGCGGCGCGTATCCAAGCCCCATGATTTTGAAGCCCAGACCAATACGTATTCTAAAATATACTAGGAAAATAGAATTTGGATGCGACCTTTAACCTGCAATTAACCCCTAATTAATTCTAAAAATAACCGCCATGAATTATTGAATTATGCTAATATTCAAATGTTAATTTTTAAATTTTAATTAAAAGGTAATTGAGAACATGTAACTGCCATCAATCCGCAGTCGTAGTCGAATTCGGCACCAGCTAAAAATTGATCAAAATTGTAATCGCCATAAATTATTGAATTAATTGAGAACATGTAACCGCCATCAATTTCAATTATATATTGATTTGGCCATCAATTTCAATTATATATTGATTTTGCTTTGGAAATAGGATTTTTAGAAAAATAAGAATGAAAATTCCTAGAAATGCCACCTAGGATTGCAAATGAATGTGGTGGCTTAAAACTACTCAACAATTATATATTGATACCCACGTACATTTATTTATTTATCCCCGATAATAACTCATTACACTAACTTATATTTTGTGAACGAGGGAAATAGTATTACTTAAAATATCCACATAATACCACATTATTTCAATAAACATTGATCTCCCGATTTATTTTCTTTTATATACTAGTGTGTTACTCGTCGAAATTCGACGGTGACTAACTAATAATATAAAATGTGAAAAAGTGATAGACGTTATCATATCATGTGATGTTATAAGAATTATATTATTCAATTTAAATGTACAAATAAGTAGCAATTTTTTATTAATCTGCTTATTTTTAATTTAAAACTATATATTAAGTAATTTTCATTAATCCACTTATATTTATGAAATACTATAATTAATAAAAATAAGCAATTAGTACATACTATAAGTCTCAATTAAAACTCCGACATTAAATAATAAAAATTAATAATAAGTTATACAAATAACAAAAATTAAAAATTGAATTTCAAGTTTAAACTTGAAGATTATGCCATCTATGAAACTTATTTTGAATATATATATTCATACGTACTCGTCCTAAACTCAATTAAAAAGTGAATCACTACGAGCTCTTGTTCGAAACTCTATAAAAATACCTGCTAACTACATGAACTCCTTTAATTATAGTAATTTAAATTTTTAAACATAAGTTAGATTTCTCAATAAAAACCAGAGCATTACAAAATAGATCTTCATAATATATAGTGTGAATATCAAAATTTAATAAATTATATTATAAATTCAAAAATTATACAATCTATTCATAAAATTTATATTTTCATACATATTTTAAATCCAATACAAAATCAATTTACTAACCATTTTCGTTTGAAACCTGTATAGTAATACTTGCTAATATTTAAAAGGAAACATCAATACAATATAAGCATTAAAAAGTTGTGCGTGTGTTGGCCTATCAGTTGAGTGGCCAAGGCCAAAGGTCCCACTCGAGCGGCTTTAAAATATAATTGCTAATTTATCAAACAATAAATAAAATAAATAACAAAAAAAAGTTTATAATTTATGTACAGATTTGAAAATTATACATTCTATGAAACTCGTATAAAAATTAACTACTCGTACTTGTATCAAAGCTTATTTAAAAATGATGTAGTACTTATTCTCGTTTCTATCAACTCGTGCATCGTTCAAACCCGTATAGTAAACTCGCTAATTGCTTAATCATGTTTTTATGTACCCGTACACACTACAATTTGTAATGTATAGTAAAAGATATACATTGAAATTGGCTGCTTATTATATGTGAGCTTTTAGATAATTAAAAAAGAAAATTCCTCAAAATTCCACCTAGATATGAGGATGGATGTGGTGCTTGGAATCCACTCTCCTATAATGAATTAGATGAGGATGGATACACTTAAATTATTTCCTCATACAAATGTGTACGAATTGCAAGCATTTCTGTTTGCCCTTATCAACGTAATGCTTTTGGATCATACTAGTAAGTAACCCGTCGAGTCTCTCAACGGGAATGATGAAGCAAATCATAACAATGTACTTTTTCAAATTAACTTGCTATGCAAAATTTTAAACATTTACTCTTTTAATGGTAATAATTACGCAAATCATATACTTATTCAAATAAACTATTATGCAAAATTTTAAACATTTTTTTAATAGTAATAATGTAATAGTCCGTTTTTCCTAAGCATTAATAGTCCTAAATATGATTATGTGTGCTTAAATGCTTCTTAAATGTTATTATATGTGATTATGTGCGATTCTGTGTGATAAAAATTTCCGAGAATAAATTTTCTCGCAAAATGACCAAAATACCCCTGGAGGGTAAAGTCATACTTTTTATCGTTTCGGCAACTCGAAACGAAGATGTGAAGAATTCTATGAGAATGAGAATATGAAATTTAGCATGGTTCAAGTTTCGGAATTTTCCGACACAATTGACTTTTTAGTAAAACGTGACGTCGATAAAAAAGTCAACCTTTTTCCGACGAACCCCAAATTGAGTCTAAATAGTATCATTGGAATCTAGAATTTATTTTATGACTACATGGTGAAGATTAGAGTGAAATCCGATGTCTATAAATTAAGTTATAAGTCATAATTAGCCGATAGAATGGATATGAATAGTAAAAATTATCGTTTTCTTCGTTTCTTGGAATTTTGACTCGAAAATTAGATTTTTCGAATCTATAAATTAATTCGTGAGTATTGATACGAAGTAGAGTGAATTTGGATGTCGGGAAAGTGTCGAAGTTGAAATTTTAAGTCGAAAGAGTTAGATATTTTTAAGACGGATGTTTTATACCGTAAAATCTTTTCTACCGGGAATTTTTACCAGATAAATTCCACAATAAAAATCAGGAATTTTCTCTCTTCTCTCACATAAACATGTCGGCCCTTACAAGCCATTTTCTCACATGTTTAATTCATCCATTTCCTTGTCCACTCTCACTTTGCCCACCCTCACTTACCATGCATACTCTCAAAATGGAATGTGAATTTCACTCTCTCTTACCCTCACTTCATGCTTGAATCCCACGGTTCTCTCTCTCATTTGCACCTATAAATAGGCCATCAAGTCATCCTCAAACTCACACCAAAACATACACAACATCTTCCATCTCTTCTCTCTCTCTTTCCATCGTTTTTCCACCCTTTTTCTCCCATAAACTGCCCAGATTTTGCAGCAGACTATATCTCCATATTTCTTCATTTTTCCTTTCATTTCAAGCTTAAGGAAGGAGCTAGAGTTGCGTGGAATAGAGTCTAGAGTCATCGAGCAAGAAGAGAAGTAAGATTTCCGTCTAAAACACCATGATTTTCATGTCTTTTTCCTCCATGATACTTTCAAAATTTCTGCAGATTTTTATGAGTTAGTTTGGTCTTGATTTTCAAGGTTTTATTCCATGATCATTCATCTATTTCATGCCTTGAATAAAATCGAAGAAATCCAACTTCTTAGTCCATAGAACTCTACGTCAAATCTTCCATATTGTTCTACCTCATGAAGTTAGGATAAAAGATCCATGATTCTTGTGTTTTAAACTATAGGATTATGATCAAGCATGTTTTCCATATATTAGGAAAGAAGAAAAAGAAATCCAAGTTATGCATGTATATATATGTTGCCGTGAGATAGTAATAGGAAGTAGGAGTTCATGTTTTTGATTTTTAACTTGATAATATGAATATATGCATGTGTTTGAAAATGATAACATAATGAGATGATGAAGGAGATCCATGAATTAAAAACCCTAGTAGAACCGAAAATCATGAAGAAATTAGGGTTTGTATGCTTTTGTTGATTTTATGATCTTGATGATAAAGATGATGATATCTAAGACTGACGGTGAAATCCGTTTTTAAAAATAAATTCCAGAATTCGGTTGAACGACTACTGTATTAGGGTTTTCGCGTCCGATAAAATTTTCGTTCGAAAACTCAGATCGAAAAACCGTCAGACTTTACATTCACTTTTTCTGCGATACGAGTCCACCGGAGAAAGTCAGTTTTTATTATTTTTTCGGGCGAATTTTGGACTGTCTTATCCCGACTTTTCATCGGATTTCAGAAATCGAAATATGTTTTCCGAGTAAGTGATTTATTTCTAATCTAACGGTCGAATTAGATTTCATCAAAAACATAACCGTCTAAGGTTTTAATTTCTCGATTTTATAACGTCGTATTAGACCCGTAAACGAGATATTTCCGGCTAAAAAAATCACAACCAAACTGCCATTAAGGGTGGTGACTCACCCTTGTTAGATCTTTTATCACTTTATCAAGTTCTATCTTAACACCTCATCACACTATTCTCTCTTCTCTCTCCTTCAAATCCGCCACTCTCCTCTCTCTCTTCTTTCTCTCTCTTTTGTTCTTAATCCTCCATTGTTGTTCATCCTTCAAGCTCCCAAGCTCCACAAGTTATTCATCTATCGATCAATCATATTTCGGAGTCCATAATCGACAAGGTAGGAGCTTCCTCTATGGATTGAACCGAACAAATTCTTTTTCCTTCAAGTTTTTGTCTTGACCGATTTTTATAGGAAGAATGAGCATGATGTTTTATGTTCAATACATGTTATAGCATGCTTAGGAATGGATTTCATGGATAGAAATCATGTGGAAATCATCCTCCTAACTAAATGAAGAATACCGGAAATTTATAGGAAATTAGGGGTTTGATGTTTAGTTCGATTTTTAGATGATTGATTAGTAGATTTAGGTTCTATATGTTGATAGATTGATGCATGAATTGTTTTAGAATTTTCTAAAAATAAAAATAAAAAGGTAAGAGATGAATAAGTGAGGATTTGATGTAGTAAATGTTATGTTTTGTATGATATGATGATATAAATGATATGTAATAAGTATGTGGATGATTATATAATTTAATGGGATTTTTCTAAAAATAAAATAGAAAACGTAAGAGACGAAAACCCGACGATAAGTTAAGATTCGATAATAATTTGAGTATGTGGTTTTCATATTAGTGAATCTTGATAGTTGATGAACGATATTGGAAAGTTTGAGCAAAATCGGAGAACGTCGAAATTTTAATAAGAGATGAAGAATCGTCAATAAATCGAGATTGGATAATGCTTTAGGTTTATGATTTGAACATATGTTAATCTTGTTAGTTAATGATCGTAATCGGAAAATTTGAACGAATTCTAAAGAAGTTGAAATATCGGTAAGAGACGAAGAAACGAGTCTAAGTGTCGATAGGAAAGTCAAATAAGGAAACTAATCGGATATTAGTGTTTATGTTGATAAACGAACGAGATTGTAGTTGACGATATTTCCATCCGAGATACGAGATGATATAAGTTATAGTTTATGAACTAGAAGTTGTTGAATGAAATCGAAATTTAATTGAAATGGTTTAGTAATTGGATAGTTCAAAAAGACGAGGAAATGCTCGTCGTTTGTTAATCAAAAAGACGTGAATGTATACCCGATTAAGGGACATGCGTATTGACTGCCTTAATACTGTAAAAAGATAATAATTTCGTGAGCTTAAAGGTTGTATAGCATTGATCGAACCTAGGAAATCGTGCGTCGAGTTTTACGAGCACCTAGGGTTTCACGCGGACTGTTTTACGATACGTTACGGAAACTATCATAACTTTTATCTCGCTTAACGAAATCAAGATCCGTAAATTGGACAATAAACTAGACTCTCGTAGCTTTCTTTTGGTATAAATTTCATCCCCTGTTTCGCAGGAATCTGTTCTGTATGAACTCCAGAACTTCTGCTTTGTGCAGAAACTTTCGTAAGCCGAATTTCTTAAGTTGAATCCTTTTTAACTTCGTTCCTTGTGGACTTCTAAGTCATTATAAGTTATCGACTCCCTTTATTAACTGACCTAAGTGTCGAGTAATGAGCCGAGTCAGTTTCTAAACGAGAATTGTTCGAGTCTCGTTTCTTTGATAATCAAAAGAACGTAGTTAAGTGTAAAGGCCTAAAAGTCTAAAACGAATTTGATTTCCTTTTCCTTTATTGTCTCGACCGCTTATTAAAGTTTGATTATTTGCGTTCAAAGGAGAAAGTCAAGTTTAGAAGATAGGACGGAAGACAGAAGACGGAAGCTTTAGTTGTTCTGTAAATCGCCTAAGGTGGGCTTTCTATCAAAAATGTGTGGATTTTCCACATATCAAATCAAATGAGCGATGCTCGAAAATGTTTACTTACTGCTTTGATAACTGTGTTTTGAAATGATTATCGAGGCATGAAAATATTTGTTTTATGTAATACCCCAGATTTTCCGTACAGTCCTAAAATTTTAAAGTTAATAATAAAAATGGCTTTGCACGCCTAAGTTTACGATTTTGAATTCTAGAACCAACGGTGAAATCCATTTCCGAAAATAAATTACGGAAGTCAGTTAGATGACTACTGTATTTAGGGTTATCGCGTACAACAACTTTTTGTTATGGAACTCAGAACGGAAAACCGTCTGATTTTTACATTCACGAAATCGCGATACGAACTCGCCCGAGAAAGTTCGTTTTTTTGATTTTCCGGACGAAACTCGGACTGTGTCGTCCCGAGTTTTTTTCGGAATTAAGTTTTTAAATATTATTTTCCGATTAAGTTTAATACGTTAGAACTTTTGGTCGAATCAGAATTTGACGATTTTGTGCCGAGCTTCATTTTTCGTCGTTCGATTTTCGTAATGTCGTATCGCGCCGAAAAAGCGCGTAATTTCTTCTTTTTCTACCCTATGACCGACTTCTCCCTCTCTCAAGCATAGATATTTCATTTATTTTATAGTATTAACTTGGTGACTAATGTCCTTTTAATTCTAACTTTACACCTAAGTGAGTAAAAGATATTTACATCTTGTTAGTCATCACCATCACCTCCCCAATACCACCTCATTGCCGCCACCTCTCAACTCTCCATCTCTCTCCATTTCTTTCTTCTCTCCATTGTTGGAAGCTTCAAGTTCTTGACAAGATTTTCACTCAAGTTCTTCATCCAACCATTGAATCATCAAACTTCCTTTAGTAATCTTCAAGGTATTTGTCTCCTCTTCACTTCTATCCATTCCAAATTCATTTCTTTTAATTCTTCATGTGGATCGAAATTATGGATGATGGGAATTAGATGTCTTGATCTCTAATTAGTATAATTAGATGGTTTAGATATGATATCTAGGATTGAATTGAAAGAAAATCCAAGAACCCTAATTTCTTCTATGTACCGAAAATTTAGGGCTTGTAGTAGGATGTTTTGAATTCTTCAATTAGTTGGATAATCATGCTTAGGAGGTGTTCAATTAGTGATTAGAACAAAAAGAAATCGAATCCCCTAATGTATGGATGAAAACCGATTTTAGGGCTAGGGTTTGAATTGGGGATTTTCAATTTAATGTGTAATTAGACTTGTAATTGTTTAATTGATGATATAGTAGTATGATTAATGGATTAATGATGATGTTTGATGAAGAAAATCACCCCCTTTTATTTTATGATAATACCAAAAATTATGTGGAATTAGGGGTTTTCATGTAGTTGATTTAGTTGTTGATTTGTTGATGAAATAATGTTCCTAATGATGTTAGTTGATAATAGGAATTATTTGAGAATTTTCTAAAATTATTAATGAAGTCGTAAGAGAAAAAGAATCCTATTTAAGTTGAGATTAAGTAATGATATGAGGTGATGATGTATATAATAATGAATCTCGTTAGATAATGATTGGTGATGTAGAATTTGAACGAATTCCGATAACTTTTGAAATCTCGTAAGAGACGAACGAGTGGACATAAGTAATAATCGAGAAGTCGAGTAAGGATTCTAACTTGATAATAATGTTTATGATGGACTAAGGTACGACTTTGTAGTTGACGACATGAGCATTCGGAATATTATAATATGAGTTGTAGTTATAGTCGAGAACTAGAAACGAGAAATGTTAACTTGATTTTGATTTAGTAATTGGTAGTTGAGACGACGATGTTTAGAACGTCGTGCTAATGAAACGAGTTTTGAAAAGGAGTCCTTCTCGTACGGGAGTACGTGTTGACTGCTTTGAGAGTCCAGTTTTGTGAGAAATCGAGTACGAGAACTTAGAACGAACTTAAGAAGTTATACGTCGTTTTTATCGAGCAATTAGGGTTAGCCGCGGCAGTTTTACGACCCTTGCAGGAAACTGTAATTTCTTTTAGCTCGTTTATCGGATTTGAGATCCGTAAATTGGAGCGTAAATTAGACTTTCCAAGCTTTCTAACGGTATAGGGCTCATCCCCTGTTTCCTATTCCCCTGTTCTGGGAAGTCCCCAGAACTACTGCCTTGTGCAGTGATTTTTCAGGATTTATTTTACTAAGTTGTTTTCTTCGCAACTTAATTTCTTTCGATCGTTTAAGCCGTAATAAGTTAACGATTACTTTCTCTACTGACCTAAGAGTCGAGTATGAGACCTTTCGAGTTCTAAACAAGATTTGTTCAAGTCTCGTTCCCGTTTAATTAAAATGAAACTAGTAGCGTGCAAATGCCTAAAGAAATGAAACGACTAAAACCTAATTCGAATTTCTATGTTCGATTATCTTTTACGACCGAATTTAAAGTGTTATTATTTGACAATGAAGGAGGAAGTCAGCAGTAAGGAAAGGACGGAAGATCAGGAGATCGGAAGCTAGTACTTAGTTCTGTAAACGCTAAGGTGGGCTTTTATATATAAAATAAAACGAGCAATGCTCGAAAATCTTTCTTTATCGCTTTGATATCTGTGTTTTCAAAGTGATAATTATCATGAACTGTTTTATGTTTTATGTGAGTTCTCTAGTACCTATCTGAGTTAACATTCGTATTTTCCAGATTTTAAGAGTTAATCTAAATAGGTTAACTAACGATCGGCTCTGAGTTAGCTATTAAGTGCTTTCCAGAGATAGTGCACTTTGTAACCTGTGGTGTATGTGGTATCCTGTTGAGGGGTAACCAGCCACGGTGAATGAGAATTGGTCAAGATTTGAACGTAACATACTAGAAAATGCTCAGCGGGGTAAATTGTGAAAATAAGTCAGAAAATGTTTGTAGGCACGGGCTAATTTTAAATAAAATCCCGATGTGCTACAAATTATGAAATGCCAAATTATCTATACTTATGTTATGTTTTCGGCACCGTGCCCACTAAGTACTTTCGTACTTAGCCCTGCATGTGTTTATAAATGTGCAGGTTGAAGCGACGAGAGCGGCGGTGGTTGAAGTTGAGTCGAGTTGAGAAGTTAGGAAGCTTTAGCTTGTAACCTACTTTCCGCTGCAAAACGCTAAGTCTTTTGAGAACATGTACATTATTAAATCACTGTAGTATGAGTCTGTAATCTTGAACTTAGATACTTTCGAGTACTTTCGTCGAGTAATCCTTCGCGATTAACTCTCCCTTTATATTAGTAAAGTCTTGTTCATTGAATGTATGTTGTCTTTTATGTATGTTTAGTTAGTCAGCCCCCTTCTTCCCCGCTTCCTTAATCCAATCCCAGTCGCACCCCGGCTTCTGCCGTCCCTCGGGATTTGGGGCTGTGACATTTTATGTGAGTTCTCTTGTGCCTTTCTGAGTTAGCCAAAAGGGGTTAACTAATCGATCGGACCGCTGAGTTAACCCATAAGGGTTTTCCAGGGTTTAGTGTATACGGTAGTTGGTGTGGTACCCTATTGAGGGATAGCTAGCCACGGTGAATATAGATGTCAACTCAACCTCCTGCTACGTCGACTCAACGAGGAAAAGGAAAGAATTTTAGTTATGCGATTTCTTTTAAATAAGAAATTTATGAACAAGAATTCAATGAGATTGAGAATGAGAATGAGTTGTGTGCCAAAAATAAGAATTTTATGGAAGTATAATTTTTATACTTTATGTGATTATGCGATAGTACGAGTACTATCTTATGTGAAATTATTTGCGCGATAATTTCTTTCTTTTGAAAAAATTTTTGGACACAAGAATATAGTCGGATTTTAGGGATTTTACCCGGTTCAATGAGAATGTAGACTCGAAACCTAAGATCTTTCCGATTCTTCGAGAATTTAGACGTTTTTAAGAAACGTTATTTTGAAATGATGATCCCCGACACGAGGAGAACTTCTACTGATGAATGTCACGTGCGTTAAGTGACATGAATAAAGATTCGGCAAAGTCGATCTTTGTTTTAAAAATCCAAACAAGAATTTCCTGCGAGAAAAATGAAATAAAAATGGTACGGTAAATCGTGTTAGTAAACGAAGTAAACGATTAGAAAGATATGAACGAGACGACGAAGACAGAATAAAGGGAATCAAAGCCAAATAAAATAAGTGAACGTTACTTACGTGTAAGTAACTTAAATGATGTCATTCGTGTCACGTCATTCCGTTTTCTTTTCGTTTCGTGTTTCAGTAGAGTTCGCCTTGATCGAACTCTACGAAGAAAATCGTATAGATTATTAGAAGTCGAGCACGAAGCTTGATTAAATTTTCCCTCGATCGCCTGATTCTAGCAAAGACAACTGGAACTTAGTTTCCAGAAAGTTATTCTTTAAGATATATTCCATTTCTTTTGGAATTTATTCCATATTTCGTCTTTGAACGAAGACTACGACTAGTACGAGTATCAAGAGTCGTTAACGACAAATTCTTTTGTGAATGGATGTTACTTTTGAATAAGTAACATGAACAAAGTAAACGTACTTTGTTTTAACAAGTAACAATCGTTAAGAAATGTTGTTGAGAATGTACAAAAGAATTAAAGTAAGTAAGAATGTAGTAAGATAAGAACGGAAATAAAATCTTGAAATTATATATATATATATATATATATATATATATATGTTGATTGAGTGCAATTTTTTGAATTGCTAGAAGTTATGATAAGTGGTTTGTCTTAAGTGGTGATGTTACAATTGAATAAGGAATGTTCATTTTGTAATTTAAGTATTTCGTTGAGATAAGTTATTTCCCTACCTGTTACTGATCCGTGTTTCCTTAAAACTTTTGTAGGATGGCTAGGACTCGTGTTAGTGCTCAGAAGAGCCAGCCCTTGGCCGCGTGCAAGCGTACCATACTAGATATGATTCAAGACGAGTATTATGAGTTCCAGGCAGATTAAGGTGAGGAAGATGTGGGACAGATAGTGAGCAACTTTTCGTCAGCTTACTTTCCAGTACGACACTTGATTCCGGAGAGTCAGGCGATATCAGACCTGATTGTACACCTACCGGACGAGTGGCGCAGTTGGGCACACCGCATGGCGTGGTACTTTCTAGGGATCTTCGGCGACGACACCGAGCCGACCGGAAACTACACGGGATTCGCCCTGTTTGTACACAGGCGCTTCTTTGACAGCAGACATATGCTTCCAGTTCATTTTGAGCCGCATCTCCCCTACAGTCAGTTTCCCGCAGAGACCGAGCTAGAGCACCTCGACTTGGACCCAGAGTTTTCCGCCCTGTTGGAGTTACCACCAGACTTTATGCCGAGTGAGGAGTCTGACGCGGAGTCAGAGCAGTTAGAAGAGGATGCAGAGCCCGCTGTTACACAGAGTTACCGCCAGTTAGTACACAGATCGAGGAGTTGATCCCAGGACTGGGATTCGTAGAGATCGACGTCGAGACAACCGCGTTGTTAGGACTATCTTCACCGTTCTTACCTGACGGTTGTGTTAGAGTCAGAGGACCTTTAAAGACAAGACTGTTTAGGGAGGAGTCTGAGTACCGAGGGATCGACGCGGAGCTTGCCGCCATGTTAGAGTTACCATCTCCACTTACGCCGCTTGAGGAGATCTGTGCAAAGTGGGGAGTAGTCAGAGAGCAGATGGAGGCAGGACCGTCCAGGGTCCGTTCTAGGGAGGAGTTCGAGTCGGGTTCAGGTTCCAGTTCAGTTCCAGAGCACCTTCTTCCCCTGAAGAAGCGTGCAGTAGAGATCAGCGAGGACTACCTTGTTTCCGACCTTGAGGAGACAGTTTCAGAGGCACCGTCACCCACCCTGCTTACACTTTCTGACGGCTCTACTCTGAGGGAGGACGAGGCACTTCAGCTCATCTTTGGTTCAGAGTCTGAGTAGGATGACCCGGATGAGGATATTGAGGAGGACCCGGACGAGGATCCTGAGGAGAACCCAGACGAGGATCCTGAGGAGAACCCGGACGAGGATCCGGAGGAGGACCCAGAGGAGGACTCTTAGGGTTTTTAGGCCATAAAAGGGCAGTTCTGACTTGACTGTAGTCCGTTGTGTAGAGCGTCGTAGACGCATGTTAGTAGTAGTAGTAGCTCTTTTGTCCTGTAGAGAGTCGGATCAGTAACTAGTTTTTGTAGTACTCCAATGGATACGAAATTTTATGAATCGTTTCTGTTCTAGTACTTTAGTAGGTACGGAGTTGCAGCTTGTTAGTGCACCCGGTAAATAGTAGGCAGTCAGCCTAGTTTAGACTAGTAGTAGTCTAACTTTTTGTATAAGTCCTCGTTGGAGGCAGAATTAATATTCTTTTTGATGTATATATATATACATGACCCATAAGAGAGTTTTTAATCACAAGAAAAATTTCCTATGAATTGTGTAATTAAATCAGAATGTCAATGAATTCGTGTGACGAGAAATTAAAGTTTAACTTGAAAGTTAAAAGATTTCGAAGTAATATCGGAATTATGTTCGATATGTCGTTCCGTGAACTTAATTAAGTTGAGAACGAGTTAGTAAGTACTAAGAGCGATTGACAAAAAAGACTAATGAGAATTTCAATTTCCTTTAGATCAAAGAAAATGCAGCCGAGAAACGTTAACAATAGGAGAGGTCGAGGACCTGGGAGGCCTCGAGGACGTGGAAGACGTCAATCGGAGAATGACAGAGAACAAGAGCAAGAACAGAATGATACCCCATCACCATCCCCGTCACCATCCCCATCACCACCCCCATCACCACCACCTCCACCACCACCCCGTAGGGATATTGAAGACCTCTTCCTCAAGAGAAACCCCATGATGTTTAATGGAACGGGCAGCCCTAGCGATGCTGAGCTATGGGTAAGATCTACTGAGAAGATATTCAAACTCCTCAGATGTACTGATGAGGAGAGAATGCTATGTGTCGCGTTCCAACTGATTGGATCGGCGGATTATTGGTGGGAAGCAAGGCAGAAGGTGATACCCGCAGAGCAGCTGGCTTGTTTCACATGGGAAGAGTTTAAGGAAAAACTGTTTGATAAGTACGTACCCAAGACGTATAGAGTACAGAAGGAAGCCGAGTTCTATAATTTGAAGCAAGGAAAGTTGACCGTGACTGAGTATGACGCCAAGTTTTGCGAGCTGTCTAGGTATGCACCTACTTTGGTTGATACCGAGGAAAAGTTATCAAAGAAATTCCAAGGGGGACTACGACATGAACTGGGAATCGTGCTAGCTAGTCATGGAGGACTAGGCTACACTGATATCTTGGGAAGAGCTTTGGAAATGGAGGCCGTCGTGCCTGATGAGAAGAAAATTGTACTGACTGTATCAGCTCCAGCACAGAACCAGAACCGAGGCTATTATAACAACAATAATAGCAACTATCAGGGAAAGAGAAAATGGAATGGAAGAGGTAGCAGAGGCTACAATCAGAACTTCAACAACCAGGGTAATCAGAAGAGGGGCTATCAGCAGCCTGGTCAGAACAACAACAACAACAACAACAAAAGGTCGTGGCAGGGAAACAACCAATCGGGGTTGTTTATTCAGGGAAACAAGCAGAACACACCATGGAAGGGCAACGGTCAACAGAACCAGCCGCAAGGGCAGCAGCGAAACTTCAACCAGGGAGGAATTAACCCAGGGAGGGTTACTATTCCTGTCTGTCCTAAGTGCAACAGAGCCCATCCTGGAGTCTGTCAGATAGGCACCCCCAACTGTTTCAACTGTGGACAGAATGGGCACATGAAAAAGGATTGCCCGAAACCGCTGCAAGCCATACCTCTCAGAGCCATACAAGCACAGCCGCAGCAGCCAATGAACCAACAGCAGTTCCAGCAGCAACAGAATGCGAGGGCATGCGCTATCAAATAGGGTGGCCAGCACAAAGGAAAAGGCAACCTAGCAGGTATGGGAAAACTACACAACATCCCTATTAAGATACTGTTTGATACTGGCGCATCGCATTCTTTCATTGCTGGCTCGTGTGCCGATAACTTAGACATTAGACCTGTAAGAGCTGCACATTCTATGAGAGTAGCTACACCTTCAGGAGAGATCACTACTTCCACGCATGTTTGCTCTAACCTAGAACTAAAAATCGGAACTCTTAAGGTTAAGGCGAACAACTTAAACGTTATGATAATGTGGGACGTAGATATAATTCTAGGAATGGATTGGTTGTCAGAGAATTATGCCACAATTCTCTGCAACGAGAGAAAAATCTCTTTTCAACCCCCGGGTAAGGAACCAACCGAATTCTACGGAATTTCCATGGGTAGAGGCGTACCAATTATATCAGCCCTTCAAGCCACGAAACTCATGAAGAAGAAAGGTACCACAGCTTACCTCGTGTACCTAGTCGGAGAGCCAGGAGCCAGAAGACCATCCAAGACGTAAAAGTTGTAAATGAATACGAAGACGTCTTTCCAGAAGTGTTACTAGGATTGCCACCAGATCGTCACGTGGACTTCATGATCGACTTAGAACTAGGAGCCGCACCTAAGTCTAAATCCCCATATAGGATGGCACCGAAAGAACTAGAAGAGCTCAAAATCTAGTTACAAGAATTGCTAGACCTTAGTTTTATCAGGCCAAGCGTCTCACCTTGGGGAGCACCAGTGTTATTCGTTAGGAAAAAGGACGGATCGATGAGAATGTGTATAGATTATCGAGAACTGAACAAGATCACACTCAAGAACAAATATCCTTTGCCAAGGATTGAGGATCTGTTCGATCAGCTCAAGGGTGCAGGAGTCTTCTCCAAAATAGATTTAAGGTTAGGGTACCATCAGCTGAAGATCAAACCCGAAAACGTACCGAAGACCGCCTTTAGAACACGATATGGTCATTACAAATTCCTAGTGATGCCATTTGGTTTGACCAACGCTCCAGCTATATTCATGGATCTTATGAATAGAGTTTTCCACCCTTACTTGGACAAATTCGTTTTAGTATTCATCGACGACATCCTCGTTTATTCTAAGAATGAAAAGGAGCACGAGGAACATCTACGGATAGTGTTGGAAACACTAAGAACTGAGAAACTCTACGCCAAATTCAGTAAATGCGAATTTTGGCTAAAGGAAGTAATGTTCCTTGGACACATAGTATCGGCAGAAGGAATCAAAGTGGATCCAGCCAAGGTAGAGGCGGTGCACAACTGGAAGTCACCGATGAGTCAGAACGAGATTAGAAGTTTCTTAGGTTTGGCAGGCTACTACAGAAGATTCATCTAAGGACTCTCCACGATCGCCCACCCGATGACGCAGTTACTTCGGAAGGAAACCAAATTTAAATGGACGGACGAGTGCGAGAAGAGTTTCCAAACGCTCAAGGAGAAGCTAACCACAGCGCCAGTATTAGCACTTCCAGACACAAACAAGGAGTATGTGGTTTATACCGACACATCGAAAAATGGATTAGGTTGTGTCTTAATGCAAGACGGACGAGTGATAGCTTATGCTTCACGACAACTTCGACCACACGAAGTTGAGTACCCAACCCACGACTTAGAACTCGCAGCCGTGGTGCATGCGTTAAAGATTTGGAGACACCATCTCTATGGTGTAAGGATTGAGATATTCACTAATCACAAGAGCCTGAAGTACTTTTTCGAGGAAAAGGAACTGAATATGAGACAAAGGAGATGGCTTGAATTAGTTAAGGATTACGAATGCGGAATCAACTATCATCTAGGAAAGGCTAATGTGGTAGCAGACGCATTGAGTCGCAAGGCTCCAACGAAGTTAGGATGCCTTTTTGTAGAGGAAGAAACTTTAGTACGAGAATTTGAGAAGATGGATATCGGACTGCTCGACACGCCAGCTATGATAACAAGTCAGATAGCAGCATTAGAAGCTACACCAAATTTAAGAGAAAGAATCATCAGTGCTCAGAGGAAGGATGAGTCAATGGAAAAGTTGCGATTAAAGATAAGAACATAGAAACCTGATGGATATTCAAAAGCACCAGACAATGTGATCCTTTATGAAGGCAGAATTTGTATTCCTGACGACGACAGCGAACTGAAGAACGAAATCTTGAGTGAGGCTCACGATACACCTTATACAGCACACCCAGGAAGTACGAAAATGTATCAAGATTTGAGAAGGAACTTCTGGTGGAATGGAATGAAACGAGACGTTGCCTCGTTTGTAGAAAGATGTCTAGCATGTCAGCAAGTTAAGGCCTTACACAGACGACCGTATGGATTGCTACAACCATTGGATGTCTCAGAATGGAAATGGGAAGGCATAGCTATGGACTTTGTCACAGGCTTGCCTAAGTCAAGAAGAGGAAACACAGCTATTTGGGTAATAATCGATAGACTTACGAAATCAGCTCATTTCTTGCCGATTAAGACTACGTATGGATCAGAGAAACTAGCTCAGTTGTACGTCAGAGAGATTGTACGTCTGCATGGAGTGCCGAAGGTCATAATATCAGACAGAGACGCCAAGTTTACCTCGAGATTTTGGATTACGATGCAGAAAGAATTGGGAACAGAGCTTAATTTCAGTACAGCGTTTCACCCACAAACAGATGGACAGTCCTAGAGGATGATTCAGATTTTAGTCGATATGTTAAGAACAGTGGTTTTAGACCGAGGCACGAATTAGGAAGAAATTCTACACTTGGTCGAATTTGCTTACAACAACAGCTATCAGGCCACGATAGGAATGGCGCCGTATGAGGCTTTGTATGGAAGGAAATGTAGATCACCGCTTTATTGGGACGAAGTAGGTGAAAGAAAGAACCTAGGCCCCGATGCAGTAAATGAGATGATTGAGATAGTTCGGTAGATACGAGATAGAATGAAAGAAGCCCAGAGCCGACAGAAGTCTTATGCCGACGATCGTCGAACCAATCTTGAGTTTGAAATAGGAGATAAAGTCTTCCTTAAGATATCACCGACCAGAGGAATCCTTAGTTTCGGAGTTAAGGGTAAACTAAGACCCAGGTTTATAGGACCTTATGAAATCCTCGAGAAGATAGGACCCGTCGCTTATAGATTGGCCTTACCGCCAAGTCTAGGAAGTGTTCACAACGTATTTCACGTTTCTCAATTGAGAAAATAAGTCTATGATCCTAAACACGTCATTAGTCAGCAAGACGTAGTTCTTGAATCTGACCTAAGCTATGAAGAGAAACCGATATCGATTTTGGATAGAAAAGTCCAAGAATTAAGAACCAAATCGATACCACTCGTTAAAGTGCTATGGAACCACCACGGGCAAGAAGAAGCCACGTGGGAGCTCGAGGAGAAGATGAAGGAGAGATATCCTCATCTTTTTGCAGAAGGTATGCAAATTTCGGGACAAAATTTTTCGCAAGGGGAGTAGGATGTAATACCCCAGATTTTCCGTACAGTCCTAAAATTTTAAAGTTAATAATAAAAATGGATTTGCACGCCTAAGTTTACGATTTTGAATTCTAGAACCAATGGTGAAATCCGTTTCCGAAAATAAATTACGGAAGTCAGTTAGATGACTACTGTATTTAGGGTTATCGCGTACAAAAACTTTTTGTTATGGAACTTAGAACGGAAAACCGTCTGATTTTTACATTCACGAAATCGCGATACGAACTCGCCCGAGAAAGTTCGTTTTTTTGATTTTCCGGACGAAACTCGGACTGTGTCGTCCCGAGTTTTTGTCGGAATTAAGTTTTTAAATATTATTTTCCGATTAAGTTTAATATGTTAGAATTTTTGGTCGAATCGGAATTTGACGATTTTGTGTCGAGCTTCATTTTTCGTCGTTCGATTTCCGTAACGTCGTATGGCGCCGGAAAAGCGCGTAATTTCTTCTTTTTCTACCCTATGACCGACTTCTCCCTCTCTCAAGCATAGATATTTGATTTATTTTATAGTATTAACTTGGTGACTAATGTCCTTTTAATTCTAACTTTACACCTAAGTGAGTAAAAGATATTTACATCTTGTTAGTCATCACCATCACCTCCCCCATACCACCTCATTGCCGCCACCTCTCAACTCTCCATCTCTCTCCATTTCTTTCTTCTCTCCATTGTTGGAAGCTTCAAGTTCTTGACAAGATTTTCACTCAAGTTCTTCATCCAACCATTGAATCATCAAACTTCCTTTAGTAATCTTCAAGGTATTTGTCTCCTCTTCACTTCTATCCATTCCAAATCCATTTCTTTTAATTTTTCATGCGGATCGAAATTATGGATGATGGGAATTAGATGTCTTGATCTCTAATTAGTATAATTAGATGGTTTAGATATGATATCTTGGATTGAATTGAAAGAAAATCCAAGAACCCTAATTTCTTCTATGTACCGAAAATTTAGGGCTTGTAGTAGGATGTTTTGAATTCTTCAATTAGTTGGATAATCATGCTTAGGAGGTGTTCAATTAGTGATTAGAAAAAAAAGAAATCGAATCCCCTAATGTATGGATGAAAACCGATTTTAGGGCTAGGGTTTGAATTGGAGATTTTCAATTTAATGTGTAATTAGACTTGTAATTGTTTAATTGATGATATAGTAGTATGATTAATGGATTAATGATGATGTTTGATGAAGAAAATCACCCCCTTTTATTTTATGATAATACCGAAAATTATGTGGAATTAGGGGTTTTCATGTAGTTGATTTAGTTGTTGATTTGTTGATGAAATAATGTTCCTAATGATGTTAGTTGATAATAGGAATTATTTGAGAATTTTCTAAAATTATTAATGAAGTCGTAAGAGACAAAGAATCCCATTTAAGTTGAGATTAAATAATGATATGAGGTGATGATGTATATAATAATGAATCTCGTTAGATAATGATTGGTGATGTAGAATTTGAACGAATTCTGATAACTTTTGAAATCTCGTAAGAGACGAACGAGTGGACATAAGTAATAATCGAGAAGTCGAGTAAGGATTCTAACTTGATAATAATGTTTATGATGGACTAAGGTACGACTTTGTAGTTGACGACATGAGCATTCGGAATATTATAATATGAGTTGTAGTTATAGTCGTGAACAAGAAACGAGAAATGTTAACTTGATTTTGGTTTAGTAATTGGTAGTTGAGACGACGATGTTTAGAACGTCGTGCTAATGAAACGAGTTTTGAAAAGGAGTCCTTCTCGTACGGGAGTACGTGTTGACTGCTTTGAGAGTCCAGTTTTGTGAGAAATCGAGTACGAGAACTTAGAACGAACTTAAGAAGTTATACGTCGTTTTTATCGAGCAATTAGGGTTAGCCGCGGCAGTTTTGCGACCCTTGCAGGAAACTGTAATATCTTTTAGCTCGTTTATCGGATTTGAGATCCGTAAATTGGAGCGTAAACTAGACTTTCCAAGCTTTCTAACGGTATAGGGCTCATCCCCTGTTTTCTATTCCCCTGTTCTGGGCAGTCCCCAGAACTACTGCCTTGTGCAGTGATTTTTCAGGATTTATTTTACTAAGTTGTTTTCTTCGCAACTTAATTTCTTTCGATCGTTTAAGCCGTAATAAGTTAACGATTACTTTCTCTACTGACCTAAGAGTCGAGTATGAGACCTTTTGAGTTCTAAACGAGATTTGTTCAAGTCTCGTTCCCGTTTAATTAAAATGAAACTAGTAGCGTGCAAATGCCTAAAGAAATGAAACGACTAAAACCTAATTCGAATTTCTATGTTCGATTATCTTTTACGACCGAATTTAAAGTGTTATTATTTGACGATGAAGGAGGAAGCCAGCAGTAAGGAAAGGACGGAAGATCAGGAGATCGGAAGCTAGTACTTAGTTCTGTAAACGCTAAGGTGGGCTTTTATATATAAAATAAAACGAGCAATGCTCGAAAATCTTTCTTTATCGCTTTGATATATGTGTTTTCAAAGTGATAATTATGGCATGAACTGTTTTATGTTTTATGTGAGTTCTCTTGTACCTATCTGAGTTAACATTCGTGTTTTGCAGCTTTTAAGAGTTAATCTAAATAGGTTAACTAACGATCGGCTCTGAGTTAGCTATTAAGTGCTTTCCAGAGTTAGTGCACTTTGTAACCTGTGGTGTATGTGGTATCCTGTTGAGGGGTAACCAGCCACGGTGAATGAGAATTGGTCAAGATTTGAACGTAACATACCAGAAAATGCTCGGCCGAGTAAATTGTGAAAATAAGTCAGAAAATGTTTAGTAGGCACGGGCTAATTTTAAATAAAACCCCGATGTGCTACAAATTATGAAATGCCAAATTATCTATACTTATGTTATGTTATCGGCTTCGTGCCCACTAAGTACTTTCGTACTTAGCCCTGCATGTGTTTATAAATGTGCAGGTTGAAGCGACGAGAGCGGCGGTGGTTGAAGTTGAGTCGAGTTGAGAAGTTAGGAAGCTTTAGCTTGTAACCTACTTTCCGCTGCAAAACTCTAAGTCTTTTGAGAACATGTACATTATTAAATCACTGTACTATGAATCTGTAATCTTGAACTTAGATACTTTCGAGTACTTTCGTCGAGTAATCCTTCGCGATTAACTCTCCCTTTATATTAGTAAAGTCTTGTTCATTGAATGTATGTTGTCTTTTATGTAGGTTTAGTTAGTCAGCCCCCTTCTTCCCCGCTTCTTTAATCCAATCCCAGTCGCACCCCGGCTTCTGCCGTCCCTCGGGATTTGGGGCTGTGACATTTTATGTGAGTTCTCTTGTGCCTTTCTGAGTTAGCCAAAAGGGGTTAACTAATCGATCGGACCGCTGAGTTAATCCATAAGGGTTTTCCAGGGTTTAGTGTACACGGTAGCCGGTGTATGTGGTACCCTGTTGAGGGGTAGCTAGCCACGGTGAATAGAACGTGCGCGGGAGAAGTATACTCTCCCCCAGCATTGAAACAAAAATTGGGCAAGTTGAACGTAACATCAAGTAAAGGCTTGGCCAAGCTATATTGTGAAAAGTGAAAGAAAATATTTAGTAGGCTCGGGTATTTGATGAAAAACCCCGATGCGCTATTTATCGAGATACCTGATTTAATCTATACTTATGATATATTTTCGGCAATGTGCCCACTAAGTATGTTTATACTTAGCCCTGCATATATTTTATAAAATGTGCAGGTTGAGTGACGGGAGCGGTGGAGGTTGAGTAAAGAGTTGTAGTTAGGAAGAAGAACTTGTGTCAAGCTTTACGCTTTCCGTTGCCAATCTTTTTGAGTTAATGTAAACCTATCTTTTTGGTCTAAACCCCGTACAATGAACTTAGTTCCTTTTTGAACAACTTGTCGAGCGATCCTTCAAGGCCGACTCTCTTTCTTTCAATAAAATCTGTTCATAGATATCAATTGTCGTTTAATCATTGTCTGTTTATTTATTTATCCCCCTTCTTCCCCGCTTATTTAATCTAACCCCTGGTCGCACCCCGGCTTTGCCGTCCCTCGGGATTTGGGGCTGTGATAAATTAACAATATAATAAAAGAATTTCTATTAAATAAAAGAAATAAATTCATGAGTTAAAGAAGTATAGAAGAATGAGTTAGGAATTTTATTTTTATGACAATATGAATTAAATAGAGTTATAAGTAAATAAGGCTAGTAAAATATTAAAATTAAATAGGATTAATTAATATTAATAAAATCTGGAAAATTTTTAGATAAACTAAAAACTTATGTTTTTAAGAGGAATTTGATAAATTAATGTTATAGGAACTCATTTGGAATAATTCTAAGTATAGTAATAAGTAAAAATAGTGAAAAAGATTAAGAATAAAGAAAATAAAGTAGTGCAGTAAATTAAAAACGAAAACTGAAAAATTTTGGCTAAGTAAAAGTTGTAATGAATGTTATTAATGTAAAGATGAGATTAAAACAAGTAAGATAGGCACTTGAATCACCTAATTTGGAGTTCATATGACCAAGTCATGAAAGAATCAATAAAATCAATAAATAAAGTTTAATAATCCGAAAATAAATAAAATTAGCTAAGTTGAAGAATTAGAAGGATTTAGATAATTAAATTAAGGATATTAGAAGTTGAATCAAGCAAAGATGAGTTCTTATTAGTAAAAGAGACCAATATTAGAATTTAATAAGAATAAATAGGATTTTCTCGATTTACGTGTCCAAAAATATAATCGAAAGCAAATTTATTCATTGAAACTATTCTAGATAAGATATAAGAATTTGAGAATATTCGGAGCACGTTTATATATTTATCTTGGAAAACGTGTCAATCGACGACTCGATAAAAGTCAAATAAAAGTCACAAAATCAAAAATAAAAAGTAGATTTAGAATCCTTGAATTTTCTAAGTAGAATAAAGTTAATTCCATAAGAAAACGAGAACTAAAAGTCTGAGCGAAAAAGTCGAACAAAATAATAGGACATAAATATTGAATATTTATACAAGTGTTGCATGAATAATCATGTGTCATGTATTATGTGTTATGTAAAAGAAATGACATGTTATGAATGTATGATTAAGCATATTTCTTGAATTTGTTTCAAATAAATCGATTAAGAAAATTAATAGTAAACAATTTCACTAAGTTATAAGTTATTCTTTCCTTAAGGAATTTTAAAGTTTAGGACTTGGGTAGAATTTAAGTAACCGAGCGTTTACGAGTAGATAAACCGAAAATCTCAAACCCGAGTCATGTAGAAGTCTAAGTAACGAGTCAATTATTCGTTGTTTCCCGAACTCGTCCTTATAAAATATTATTTTTGAAAGGCGCGAGTGGAGTCGAGAATTAGAAACAGCGAGGTGAAAGGAATAGAAGAGTAGCGCCACATCCAGGTGGGCTTTCTGAATTAAAACTAAATGATGAATGCGCTTACTAATTACATATTATGTGCATTTTTTTCAAATTAATTGATTTGCCTAAATGTTTTAAATGTTTTGGTATGCAATCATCTACGTGTTAATGTTATTATAAGTCCTGTGGACGCACGGGATAAAAGTCCTGTAAAATACGGGACGATGCATGCATTAAGGTGACTGTGAGCCTTGCTTCGGTTGGGTCGGTCACGGTGTTCGAGGAAGAGGCCTACTTCTCGACACCAAAAGAAGATAAGCTGTAGATTGATTCATATCTAAGATATAAACTAAGTCTACACAGACGAATACAAAACAAAAATATTTTATGGCTGTCACAAATGGTAAACTCTTTTAAAAGGATTATATATCTAACTCTTGTGATGCAGCAAACGAGGCAAGTTTCAATTATATAGCTCTATTAAGCAACTTTTCAAAATATTTTCGGCATGTGTCCACTGAGTACGTGTCACGCCCCGACTCTCGAGGTGCGACTTAACAACAACAACAAACTTAAACAACTAACAATTAACTCAAATAAGGGAACATGCTCGGGGAAAATAAAGATGGGATATAAGGCAATCGAATTTGATTTTCAAAAGCATAATAACCGAGCATCTTAACTTTACCTACAATAGGAATTCAAACAAGTAATGCATACTGATGGGAAGGGAATTCCAACAAAAAGAGAGAGAATATGAACATATATCAAATCAAAGGATCATGTTCAACAACAATTCAAGTTATGAGCCCATCGCTCGGAATTATAAGTTAAAGAGTTACGAATTCAACAAGTAATCAAAGTCTTCGAGCACAACGCTCGGAATCAAAAACATGAGTATTAAAGTACTAGCATCAACAGACATTAGTTCAAAAAGATTGCAGCGGAAACTTGCATCAATACCCAACACTTGCACGTATGAAGACGTACAAATGCCAGTCTGAAATTCAACTAAACTCAACCAACAAAACCAAACCACACCACCAAGTATCCACGCCATCGCCATCCAGTCAACCTGCATGTTTAGAAACACACGCAGGGCTGAGTACTTCGTACTCAGTGAACACAAGCCAAAACATTTGAATAAAGATGCTTCTTAAAGCTATAATAATTGAACTTGCCTTGCCGAACATCACAAGTATATAAGCAGTTTTAAAAACAGTTTACTTGTGCATGTCAAAACGTTTTTCTTTTAAAACAGACTGCGCAGTCAAATAACATATAATATAACAGTATGTATCATCTATCACAAACTATCTTACTGTGCCGAGAAGTAGGCCTCCTTCTCAAACACTGTGACCGGCCTAACCGAAGCAAGGCTCACAGTCACCTCAACATATACCACACGTGGGTTCCTGCTTTTCACAGGATAATCACATCTTCATATAAATAGATGATAACACATACCAACTTCAATAAAATGGCAAGTCAATCACATTTGAAAATCATATCATAATATTCAATAGCATAACTAATTTTCATCGATAGTTTTGGTTCAGAAAAGCCCACCTGACTTCCAAAGAACTAGCTAGGTGGTCTAGGGCTATTTGTCCTCGCTTAAAGATCCGTCCGGCTCGATCCTTCACAGTTCGACATCGATAGGAAAAATAAGATACGCAACATGACGGACATAAAGGCGTTGGACTTTTATTGAAGGACTTCTATTTGAGTCGTCTCTCTCTTCGCTCTAACTTTTCTAAAAGATTTTGTGTTCTCGTCTTTAAATTATTAACTCTATTCGAATTGATTAACTTTACTACTCAACATCGTATACTTTTCTCGTTCTAATTAATAATGTCATCGTCTATATTCTATTACTCGAGCTTTCTTTCAAAGGCTTTAATCAAATCTTGGTTTACAATTAATAACTCAATCATTCAATTATTTTTCACAACATAACTAACATCATGTATTTAAACACTTATTCAATCATATAATGAATTCACATAAATCAAGCATACTTCAAGATACATTAACAATCATTTAATTTAGATCTTAAAATCTAACTCGATTATGCATTTCCTTTTATGGAGGCTTAAACTATTAATTCTATCTTTCTTATTTAAATAGACAATGCTTCGTTCTACATCCGCTATCTTATAAGGTATTTTATAACTTTTATTCAATTAACAAAATTTCTCTTTAATTATTATTAACTCGTATAAAATTAGGATTTTCTTATTCATCTTTAATTCGATCCTTATTTCTTATCTCGACTATTGTTCCTTTAATTATTATCTCGGTTTATCTTTTTATTCGCTTGGTTAGAAACAACGTACTCAATTAATTATTTAATTAATCTTCTTTCCATTTAATTCTCGACATCTTATTTTATTCTCATTTTCTCGATTAACTTGTACGAGTATCTATCTTAACTCGTCTAGCATCTTTTCTTTACTCGATTTAACTTTCTTTTTACTTCTTATCGATTAATTCTTTTTAAACTCGGTTTTCTCTATTTTTGCATATTTCTTTAATAATTTCTTCTTTACTTGTTTTAAATCTTTAAGCTATTTCTTACTTAATAATTTCTTTATCTTTTGATAAACATTTTTATGAATTAGCTCACTGTATTAGTTACATTATAAAAGATCTTTTTGTTGTAGTTTTAGTAAAAATTTCAAGTCTTTAAATTTTAATACAAGATATTTAATTAATATATCTTTTCATACATCTTTCATCTTTTATTTAATTAAAAGCTTTTCAATTTTAAATCTTTTTGTCAAAACTTCTATCTTCATTCCATATTCAAACTAACATTAATACATACATTGTAACACTTTAAACATCCAATCTTTTTATTATTTTTACAATTAATTTCTTTCAAAACTTCAACATGCAAACTTATTTTCTTAATTTAAACACATGCATGATTATATCAACATAACATACAATCATTCCATTGATCAAAACATCACTCAATTCATCAATAAAATCAACAAAATAAAAGCTCTATTTCTTTCAAAACTCACGGCACACACATGCATATTTTGTGCATTTTATTTCTCAATTTTTCATGCATATAATCTCATTCCTAACATTATAAAAATAACAAATCAAGCATCATAATAATAATAACTCAAAGAATTCATATTTTTCCTATTTTAACTAAAATTTTCGGCACTTATCAAATCTTTAGGGTTTTAGTTTCTTTTTCTTCTCTTAATTTACCGACTAAACTTAATATTCGATTCTTCTAACGAATTCTTCTCACTCGATTAGCACATGCACATCCTAAGTTTGCCTAAACATAATTTAAATAACATGCATGCATAGTTCTTTCTCTTAGGACTTATAGACATACATATTTACAACTAATCAAATGAATTTCATACTTAATTTAAATGGGAATCCTTCTCTTGGCTCTTGGAATTGAAATGGATGGAATGTAAAGCTTCAAAGCTTGGACTTGAAAGGAAGAAGGATGTCTTCTTGAATTCTCAAAGAAAAAGAAGAACATGGAATTAATCATCCATAGGGTTTAAGAATCAAAATAAAGAAAAGTGTTGGATGATTCTTGAATTTAACTTCAAGAACTTGAAAGATTCTTACCTTTTTTGAGAATATGGATGAAATGAATGGAGATTGATACTCTTTACTTCATTTCCATGGATGGAGAGCTTGAATCCATGGTTGCATGTAGAGAAAAATCAAGAGAGGTATGAGAGACAGGGATTGCCGAGAAAGAGTAGAGTGTAGAGAGAATTTTCTTATTTTTCTTTCTTGCTTGGGAGAGAGAGTTCGAAAGAGAGAGAGAGGTGGAGTGTGATGAATGAGTTTTCTCTCTTTAGAATAGGTTGCATGCAATTTGAATTCCAACAAAAGAATAAAGTGTGATGGCAATTAGCATTGGAAGTTGGAGATGTTTAAAGTGATTGATGGTTAGATGATGTGATGTGGTTTGCATGCAAACTTTTGGTAATATCATGGAGAAGACATAATCATGGTAATTAGCCTTGGAAATTGGAGAGTGATGTGAGGGAAAGAGTGAGGTGGCGTGAGAGGGAGAGAGGTGGATGACACGTGTCGTCGTCGTGTCGTTACGGGTGTTAATTACCCGGTCGTAAAGGTTTTCCGGATAAAACGATCCGTATTAGTTTCTTTTTATACTATAAACGGGTCTAACCTCTTCTCGTCTCACTTTTGACACTAACTCATCTCAATCCTATTTCACGTCTCAATTAAAAGATTAAAGGTTTCGATCATTTTAGTCCTTTAAATTTTAAAAGAATTTAATCGGCTTATTAAACCGTTTATTAATCCTTTTAAAGACTAATGCCTCATTTCTCTTCTCAATTCTCGGATAAGTTCTTACCCTATCTCAGTGATCTTAAAAGAAATTCTAGGTTCGAAGGTTCTAATTCAATTCTATTCTAGGTTCATCGGCGATTAACGTTATGTTATCTCAATCAAGCAAACTTCTCGGGATTTTTCCAGAATTTAATCTCATACTCATTTTCATATAAACAATTCAACAAGCATATCACATCATCATCATCTCAGATAAATAGAACAGATAAATCCACACAAGATTCACAAGACAATTTAAACGTTTTATTCAAATCTCTTCGATTAGAAAAGAAAAATTTTACACCTAAATTCTCATCTTTTAACTTACTCGGTTAGTTAGACGCTCTCTAAAGGTATAAAAACTCGGGGTATCATAGTACGTTGTACTCACGCACTGCATGTTATTTCTAAAACGTGCAGGTTAGCTTGGATGAGGAAGTTGTGGTGTGCTTGGGAGGCTCGTTGTTAAATTAAATCCATATTGGAAGTTTGGCTTGAGGTTATGTGTCTTCATACATATAGCCTTGGGAATTGATATCGTTTGTTTAAATTCCGCTGCAACCCTGTTGTTTGATGTGTTTGATTGCACGCTCGATTTCTTTGACACAACAAGCTTGAATAAACATAAAACCTTTCTGAATTCTGTTTTCAAATGTTGATAAAATCTTCTAACGATTCCTCGTATATCTTTAACCACCACTTGATTATTGAAACTAAAAGATTGTAATACCCCGGATGTTTATTCCGTCATTAAAATAAAAAGTTAATTAATAATTAAGGCATTGCATGCCTAAGTTAAAGATTTTCGATTCTAAGATTTACGGTGAAATCCGTTTCTGAAAATAAATTCCAGAAGTCGGACGAACGACTACTGTATTAGGGTTTTCGCGTCCGACAAATTTATCGTCCGAAAACTCAGATTGAAAAACCGTCGAACTTTACATTCACTTTTTCTTCGATACGAGTTCACCGGAGAAAGTCAGTTTTTTATGATTTTTCCGGGCGAATTTTAGACTGTCTAATCCTGACTTTTTCTCGGATTTTAAAAAACGAATTAGGTTTTCCGAGTACGTGATTTATTTCTAATCTAACGGACGAATTAGATTTCGTCGAATACGTAACTATCTAAGAAATTATTTTTCGACTTTTTTAACAACGTTTAACACCCGGAAACGAGATATTTCCGTCAAATATTTCGCGCCCAAACGCCCCTTAACGACTCACCACCTTTTTTGTTAGATATTTACCACCTTTATGTATAGTAATAGCATGAGTCATCCTTCTTTTTTCTCCTCTCATTGCCGCAACCCCATCACTCTCTCTCTCTCATTTCTCTCTCAAAATTCCTCCATTGAAGACATCTCCTTCAAGCTTTCTCAAGATCACAAGTCTTCCGTCTACCTATTAAATTCATTTCCGATTTCATATTCCGCAAGGTAGGCACTTCGTCTACGATATAAACCGAACAAAAACTTGTTTCCATCTACTTGATTTTTTCGAAAAAATGAAATTTAAGTAAGACGATGCACCTTTTTTTAATTCATGTTCTAGTATAATTAGAATTGAGTTCTACGGATCGAATCATGAAGAAAATCATCCCCCTTTGAACTATGTGATTACCGAAATTTTTTAGATTTTAGGGGTTTGATCGTAGTTCGATTTTCTTGGTGATTGAATGATGGATTCTTGTTCTACATGTTCTTAGATGATCACATGATTTAATTTAGATTTTTCTAAAAAAATAAAAGTTGAAATATAAGAGATGAAGAATGGTTGATTTGATGAAGAAGATGATATGATATGCATGATTGGTTAATAGAAATGGTATGTAGGATGTATGAGGATGAATATATATTTATTTGGAATTTTTCTAAAAATAAATTGAAAAACGTAAGAGACGGAAACACGTCGATAAGTTGAAGCTCGTTAGTGTTTTTAGAATATGGTTTACATATTAGTGACGCTTGTTAGATGATGATCGTTGTTGTAAAATTTGAACGAAAACGGAGAACGTAGAATTTTCGTTAAGAGACGAACAATCGACGATAAGTCGAGAATAGATAATAATTTAGGTTTGTGATTCGAACCTATGATAATCTTGTTAGTTAATGATCGTAACCGTAAAATTTGAGCGAATTCTAAGAAGGTTCGATTTTGAATAAGAGATGAAGAAACGAGTTTAAAAGTCGGTAGAAAAGTCGAATAAGGAAATCCCTTTTGATAATGATTATTATGGTTGATAAACAAACGATATTGTAGTTAACGACTTTTCCATCCGAGAGACGAGATGATACGAGATTTAGTTAAGAAACGAGAAGTTGATAAACGAAAATGAAATAGGAATTGAATTTGAAATTTGATTTGGTATAGTAATTGGTTAGTTGAAAATGACGAGGAAATGCTCGTCGTTTGTTAAATCAAAAGACGCGAATGTGAACCCGATTAAAGGATGTGCATGTAGACTGCATTGAGATGAAAATTTCGCGAAAATAAGGGTGCAATAGTATTGATCGAACCTTGGGAATCGTGCGTCGAGTTTTGTCGAGCATTAGGGTTTCGCACGACTGTTTTGCGACATTTCACGGAAACTGTCATAACTTGTAGCTCGCTTAACGAAATTGAGATCCGTAAATTGGAAAGTAAACTAGACACCCGTACCTTTCTTTTGGTATAAGATTCATCCCCTCTTTTATAATGCTCTGTTCTGAGCGAACTCCAGAACCTCTGTATTGTGCAGAAAGTTTTTAAAACCTAATTTCTTAAAGTTGAATCCTTTTCAACTTTGTTCCATGTGAACTTTTAAGTCGTTATAAGTTATTGACATCCATTATCTACTGACCTACGTGTCGAGTAAAGAGCCGAGTCAGTTTGTAAATGAGAATTGATCGAAGTCTCGTTTATTAATTAATCAAAAGAAAGTAGTAAAGTGCAAAAGCCTAAAAGACTAAAACCGGTTTCGATTTCCTGTTTCTTTTATCGTTGCGATCGAGTTATTAAAGTTTGTTTATTTACGATAAAAGGAGGAAGTCAGCACCAAGGATAGGACGGAAGACCAGAGACGGAAGCTCGTATTATAGTTCTGTAAACTTTAAGGTGGGCTTTTCTCTATACAAACTAAAATGAGCGATGCTCGAAAATCTTTATTTATTGCTTTGATAATTGTGTTTCAAAGTGATAATCAGGGCATGAAAATATTTGTTTTATGTGAGTTCTCTTGTGCCTTTCTGAGTTAGCCAAAAGGGGTTAACTAATCGATCGGACCGCTGAGTTAACCAGAAAAGGTTTTCTATGGTTTAAGTGTACACGGTAGCCGGTGTGTGTGGTACCCTGTAGAGGGATAGCCAGCCACAGTGAATAGAACGTGCGAGGGAGAAGTATACTCTCCCCCGGCTTTGAAACAGAAGTTGGGCAAGCTTGAACGTAACAATAAGTAAAAGGCTTGGCCAAGCTATATTGTGTAAGTGAAAGAAAATGTTTAGTAGGCTCGGGTATTTGTTGAAAAACCCCGATGAGCTATTTGTCAAGATGCCTGATTTATCTATACTTATGATATATTTTCGACAATGTGCCCACTAAGTGCTTTTGTACTTAGCCCTGCATATGTTTTATAAAATGTGCAGGTTGATCGACGGGAGCGGCGGTGGTTGATGTTGAGTAGAATGGTTTTAGGAAAGAAGATCTGAGTCTAAGTTTCTATGTTTTTCCGCTGCCAAACTCCAAACTCTTTTTGTGTTGATGTATATATTCTTTTGAGTCTAAGTTCATACTTTAACTTAGTTTCTTTCAAGAACATCCTTGTCAAGCGATCCTTCGAGGTCGACTCCTTTTATATAATGAAGTCTTGTTTATAGTAGTTTATTCTGTTATTAATGTCTGTTCATTCGTTTATTCTTATTCATCCCCCTTCTTTCCTACTTCTTTAATCCAACCCCTAGTCGCACCCCAGCTTTGCCGTCCCTCGGGATTTGGGGCATTGACAGAGTGGTATCAGAGCAATTGTTTCTGCTCTGCATACGAATTTCTTTCAAGTAGTAAGATAGAGTATTTGTATATACTCTATACCCGAGTCTTCTTTCAAGAAAAGTTAAGTCGTAACACTAAGTTTAAGAGTGTAAACGACAACTCAACCTCCCGCTACGTCGAATCAATCAATGAAGAAAAGTAAGGAAAGAATTTCAGAAGTATGATTTCTTTTAAGAAGAAATTTTTGATTAAGTATGCAAGAAATTTTGAATAAAGTATGCAAGTATGATATGAGATTAAGTATGCCAAGTATGATTTGATCAAAGTATAAAGATTATACTTTGTTATATTACATGAACTATGTGAAAGCAAGAATGCTATGCTATGTGAAAGTATGTACAATTATGTGAGTTATAATTTCCTTGTTTGAAATGTTTTATTGGCATGAGAATTTAGACGAATTCTAAGGCCTTCTCGATTCTTTGAGAACATAGACGTTCTAAGAAGCGTTGGTTCCAAAATTTCCAAGAAATGATTGGATCGGCAAGGACAGAATAAAGGGAATCAAAGAGAATAAACGAATGTCACCTGCGTAGAGTGACATGAACAACAGACTCGTTGGAGTCGACTTGTTTTTGAAAATGAAAGCCGTAAGAATTTCCTTTTAAGGAAATAAAATAAAGAATAACAAGAAGAATAAGAATAAATAAGTTAACAAGTTAAAAGAACGAAAAGAAATCGTCAAGAAATTTTCTTCGAGAAAGAAATAAAGTGAGAAAGTAAAAGAATAATAAGCGAAAGGATGAAAATAAAATCGTGAATTTTTATTTTATTTTATATATATATGTATTGTTTGAGTACAATTTCTTGAAATTGCTAGATGATTAAGATAAGCTGTGATTAAGTGATTTAAGTATTGCAATTTTGAATAATGGAATATTCTAATTGTGATTTAAGAATTCTTTAAGATATGTTAATTACCCTACCAGTTACTGATCCGTGTTCTCTTAAAACTTTGTAGGATGCCTGCTACCCGTGTTACGACTCGGAAGAGTCGACCTTTGAGACAGCGTACAGTAGTTGATGAGATTTTAGATGAGTACCATGACTATGAGGTGGATCCGAATCATGATATTGGACAGTTGGTTAGTGACTTCGCTGCACGCTTCTACGCAGCTCGTCACTTTGTTACTGAGCGTCAGGCGATGGCCGATCTGACGATACGGCTGCCCGGCGAGTGGCATGGGTGGGCTCATGCCATATCCTGGTACCATATCGCACTGATCGGCGATGACCCCGAGCCGATCGGCGACTTTGCTGGTTTTGCATTAGCCATACATAGGCAGTTCTTTCACAGTCGGGTTATGTGGACTATCCCGGTTGAGGAGCACCTACCCTACCTTCACATTCTGACGGAGTCCGAGGCCGAGTTTGAGCCTGAGCCGTTAGCCATAGACCCAGAGTTTGCTGCACTGTTGGAGTTGCCGCCAGTGCTTTCACCTGTTGAGGGATTAGTTCTAGGAGACGAGTACCTAGAGAGAGACGCAGAGCTTGCTGCGATGCTTGAGTTACCATCTCCTCTCACACCACTTGAGGAGATCTGTGCTGATTGGACGAGAGTTCAGGGACAGTTTGAGACGGGGCCATCCAGGGCCCGTTTTGCAGAGGTGTACGCTTCCAGTTCACTTCCTGAACACCTTCTTCCCCTGAAGAAGCGTGCAGTGGTATCCAGTTCAGACTACTTGGTTTCAGACTCGGAGAGGACAGTTTCAGACGCGCCTTCACCACCACCACTTACACTTCTGGACGGCACTACTTTGAGGGTTGACGAGGCACTTCAGCTCGTCTTTGGTTCAGATTCTGAGGAGGAGAATTCGGAGGAGGATCCGATGGAGGACAACCCCGAGAAGGATCCGATGGAGGAGGACCCCGAGGAGGACCCTGAGGAGGACCCCAAGGAGTTGCAGGCCGTAGAGGGCAGTAGTGACTCGACAGCAGCTTGTTGAGCAGGGCGTCTTAGACGCGTAGTAGCAGTAGAAGTTCTTTTTGTCTTGTAAATAGTCGGATCAGTAACCATCCTTTTGTAGTACTCTAAACGGATACGAAGTTTTTGGGATCGTTTCCGTTCTAGTACTTCCAGTAAATACGAAGATGCAACTTATTAGTGCACCCGGTTCATAGATAGGCAGTTAGCCTAGTTTAGACTAGTCGCAGTCTAACTTTTTGGTATAAGTCCTCATTGGAGGCAAAACTAATATTATTTTTGACGTGTATATATATATATATGATGACCCGAGAGTGGGCTTAATCTTATGAAAAGTTTCTTCTAAGCGCGATTAAAAGAAAAGTATTAAATGAATATTTCGGTTTAACCGAGAAAGTTAAAGAGTTTAAAGAGCTAAGTAACAAAGTTTTATCAGTTTTCTTTTCCTTGAACTTGATTAAAGTTGGAAGAAAAAGTTAGTAAGTAAAAGAAGGCTTAAGAGTAAGGCGCTAATGAGAGTTTTGTTCTTATAGTTCAAAAAAATATGCCTCCAAGAGTTGTTAACAACTGAAGAGGACCTGGTAGACCCAGGGGACGTGGAAGACATCACGCACAGAATGATAGGGAGGAAGAACAGGAACATAATAATACCCCTCCACCACCATCACCATCACCACCTCCACCACCACCCCGTCGTGATATTGAGGATTTATTCCTCAAACGTAACCCACCTGTGTACAACGGATCTGGAAATCCAAGCGATGCTGAGCTTTGGGTACGATCTATTGAAAAAAATTTCAAACTCCTCAGATGTACTGATGAGGAGCGACTGTTGTGTGTCGCGTTCCAGCTTTCCGGACCAGCTGACTACTGGTGGGAAGCTCGGTAGAAGGTTATACCCGCAGAGCACCTGGCTCGTTTTACCTGGGAAGAATTCAAAGAAGCACTGCATGATAAATATGTACCTAAGACCTATAGAGCTCAGAAGGAGGCTGAGTTCTATAACTTGAAACAAGGAAAGATGACAGTCACAGAATATGACGCCAAGTTCTGTGAGTTGTCGAGGTATGCGCCGGCTCAGGTTGATACCGAAGATAAGATAGCAAAGAAGTTCCGTGGGGGACTGAAGCATGAGTTTGGGATTGCATTAGCCAGTCATGGGGGACTGAGCTACACGGAAGTTTTAGGGCGAGCCCTAGAAATGGAGGCCGCAGTGCTTGACGAAAGAAAAGCAATAACAACCACACAAGCTCCAACCCAGAATCAAAACCGAGGCTATTACAACAACAACAATAGCAACTACCAAGGAAAGAGAAAATGGGAAGGAGGAAATAGTAGTGGCTATAGTCAGAACTACAATAACCAAGGAAACCAGAAGAATGGAAATCAGCAAGGCTATCAGCAGCCTAATCAAGGAAACAATTTTGGGAAGAAGCCATGGCAAGGAAACAGTCAATCGGGACTGTACTTACAAGGAAATAGACAAGAAGGGTGACAAGCAGGAAGAGGAAATAATCAGCAAGGTCAGCCACAGGGACAAGAAAGGAATTTCAACCATGGAAATAATAACCCAGGGAGGGTTACCATTCCTACCTGTCCCAAGTGTAATAGGGTACACTTCGGGATCTGTCAAGCAAATTCTGGAAATTGCTTCAACTGCGGACAGAAGGGGTACATTAAGAGGGACTGCCCGAAGCCGTTGCAAGCGGCAGAACACAATCAATATGGACAGCTCCAACCTCTAAGGGCGATTCAGGCACAGCCGCAACAGCAGTTCTAGCAGCACGCTCAACAGCAACAGAATGCAGGAGCATGTGCGATCAAACAGGGTGCGCAGAATAAAGGAAAAAGAAACCTAGCAGGTATGGAAAAACTTCATAATATCCCTATTAAGATACTGTTTGATATTAGTGCATCTCATTCTTTTATTGATGGTTCGTGTGTGGATAACTTAGATATCAGACCTGTACGAGCTGAACACACTATGAGAATAGCTACACCTTCAGGAGAGATCACCACTTCCATGCATGTTTGCTTTAACCTAGAATTAGAAATTGGAACTCTTAAGGTTAAGACGAACAATTTGAACGTTATGATAATGTGGGACGTAGATATAATCTTAGGAATGGACTGGTTGTCAGAGAAGTATGCCACGATTCTCTGCAACGAAAGAAAAATCTCTTTCCAACCCCCGGGAAAAGAACCGACATAATTTCATGGAATTACAATGGTCAAAAAAATACCGATAATATCCGCCCTACAAGCCAAGAAGTTGATGAAGAAGAAGGGTTGCACCGCTTATCTCGTATACCTAGTTGGAGAACCAGGAGCCGAGAAGACCATTCAAGATGTAAAAGTTGTTAACGAATACGAAGACGTCTTTCCAGAAATTTTACCTGGTTTACCACCCAACCGTCATATAGATTTCTCGATTGACTTAGAA
The DNA here is from genome assembly GCA_029490685.1 of Schizonepeta tenuifolia. Lineage (NCBI taxonomy): Eukaryota > Viridiplantae > Streptophyta > Magnoliopsida > Lamiales > Lamiaceae > Schizonepeta > Schizonepeta tenuifolia. The sequence goes on from CM055956.1 coordinate 83,755,698, forward strand.
CCAGGATCGGCCCCCAAATCTGTCACGCCCCGACTCTCGGGGTGCGACTTACGAACAACAACAAACCTAAACAACTAACAACTAACTCAAATAAAGGGAACATGCTCGGGGAAAACAAAGGCAGAATATAAGGCAATCGAATTTGGTTTTCAAAAGCATAAAGAAATAATAACCGAGCATCTCAACTTCACTTTGAACAGGAATTCAAACAAGAAAATCATGCTGATGGGAAAGGAATTCCAACAAAAGAGGAAAACATACAAGAATATATACATCAAGGTAAGGGTTCATGTTCAACAACAACCAAGATACGAGCCCATCGCTCGGGATTACAAGATAAAGGGGTTACGAATTCAACAGGCATTCAAAGTCTTCGAGCACAACGCTCGGAATCAAGAACATGAGAATAAAAGTGTTAACTTCAACAGACATTAGATCAAAAAGATTGCAGCGGAAATTAGCATCAACTCCCAACACTTGCACGTATGAAGACGTACAAATGCCAGTCTGAAATTCAACTAAACTTAACCAACAAAATCAAACCACACCACCAAGTATCCACGCCATCGCCATCCAGTCAACCTGCATGTTTAGAAACACACGCAGGGCTGAGTACTTCGTACTCAGTGAACACAAGCCAAAACATTTGAATAAAGATGCTTTTAAAGCTATATTAATTGAACTTGCCTTGCCAAACATCACAAGTATATAAGCAGTTTTGAAAACGGTTTTACTTGTGCATGCCAAAACATTTTTATTTAAAACGGACTGCGCAGTCAAATATCATATAATATAATAGCATGTATCATCTATCACAAATAACTTCATGTGCCGAGAAGTAGGCCTCCTTCTCAAACACTGTGACCGGCCTAACCGAAGCAAGGCTCACAGTCACCTCAACATCTACCACACGTGGGTTCCTGCTTTCACAGGATAATCACATCTCATATAAATAGATGATAACACATACTAACTTCAATAAAATGGCAAGTCAATCACGTTTGAAAAACATATCATAATATTCAATAGCATACTAATTTTCATCGATAGATTTTGGTTCAGAAATGCCCACCTGACTTCCGAAGAACTAGCTAGGTGGTCTAGGGCTATTTGTTCTCGCTTAACGATCCTTCCGGCTCGATCCTTCATAGGTCGATATTGATAGGTAAGATATATGAAAGACGGACACAAAGGCGTTGGACTTAAACTGACGGACTTCTATTCGAGTCGTCGCTCTCTTCGTTCTAACTTTTCTAAAAGATCTCACGTTCTCGTCTTTATTTCATTAACTCTATTCGGAAAGGTTAACTCTACTACTTAACATCGTATACTATTCTCGTTCTAATTAATAACTTCATTGATACAATTTATTACTCGAGCTTTCTTTCAAAGACTTTAGTTCTTTCTCAATTTAACAATCAATCATTTATCATACAAGTTCAATCATATTTCACAATATAATATCATCATGCATTTAACACATATTCACACATACAATGAAATCTTATAGAACAAACATACTTCAAGACACATTAACATGCATTCCATTTTGACTTTAAGGTCTAAGTCGATTATGCAATTCTTTTTATGAAGGCTTAAACTATTAATTCTATCTTTCTTATTTATATAGACAACGCTTCATTCTACATCCGCTATCTTATAAGGTATTTTATAATTCTTATTTATTTAACAAAAATTCTCTTAGTTTTTAATAAACTCTTTTGAAATTATAAATTCTTGTTAAATTCTAACTTGATTCTCATTTCTTAACTCGAATATCATTCCTTTAATTATTATCTCGGTTTATCCTTTCTTCGCTTGATTGGAAATAATGTACTCAATTAATTATTTAATTAATCTTCTTTCAACTTATTATTCGACATCTTATTTTATTCTCATTTTCTCGATCAACTTATACGAGTATCTATCTTAACTCGTCTAGCATCTTTTCTTTATTCAATTTAACTTCCTTTTTATTTCTTATCGATTAATTCTTCTTAACTCGGTTTTGTTTATTTCTTTAATAATTTCTTCTTTATTTGTTTTAAACCTTTAAGCTATTTCTTACTTAATGATTTCTTTATGTTTTGATAAACATTTTTATGAATTTCTTCACTTTATTATAAAAGATCTTTTTGTTATATTTTTAGTAAAAATTTCAAGTCTTTAAATTTTAATACAAAGTATTTAATTAAGAAATCTTTTTCATACATCTTTTATTTTATTAAAAGCTTTTCAATTTTTTTAAGTCTTTTATCAAAACTTCTATTTTTATTCCATATTCAACTATCATTCACTAATACATACTTAAACATCCAATCATTTTTATTATTTTTACACTTAATTCTACAATTAATTTCTTTCAAAAATTTCAACATGCAATCCTATTTTCTTCATTTAACACATGTATGATAATATCAACACAACATACAATCATTTCATAGATCAAAACATCACTCAATTCATCAACAAAATAAACAAAATAATTTCTCCATTTTCTTCAAAAACACACGGCACACATGCACATATTTTGTGTGTTTTATTTCTCAATTTTTCATGCAATTAATCTCATTACTAACATGATAAAAATAACAATTCAAGCATCAAAATAACAATAACACAAAGATTCACATTTTTCCTATTTTCCTTATATTTTTCGGCATTTATCATTTTTTTAGGGTTTTAGTTTCTTTTTCTTCTCTTAATTCATCGATTAACATCTAGTGCTCGATTCTCCTAACGAATTCTTCTCACTCGATTAGCACATGCATATCCTAGGTTTGCCTAAACATAAATTAAATAACATGCATGCATAGATCTTTCCTTTAGGACTTATAGACATACATTTTTACAACTAATCAAATGAAATCATACTTAAATAAATGGGAATTCTTCTCTTGGCTCTTGGGATTGAAATGGATGGAAATGGTAGCTTCAAATCTTGGATCTTGAAAGAAAGAAGAGTACCTTCTTGAATCCTCAAAGAAAAAGAAAGAATATAGGATTAATCATCCATAGGTTTAGGAATCAAAATGAAGAAAAATGTTGGAAAATTCTTGAATTCAACTTCAAGAACTTGGAAATTTGTACCTTTCTTTGAAAATATGGATGGAATTGATGGAGGATTAATGGCTTCTACTTCATTTCCATGGAGGATAAGCTTGAATCTATAGTTGCATGTGAAGAAAAATCAATGGAGGTGTGAGAGAGAGGGAATGCCGTGAGGGAGAGAGAGTTGGAGAGGTTTGGAGAGTTTTTCTTTTGTTTTGTGAGAGAGAGATAGATCGAATGAGAGAGAGATGGAAATGAATGAATAAGTTGCTGGTTTTCTCTCTTGTCTTAGGTGAAAAGGATTTAAAATTCAACAAAGTGAAAAAGGAATTAACTTGTTGGAAATTGCATAAGACAAGATTTGATGGTTTGATTTGAAGTTAACTTGTTTGCATAATTCAAGCAAGCTATGTACAAGACACCACTATGTCTTGTTGGTCTTGGAACTTGAGGGTTGATGGGAGAGGGTTGTGAGGTGGCGAGAGAGGGAGAAGGGTGGTTGACACGTGTCGTCGTCGTGTCGTTACGGGTATTAATTATCCGGTCGTAAAGGTTTTCCGGGTAAAACGATTCGTATTAATTCCGTTTTGTTCTATTAACGGGTCTAACCTCTTCTCGTTTCACTTTTGACACTAACTCATCCCAATCCTATTTCACGTCTCAAATTAAAAGATTAAAGGCTTCGATCATTTTAGTTCTTTAATTCTTAAAAGAAATTAATCGGCTTATTAATTCGTTTATTAATCCTTTTCAAGACTAATGCCTCATTTCTCTTCTCAATTCTCGGATAAGTTCTTATCCTATCTCAGTGATCTTAAAAGAAATTCTAAGTTCGAAGGTTCTAATTTAATTCTATTCTAGGTTCATCGGCGTAAACATATTCCTCGGCGATTAACGCTATGTTATCTTAATTAAACAAACTTCTCGGGATTTTTCCGGAATTTAATCTCATACTCATTTTCATATAAACGACTCAACAAACATATCACATCATCATCATCTCAGATATATAGAACAGATAAATTCACACAAGATTCACAAGGCAATGTAAACGTTTTATTCAAAACTCATCGATTAGAAAAGAAAAATTTTACTCCTAAATTCTCATCTTTGAACTTACTCGGTTAATTAGACGCTCTCTAAAGGGATAAAAACTCGGGGTATCACAAAATCGAAAGCCCCATATAGGATGGCACCGAAAGAATTAGAAGAGCTTAAGATCCAGCTGCAAGAATTGTTAGACCTTGGATTCATTAGACCGAGTGTTTCACCGTGGGGAGCACCGGTTTTGTTTGTAAGAAAGAAGGATGGTTCTATGTGAATGTGCATAGACTATCGAGAGTTAAATAAAATCACCCTTAAGAATAAGTATCCTTTGCCAAGGATAGAAGACCTTTTTGATCAGCTTAAGGGCGCAAGAGTCTTTTCGAAGATAGATTTAAGATCCGGATACCATCAATTGAAAATCAAACCTGAGGACATACCTAGACTGCTTTTCGAACCAGATATGGCCATTATGAATTCCTAGTTATGCCATTCGGTTTGACTAATGCTCCCGCAGTATTCATGGATCTCATGAATAGAATTTTTCACCCATACTTAGACAAATTTGTTTTGGTATTCATTGACGACATTCTCATTTACTCCAAAAAAGATGAAGAACACAAGGAACATTTAAGGATAGTCTTAGAAACGCTTAGAGCTAAGAAGCTTTACGCCAAATTCAATAAGTGTGAGTTTTGGCTGAAGGAAATAATATTCCTTGGACACATCGTATCAGCATAAGGCATCAAGGTGGATCCTGCCAAGATAGAGGCAGTACGTGATTCGAAATCGCCGACAAGTCCGAACGAAATTAGGAGTTTCTTAGGTTTAGCCGGTTATTACAGAAGATTCATCGAAGGATTTTCAACGATTGCTAGACCTATGACGCAACTACTTCAGAAGGAAAACAAGTATAAATGGACGGATGAATGCGAGAAGAGTTTTTCAGACACTCAAGGAGAAGTTAACCACAGCACCAGTGTTGGCTTTGCCAGAAGCAAATAAGGAATACGTGGTCTATACAGATGCTTCGAAAAATGGATTAGGTTGTGTTTTGATGCAAGATGGAAAGGTGATAGCTTACACTTCACGACAACTTCGACCTCATGAAGTTGAGTACCCAACCCACGACTTAGAACTAGCAGCCGTTGTGCATGCACTGAAGATTTGGAGACACCATCTCTATAGTGTTAGGGTTGAGATTTTTACAGACCATAAAAGTTTAAAGTACTTTTTCGAGCAAAAGGAATTGAACATGAGGTAAAAATGATGGCTCGAATTAGTCAAGGAATTGAACATGAGGCAAAAATGATGGCTCAAACATGAGGCACATTATGAAAGGCAAATGTGGTAGCTGACGCGCTGAGTCGCAAGACTCCAACCAAGTTAGGATGTCTCTTTGTTGTGGAAGAAGCTCTTGTAGGAGAATTTGAGGAAATGAACTTAGAAGTGCTCGATGCACCTGAAACGATAACAAACCATATAGCAGCACTCGAAGCTACATCAGATTTACGAGAAAGAATCATAAGTGCGCAAAGAAAGGATGAATCAACTGAGAAGCTTCGACGAAGGATAAGAACGGATAAACCAGACGGCTTTTCTGAGGCATCAGATAATGCTTTTGTTTGAAGGCAGACTTTGTATCCCTGAAGACGACGAATTGAAGAACGATATTATGAGTGAGGCTCACGATACGCCATATACAGTACACCTAGGGAGTACGAAGATGTATCAGGACTTAAGAAAGAATTTTTGTTGGAACGGTTTGAAACGAGACGTCGCCTCGTTTGTGGAAAGATGTTTGGTTTGTCAACAAGTAAAAGCTCTACACCAAAGACCATACGGATTGTTACAGCCATTAAGTATTCCAGAATGGAAATGAGAGGATATAGCTATGGATTTTGTGACAGGTTTGCCCTAAGTCAAGAAGAGGAAATACTGCCATCTGGGTAGTTATTGATAGACTCACCAAATCACTCACTTTCTACTGATTAAGATTACCTACAGGTCAGAGAAGTTAGCAATGCTGTATGTCTGTGAGATTGTACGTCTGCACGGAATACCAAAGTCGATAACATCAGATAGAGATGCCAAATTCACTTCAAGATTTTGGATCACGATGCAGAAAGAGTTAGGTACCGAACTTAATTTTAGTACCGCTTTTCACCCCCAGACGGATGGACAATCAGAGAGAACGATTCAAATACTTGTTGATATGTTAAGAACGGTAGTATTGGATCGAAGCGCGAATTGGGAAGATATCTTACATTTAGTTGAATTCACATACAACAACAGTTATCAGGCGACGATAGGAATGGCGCCTTACGAGGCTTTATATGGAAAAAAATGTAGATCACCACTTTATTGGGATGAAATGGGTGAAAGAAAGAACCTAGGACCCGATGCGGTCAGTGAAATGATCGAGATCATTCGTCAGATTAGAGTTGGAATAAAAGAGGCCCAGAGCCGACAGAAGTCTTACGCCGACGATCGTCGAACCAATCTTAGTTTTGAAATTGGGGATAAAGTTTTCCTCAAGATATCACCATCCAAAAGAATCGTTAGATTCGGCGTTAAGGGTAAACTCAGACCAAGGTTTATAGGACCTTATGAGATTCTCGAAAAAGTAGGACCGGTTGCTTATAGATTGGCCTTACTGCCAAGTCTAGGAAGTGTCCATAACGTGTTTCACATATCTCAGTTAAGAAAATATGTTTTTGATCCTAAGCACGTAATTAACCAGCAAGACGTCGTTCTTGAATCTGACTTGAGTTATGAAGAGAAACCATTAACGATCTTGGATCGAAAAATACAAGAGTTAAGAACCAAGTCGATACCAATAGTAAAAGTGCTATGGAATCACCACGGGCAGGAAGAAGCCACGTGGGAACTCGAAAAAAAGATGAAAGAGAAGTACACTTACCTTTTTTAAGAAGGTATGCAAATTTCGGGACGAAATTTCTTGTTAGAGGGGTAGGATGTAATACCCCGGATGTTTATTCCGTCATGAAAATAAAAGGTTAATTAATAATTAAGGCTTTGCACACCTAAGTTAAGGATTTTCGATTCTAAGATTTACGGTAAAATCCGTTTCTGAAAATAAATTCCAGAAGTCGGACGAACGACTACTGTATAAGGGTTTTCGTGTCCGACAAATTTATCGTCCGAAAACTCAGATTGAAAAACCGTTGAACTTTACATTCACTTTTTCTTCGATACGAGTTCACCAGAGAAAGTCAGTTTTTATAATTTTTCCGGGCGAATTTTAGACTGTCTAATCCCGACTTTTTCTCGGATTTTGAAAAACGAATTGGGTTTTCCGAGTACGTGATTTATTTCTAATATAACGGACGAATTAGATTTCGTCGAATACGTAACTATCTAAGAAATTATTTTTCGACTTTTTTAACGTCGTTTAAAACCCGAAAACGAGATATTTCCGTCAAATATTTCGCACCCAAACGCCCCTTAACGACTCACCACTTTTTTTGTTAGATATTTACCACCTTTATGTATAGTAATAGCATGAGTCATCCTTCTTTTTTCTCCTCTCATTGCCGCCACCCCATCACTCTCTCTCTCTCTCATTTCTCTCTCAAAATTCCTCCATTTAATACATCTCCTTCAAGCTTTCTCAAGATCACAAGTCTCCCGTCTACCGATTAAATTCATTTCCGAGTTCATATTCCGCAAGGTAGGCACTTCGTCTACGATATAAACCGAACAAAAACTTGTTTCCATCTACTTGATTTTTTCGAAAAAAATGAAATTTAAGTAGGATGATGCACCTTTGTTTAATTCATGTTCTAGTATGTTTAGAATTAAGTTCTACGGATCGAATCATGAAGAAAATCATCCCCCTTTGAACTATGTGATTACCGCAATTTTTTAGATTTTAGGGGTTTGATCGTAGTTCGATTTTCTTGGTGATTGAATGATGGATTCTTGTTCTACATGTTGTTAGATGATCACATAATTTAATTTAGATTTTTCTAAAAAAATAAAAGTTGAAATATAAGAGATGAAGAATGGTTGATTTGATGAAGAAGATGATATGATATGCATGATTGGTTAATAGAAATGGTATGTAGGATGTATGAGGATGAATATATATTTATTTGGAATTTTTCTAAAAATAAATTGAAAAACGTAAGAGACGGAAACACGTCGATAAGTTGAAGCTCGTTAATGTTTTTAAAATGTGGTTTACATATTAGTGACGCTTGTTAGATGATGATCGTTGTTGTAAAATTTGAACGAAAATGGAGAACGTAGGATTTTCGTTAAGAGACGAACAATCGACGATAAGTCGAGAATAGATAATAATTTAGGTTTGTGATTCAAACCTATGATAATCTTGTTAGTTAATGATCGTAACCGTAAAATTTGAGCGAATTCTAAGAAGGTTCGATTTTGAATAAGAGACGAAGAAACGAGTTTAAAAGCCGGTAGAAAAGTCGAATAAGGAAATCCCTTTTGATAATGATTATTATGGTTGATAAACGAACGATATTGTAGTAAACGACTTTTCCATCCGAGAGACGAGATGATACGAGATTTAGTTAAGAAACAAGAAGTTGATAAACGAAAATGAAATAGGAATTGAATTTGAAATTTGATTTGGTATAGTAATTAGTTAGTTGAAAATGACGAGGAAATGCTCATCGTTTGATAAATCAAAAGACGTGAATGTGAACCCGATTAAAGGATGTGCATGTAGACTGCATTGAGATGAAAATTTCGCGAAAATAAGGGTGCAATAGTATTGATCGAACCTTGGGAATCGTGCGTCGAGTTTTGTCGAGCATTAGGGTTTCGCGCGACTGTTTTGCGACATTTCACGGAAACTGTCATAACTTGTTGGAAAGTAAACTAGACACCCGTACCTTTCTTTTGATATAAGATTCATCCCCTGTTTTATAATGCTCTGTTCTTAGAGAACTCCAGAACCTCTGTATTGTGCAGAAAGTTTCTAAAACCTAATTTCTTAAAGTTGAATCCTTTTCAACTTTGTTCCATGTGAACTTTTAAGTCATTATAAGTTATCGACATCCATTATCTACTGACCTACGTGTCGAGTAAAGAGCCGAGTCAGTTTGTAAACGAGAATTGATCGAAGTCTCGTTTATTAGTTAATCAAAAGAAAGTAGTAAAGTGCAAAAGCCTAAAAGACTAAAACCGGTTTCGATTTCTTGTTTCTTTTATCGTTGCGATCGAGTTATTAAAGTTTATTTATTTACGATAAAAGGAGGAAGTCAGCACCGAGGATAGGACGGAAGACCAGAGACGAAAGCTCGTATTATAGTTCTGTAAACTTTAAGGTGGACTTTTCTATATACAAACTAAAATGAGCGATGCTCGGAAATCTTTATTTATTGCTTTGATAATTGTATTTCAAAGTGATAATCAGGGCATGAAAATATTTGTTTTATGTGAGTTCTCTTGTGCCTTTCTGAGTTAGCCAAAAGGGGTTAACTAATCGATCGGACCGCTGAGTTAACCAGAAAGGGTTTTCCATGGTTTAAGTGTACACGGTAGCCGGTGTGTGTGGTACCCTGTTGAGGGGTAGCCAGCCACGGTGAATAGAACGTGCGCGGGAGAAGTATACTCTCCCCCAGCGTTGAAACGGAAGTTGGGCAAGCTTGAACGTAACATCAAGTAAAAGGCTTGGCCAAGCTATATTGTGAAAGTGAAAGAAAATGTTTAGTAGGCTCGGGTATTTGTTGAAAAACCCCGATGCGCTATTTGTCAAGATGCCTGATTTATCTATACTTATGATATGTTTTCGACAATGTGCCCACTAAGTGCTTTTGTACTTAGCCCTGCATATGTTTTATAAAATGTGCAGGTTGATCAACGGGAGCAGCGGTGGTTGATATTGAGTAGAATGATTTTAGGAAAGAAGATCAGAGTCTAAGTTTCTACGTTTTTCCGCTGCCAAACGCCAAACTCTTTTTGTGTTGATGTATATATTCTTTTGAGTCTAAGTTCATACTTTAACTTAGTTTCTTTCAAGAACATCCTTGTCAAGCGATCCTTCGAGGTCGACTTTTTTTATATAATGAAGTCTTGTTCATAGTAGTTTATTCCGTTATTAATGTCTGTTCATTCGTTTATTCTTATTCATCCCCCTTCTTCCCCGCTTCTTTAATCCAACCCCTAGTCGCACCCCGACTTTGCCGTCCCTCAGGATTTGGGGCTGTGTCAAAGATTGCCTACTTTTGAGTGCAATTACTTGTTAATCACCAAACCTAATTCCTTTATTGAATTCGATATTTAACCTTGTTTGAGTAATTATTCATTTAAGAATAATTGATTAAAAACCCTCCTTATTGAAATTATGAATCCATTGTTGAATTAAATTTCTAATCATTGAGCATGTTTATTGAGTAAAGTTTAATTGTTCCATCTCACTGCCCCTTGTATTTTAGTTGTTTCAATACCTTAGAAGTCGGGTTGTGACATAGTGGTATCAGAGCTGGTCTTCTGCTTTGAAGCTTAAACTTCCCCAAGAATCGAGTCTAAAATTTGCATTCTTTAGACTCATTTGAGTAATTCTTGAAATCATTTGATTAATCCATGAATTCATTTGAGCATTCTTTGAATTAATTGAGTTGACAACGAGCCAAGCACCCCACCTCATTCGGCTGACAGGTACGAGAAATTTTTTTAAAAAGTTTTCTTAAGGATTGAGAATTCTTAAAAGTTTTACAAAGTTTAAATTAATTGATTAAAAGAAGGATTTTTGCTAAAAAGGAAATCGAAGAGAGTAAAAATTTTCCGAGTAAGAAAAGAGTTAGATAAAAAGATTAATTGATTAAGCTATTATAGAATTTTGATGTGACCGAATAAGAATAAAAGTAAAATTGAGATAACGAGCTATAATGCGAATATTTATTAAGATATATTCATGAATGAAATGTATGTGATGTATGTGATATAATATATGTGATGTTTAAAGTCTTTAAATGATTAATATATATAGCATGGATGACGAAATGAGTAGAGTAATAAAGCGAGAGTACGAGCACTTCCGAATAGGTCTTCGTGAGACGTTAGCCGAATTCTTAGCCGATTTTCACAAAATATGGCAAGTTGTGCAAGATCTCGATGTTAGCGCTTTTCGAGGAATAGTAGACTTGATCCATGCCCTCCCAGGCAAATGGCGCGAATGGGCAGTCTCCCTAATGCCCAATCACCTTGGTCGACAGTACGGTGAATCATACCAAAATGGAGACCTCAACGGATTTGTTGCAACGATATTTAGCCAATTTATACGATACGGTGCTCCACCTCTCGAACCATATACCGAGTATCAGACTCAAGATGATTCTGCTCTTCATGGTCTTACTGCACCCCATCCTTCAACGAATATTACCTCGTCTAAGTCTACTCGACCAGAAGGATTTTATGATCATATACGAGTTATACCTCCATCGCACGACGAACTAGAAGAATTTATGCGACGAGATAGCACTTACGTTCCTTTACAAGCAGTAGCGGAGTCCTACATTTGATAGAGACTGTCCCTGACTCCTTTTTATAGTCATAGCAAAGTATACAGTCAATGGAAACTGTCTTCTCTGGAACCGAATGGGAAATTAAGTATTATCTGAAGAGCTTATTATCATTCTTGCAATTGGAAACTTCTTGGATGCATTCTTTCCTGAAATGAGCTTGGCTTCAATTACACGTTCCCCAAGTTCAGTTACTATCATCCTCGTACAATTGCAAAGCTCATTTGCCGGGTCTATATTTCTTAGAAGCATGATGATGCACCCTTCTTTTAATTTTATCTCGTGACTCGAAAATCCAGAACATTTGATTGTGTTGAGATATTCAACTGAGAAAATGTCATTGTCGGTATCATCTTCTCCATCATCTTTGCAAATATTGTCTGAACTGAGGTATTGTTTTTCATCGCCTAGTATAAGAGACATGACATAATCATTGATGTCATCTACCTTCTCATTGGTGGGTGCGAGAATAGCTCTATCCTTGATAATATCTGGGTTAGACGCAGTATGCAATATATTTGGATAAGTGTTTTCCACTATTGCTACAATAGGATCAAGTGCATTTTGTATAAGAATATCGTTTGAAGATGCCGCATCTGCTTCTCCATCACTAGTGCTTACCCCAGCAATTCCGTCGCCTACATTAAGTATCCATTCTGCAAATTTTCTTATTTCTTCGGCATCATATCCATTTGTGTTGCCCTACATTGAAAAATGCACAATGTTATACTAAATTAATTCAAATTTTTTATTGAATTATTTAATTAGACTTATTCATAATTTTTATTTTTTTTATAATAAATTTTGGCATTGTAATTTGTAGAATACAATAGAGAAGTCTATGATAGCGTAAAATGAATTAATTATAAATATTTCTCCCACAAATACAATAGACGTGAAAATTATTGGTATAAATTTTGCATTTTTAAATCTATTTCATGTTATACAAATTATACATTCTTCTAGCTAAAATATATTTATGTAACTAATAAAGCTATATATATTAAATTATGTGTTACTGTTTGGTTTTTATCCTACATGAATCCGCAGTGGCTAATAATAACTATCAAAAATCTGTAAAGTACTAAATAAATAATTTAAAGTTTAAAGCGTAGTTTTTATATATGTATATTTGAATATAGTTTAATTACTTGTAATCTCATGTTCTTAGTTAATTTAAGAACTTTGCATGAACTCCAAAGTCGAGAAGAGCAGATTGAGGCATGAACAATGTCATGTCGACTCCCTTTAGGTACTACTGGAAGGATTTGCCTGAAGTCTCCTCCTAAAACAACAACCAAACCACCGAACGGTTTATTTGAGCACCTCCTATTAGATGTTTGCATAACATCTCTCAAGCTCCTATCTAGAGCTTCAAAGCAATATATGTGTGTCATTGGTGCCTCATCCTAAATAATAAGCTTTGTTTTCTCAAGAAGTCCAGTGAGATCATTTTCAGGCTTGATCTTGCTCCTTGTTGAGTTCTCGTTGCAATCTAATGGTATATCGAATCTAGAGTGTGCAGTCCTTCCTTTAGGAAGAAGTAGCAAAGCTATACCGCTGGAGGCTACAGGAAGTACAATATCACCCCTTCCACGTAAGGTTGAGCATAATGTTTTCCAAATATATGTTTTTCATGTTCCACCATAACCATAAAGGAAAAAACCCACCATTAAGCAAGGTGAATTTATTCTTTGTGGTCCGCAAGGTCCATGAATCATGCATTCTGCTATGGCCTCGTATAGATCAGGGTTTTCTTCTTTGTTTGGAAGTTCTGCACATATGAAATCATCTATATTCTTTATCAGGTTTTGTTGAGCCTCACGTGTTATAAAAGAACAATGTGAGCATGAGGCAATCCTCTCTTTTGAAATTCTATGGTTTCAACAACTGCATGAAAAAAAATAGTATTATAATTTAAGTAATTGATATAATAGACAATATATATAATTTTAAAAATAATGGTTAGAGCTTACGTGCAGTGTGTTTTCCAAACACTTTTCCATGCTTCAGATCATCTACAAGTTCATAAAGTTTCATTTTGAATACTCGAACTGATATATCTTGCCTATCTTCTAGACTCAATCCCCTTTTGTTAACGAACCTCGTGATTTTTGGCCATTTTGGGTTGCATGTAAAAGTAATAAACAACAATGGATATCCAGTCCACCTGCAGATAGCCATTGCATCCTGATAATTCTGAATTATGTAGCGTCTTCCCCCAGTGAATGATGATGGCAATATGAAAGGTTGACCAACAGATGTTGTAGTCTTTCCTTTGTTTATCATATTTTGAAGGTTACTGTATCTTTCTGATCTAAGGGTTGGCTGCGACAGATCTATTGTAATCTTTGCGTTTCCACCATGGTGTATCCATCAACAATAAATTGTTGAAGCAATCGTTTGGCAAAAAGAAGTTGTTGTCCTTCATTTTTTCTGTCTTATATCCTGAATGCTAAGAATTCCCGCAGTGTGAGTTTATTTCTTTTGCTGAAATGACATTCAAAATGTTAAATTTCTAGATAGAAACCATCTTCTCCATAAATGAATATAAGTGGGTATTGTAGTGGAAGGTATGAAGGATGAAATTCATGTATGCGCTGGAGTTTACCACACTTTTTATCAATAAGTACATCTCTCTTGTCGGGGATCGATTCAAAATCTCCAACAATAGAATCATCTCTTTTGTATGTTCTACCATCCTTCGTTCTCTTTCCTATGAGCCGAAGCTTGACATCCACTGTGTTGTCACACGAAATGTGATGAGAAGCCATTCTGTAAATCTTTGCGTACGGATTGGTACTGTCGATCATTTGTTTTATGTCATTCACAATAGAATCATCGAAATCGTTGGATTTTCCATGACTGTAAAACATAAAATTGTTTAAAAAATATATAATTATCATAGATATGACATAATGCAGTTCGTGTTAAATTAAAAATCTGTGATCTTATTATTAATTGATATGAAAATTTTCGGTTTAATTTTAAAAGAACATTATCCAATTATATGTCATAAACTGAATAAATAATTTTTACCTCAAAACAACTGATTTTGCAATATTTTTTTGGTATATGCTGCAAAAGATCATATCTCAAAAATAAAAAATATTGCAAAATAGGTAAGTGTAAATATATTATTATAAAGAATTTTTGTTATAGATTTACCTCAGTGCATTTATTCGATTTTGCACTTCTTTATCTGGTTCGAAGATGTACAGTTGTGAGAACTTAGGAGAGTTCCCTTCAATTGGTAACAAACTCCCGATTCTATGAAGATTTTGACCTCCCAAAAGAAACATATACGGACCTCGGCCATGATTAACTTAATAATCTATATTTCCACTCATCGAAGTAAATGAGAACATTATATTGTAAGCACAAATGTTTTCAATAAATGTTTTGCTCTTGTTGTTCCTATTCTCCAAAAGATTGCTCAGCAATTGAGGGGGTTTTGCCAATGTATGAATAATTACTTTTCCCTTTAAACAGCATAGAGAGAATTTTGTGGTTCGTGATTTTCCTCGGTCTTCATTCTCTCTAATCCACATTTGTGCATTGCAGCTCTCACACTCGTAGATTGGATCACCAATATCAAAATACTCTGCCATAGTATTTATAATAGTTGTTACATTTAAAAATATAATTATTAATTTAAGGAGTTTGAATATTTTCGGTTTTCTAATACCAGTTTTTTGCTCTGAATTTTTGCTCTTCTTGACATTTGTACGCATATTGAGAAAGGATTTAGATCTATAAAACTTTGGTATGAAATTTGTAATTATAAACAATATTTGGATAACTGTATTGACCAAGACGATGGCATTTTTCGTAGGTCTATTCCTTTTCATCGATAGAATTTTACGCCTTTTCAGTCTAGCAATGCAAGATGAGTAATTCAAATATGTAAGAAAAATTACCGTAATATTTTATAAGCATTATTAATAGAGCATTATTTAATCATTAATAACTAATAATAATATGAATAATAAAAATAATAATATTACAAACATATTATTGGAAATACTTATCTTCTACCTATGTTATTGTTCATGAAATTATCATCCGTGGATGATCGATTTCTTTTTCTTGACATAATACCCCGCCTTCTTTGTCGAGCAAGCCGTCATAAGTATCTTGAGTCTGTGATTAATATTTTGATAATTTTATACTTATTGTTTGCAAAAAATAGTTACAAAATATTATATTATTAAATAAATAATATTAGGAATAGATGCGTACAATTGTTTTCCTGAATCATGGGTATTGTTCAACTAAAATTAATCCTAAGTTGCACGCAAATTAATGTGGTCGTTTAGATTGACTAAGTTAAACCCGAATATCGTATCTCTCGAGGAAGACTTAACAGGGCAACGTTCGTATTGTGAAAAGAACAAAAAAGAAAAATAAAGCGGTAAAGATTGATTGGGTTGGTTGTTCTAATCTAAAGAAATTGAAAGACAAATTAACCTAGACAAAAGTATAAACCCTAGTTCTAAGAAGAAAATAGATCATAGACATAAATTTAGATGAACGGAAAGAAACTCACAATAATTAATACTGAATCCGTGGTGGAAGTCTGTCACAAAATCCGTACGAATTGAATGTAATAAAGCTATCTAGAACTGGGAAGAAAAATACTAAAAGAAAAAGTAGTGCGTTGTTTCTCTGGAGGCGGAAAATAAAATAAGACGTAGTTTGCGTAATAATTCCCATTCCTTGTTTATAGGGTTCAGCACCGCCTCAGCCCGGACGAGCGTCCGACATGGACGAGCGCCCATCTTCCTCGCAACCACGCCTACCCGGACGAGCGACCAAGGCCGACGATCGCCGTCCGGGTCTTCAATATACTTCACGCTAGAGGAGCGTTGGAGCCCGGCGGTAGACGGTGGTCAAGTTTGCTTCACATCAAGCGATCATCGGGGGCGGACGAGCATCCGATAGAGCCTTCTATCAATATCCTCCTTTAACATGCCAGAGAGCGTTGGAAGCGGACGAGCGTCCGGTGTAACTTCTGTCAAAGCTCGTCCTCACTCCCACAAGCCGGACGAGCGTTAGAAGCGGACGAGCATCCGGTGCTGCTCTATGTTGCTGCTTCGCATACTCACAATTCATGCTGGACGAGCCCAACATCTCATGCCGGACGAGCGTCCGACATATTAATTCATGCCGGACGAGCGTTCAACAATTTCTACCGCGCGCGCCCTTCTTGTTTCGATCATATCTCTCTCGTCCGAATTCTGATTTGCGCACGGTTTTTGCCTACGAACTCATATCGAGACGTACTTCAATCCTATCAAGTTCAACTCCTTAAATAATTGTCACATCATTTCTCGTTTTCGTCCATCTCTCATCTATTCTCGTGCAATTCTTGCAAAACCAACATGTTAGCGAGATTAACTAGAACCAATAAATTTAACAATAAACTCCGACAAAATAGTGATGAGAAATATCACTTGACACATAAATACACATTAAAATGAAGCACAAAGTGAGATAAAACACCCCTCCACACACAAAACCTTGCTTGTCCTCAAGCAAATCTCATTTCAAATCAAGATGGAAAAGTAATAAATTGAACTAAACAATTCATACTTCAACAAACTCTCAATCACAAGACAAATTCATCATTCATCGATTTAATATAATCATCACAAGATAATTGAGTTGCCCTCCACACAAGAAATCAATCAACTTAACATCTAAATGCAAGATCAAGGCGAGAAAACATCAACAGCGTAGAGTATCCCAAATTTATGCGCTTTCTTATATTATAATAAAGATTAAGTGAATTTCGGGCAATATTCACTAGATTTACTCACGGAAATTCCAGCATCCTAGCATGGTTTCCCATACCCATTTCTCGTATAGTATATTAAACATTGAACCGATGAGAAAGAGGGGTAGAACCCTTCAAATCACAACAAATTCATACCAAAAGGCTTAATAAAACAGTTCTCAAGTCAAGTCGAGTTATATGGCCATAATTCATGAGGTCTGAACATTTAGAAATCATCTAAAGTATCCTCATGTGGTTTCCCATGCTCATGGTTCCTAGAAGAGCAGAGGCCTCCCAACTTGACTTAACAAATTAGACATTTAAAGGCTCATTATTCGGGATACACTTCTTAAAACATATATTTCTCACCCTTTACCCAAACTCAAACATCAAACTTCAATCATCCAAGTATGAAATGCCCCACAATCAAAATGCGACAACCATATCAATCAAATCAAAACAAAATATCTCGATCAATCAAGCAAATCAAAGCATGAACTATAAACTTCAATTCCTACTTCCGCATCTCAATTGTGAAATAAAATAAACCAAAGAGAAACAAGATAGACAATCAAGAGAAACACACCTCCCCCACGAGAAAAATTAAACAATGTCCCCATTGTCACAATAATAATTAAGAGATAGGGATAGAGGATGATACAAAGGGTCAAACCGGAGAGTAGTCGAGGTTATAGAATCCACAACTCCAAACAACCTACACATCGAAAACAACCAAAACACGAAACACACAAAAGAACTAAAGAAGAAACAAAATAAACAGCATCCACCACAAAATAAAGAAAAAGAAAATATACAAAATACCAGTGACGATTCACTATGGATCAGGTAATGGTAATGGAGCATCCATGATCACTGCATCTGGTGGTGAGACAGAAGTAGAAATGTCGGCAATAATTTTCACCTCTTAGTGTGAACCATGTCAGGATCGCCAAAGTGAACTACGACATGCAGCACACGAGAATGACAAACTGAACTCCAATGAAACGATGGATTTGAACAGAAACATCTGGCACCGAAACAAGAACAAGACGAAAGTGTCGAGGCAAAACACTAACGCGCTGGCGAAGCATAGAACACCGGCACCGCAGTCGGATATGGGCCCTAACAGCCTTTGTGAGGCAGCGAACATGAAATCTTTGCGATGTTCAGGCACACACTTTTTGTCTCGTTTTAGTGGAATCGGACAAGATAACAGAAAGATTCTTTGGCTCCATCTGAACCTCTTTTTCTGCCCAGACATTCTCAATTTCTAACAGCTTATCGATTGTACCTTCAACTGACTGATCAACTGATACTCGATCTTCTGTCTCGAACTCCTTTCATGTCCATTCCTTCTCATCAGCTGGGCCTACACATACTTCCATAGCTTGACTTTCCGTATGGAAATCCTTATTCTCGTGCACATTGATAGACATCGTTTCTCCCAACACAGACATCTTGATGGTCCCATTTTTGACATCAATCAAGGTGTTTGTAGTGGCCATGAAGGGTCTTCCTAGCAATAGTGTATGCTCTCTTCCATCTTCCGACACATCCCCAATATCTAAAACCACAAAATCCACAGGGACAATCAATCCTCCAACTCAAACCAGAATATCTTAAACAACTCCTCTAGGATGTCGAACAAAACAATCAGCAACCTGTAAACACATTCGTGTGGGCTTCAATTCCCCTAGCTCCAATTTCTGAAAGACAGGATATGGCATCAGGTTAATCCCTACTCCCAAATCTAGCATACCGGACTCTTCCTTTCCATTCCCCATGGCTATCTTGATCACAAAGCTCTCTGGATCTTGTTGTTTGGGAGGAAGAGGTTGCTGCATGATCGAGTTTGCACTCTCAGATATCAAAACTGGTTCGTTCTCAACAAACTTCCTCTTATTCGAAGCCAACTCCTTGAAAAACTTAACATAAGCAGGTACATTCTTGATAACCTCTAGCAGTGGCAGATTGACATTCACCTTGGAGAGCAAGTTGTAGAAATATGAGAACTGTGTATCTTGCTTCTCGTTTCTTAACCGGCTAGGGAAAGGGAGTTGTGGCCTGTAAGGATTCGCGGCCTTGTGCAATTTAACCTCTGCTTGCTCCTTCTCTGCCTCAACTCTTGGCTGCTTCTGCACCGCTGACCTTTCTTCCACCTTATTATCAGCAACCCTTCCACTTCGTAGAACAGTAATAGCTTGAACCTGATGAGGCTGTTGACCTTGACTCGGAATTTTCCCGGTCTGTTGTTGCTGCTGCATCTGATTAACAGTTCCAGAAACTTATCCTACAGCTGTCTCAAGACGCTTGATGGTAGCGTCTTGAGCTTCTCTCGCATGCCTGCTCTCTTGCATAAATTTATTAAAGTTGTCTTCGAACTGGTTCATTTGAGCAGGAGGCGGCAGTGGGCGTTGAAATTGCGATGGCCCCTGTTGGAACTGATTTTGCTGTATTGGATTCTGCCACTGAGAATTAAAATTTTGCTGCTATTGTGGGTACCACTGTTGCTGGGTAGCAAACTGATTAAACTGTATGGAGGATACTGATTGAACTATTGTGGAGGACGACGATCTTGAAAATTTCCTCCATATCCCTGGCCTTGGTTCTGATTTCTCCACCCAGCGTTAGACTGGTTTTTCCATCCCGAGCTCTGTTGTCGCTGATTCTGATTGGATCCTTGGCCTTTATCAAACTGTTGTCGTGGAGGATATCCCTGTGCAGCATACACTTCTGTTCCTTCTTCATATGTCAGCTCTCCCATTCTCTGGCACTCTTCAGGATTGTGCCCCAACTCTCCACAAATGCCGCATGGCTCAGTAAAGATCTCTTGCCTAACAGGTCCTTGTCGAGGTGGAGAAGCAACAAATTTGCTCATCTTTAGTTCTTGCAACTCTCTCATCATATCTGCTATCTGCTTCTGAAGCTCATAATTGGGTGCCACTACACTAGCCTCAACCCTTCTCTCACGGATCGACTTTTGTTGGGAGCTCTCAGCTAAAGTCTGAAATATCTGATTGAGTTCTGCAGTAGTCTTCTTTGCAATATTTCCCCCTGCAGTACTATCTACCATGAACTGAGTAGTCTGAAGCAACCCATCATAAAAAATATTGGCTGACCATAATCGGAGCCAACTGATGTTGTGGGCACTGACGAAGGAGTTCTTGAAATCTCTCCCATGCCTCGTGGAAAGGCTCATCGGTTCCTTGTATGAAATTCATAATCTGTGATCGAATCTCCTGAGTTTTGTGATTCGGGTAGAATTTCAGCATAAACATCTCACAAGCATCTTTCCAAGTGTTTATAGAACTGGATGGTAGCGATAGGAGCCACGTCCGAGCCCAATCTTTCAAAGTATGCGGGAGGCACTTGAGCCTTAATTGGTCCTCTGTAAGTTCCAAAAGAGGAAAAGATTGCACCACTGTGCAGAATTCACGAATGAATGTAAGAGCATCTTCATTAGGCATGCCATGAAAAGTCGAAAGCATGCTAGAGTAATTGTGCTTCAAATCATAATTCCTGACGTCAGTGGGGAGGACAATTGCCGACGTCGTGGCCTCAATAATGGGTCGGGAGTATTCTCCCATGAGCTGATTTTCCCCAGTTGCCATGTTTCCTTGGCAATTCAACTGAAGTTCTTCTTCTTGATCACAAAATAAATTCCCCAACAAAGCTTTTTCTTCAACTTCGTTCGGACACGGTTCGGTTACCTCCCTTACTTTTTTCAGAATTGCACTTCTCCTGTTGATGTTGTCAATATACGGCGCTAAAGGTTGATTCTGACTTTTGCAACCTCGCATACACAACACTAACAAATAGATTAAATGCACCGGAAGGAGAAAAATAACCAAACAAAAATAAAAATAAAATTGCAACACAAAAATTGCCTAAAGTCTTCCCCGGCAACGGCGCCAAATTTGTTCAACTAAAATTAATCCTAAGTTGCATGCAAATTAACGTGATCGTTTAGATTGACTAAGTTAAACCCAAATATCGTATCTCTCGAGGAAGAATTAACAGGGCAACGTTCGTATTGCGAAAAGAACACAAAAGAAAAATAAAGCAATAAAGATTGATTGGGTTGGTTGTTCTAATCTAAAGAAATTGAAAGACAAATTAACCTAGACAAAAGTATAAACCCTAGTTCTAAGAAGAAAATAGATCATAGACATAATTTTAGATAAACGGAAAGAAACTCACAATAATTAAAACTGAATCCGTGGTGGAAGTTTATCACAAAATCCGTACGAATTGAATGCAATAAAGCTATCTAGAACTGGGAAGAAAAATATGATGGTCCCGAAACGAGTTACTGGTGTATGGGGGGGGAGGGGGAATACACCAGTTAGGATTTAAAAACTTAACCTGAAAAATCACTTCAACTGAGTGAAAGAGGACTCAGTTGGAAGAGTAAGGCTGTGCGGAAAGTGGTGGCTCGTTAAAAACAACTCACGCAAAACAGCTCGGTTGGTCAAGAACCAAAATAGCTCGGTTGAAAAAGTGCAAAAGAGGTTTGTATGTCAGTTAGATTGATCAGATAAAAATGCAGATGCAACTGAATAAAAACAAACACGAACACACAGGATTTAACGTGGTTCGGAGATAACCCTCCTTCGTCTACGGGGAGATGTGAATCTTCACACCTCAGTCCAAGTTCTTCTGGACAGAACCACTCAGCTTACGCGGGCTGAGCAACCGTTAAGGATAAGTTTGCGGGTACTTATCGACCTTACAGTTTAGTTTCCGGGCACTAAACAGCCTATGTCAAGTTTGCGGGTACTTGACGACCTGACTACTCAATTACAGGAAGAGTAAGGTCCTAGCACACTTTTTAGGGTGTGAGATAGGGTGGGATTTCCAACTACAGCTCGATCACGAATGAGAGTTGGATCTAAGGCTTGAACGAATAAACACTCAAACTAAGATCTAAGACAGATTTTCACTCTATGAACCCTCAGCTACTAATGTTCTATCACTCTTGAACTCTCAGCTGCTGATGTTCTTAGAATAGGAGTTTATCAGATTTTTCTTTCGCTTGTGATTGAACTTTTCTCTCTTGCTTCAGTCTGTCTCGTGTGTCTTCTCTATCTCTCGAATGAGAGAATGCCTCTATTTATAGGCGGAGATAATCAACTAGCCGTTGGAGGAGCAGTTGATCTTTGATCGGTTGATAGCGATGGCTTGTCTCTCATCTCTGCAGACTTTCTCGATATGGCATCTGTGTTCTTCTGCTTTCCATCTGAGACAGCCTTGTGTTGGGCCAGATGGGGTAATGACTGAACGGTCAAACCCTCATGTGACTTCCTTTTGAAATTCAAATCTTAACCTTTCTGACAGTCAACCTCGGTTCGTCGGTTGAAAGTCTTGATCTTCATCTGAGTGATCTTCAGCTGATGTTCTGAACTGTTGGACTCTCAGCTGACTTTGAACTTCAAGCAGTTGATCTTCTTGTTCGAGTTCTACAACTGAGGTTCTGAAACTGAACACTCAGTTGTCTTCCTTGTATTTACTCAGTTGGGTTTGAACCCTTAGATGACTTTCCTTTTCATCTGATGTTCTCTTCCTTTCAACTATTTCTCATCTGATGAACGCTCAGTTGGTTTCCTTCACAACTGATGTTATGAAGACTTCCCCTTGTTTCCATCTGATCATATGAACTCTCAGTTGTCCTTCTTCACAACTGCTGTTCTGTTTGAGTGACGCCTTGTTGCCTTCTTCAGCTGGAGACCTGTAAAGATAAAATCTTAACTTTGCTCAAACAGCGAGCCTAAATTAACATTAGGTTCTGGCAACATCTACTCGGTTGGGGTCAGTCGGTTTTGGAATTCATCAAAACTTATACTAATAAATTTCCCAACAATTTTCCCCTTTTTGATGATGCCAAAACCACTTACAACTTGAAACCACTACTGATCTAAACCTCACTAACTTATCTAAAATCTCAGCTGAAATTGTAGACAGTCTATAAGATAAAACATCAAAGGGTTAGCACAGTTATAGCATGGTATTTAAAAGACTTTGTGATTCAGAGCTTGGACAATGAGGGATTATTCATCAAGGTGAATCTTATAACTGAATAGTTTTCATTACAACTGATTGTTACAAAAGATAGGCTCAAAAACCGAAAATTACAACAGTTTCTAGAAAACTAACTGAGCTAGTATTGTAGCCCATACTTGCCAAAATTCCTTACAAAAATTTCCCTCTTAGCAGGTGACTCCTTGGAGATGTCCACTCCATGCTCCTTGCAGACCTGCCTCGCCTCAGATGCAATCTTCGTGCGGTTCGGGTTGCTGGAATCCGAGAGAAGAGGTGGCCGATAAGTAACCCTCTTGGGAACTGGAACAGTGTTCAAGTCCAGGTTGGCGTCAATCATGGCCCTCCTGAATTGACTGAACATGCCCGGGTCACCTGAGTG
The DNA here is from genome assembly GCA_029490685.1 of Schizonepeta tenuifolia. Lineage (NCBI taxonomy): Eukaryota > Viridiplantae > Streptophyta > Magnoliopsida > Lamiales > Lamiaceae > Schizonepeta > Schizonepeta tenuifolia. The sequence continues at coordinate 83,779,507 of CM055956.1, forward strand.
CAACTCAGTCAGCGCCTCCTTGAACGCTCTCCTTGGGTCGTCAGTTGCGTAAACCTTCCTTTAATAGAAGTCGTTCACGAACTCCTGCTTGAACAGCTCCCACTCCTCATTCCACTCGGTCGGCATCCACTTGTCAGTATGCCTGAACCGACTCTCAACCTTGGACTTTAGAGGCAACCTTTGTTGCTTCAACCGAGCTTCCGCCTTTGATTGGATTCTGTTGATGCGGCGTCGGCTGCGGGAGGCAACGTTGCGGTCCAGGTTCTGAGAAACCTTCTTCAGCTCAACCTCGAACTGGTTCACCCTCCTCGCCTGGCTGGCAGCAAACTTTCTGATCCAGCTCGGGTTTATGTAGTCCTTCTCCTCTATATCCATAGCCTTGGCCGCTGCAATGCACTCTTCGGTTGTTATCCCGTCGAGTTCAGAATCCAGCTCGGCTGCGATCTCGGCTATGGAGCTGTAGGAAACTCCAATCTTCTTTGCCTGCTCCAAGTCCTTAGTCATTTCGGCTCCACCGACTTCAGTTGTCTTGGCAGCAGCAGACTTCCTCCTTCTCAGTTGAGATTTGGATGGTTGAGCAGCTGGCACTCCTTCTTCTTGGGTCTCTTCTTCTTCCTGTGCTTCACCCTCCGTCTCCTTCTCTTCCCCCTTTTTGGCATCAGCAACAAGGCTTGCTACTGAACCGTCCAGAGAGTTGAGTTTGGCCTCGGTGGATTGAACACGGTTGAAGAGTTCATCGACCGCACACTCCAGCTCGATCTTCTTTGCCAGTTCGGAGTCCTGGCGCTCTTGTTCTGCCTTCTTCAAGACAGAGAGGTTGTCGTTGACCTCTGTCTGAAAGGCAACGAACTCAGCCCAACGCGACTCGAACCGGGACTCCCATTCAGCATCCTGCGTCTGTTGGGACTTGGCCAGATTTGAGTCAGCCAAGGACTTGAAGACATTCACTTCCGACTTCAAGCCCAACAGAGTGGATTTCAGCTCCGACACGTCCTGACTGGTGGAGGAGGAGAGATCATTCAGCTTCATCTTCAGTTCGGTATTCTCCTCCACCAGTTGTTGGTACTTCACTTCTTGAGCTGCCAACTCCCTCAGCTGGTCATCTTGTTGGTGCTGGAGGTTGGCGAGCAGCTCGGTCCTCAACTGGTTGACCCTCTCAGCCACTAGCTCGTAGATTTGTTCTGTTGAAGGAACGAGCTGAGCAGCTGGAAAGGCTTGAGCAGACTGAGCTAGAGGCTCAGCTGTGACCATGGCTTGACGGTTTGCCAGGTACAGCTTCAGGTTTTCCTCTTCTTCCTTTGCAGCGGCAGCTGCTGCATCGACATCTTCAAGGAAGTCAGCTGATTTCACCAACATACTGTCAAGAAAGTCGACACACTCCTTTCCAGCTGCCTCCCTTGTGTCCTTCCCTTCAGCCAGACTCTGATCCATCCGTCTAGTGAGCAGCGCGATCCGGTTGTTGTACGCCACCTCCAAGTTGGAATAGTTGAAGTAGGCTCGGATGCGGGACTCATCAGATTTCAGCCTGTCCCAGCTCAGTACCCTGATCGTGTCCTCCTTGACATACCACTGGCTAAAGATTAGGTGGAACTGGTACAGTAGCTCGGTTCCCAGTGTGGCGAAGATAGGCATGTCGAGAGCCGCAGGGAACAGACCCAACAGCTTTTGAAAGCAGTAGGCCACCCTGCCTTCGTGCTCGTCAGCAACAGCCTGCAGGTCCTCTGCTTCGTTGATGAGGGAGGGGGTGAGATTGTATGGTTCGGGTTCTAGAGGTTCATCGATGTTGGCCAAAGATTCGGTCACAACATCGGCATCGAGCTGAGAGCTCGGAATTTGGGATTCAGTTGGGAAAGAGGGTGGAATGGTTTCCTCAACATCGGCCGAAGGAGCGGTCACGATGTTGGCATCGAGCTGAGAGCTCGGAATTTCTGGCTCGATTTGGGTAGAGAGAGCAAGAGGCTCTGGGGGCAGTACAACATTCACTCCAGCTGTGGGGGAGGTGGTAACATCTTCGAGGTCCTCAGATGAGGAGGATGCAACCGACGTCTCCATGCCCTCAGCCTCATCAGCTCCGGGGGCTCGAGGGACAATCTCGAGTGATGCGGCCTCAGCTGAGCGGCTGGATTCGGAGTGTTCCTCAGCAGGTGTGGACTCGACCTGCGCTCCCTCCTTGTCTGGAGCTTGTTCCTCAGCTGGCTCCTCAGCTGGAACCTCAACTGGCTCATCGGCTGACTCATCAGCTGGAACATCAGTTGGCTCATCAGCTGGCACCTCAGCTGCCTTCTTGAACCTTACCCTTAACTTTTTCTGGGCAGGTTCGTCAGTCGACTCCTTCTCAGCGTCAGCTCGGCGACGTGAGGCTTTGGATTTTGTGGGGCGAGCAGCAGCTTGTTCCCCCTCAGCTGCTGACTCAGCTGGCTTTCCCGACTCCCTTTTGTCCTTAGGAGTGTAGACACTCCTCAGCACCTCCTGTGCTTTCTTGGCCGTCGGGAACAGCAACAGCTTCTTCAGTGGCGTCTCCTCGCAGTCAGCCCAGACCATGTTGCGGTCCTTTGTTGCGAGGAGGATGAGGGCGGAGATTTTGCAGCCGAAATTGAGCGTTCCCTTCACACTCAGCAGCTTCTCTCCAGACTCGGTTGTAGTCTCAGAGATCTTCGACTTTTCCACCATCAACTGGTTCAGAAAATATTGGAACTAGTTGATTTGGTGTTGGTGCTCAAAGGCCACCAGCTGCTTCAGCTTGGGTCAGCTGATGTCGCCGAACGTGCCACTGTATCCGAACACGACCTTCGACACGGCGTCGAACAACAGGCGGTGTTCCGACTTCAGCTTAGTCCTTTGCATGTTGCTCCTCAACCGCTCTGGCTCGATCAGAGCATCCTGAAGAAATTCATCAGCTTGTTCGTCGGTAATATTCTCCAGGAACTCGGTGGCGGTGTGGTTGATTGGTATGATGTACTGGAGGACATCAGACACGTCGATGGAGAAGGAGACACAACGTATCGTCCTTGCTGGAACATCTCTTTGTCGGCAGGACACCTTCGTAGAAACTCCCTCTGAACCGTCAAGGGGGCGAACAAGATTGACGTAGAATTCTCCGACTTGACGCCTGAGCAAGTGAGAGGGGCAGAGCTTGGCCCATTCCAGAAGTCCGTTCTCACGGAGAGTGTTGGCGAGAGGGGCTAGGACCGGCGACTCTAAATCCTCGTCGGAGAGGATCTGCTCGAAGTGAATCTTCGATACTAACATATTGAATGACTCTTCATACGTGGTAGGCACAAGGGAAGGTCCGGATGATGCCATTGTCTTGCTTTTGGGTGCCATTAAATCACTGCAAAGGTAATATATATATAGGAGAGGAAAGGAATCTATTTGCAGAAACGGGTTAGGCAGAAAAACTGGAAGACGATGAATAGTTATAATTGATAAGCACGAATGAGGAAAGTAGGAGATATCTTCCTGATTTTTCGCCTTATATAGGTCTTTGACTCGGATGAGATCAACGGCTGGGGTTAAATGGCGCGAATCCATCAACGATTGGGATTACGCGACTGTTGACTATCTTTGACTCGACGTTTTGATCCGAGTTCCAATCAGCGCGTGAGAAGGTGTACAGTTTCATGTCAGCCCAGTCGCACTATAAAGTAGGCTATGGATGCTCATCCGTACTTTACATTTAATGCGACATGATGGCTATTTTAATGTAACTGACTAGCTCAGGAATGTTTGAATTTATTTTAAACATTCTCATTTAAGAACATAACACCTTCAGTCATAAATGACACCTGCCAGCTGATGTCTGAATCAGCTGTGTTCATTAGTCGAGTTCCTCAGTTGCCGCATACCATCAGCTGACTCGAGTTTGTCTGTTCAGCTGACATTTGACGTCTTCAGTTGGCAATCAGTATCTGAGATTCCCCCTTCAGCTGAGCTTCCCCCTCCATCTGAGCTTCCCCCTCAGATAGATATCCGATTCTTCAGCTCGGATGACTCTTCATCTCGGATGACTCTTCATCTCGGATGACTCTTCTGCTCGGATGAGTTTTTAGCTTGGATCCAAGAGTCCTAGAAAATCACATAGCATCTTGAACCGGGCTTCAGGAAGAGGTTTGGTGAATATGTCAGCTCTCTGAATCTCAGTTGGGATCTTCTCCATGGACACATCCTTCTTCTCAATATGATCTCAGATGAAATGATGACGAATATCGATATGCTTAGTCCGAGAGTGGTGAACAGGGTTCAGAGAGATAGCTATAGCACTCGAGCTATCACAATGAATGGGAACCTGTCCAGTTGAGACTTCATAATCTCTCAGGTGTTGTTTTAGCCACAATACTTGCATGCAACAGCTTCCGACAGCCATATACTCTGACTCGGTTGTCGAAGTAGCAACACACGCTTGTTTCTTGGAGAACCATGAAACCAGCTTGCTTCCCATGAACTGACAGTGTCCAGACGTAGACTTCCTATCCAACCGATCTCCTGCTAGGTCAGCATCTGAGTATCCAGTCAACTGGATATTGTCATCAGTTGGGTACCACAACCCAACATTGACAGTTCCCTTCAGATATTTAATGATGTTCTTTGCTGCCAACATGTGTGCTTCTCTTGGTTGGACTTGAAAACGAGCACACACTCCAACTGCGTATGAAATGTCTGGTCGGCTGGCAGTTAGATAGAGCAGCAAACCGATGATCCCTCTATACTGGCTGGCATCAATGAGCTTTCCCTCAGCTCCTGGTTCGATCTTCCAGTTCGTGTTCATAGGGATCTTCGTTGTCTTACTTGTCTGCAATCCGAACTTGGTGTTGAGCTCCTTTGTATATTTGGACTAGTTGATGAAAATCCCTTCAGGTGACTGCTTCACTTGTAATCCAAGGAAATAATTCATCTCGCCCATCATTGACATCTCGAACTTTTCCTTCATAAGATAAGAGAATTTCTTGCACAACTCCTCCGACTTGGAGCCGAAAATGATGTCATCGACATAAATTTGCACGACAAGTATATCTTCTCCAACTTTGATGGTGAACAGAGTTTTATCAACTGAACCTCGTTTGAACCCTGAGTCCAGAAGAAATCCACACAGAGTGTCATACCATGCCCTTGGCGCTTGCTTTAGACCATAGATAGCTTTCTTCAGCTTGTACACTCTTCCATCTCCAGTCTCAAAACCAGGAGGTTGTTCAACATATACATCTTCTTTTATATCTCCATTGAGGAATGCACACTTCACATCCATCTGATATACTTTGAACTTGTGATGTGCGGCATAAGCTAGAAAGATCCGGATGGCTTCCAACCTTGCAACTGGTGCAAAGGAATCTTCAAAGTCAATTCCTTCTTGTTGGCAGTATCCTTGAGCTACCAACCTTGCTTTATTCCTCACAATGAATCCAATGGTGTCTCTCTTGTTTTTGAAAATCAATTTCAATCCAATCACCTTGACACCATTTGGTTTTTCTACCAACTCCCATACACAGTTGCGTAGAAACTCATTCAATTCTTCTTGCATAGCTGTTGTCCAGTGGACACAGTTGAGAGCTTCCCCAACATTCTTCGGTTCTGGAACATCAGCTACAAAGCAAGAAATCATGGCAACATCTCCAGCTTGCTCGAACTCCTCTAGAACTGCCAATTCCTTAGCATATTGGGCATAAGTGTTGGAATCTTCCTCGGTTGATTCTGGATTTGCAACTCTGCTCCGTGTGCGCACACCCTCGGTTTGATCTCCGATGATGTCGTTGGTGGAATGAACTTCATACCATCTTCGGTTGCGTCTTCCTTCTTCTTCCAACTGTGGCTGTTCAGAAATCTGAGTTGGAGTCTTCAGAGCTGGTGATTGATCAGCTGTTGAGTCTGGATCCTCAACATTAACACTAGTTTGAACTGAGCTCGGTTGGGCATCGGATGCTGATGCAGTTGGAGGGGCATCAGCTGAAGTTCCCCCTTGGGACGAGCTGAGGTCTTCGCATTCATCTTCAGAGGAGTATGGATCCTCATCCTCAGTTGCCCATATTAGAGGTTCAGCTCTGTTCTTTTCCCGAAGTGCTTGCGATCTGGTGAGAACTGGTAGAACAGCTGGATCCGCGTGTTGTTCCTTTACCTGTTCCCTGCACTCAAAGGTAGATTCATCAAAACTAACATGAGGTGTTATTTCCACAACACGAGAGCTGTTGTTGAAAACTCTATATGCCTTGATCCGAGCTGCATATCCAAGAAATATGCCCTTCGAAGCTTTGGCATCAAAAATTTTCAACTGAGTCTTCCCATTGTTGTGAATATAACACTTAGATCCAAAAACACGAAAATAAGAAATATCTGGCTTTCTGCGTCTCCACAGCTCGTAGGGCGTCTTTCCCAACCGCTTGGTGAGAAGAGATCGATTCTGAGTGTAGCATGCTGTGTTGATCGCTTCAACCCAAAATCTCTTTGGCAGTGCTGAGCTTGCTAACATGGATGTGGCTGCATCCTTCAGAGTTCTATTTCTTCGCTCAGCTACACCATTCTGTTGTGGAGTACGCGCGGCTGATGTCAGATGGGTTATGCCATTCTTTTCGCAATACTCAATGATGGTTTCATTTAGAAACTCCGTTCCACGATCTGATCGGATAGATATGATCTTCATCTCTTGTTGGTTCGATATCCGATCCATCAGCTTGGGCAGCTCATCTCGGGTTTCACTCTTGTGGCGCATGAAGATGGTCCACGTATATCTTGAGTAGTCATCAGTTACAACCAAAGTATATTCGTTTCCATTAATGCTTTTTGGTGTAACTGGCCCGAAGAGATCCATATGGATCAACTGCAACACTCGGTCGGTTGAGGGAGTTGACTTCAACCGGAAGGAGGTTATAGCGAGCTTTCCCAGCTGACATGCACTGCAGATGTGTGTTGTTGAAAGCACTCGGTTAGGTATGCCTCTTGCATGTTCTTGTCTGGCGAGTCGGTTCATCGTCTTGAAATTCAGATGGTTGAGCCTTTTGTGCCACAGCCAGCTCACATCCGAACTGCTCTTTGATAACAGGCAAGTGTCAGGGAGGCTGCTGTTCCAGTCAGCGTAGTATACATTCCCTGTTTGGAGATTGATTTCCCAACAATATCACCTGCTTTGATCCGACATCTTTAACTCTGCAACCCTGTGCATCAAACTTGACAGAGAAACCATTATCACAGAATTGGCTGATGGAGAGCAGGTTATGCTTCAATCCATCAACATAAGAGACATTAGAAATTGAAACATGATTGGTTTCAAGGGTACCGTAACCTCTGGTATAACCTTTTGAGTTATCACCAAAAGTAACTGATGGACCTTCTTTCTCCACGAAACTTCCAAGCAAATCCTTTAGATTTGTCATGTGTTTCGAGCATCCACTATCCATCACCCACATTGTTGTAGACGCCTTCTTCTTCCTCAGCTGTTTCTCCTGTACCTACAAAGAGAAACTCGCTTAGGTCCCCAATTTCAGTTGGGTTCTGGAGGGTTAGAACCAGTTCCCGCTGGAACTGTGCGTCGCTTTTCCCGGTAAACTCGAATAGCCTTGTCATTCCAAATGATTTGCCCATTTTCATCAATTATAACAACACCTCGGTTATCCTTAGGCTTGTTGTTAGAAATGATGCTCTGTTTCTTGGGAGGAGTTGGATTTCTCCCATGTTGGGCTTTAGGAGGTGAGGCTTTCCCCCTATTTTGATGGCGGTTTTTATCCTGTCTGATTTGTCTGAATGATCGGACACCCTGTTGGAATCTTTGTGGCTGATTATGATTCCAACTTCCTGAGGGTTGTCTGTAGCTGTTCATACCCTGTTGATGATTAATATTATGGCATGAATATCTCCAGTTGTTTGACCAGTTCCTCATTGGTTGACTATGTTGGAACCTTTGGTCGAACTGATGTTGGAACCGCTGTTGATTCAGATGATTGAATCCTTGCTTGTTCAGAGGTCGGTTCCATTCCTTCTGACGTTGACTTTGAGGTTGATGCAGAGGTCGGTTCTGGTTCTGAGATCGGTTGCGGTTGTGCTTCCGACGCCTCTGATTCCTCTTCTGACTCTCGGAACATTCCCCCTCGGTTGATACCTCAACCGATGGAATATTCTGTCCTACATCAGTACTCCTTTTCCCTTCTCAGTCGTAATTTCATTGGTCGTTTGAACTTGTTGAGAGGTGGAAGTTGAATTAGCTTCTGGAGACTCAGCTGTGTCTGGCTCTACAGCTGTAACTTCTACTGGTTTGATGAAAGTTGCTGGTGGAATCCCAGTATCCTTGACAACATCATAACCGAGTCCTGACACGTCATCCATCTGTCTGCTGTAACTTAAAAGGTTTTCGATGATCTTGGAAGACTGATACAGCTTGATTAGATTGTCCTTCTCAGTTTGCAACTCCTTGATGAGTACAGCTATCTGCTCGGTTTGTCCATCTGACTTCTTTATCAGCTGTTTGATCTGAGCATCTTGATTTTTCAACTGATCTTGTTGTTCTTTGTTTTGCTTTGTCAACTCCTCATCAGCTGGGGCCTTAGCCTTGATCAGTTGACTCTTGAGATTCTCAATCTCCTGAGTTTGGCTTGTGATCAGATCCTCTTTTTCGGTTAAGGAATCTTCAAGCTTGGCGAACTGAGCTTGAAGACTCTTAAACTCAACCGACTGCTGATGCAGTTCCTCACTGAGTTCTTGAAAATCATTCTAGGAGGGTTCCAATTCATCGCTCAGAGATTCCTGCAGGTTAGAAGTATTGGAAGAATTTAAGCAAGTAGGATTAGATTGTACCTCAATATCATCTTGGTCGGTTCCAAGTGCCATGAGGCATTGATCCGGACTGATGACTTTGTTGGTAGAGGTCAGTTCATCCTCATCTTCAGTGTCTGTGAAGATGTCCATATCGTCAGCTGCCTCTTCTGCTACCTTGGCCTTGTTCTTTGCAGTTTGCTTGGCCCTCAGTGCTTCTCTTTCCTTCTTTGAAAGGTCTGGGCAGTCAGCTTTGAAGTGTCCTTCCTTGCCGCATTCGAAGCAACCATTGGTGACTGGCTTCGAACTGTCTCGAGTTCGGTTTGATTTATAGAAACGTTTATATTTGCCGAACCGAGTATCCATATCGGCTAACTTCTTTGACAACGCTGCAATGTTCTGTTGCAGTTCCTCTCTGCTCGGCTCCTTTGCAGACGTGTCAGCCGATCTGGTTGGCCTTGACGATCTCAACTTTGAGTAGTCAGCTCGGAGGGCCACTGACTTTGATGCTGAGCCGACATCCTCAATTCTATTTGTCTGACTTGAGGGCTGCGACCTCCTTCTGTTGACCTTATACTCATTTCCTTTCAAGATTGAGAACAATCTTTCAGTTCCCATTTCACCAAGGTCAGCTCGGCTCTCGTGGATATTTGTGAAAGTATCCCACTCAGCCGGTAGAGCTTGCAACACTTTGAGGTTTATTTCTCTTAGAGTGTATTTTCCTTTCCGGATGGACTGGATTCTTCTGATGATGTCCATAAACCGGAGCTCTAGCTGATCGATAGTCTCATCAGGTCGCAGACTGAAATTGTCGAAATCTTGACATGCATGCGAGAACTTGTTTTCCTTCGTCTCGTCGCTTCCTTCACTTAGCGAGGCCAGGATGTCCCACATCTCTTTTGCAGTCTCACACTCCTCTATCCAGGGCAGATAATCTTGTCCAACCGTGGACATTATTGTGCTCTGAGCCCAGATATCCAGCTGGCTCACCTTGGCCTCTTCCGGAGTGTAGTCTTCTGGCTGTTTCTCTACATACTCCACCACTGCATCTCCATCGTTGGGATTTGTGGGAGTTCGAAGTATTCTGTCTCGTATGACGATTGGTCCAGACGTGAGAACTTGTTGCATCCTATGATGCTTTGACAGAATAATCTTCTTCATTCGAGTTCTCCATGATGTATAATTGACTACAGAGAACATGACTACGATTTTGTCCTTGACGTCCATCTGCACAAATAAAAACAGAACAAAAATGCGAGCAAGTATGCACTAGCGTGAAAAGATCTGTTCAGTTGACCACTGAAGAAAAATTCTCGAATTCACACCTCGTGAAACAGAGTCAGCAGTCTTTTGAACCACTGCTCTGATACCACTTGATGGTCCCGAAACGAGTTACTGGTGTATGGGGGGGGGGGGGGGAATACACCAGTTAGGATTTAAAAACTTAACCTGAAAAATCACTTCAACTGAGTGAAAGAGGACTCAGTTGGAAGAGTGAGGCTGTGCGGAAAGTGGTGGAAAATTATACTCGTTAAAAACAACTCACGCAAAACAGCTCGGTTGGTCAAGAACCAAAATAGCTCGGTTGAAAAAGTGCAAAAGAGATTTGTATGTCAGTTAGATTGATCAGATAAAAATGCAGATGCAACTGAATAAAAACAAACACGAACACACAGGATTTAACGTGGTTCGGAGATAACCCTCCTTCGTCCACGGGGAGATGTGAATCTTCACACCTCAGTCCAAGTTCTTCTGGACAGAACCACTCAGCTTATGCGGGCTGAGCAACCATTAAGGATAAGTTTGCGGGTACTTATCGACCTTACAGTTTAGTTTCCGGGCACTAAACAGCCTATGTCAAGTTTGCGGGTACTTGACGACCTGACTACTCAATTACAGGAAGAGTAAGGTCCTAGCACACTTTTTAGGGTGTGAGATAGGGTGGAATTTCCAACTACAGCTCGATCATGAATGAGAGTTGGATCTAAGGCTTGAACGAATAAACACTCAAACTAAGATCTAAGACAGATTTTCACTCTATGAACCCTCAGCTACTAATGTTCTATCACTCTCTCAGCTGCTGATGTTCTTAGAATAGGAGTTTAGCAGATTTTTCTTTCGCTTGTGATTGAATTTTTCTCTCTTGCTTCAGTCTGTCTCGTGTGTCTTCTCTATCTCTCGAATGAGAGAATGCCTCTATTTATAGGCGGACAGAATCAACTAGCCATTGGAGGAGCAGTTGATCTCTGATCGGTTGATAGCGATGGCTTGTCTCTCATCTCTACAGACTTTCTCGATATGGCATCTGTGTTTTTCTGCTTTCCATCTAAGACAGCCTTGTGTTGGGCCAGATGGGGTAATGACTGAACAGTCAAACCCTCATGTGACTTCCTTTTGAAATTCAAATCTTAACCTTTCTGACAGTCAACCTCGGTTCGTCAGTTGAAAGTCTTGATCTTTATCTGAGTGATCTTCAGCTGATGTTCTGAACTGTTGGACTCTCAGCTGACTTTGAACTTCAAGCAGTTGATCTTCTTGTTCGAGTTCTACAACTGAGGTTCTGAAACTGAACACTCAGTTGTCTTCCTTGTATTTACTCAGTTGGGTTTGAACCCTCAGATGACTTTCCTTTTCATCTGATGTTCTCTTCCTTTCAACTGTTTCTCATCTGATGAACGCTCAGTTGGTTTCCTTCACAACTGATGTTCTGAAGACTTCCCCTTGTTTCCATCTGATCATATGAACTCTCAGTTGTCCTTCTTCACAACTGCTGTTCTGTTTGAGTGACGCCTTGTTGCCTTCTTCAGCTGGAGACCTGTAAAGATAAAATCTTAACTTTGCTCAAACAGCGAGCCTAAATTAACATTAGGTTCTGGCAACATCTACTCGGTTGGGGTCAGTCGTTTTTGGAATTCATCAAAACTTATACTAATAAATTTCCCAACAAAATACTAAAAAAAAAAGTAGTGTGTTATTTCTCTGGAGGCGGAAAATAAAATACGACGTAGTCTGCGTAATAATTCTAATTCCTTATTTATAGGTTTCAGCACCGCCTCAGCCCGGACGAGCGTCCGAAACAGACGAGCGTCTAACTTCCTCGCAACCACGCCTACCCGGACGAGCGACCAAGGCCGATGATCGCCGTTCGGGTCTTCAATACACTTCACGCTGGATGAGCATTGGAGCTCGACGGTCGATGGTGGTCAAGTTTGCTTCACGTCAAGCGATCGTCGGGGGCGGACGAGCGTCCGATAGAGTCTTCTATCAATATCCTCCTTTAACATGCCGGACGAGCGTCCGGTGTAACTTCTGTCAAAGCTCGTCCTCACTCCCACAAGCCGGACGAGCGTCCGGTGTTGCTCTCTGTTGCTGCTTTGCATACTCACAATTCATGCCGGACGAGCGCCCAACATCTTGACTCATTCCGCACGAGCATCTGACATATTAATTCATGCCGGACGAGCGTCCAAAACCTTAACTCGTGTCGGACGAGCGTCCAACAATTTCTACCGCGCGCGCCCTTCTTGCTTCGATCATATCTCTCTCGTCCGAACTCCGATTTGCGCACTCTTTTCACGTACGAACTCGTATCGAGACGTATTTCAATCCTATCAAGTTCAAATCCTTAAATAATTGTCACATCATTTCTCATTTTCGTCCATCTCTCATCTATTCTCGCGCAATTCTTGCAAAACCAACATGTTAGCGAGATTAACTAGAACCAATAAATTTAACAATAAAATCCGACAAAATAGTGATGAGAAATATCACTTGACACATAAATACACATCAAAATGAAGCACAAAATGAGGTGAAGTGAGTATATCTAGATGAAAAGCAACAATGCTTCTTCTAAATGATTGTAAACCATACGAGCTCTGTGTCACTTGATCATTATTGTTAATATCTTCAATTCTTTGTCGCTTATTAGAACTTTGATTATCCATTGATAATCTGCAAATAAAAAATTGAATAATATATAGTTATGACAAAAAGATATTAGACTTGCTTCATACAAAGTGTAGTATTTGAAGAAGATACGAATTTGTTTGCAGAATCGCTTCAGTAAATTATAAAATTAACCATCAAAGTAAATAATTAAAATCTAAAGCTTGTTTTCCCGTCCCATTAGATTTAAGATGATCAAGAATGTGAAGGATTGGACATACTCAGGTTTAATATAGAGGGAAATTTAAGAGTAGCCATTCTCCCATTTTCTTTTTAAATTATAGGCATTCCTGTTTTTTCTTTAAATTTTAGCAATTGTTGACATTTATACCCTTCCTTTACATTAGTAAATACAATTTATGTCCAGTCACTAAATTAGTAATTGTTACCATTCCTTTTTATGAATTAATATTCATTCATTATTTCTACATTCATCCAATTTAACCAAGGGTAAATTATCTCATTCCCAACTTTCTGTCGGCGCCGCAAACGTAGTTCTTCATTTTCATCGTTTCGCCGTGGTTGGTGTACTGAAGTGCAGATCGTCCTCGAGCATTTTTAGGTAGTTATACTTATCGAATCCTTTTTTGTTATTTCCTTGTTTTCTTTTTAGATTCTTGGTTTCTGGAAATATCAATTCTATTTTTGTTTCTTAAACATCGTCTTGTTCTTAAACTTAAGCAGATCTATGGTTTTCTCTGTCTATGTCTCTCCTTTTTAAACGCATTTTTTTTTGCAGATCTAAGGTTTTAAATTCGATTTCTTCGATATCTTCGAATTGATTCTTCCATTTTCTCTATTTTTTTATGTCGGTGGATCTGTCATGTCTATATAGATATCGAAAAAGAAAGTCAAGATCCTTCAAGTTTGTTGCTATCGACGGAGACAAATACTATTGGGGGTCCAAGTCGAAGTTCACAAGATGTGAATTTGCCGGTAAGTGTTTCTGTAAATTTGCGTTTATAATGTTTTGGTTTGTGAAGCTTCTTTTATTGATCTTATTTGTTGGGTTTGTTTTTTTAATTGTCAATTTATGTTGGATCTGAACAATAACTTTTTTCTGATCGAACAAAGAAGGAATTCTGCATCTTTAGTGTATGAATTTCATTAGTGAATGAACATATTCATTTAAGCGAAATAACAAATAGTGAAGTAGCATACATTGTGAAGTAACAAAATTTGTAATATGCAGAGCAATTACTGAAGTGAGTGAATTAGTGACTTAACAATTTTAGTTAATTTTAAAAATGACCGATGTAACAAAAATAGGTGAGTACGCTAATTTGTGAAGAAACAAATTAGTCAAGTAGCATAATTATTAAATTTTAAAAATTTGTGCATTCACAAGAAATTAAAGAAATTTGTGATTTCACAAAAAAGAGTAATGTTTTTGTGAAGAAACAAGTTTTTTAATTTTTTTGTGAAAGATCAAAAGTGTCTGATAACAAAAGTGTCAATTTTTAAAGTTTGTGTGATAACAAAAGTTAGTCAGCAAAAATTAGTGAAAATAACAAATTTAGTTTAGTAACAAAATAACTGAAGTAAGAAAGAAAGTATAGTAAAAAAATAACAATTTTTTTTTATTAAAAAAATTAGTGATGTAACAGCCAATAGTTTAGTAGCCTACTTTGTGAAGTAACAAAATTAGTGAAGTAGCATACTCAGTGAATTAAATAAATCAGTGCTTTCACAAAAACATAAAAAATTGTGTGGATTCACAAAAAAAATTATATGTTTTGTGGAAGAAAACTTAGTACGTTAAAATTAGTAAAATAACAATTTTTTTAAGTAACAAAATAACAGAACCAACAAAAAAAGATTAATATCCTAGTATTTTGAATAACCAATTTACTTAGTGAATTAAATGAATTAGTGCATTCACAAAAACATAATGAATTATTGCGTGCACAAAAAAAATGTTATGTTTCCTGGAAGAGCCATTTTTTTTGTGTTGAAGAGCAATATTATTTTTTTCAGAATTTTTGTTCTTTCACTGTTTTTTGGGACTTCAGTAACAACCTTAGTGAAGTCACAATGCTTGTCTAATCACAAAATTTTATCAGTAAAAATTAGTGAAATAACAAATTTTTTTTAGTAAAGTAATTAGTGAAGTAACAGCCAATAGTTTAGTAGCCTAGTTTGTGAAGTAACATACTCAGTGAATTAAATAAATTAGTGCTTTCACAAAAACATAAAAAATTGTGTGGATTCACAAAAAAGTTATATGTTTTGTGGAAGAAAACTTAGTACGTTAAAATTAGTGAAATAACAAATTTTTTAAGTAACAAAATAACAAAACCAACAAAAAAAGATTAGTATCCTAGTATTTTGAATAACCAGTTCACTTAGTGAATTAAATAAATTAGTGCATTCACAAAAACATTTAATTATGTGTCTTCCCTGAAGTAGGCATGGAGTCAGAATTGAGAAACGAGGGGTGCATACCACGGATGCTAAGATATGAATATGTGGCAGGGCTTCGCGAGTTGATGGATTTGATCATCTCAGTAAGTTTTTCATTAAATAATTTGAATTGTAATGTTGTTAATAATAACATCTTATCACATGTGAAAATAGGTAGAAGAAACATTGAAGTTGTCAGATGATGAGTTAGATGCATTGTACTAGGGGACAGTTGAAGGGGAGAATGAACAATTCAAAGTATACTTTCCGAAATATGTTGTTGTTGTGCCGGAGCTTGGACCATCGGACAATGAAGAACAAGGAAATGAGGGGCAGATGATAGAGTAATTCGAGTTCGAGTGAATGAGGGACACGAGGGCCATAGAAGAGATTGTCTATCGGTTGAAGGCGCAACAAATTTGATAACAACAATTCTGATGAGTGATGAAATAGTGAAGCAGTTTGCCAATGCCACAGTCACTTTACTTATTGATAGAATGGGTGCAGCACCACTTGCAATGGTAAGCATGGATTGATAGTAGTTTATTTGATATCAATTGCATAAAGTGACATTATATTTGGTCTTCATATATTACATGAACCAAGAAGCACAAACAGTGCATGACAAAGCAATGAAGGAGGAGATGTGAGCAGAAGATCTGAAGAGAATCAGACTTTGGGGGATGGAGCAATTGTAGACAATCATGAAGAAGCGGTATTATTAATATAGTAATAATTTAGTTTGTTTGACGTAAAGGTGTTTGTTTTACAATTATTTAAATGCGTATATGTTTATATATAAATTAGGTGAAAAACACGGTAGAAATGAACTTGCAAACAACACAACCTAATTTCTTCAGCAGGATTATGTTGGAAATGGTTTATAATTAACCAATATTTGAGAATAAATATTATTAATTAAATATTTATTATTTAATTGAAATATTTGTTGGATGTTAATCTACGCCGTGAGTAGATGAACTTAGTATATTTAATATCTCTAAACAGATTTCCGGTGAGTGAGATATTGTATGCTAAAGGTTGGACGTTGAAGTAGTAACTAACATGTTATTAATTATAATAAATGTTAGTTATCCCACATCGGTTATATATGGATGATTTGACTAGCATTTAAGGTTATGTCTGTATGGGCTTAATAACTTGTTGGGTTGGTGTGTATGGATGTGTATGGGTGCTCACGCGCGCGCCGCTGTCGCCGTCCGTCTGGACGGGCGGGCTCGGGCTCGGGCTCGGGCCTGGGACTTGGACTTGGACTTGGATCTTGGCAATTGGTGCTTTGGGCTGGTGTTTGGGCCTTATCTTTTTAGACCAAGTCCACAAGCCCAATTCGTTTAATTGTTGAGCCCAATCCGGAAGCCCAGCGTGTGAAGCCCATCGGCCCAGAGACTCTTGGTTGTTGTATTTGCCGGAGACTCTTCACTTCCGGCAACCCTTGGCATCTGAAACCGCCGGCCATCATGGCAGACTTGATGGCGACGAGCCCCTTCATGTATGAGAGCTGCCTATATAAGGAGGCATGCTTCATTTGCATTCTCCACTCATTCCAAGCAATCTGCACTCCTCTCTTGCATAAGCATAGCATATCATACACGAGTTCAGTCTTCGTTCTAGTCCTGTTCGCCGGAGCTCGGTTCTGTTTGTGATGCTACTACAGCCGAGACGTCAAGATCGTTTTAACCTTTGGGAACGAGCCGCCTTACCGTGAGCACTACCAGGGTGTATTCTCGTCTTGCAGGCAGAAGTTCTACTTCGGACGATCTTCGGTTCATTCTAAAATTAGTTCTTCAGTTTCTGTAATACTTATAAATCCTGTTCGTGTTCAAGTTCATCAATAAAGAAGTATTGTTCATTGTTATTCACACGAGCAAGTACCCGATTCCTAACAATCGCAAGACGAGAATAACGAAAATTACTTGTTCGTGTGCTGTTCAAAACTGAAGTTCAACCTGAAATTCTTATGAAAAGATGTCTACTAATCCGAGTACCAACGCTGCCACTCTTTCCTCCACCACTTCTGGAACCATTGGCTCTTCGAGCTCAACTATGGCTCCAGTCCAACCTGCTGCTCGGCTCATGCCTACCGCCGAGCTACAAAGTTGGAGTTCGTTTTTGTTCTTTTGGTAAAAAAAAAAAGAAAGAGAAACTGAAAAAAAGGAAGAAGAAAAAGAAAAGAAAAAAGAGAGAAGAAATTGAAAGAACATGGGAATGGAAAGATTGTTGTTATTGGTTTGATTTTTCTGATGCCTTATATTATTGGAGATTAGCACGATTGATTTTGAGAGATGACAATATTCTGGGGAGTTGCTTGTTTAAATTAATTAGTGGGTGTTTGAATAAACTTGCATGTTTTCATTTATATGAGCCGTTCTATTCTTTTATCCTACCTATGCACCCTAGCCTCATTACAACCCGTTGAAAAGACCTTTTTATTTATGTTTGAGTTCCATTTTCGTGATGGAGATAGTGACATATGGGCAAATCAATGTTTGAGAGTGTCAAGTTACGATTTGTGTGATTTAATTTTGTCCTTATTTTCTATTTGAGAGAATTGAAGTGAAACTTGGTGAGACAGGATTTGTTTTGCATGATTTTGACTTGGATGAAGAGTGTTTGCACAATTTTTGAAACAAGAGAATGGTTGGTGGATTGGAGATGATTGTATTTTGATCTTAACTATGATTTTTGTCCATTGAGTTGTTGCCAAGTTTTTGTCTTACTGTTTTGTGTCTTGATTAGTGTCGGTTTGTTTTTCTTGTTTTTAATAAATTATGCTCGAGGGCGAGCATTGGCTACGTGTGGGGGGATTTGATTGGCCGTGGTTTAGTGATATATTTTGGAGTATTTTTATGGTGTTTTGGTTTTTATTATTTATATAATCATGTTTATAGAGTTAATTGGATATTTCTTTATCTATTGTAGCGTTGATTTTAATTTGGAGAAATAAGCATGAATATAGAGGATTTTTGAAGTCTTAAATATGTTGAGAGGAAGTTATGGTATGTACGAGAGTCAAGTGGTATGGGCATACCGCACAGATGTACTGGAGCTGAAGTTGTGCGAAAAGATATGTCTTCGAAGCTAATATTGCACGTAGTGTTTTGGGCTGCTGTACGAAAATTAACCTTTTGGGCTTTGGACTATTAGTATTAGACTTATTATTATTATTAGTAGACTTTATTTAATTAATTTTCAAGTTAGATTAGAATTAGATATTGTATTTCCTTATATTATAAGTTTTATTAGGTATTTAAATAAATACTCCTTCTAGGAGTAGACAGACGGCAGATTTTAGAGATAGGTTTTACGTGTTTCTTCTTTTCTTCTCTCCAGCGAGAGTTTCCAATTTTCTTCTTGTAGCTTGAATTTGTCTATGTCTATGAATTCAAGCTAAGTAATTTTATTCCGGTGAAGATTAATGAAGCCTTAGCGTGATTTTCTGTGAGTTCAAATTTGTTTTCTCCTTTAATTCTATGCATGCATCTGTGATTCTTTGTGTTTAATGTTGTTAATTATTTCGATTCCACTAGATAGTTGCAAATATTTAGTAGTTTAGAATTAATTAGTCGCCAATTAAATCGGCCATCCGTAATTGTGGTTTAGGTTTGATTTGTGGTACATTGATTCTTCAGAATCAAGGGAATAACAGTCTTAATTCGATAATCCTGTGTCAGAGTTTATTGGTTTTGAATCGGGTCTCTCTCGTTGTTAATGTTGTCGGCTCATTAAATCTATAGAGTGTCTCTTACGATTGTCAGTCAATTAGGGAAATAATTGGTAAAGTGTCTTCCCAATTATCGAACAATTAAGGAGAGATAAGATCGCATCAGAAGTGTCTTCGGTGGTCATAACCGATTTGTTTGCAGGAATTAAAGTTATCATTGCATCGAGGATCAGAATAATCAAGCTAGGGTGGAATTAATTGGAAACCGGTGTGCCTTTTATCTTTGTTAAATTCTAACTCCTTGTTCGTTAGTTACTTTAATTTCTTTGTTTATAAACTCCCAAATTTGTCATTTAGTTTCGTTTAGTTTAAGTATTTTGCAGATTGGAAATTAGGAGAATTTTCACCGGTCCTTTGGGAGACGATCTTGCTTACCACTGTACTGTGCAGTGTGGGCATACCGACTGACTGTCGGATTTTTTTTGGTGAAAAACGATACACCACTTAAAGTTTGTGCAAACTAGAGGTGGTAAAAGGTATTTTATTACCTTTATTGACGATTGCACAAGGTATTGCTACCTTTACTTGTTAAGAAGTAAAGATGAGGCTATTGAAGCTTTTAGGAACTTCAAGAACGAAGCCGAAAATCAACTTGGTTGCCGAATCAAAATGGTTCGAAGTGATAGAGGTGGAGAGTATGTTGCTCCGTTTGCTGAATTATGCAACGAAAGTGGTATAATCCATCAAACGACTGCTCCTTATTCACCACAATCAAATGGCGTTGCTGAACGTAAGAATCGTACTCTTAAAGAGATGATAAACACCTTGTTGATTAGTTTGGGATTACCCCAGAACATCTGGGGGGAAGCTGTCTTGACAACTAACTACATCTTGAACAAGATTCCAATCAAAGGGAAGGACGTGACTCCCTTTGAGCTTTGGAAAGGAAGGAAACCTTCGTATAAATACCTCAAAGTGTTGGGGTATTTAGCTAAGGTTGAAGTGCCTTTACCAAAATAAGTTACAATTGGACCTAAAACGATAGATTATATCTTTATTGGTTATGCACTGAACAGCAGCGCGTATCGGTTTGTTGTACACAAATCAGATATACCCGACATTTATGTGGGTACGACGATGGAATCAAGGAATGTTGTATTCTTTGAGAACATCTATCCTAATAAGGATAAGGTTGATCCTAACTCTAGCAAAAGAGTTGAGGATGAAGCAACAAGTTCTAAACTTGTAGATGAGCCTATGAGTTCTGAACTCATAGATGGAAATGTTGCATCTAGTTCTAATCCAGTGTTCTATGGACCGCCGAATAGAAAATGACTTAGGTCTATGCCTGTGAATGAGCCTAGACGTGGTACTAGAGTACGGAAAGCAAAGATTTACGGACCGGACTACGTCATTTTAATGCTAAACGGTGAACCGGTATCCGTAAAAGAAGCCTTATCTGGTTCAGATGCTGCCTTGTGGAAAGAAGCTATAGACATCGAGATTGAGTCTATTATGCTTAATCACACTTGGGTGTTAGTTGAACTACCACCAGGCTGTAAGGCGTTAGGATGCAAGTGGATCCTAAAGAAGAAGTACAAGTCTGACGGTACTATTGATAAATATAAGGCTAGACTTATAGTTCAAGGCTTTAGACAAAAGGCCGGTTATGATTTCTTTGATACCTACTCGCCCGTAGCGAGACTTACTTCTATTAGGGTGCTTCTCGCTATTGCTGCTTTGCGCAATCTTGAGATTCATCAAATGGATGTTAAGACTGCATTCTTGTATTGGGAGTTAGATGATGAAATCTATATGAAGCAACCGGAAGGGTTTGTTGTACCTGGAAAAGAGCACATGGTATGCAAACTATAACGGTCTTTATATGGATTGAAACAAGTGTCTTTGCGTTGGCACTTGAAATTTGATGAAGTGATGTTGTCAAATGGTTTTAAAATCAACGAGAGTGACAAATGTGTCTAGAAAAAGGGTGATGATTATGTTATCGTTTGTCTTTATGTAGTTGACATGTTGATTATGGGTAGTAACTCTCGTGTGATTGGTGAAACAAAGAGGATGCTAAGTATGAATTTTAGCATGAAAGATATGGGTTTGGCTGACGTTATTCTTGGAATTAAGATTCTAAGAACGCCCAACGGAATTGCTTTGTTGCAATCTCACTATGTTGAGAAAGTGTTGAGGAGATTCAGTGCTTATGATAAACCCATTGTTAAGACTCTTTGGGAACTGAATATTCATCTAAGCGAGCACAAGGGAGAACCTGTGGATCAAGATAAAATATGCTAAGATCATTGGGAGTTTGATGTATTTGTCAAACTGTACTCAACCTGATTTAGCATGCTCAGTTCACAAGTTGAGTAGTTATACTGCTAATCCAAGTAATGAACATTGGAGAGCCCTAGAGCGCGTACTAGATTATTTGAAATATACTCAAAATTTTGCGATTCATTATTCAAGAGAGTCTGTTGTACTTGAAGGGTATAGTGATGCTAATTGGATATATGACTCCAAAGACTCATTTTTTACGAGTGGATACGTGTTCACTATTGGGGGTGGTGCAGTATCTTGGAAGTCAAAGAAACAGACTTGTATTGCAAGGTCTACCATGGAATCTGAATTCATAGCTTTAGATAAAGCTGGTGAAGAAGCTGAATGGCTTAAAAATTTCCTCGAGGATATTCCATGTTGGACAAGGCCTGTGTCGTCTGTGTTGATACACTGTGATAGCCAATTTGCTATTAGACGGGTACAAAATATGTTTTATAATGGTAAGTCTCGACATATTCGTCGATGACATAACACCGTAAGACATTTGATCTTGAGTGGGGTTATCTCAATTGACTATGTGAGGTCAATAGATAATCTTTCGGATCCGCTGACTAA
Source organism: Schizonepeta tenuifolia (assembly GCA_029490685.1). Taxonomy (NCBI): domain Eukaryota; kingdom Viridiplantae; phylum Streptophyta; class Magnoliopsida; order Lamiales; family Lamiaceae; genus Schizonepeta; species Schizonepeta tenuifolia. The sequence goes on from CM055956.1 coordinate 83,801,174, forward strand.
GAGCATTAATTGAGATCAAATGTATAAACTGTTAGAGGGAATGGGTGTTAAATCCACATCTTAAGGATGATTATAGCGAATACCCAACCTTGTAGATTAGAGGATCCCAAGAGCTTGGTTCAATAGGACAACGAAGTTATAAGAATCCGTGTGTTAAACACTCGAACATACCTATTCTCTGAGAACAGTGAGTGTTTGTTTACCTACATGTGGTGAGGTTAAGTCTTATGACTTTTAATGATTATTGGATACCTCAGAGAGGTCAAGTATAGTAGGATACTTGGGAATAAGAATCACCTATATGAGTGTGAAGTGAGGGCCGCTTCAATCGATACACTTATGAATCCAAAGGGGTGTCCAAGGTCGAAAAAGACACAAAACGTTAGAACGGACGAAATTGAGATGATATTGTGTCAATATTGTTGTCTCGGTATACACCATGGAGGACTAGTTCAAGGTTTTCATAACCACTATGTCGCCGGTATACTCGATGATGTTGACTATGGATAGGTTCAAGGCCACAAGCCACCTAGCCAAATGCAGTATTATCTCGAGGACTGAACTTTGCATTTGCATTCATTTTGCATTGGCATTCTCACTCATGTGGGGGATTGTTGGAAATGGTTTATAATTAACCATTAATTTAAGGATAAATATTGTTAATTAAATATTTATTATTTAATTGAAATATTTGTTAGATGTTAATCTACGCCGTGAGTAGATGAACGTAGTATATTTAATATCTCTAAACTGATTTCCGGTGAGTGAGATATTGTATGCTAAAGGTTGGATGTTGAAGTAGTAACTAACATGTTAATAATTATAATAAATGTTAGTTGTCCCACATCGGTTATATGTGGATGATTTGACTAGTATTTAAAGCTATGTCTGTATGGGTTTAATAACTTGTTGGGTTAGTGTGTATGGATGTGTATGGGTGCTCACGCGCGCGCACACACACACGCGCGCCACCGCCGATGACGACGCCACCGCCGTCGCTGTCCGAACGGGCGGGCTCGGGCTCAGGCCTGGGCCTGGGACTTGGACTTGGACTTGGATCTTGGCAATTGGTGCTTTGGACTGGTGTTTGGGCCTTATCTTTTTGGACCAACTCCACAAGCCCAATTCGTTTAATTGTTGAGCCCAATCCGGAGACTTGATGTAACCGCCGGAGACTTGATGTAATCCAGAGACCAACTTCACAAGCCCCTTATCATTTAATTCGTTTAACTGTAATCGCCGGAGACTCTTCACTTCCGTCAACCCTTGGCATCTAAAACTGCCGGCCATCATGGCAGACTTGATGGCGACAAGCCCCTTCATGTGCATTTGCATTCTATATAAGGAGGCATGCTTCATTTGCATTCTTCACTCATTACAAGCAATTTGCACTCCTCTCTTGCATAAGCATAGCATATCATACACGAGTTCAGTCTTCGTTCTAGTCCTGTTCGCCGAAGCTCGGTTCTGTTTGTGATGCTACTACAGCCGAGACGTCAATATCATTTTAACTTTTGGGGACGAGCTGCCTCACCGTGAGCACTACTGGGCGTATTCTCGTCTTGCGCTCTACTTCGGACGATCTTCGGTTCATTCTAAAATTAGTTCTTCAGTTTCTGTAATACTTATAAATCTTGTTCGTGTTCAAGTTCATCAATAAAGAAGTATTGTTCATTGTTATTCACACGAGCAAGTACCCGATTCCTAACAGATTATAGAAGAAGCGGAAAGGGTAAAATTGTTGAGAAAAATTCATTCTTTAATATATATATATTAAAGAAATATAATAGTATTGTAATATCCGGCATTTCTGTTCCAACGAAAAATAAAAATTTTCTAAGAAGTTAATTAAAATTAAGGCTTTGCACACCTAAGCTCCCGATTTTCAATTCTAAGACTAACGGTGAAATCCGTTTCCAAAAATAATTTCCAGAAATCGGACGAACGACTACTGTATTAGGGTTTTTCGTGTCCGTTAAGTTTTTCGCCCGGAAACTCGGAATTGAAATCCGTCAGAATTTACATTCACTTTTTCTTCGAGACGAGTTCACCGGAGAAAGTTAATTTTTGTGATTTTCCGGACGAATTTTGGACTGTGATGTCCCGACTTTTTCTCGGATTTTGAAAAACGATTTAGGTTTTCCGAGTACGTAAATTATTTCCAATCTAACGGACGAATTAGATTTCGTCAATTCCGTAACTAACTAGAAAAGTATTTCTCAACTTTTAAAACGGCGTTTAAGAGCCGGAAACGAGTTATTTTGTTAAAATTTCCCTCGCCAAACATGTCCTTACGAGTCACCCTTACTTTGTTAGATATTACCTTCTCTCCCACCACCTCAATACTGCCACCTTCACCTCTCCATTCTCACTCATTTTCTTCTTCAATTCTTCCATTGGAGATACAAGTCCAAGCTCTTCCAAGATCCACAACTCTTGCATCTACCGATTAAATTCCAATCCGATTTCATATATCGAAAGGTAAGAGCTTCGTTTCTAGTTTGATCCGAACAAATCTCTTTTCCCCTCTCTTTTATTTTTTTCGAAAATTAGGGAATGGATTAGCATGTTCTTGATCGATACATGTTCTAGGATGCTTAGAATCGAGTTCTACGGATCAAATCATGAAAGAAAAATCAAGAACCCTAAGCCCTATTAATACCGAAATTTTTCTGTTTTGGGGCTTTTCATTTGTGTTCGTTTTCTTCGTCGAATGATGATAGATTAGTGTTCCGTATGATGTTAATTGATCGTATGAATTGTTTTAAATTTTTCTAAAAATAAAATCCAAAACCTAAGAGACGAACAAGGCTCGATTTAGGTTAGTAAATGTTAGGATATGCTCGTCTGTTTAATGGAAATGGGATATACGATGCATGAGGATGAATATATATTAAATTGAGATTTTTTTTTAAATAAAACGAGGAATGTAAGAGACGAAGATGTGGTGATAAGTCGAGGCTCGATAACATTTTGATAATATGATTTATATATTAGTAATGCTCGTTAGATGATAATCGTTGTCGTAAAATTTGAATGAAAACGGAGAATGTAGAATTTTACGTAAGAGACGAACGGCGGTCGATAAGTCGGGAATAAATGAGGATATGAGATTATGATTTGCGTAATAATGATTCTCGATAGATAATGAACGATAGTATAAAATTTGATCAAGTTCCAATGACGTTGGAATTTTCATAAGAGACGAAGACACGAGCATAAGTATTGATAGAAAAATCGAACCAAGAAAATAATTGGATATTAATGACTCTTAACCTTATGAGAACAAGTTTGTAGTTGACGACACTTTCACTCGAGTTTTGGAATGATAACTATAAGTTGAAATCGAGAAGTTGGAATTTGATTTAAGAGCTTGAATTGGTTTAGTAATTGTATAGTTCGAACGACGAGGTTTTGATCGTCGTATTTTATAACCAAGAATTAAAAAGAAGTTTACCATGTATGGAAATACGTGTTGACTGCCTTGAGTCAATAATTTCGTGTGAAAAACAGGGGAATAACATAAAACGAACTTAGGAAGTCGTGCGCCGAGTTATCGAGCCCTAGGGTTAAACTCGGACTGTTTTGCGACGTTTCACGGAAACTGTCATAACTCCTAGCTCGCTTAACGAAATCGAGATCCGTAAATTGGAGAGTAAACTAGACATCCGTGGCTTTCTTTTGGTACAGCGCACGTCCCCTGTTTCGAAATCCCCTGTTCTTCGTGATGGTTACTGACCTGTACAGTGAATTTCCAAAACTCATTTTCACAAGTTGAATTCTTTTCAACTTAACTCCTTAAGACCTTTTAAGTCATTATGAGTTATCGACTACCATTATTAACCGACCTCAGTGTCGAGTAAGAAACCGAGCAAGTGCTAAACGAGATGTGTTCGAGTCTCGTTCCCGTTTAATTAAAGAAGTTAGTTTAACGTGCAAATGCCTAAGAGCCTAAAAGACTTAACCGTTTCCGATTCTCTATTTCTTTTAATGTCTCAACCGTTTATTAAAATGTGTTTGTTTGCGTTCAAAAAAGGAGGACGTTGAGGTTAGAAGACAGGACGGAAGATCAGAGACGAAAGCACGAGTAATAGTTCTGTAAACGAACGAGGTGGGCTTTTCGAAAGTGTATCAATTACTGCCTTATTTATATGCGAGCGTTGCTCGAAGGTGTTTACGTTTTGCTTTAATAAATGAGTATTAAAGTATTTATATACGAGCGTTGCTCGAAAGTGATTACGTATTGTTTTAATAAGTGAGTATTAAAGTTCTATCAGTGCTTTAATGAATTGTTTATGTGAATTCTATTATGTCTCTCTGCGTTAGCCCTCAGGTGCTAACCAGAGTATTGGATTTTGAGATAGCCCTCAGGCTGCTATCCAGATAATTCCAACTAAACGATCAGATTCTAAGATAGCCCACAGGTGCTATCCAGAGGGACAGTTTCTGAGTTAGCCCACAGGTGCTTTCCAGACGATTGGTTGTGAGTTAAAACCCACAGTATGTTATTCAGTAAAAGCATTATGCGAGTGTTTATGAAAAGATGCATGATTTGATTTAATATTTGGTAAGCACAGGCCTTTTAAAGAAAAACCCCGTAGCGTTACATATAAAATATTTTCGGCAATGTGCCCACTAAGTACTTTTGTACTTAGCCCTGCATGTTTGTTTTCTTTGAATGTGCAGGTTGAGTGAAAAAGGCGGAGGAGGTTGAGGAAAGGTCGAAATTAAGGAAGTAAAGATTAATTGAGCCTCGATAACACATTTTATATGTGTTATCATTTCTACGTTTTTCCGCTGCCAATTCTGCAAACTAGTTTCAGTTAGTATATAACTTTAGAACTAAGTTTCATTCCTTGAACTTAGTCTCTTCTAAGAACAGTTATGTCGAGTGATCCTTCGTGATCAACTCTTTCTTTCATTAATTAAAGTCAGTTCCCTTATTTATGAAAATCCTTTTGGTTTAAGTTGTTATTATTTTAAACCTAGTTTTCCATGTATACAGTTTGACGAGCGATCCTTCAAGATCGACTCTCTTTTATTCAAGTTCATCATAATTAGTGCTAAGTTAATGTGTTTTATTCATTTATTCTCTTCTTTTCCGTTTCTTTAATCCAATCCCTAGTCGCACCCCGGCTTTACCGTCCTTCGGGAGTTGGGGCTGTGACAAGTATGTAAGCTGAAATTTATCGGTTATATAGGTTGTGAAAGAGTCTGTTGAATGTGGTTTATCTGAAAATCGTTGTGGAAGAAAGTCATGTGAAAGAGAGAAGGATACTTGTTAAAGGGAGAAGACTCCTGATGTTCCGGAAAAGGTGTAAATGCAAGATTTTATTATTATTTTAATTTGTCATAAAATGCATAACTGTTAAAAACTATTAATAAAAATCGTTTGTTATGAATTATGTTACAGGGTGTTGAACATAGTCCCGTGCATACTTCTAAGCATGTGGTAGACGCTCCAGATGATCAAGAAACTATATGAAGAGCAGTGGAAGCAACAATTGGAAACAAGGTATTTAATTACTTAACACTGATTTTAATATAATATAAAATATATTTGTTCAAGAACTAAGAATCAACAATTTAGTGAAAGTACAAAGTTTAAAATTGTAAATTAGTATATAAGATTTGTGACTCCACAAAGTACAAAGTTTAAAATTGGAAATTGAGCATGACAAATAGTGTATAAAATTTGTCAACAGTAGATAAGATTTGTGACTCCGCTTTAGAGAGTGTATTTGTTTTGATCAGTAACTAAATGGAAAATTATTTATAATGTAACTTGAATGTGATTTTTTTGGTGAAAGAACAAAATTTCAAATGGACCGAAAAAAAATTACCATTACTTTGGTTAAAGGAAAATGTGCAATTTTTTTAGTAGACTAAATTAACCGTATTTAGAACACTTAATATTGAAATTGAGAATGAAAAATAGTGTAGAAACTGATTTGGTACTTCAGCTTACATAATAAAACATTTTTGTTAAGAAACTAAGCATTGTGATTTTTGTGAAGTAACAAAATATAATTTTGTGGAGTAACAAAAATAACAATAATTTGGTGAAAGAACAAAATTAATAATTGTGTGAAGTCACAAAAAATAATAATTAGGTGAAAGAACAAAAATAATAATTGGGTGAAAGAACAAAAATAATAATTTTATGCAGGTACAAAAATAAACATTTTGTGAAGTCACATAAAATATAAATATTTGTGAATGAAGGAAATATGAATTTGTGCAGTAACAAAAAATAATACGTGCACTTACTTCATTCTATTGCAGTAACAAATACTATATTGTTATTTGCTCTTACAGGTTGTATAATTTTTTCTTTGGTATGATAGGATATTGAGCAATCGTTTCAAACTCCAATTTAAAATAAAGATTTCGAAAATGATGACCCTGACTTCTTGAGTGAATTGGAGAATTCAACACATGAAGTAACACAATTGGACAAGGAGAAAAAAATGGAAGATAGCAAAAGAAGGAAAGGAAAAGGGATAGCTGTAGAGAAAATGGAAGAAAACGTGCCAGCAACGAAGAAGCTTCGTGCTACTACAATGGAATTGGAAGAACCCAAGGCCGAAGAAGATGGACTGGACTTTGGTGCGTACTAGAAAGAAAGCAGTTGTTCTATGCAGCCCATTTGTCACAGCCCCAAATCCCGAGGGACGGCCAAGTCGGGGTGTGACTAGGGGTTGGATTAAAGAGGAGGGGAAGAAAGGAGAAATACTAATAAATGAATAAATTATAACAGAAACTACTATAAACTTGACTTCATTAAATAAAAAAGGGAGTCAATCTCGAAGGATCACTCAACATATTTGTTTTAGAGTAAGTTCGGTTCAAAGTATGAAAACTTAGACTGATAGGTTACACAATAAAAAGTGTATTAGTTTGCAACGGAAAAACGTAGAATGATATCACAAATCAAATGTGAAATCGAGGCTCAACTAAACTTTACTTCTTAAGTACGACCTTTACTCAACCTCCTCCACCTTCGTCACTCAACATGCACATTTAAAAAAAAAAAACATGCAGGGCTAAGTACATAAAGCACTTAGTGGGCACATTGCCGAAAACAACTCACAAGAGTATAGATTAATCAGACATCTTTTCATAAACACTTGTAAGACTTATATTGTTGTACACTTAATTCTGGATAACACACTGTAGGTTAACTCAGAATCCGATCGTCTGGTTAGCACTCTGTGGGCTAACTCAGAAACTGTCCCTCTGGATAGCACTCTGTGGGCTATCTCAGAATCTGATCGTTTAGTTGGAATCTCTGGATAGCACTATGTGGGCTAACTCAGAATCTGTCCCTCTGGATAGCACTCTGTGGGCTATCTCAGAATCTGATCATTTAGTTGGAATCTCTGGATAGCACTCTGTGGGCTAACTCAGAATCCAATACTCTGGCTAGCACTTTGTGGGCTAACTCAGAGAAGCATAAGAGAATTCACATATAACAATTCATACTGATAGTTACTTTAATACACACTTATTAAAGCAACAAGTAAACACTTTCGAGCAACACTCATTTTATTTTGATAGAAAAGCCCACCTCAATCGTTTACAGAACAAACTTTAACCTTCTGTCTTCCGTCCTGTCTTCTAATCTCGACATCCTCCTTCTTTGAACGCAAATAATCACACTTTAGTATTTAGTCGAGACGTTAAAAGAAAACAGTTCGGAATCGGTTAAGTCTTTTAGGCCTTTGCACTTTACTACTTTCTTTTGATTAATGAATAAACGAGACTCGATCGTTTATAAACTGACTCAGCTCATTACTCAACACTTAGGTCAGTAAATAAATGGAAGTCGATAACTTATAACGAGTTAGAAGTTCACAAGGAACGAAGTTGAAAAGGATTCAACTTTAGAATTTAGATTTACTTAAGTTTCTGCACAAAGAAGAGGTTCTGGAGTTTATACAGAACAGGTTCCTTCGAAACAGGGGATGTGCTCTGTACCAAAAGAAAGTCACGGATGTCTAGTTTACTCTCCAATTTACGGATCTCGATTTCGTTAAGCGAGCTAAAAGTTATGACAGTTTCCGTGAAATGTCGCAAAACAGTCCGCGCAAAACCCTAATGCTCGATAAAACTCGATGCACGATTCTCTAGGTTCGATTAATGCTATTCCACTTTTATTCTTACGAAAATTTCATCTCAATGCAGTCAACATGCAATATCCCTTAATCGGGTTCACCTTCACGTCTTTTGATTAAGCAAACGACGAGCATTTCCTCGTCATTTTCAACTAACCAATTACTAAACCAAATCAAATTTCAATTTCTATTTCATTCAACAACTTCTCGTTTATTAACTAAAACTCAAATCATCTCGTATCTCGGATGGAAATATCGTCAACTACAATATCGTTCATCAAACGACAACAATCATTAATATCAAATTGGTTTTCCATGTTCGACTTTTCTATCGGCATTTAATTTCGTTTCTTCGTCTCTTATTAAAAATCAAACCTTCTTAGAATTCGCTCAAATTTTACGGTTACGATCATTAACTATCAAGATTATCATAGGTTCGAATCACAAACCTAAATCATTATCTATTCTCGACTTATCGACGATTCTTCGTCTCTTAGCAAAAATCCGATGTTCTCCAATTTCGTTCAAATTTTACAATAACGATCATCATCTATCTAGCATCACTAATATGTAAACCATATTCTCAAAACATTAACGAGTCTTGACTTATCGATGGATTTCCGTCTCTTACGGTTTTCATTTTATTTTTAGAAAAATTCCAAATAATTATATATTCATCATCATACATCCTACATACCATTTCTATTATCCATTCATGCATATCATATCATCTACTACACCAAATCATGCATTCTTCATCTCTTACACTTTTATTTTTATTTTTAGAAAATTCTAAATTAATTCATGTAGTCATCTAACATCATATAGAACACAATTCCATCAATCAATCATCAAGAAAATCGAGCTACGAAAAACCCCTAAAATTCAAGAAAATTTCGGTAATAACATAAATATAGGGGGGGGGGGATGATTTCTTCGATTTCAATCCATAAATCTAATTTTAAGAATACTTTATCATGAATTAAACAAGAATCATCATGCTTCTTCATCCTATAAGTTTAAAAAAAATGAAAGTCGATGGATTCAAGATTTTGTTCGGTTCATAACGTAGAAGATGTTCCTACCTTGCGAAATATGATCTCGGAAATGAAATCGATCGGTATACGGATGACGTGTTGATCTTGAGAAAGCTTGGATGAACTCTTCAATGGAGGATTTGAGAGAGAAAAAAAAAATGAGAGAGAGAAGATGGGAGGTGGCGGTATAGAATGAGGGAGAAGAGAGGATGACAAGGCTTTTACTATTTGATAAAGTAGAAGAAATATCTTACTTAGGGTGGTGACTCATTAAGGGCGGTTTGGATGCAAAATTTTTGACGGAAATATCTCGTTTCCGGGTCTCAAACGACGTATTAAAAACCGATAAATAAATTCTTAGATGGTTACGTATTCGACAAAATCTAATTAGTCCGTTAGATTAGAAATAAATCACATACTCGGAAAACCTAATTCGTTTTTCAAAATCCGAGAAAAAGTCGGGACATCACAGTCCAAATTTTGTCCGGAAAAATAATAAAAATGGATTTTTACTAACTTACTCGTCTCGCAAAAAGAGTGAATGTAAAATCAGACGGTTTCTCGATTTGAGTTTTCGGGAGAAAATTTTATCGGACGCGAAAACCCTAATACAGTAGTCGTTCAACTGACTTCTGGAATTTATTTTCAAAAACGGATTTCACCGTTAGTCTTAGAAGTGAAAATCCTTAACTTAGGCGTGCAAAGCCTTAATTAATTAGAAATATTTTATTTCTTGTCGGAAGAAAACGCCGGGTATTACAACATTCTTGGAGAATGATAAGCGCGGAGGAGATTACTTCTTCTTCAAAGATACCAATGCTACGTAAACTATTTTAACATAAACTTAATCTTTAAAATTGAATTGAACATGTATTGTAACTCAAGTAGTTATTTCCAAATTCATTGAGTTTCATTATGTAGGAGAAATGTAGGATTGTCCTATCCTGTTGCTGCTCATTGGTTTCTTACAATAGAAGATGAGAAAGAGGAGATGAACACAGGGCAAATGAAAGCATACTTATGTTGCTTGCACAGCTTCCAAAATTACACAAAGGTTAAATAAAGAGATGATCGTGTAGGAATCATAACTCCACGCTTCCTGGTAAGTTCTAAACATGGGTTATATGAATTATTTATCAAATCAGCTCTAATTTACTCCATTTGTTTTGGTTTGATGTATGGTAAGGTACACATGTACGATATTTTGCAATACTACCACAGTGCAGAGCACTTATCTCAATTTGACAAGGATGTTCCTGAGGGCATATCAGTCTCCTATTTGTATGAGCTGACAGAATACGTGCACGGGATAACTCCAGGATGGAAAAATCAGAAGGAGTGGTCGGAATATGATCGGGTAAAAATTTATATGTTAAGTATAATGGACTAGAGCTTTGAATAATAATTTAAACAACCAACTGTTTGCTGAATATGGAATTATATTTCACTTGCAGGTTATTACTGTGTACAAAGGTGTATATGGCTGGTGTGTTGTCGAGATGGAGTTTGCTACCAATAGCATACTACTTTATGACACAAGAGCGCACAAATACGACTCAACAGATTTCAGTGAGACAACCAAAGAAATGGTGCCCTTATCTCGGATGTTACCACAAGTGCTGCTGTACAGTGGTTTCTATGATGAAGAACATAATTCCCTTAGAAGCCACAATGGAGCATCACTCATGTGGACCGTGGCACAATGAAGCTGAAGAACAACCGGAATTAACGTACATGACCATACACCTTGAAGACAGTGGATGCAATCCTTGAAATGGCAGTCCCAACAGCTTTTCTGAAGAAAGATATTCAACAGTACAGGAAGGACATTGCTTTTGCGATATACAAGTTCAGCACGGATGGATCAACGGTAAAAATACTTGAAGCGTAGTATATTTTGTTTGGATGAAAATGAATTACATTTATTTTTTGTTGGACTAACTATTTGGTGGCTGCAAAATGTGGCAGCATGCGCTAATGTTGGTTGCTAAAACTTTGTTTATTACAGTGTAGGACAACTTATGACTTGTGGTTGCTATTCGTAGTATTTTGTTAAATATAGTTAAGTACTAAATATTGGTTTCAAAATATGTGAAGTAACATTGGTGTATTAACAAATGTTAAGTAACAATTATGAATTAACAAATATAGGACAAGTAACAAATGTTAAATAACATTGTGAACTAACAAATATAGTTAAGTAACAAATGTTAAGTAACAATTGTGAATTAACAAATATAGTTAAGTAACAAATATTAAGTAACAATTGTGAACTTGTCACAGCCCCAAATCCCGAGGGACGGCAGAAGCCGGGGTGCGACTGGGATTGGATTAAAGAAGCGGGGAAGAAAGGGAAATAAATAAATAACAGACTTAAATAACAGCTTATCTTCTATGTACAAGACTTTATTAACAAAAGGAAAGAGTTAATCTTGAGAGATTACTCGACATTGTTCTCCAAAGGAACTAAGTTATCATACAGTACATAAACCAAAAAGTGTTTTACAACATAACTTAAAAACGTCTAGAGTTTAGCAGCGGAAATGTGAACTACATATTAAAGTCTTCCCTATCTCTATTCAACTCAACCATCACCGCTCCCGTCGCTTCAACCTGCACATTTAGAAAACATATGCAGGGCTAAGTACAATAGTACTTAGTGGACACATTACCGGAAACATAATCATAAGTATAGATAATCAGGCATTTCATTACAGTAGCACATCGGAGTTTTTCAATAAATTCCCGTGTCTACTAAACATTTTCTTTCTCATTTTCATAACTTAGCTTGCAAGCATTTTGCATAGATGTTACGTTCAATCTTGACCATTCATTATCAACGTGGTTGGCTACCCCTCAACAGGATACCACATACACCACAGGCTACAGTGTACACTAAACTTTGGAAAGTCCCTTTTGACTAACTCAAAGCCGATCGTTTAGTTAACCCCTTTTGGCTAACTCATAAGGTACAAGAGAACTCACATAAGACAAATAGTTCATGCCATGATTATCACTTTGAAAACACGATTATCAAAGCGATAAAGAAAAGGTTTTCGAGCATTGCTCATTTTGTTTCATATATAAAAGCCCACCTTGAATTTACAGAACTATTATACGAGCTTCCATTCTTCAACCTTCCGTCCTGTCCTTGTGCTGACTTCCCCCTTCATCGTAAATAATCATACTTTAAAACTCGGTCGTAAACGATAAACGATTTCGGAAATTCGAATTAGGTTTTAGTCTTTTAGACTTTTAAGCATTTGCACGCTAAACTAAACTCTTTTAGTTAAAAAGAAACGAGATATGAACACATCTCGTTTAGCACTCATTCGGCTCCGGACTTGACACTTAGGTCAGTAGTAAGAAGTAGTCGATAACTTGAAACGACTTAAAAGATCGAAAGAGTTCAAGTTGAGAAGAATTCAACTTAAGAAACTAAGTTTTAAAGATTCACTGCACAAGACAGAAGTTCTGGAGACCGTCCAGAACAGGGTATTCTGAAACAGTGGAGGTACTCTGTACCGAATGAAAGCCATGGAAGTCTAGTTTACTCTCCAATTTACGGATCTTAATTCCGATAAATGAGCTAGGAGATATGGCAGTTTCCTTGAAGGGTCGCAAAACTGCCGAGTGAAAACCCTAGTGCTTGATAAGATTCGACGCGCGGTTTTCTAGGTTCGACTAAAGCTTAAACACTCTTATTTTCATGAAACTACTGACTCAAGGCAGTCAACACGTATCATTATACGTGATGAACTCCTTTTCATTTCTCGATTATAAGCACGACGTTTAAAACCTCGTCTTTTCAAACTAATCATTTACTATACCAATAACAATTCAACTTCTCGTTTCTACTTCTCGTTTACAACTATAACTCATCATTTCATAACTCGGATGAACATGTCGTCAACTACAAACTTGTTCACTTATCATTATCAATCCTTAATATCTAATTAGAAACCTCATTCAACTTTTCTATCTTTACTTAGGTTCGATTCTTCGTCTCTTATGAAATTTCCAACATTATTAGAATTCGACCAAATTCTACAATATTATTCATCATCTATCTAGAATCATTAATACGTAAATCACATCCTCATATCATTATCTAATCTCGACTTATCGACGAGCTTTCATCTCTTACAATTTTCACTTTATTTTTAGAAAAATTCCAATAAATTTTAGAATCATCCTCAAACATACTACTTCTCATTTCTATTATCATTTCAAACAAATAACAACAATTACTACACCAATTCCTCAATGATTCCATCTACTACTTACTACATTTTCCAACTTTCCACACACTTATTCTATTTCATTAATTATTGATTCCAAGCTTCATAACTAATCACCAATTGATCAAATACTAAGTTATAGCATCATCTAACACTTCCAACATCACAATTTAAAAACCAAACTCAAACCCTAGCCCTAAATTTTTCGGTCCCTTTATAATTTGGGGGGATTAATTCCTTCTTGCTTCCAATCATCAATTCATCCAATTTCCATGCTTAATTTATCAACTAATTAAGATTATAGCATCATACTATAAAACCCCTAATTTTCGGTCAACCCTAAACATAGGGGTTCTTGATTTTCTCTTTAATTCATCCATAGAAATCAATTTCTATCCATCTAATAACAAGAATTAAACCTTAGAACTTCCTACTAATTATTCCATAATTTTCGGTCATAAAGAAAATTAAAGAATTAAGATTCTACTTGGATAGAAAGATAGAGGGGATGATTACCTTGAAGATTATGTAATTAGAATTGAAAGTGGATGGATGATGTGTGATCTATGAACTTGGATCCGTGCAAAAGCTTGAAGAACTTCAATGGCGGATGAAAGAAATTGAGAGAGAGAGTATGTGTGTGTGTTGGCGGTAAGAGAGGGAGAAGAGAGGAGGTGATGACTCACCTATACTTATATAAAGTTAAGAAAAAAATCTAATAAAGGTATGGTGAGTCGTTAGGGAGTGTTTGGCGAGGAATTATTAGACGAAAATATCTCGTTTCCGGCTTTAAACGACGATTGAAAAGTCGAGGAATACTTTCTTAGGTAGTTACGAATTCGACGAAATCTAACTCGTCAGTTAGATTGGAAATAAATCACGTACTCGGAAAACCTAATTCGTTTTTCAAAATCCGAGAAAAAGTCGGGATTAGACAGTCTAAAATTCGCCCGAAAAATCATAAAAACTAACTTTCTCCGGTGAACTCGTATCGAAGAAAAAGTGAATGTAAATTCTGACGGATTTTAATTCTGAGTTTTCGGACGAAAAATTTACCGGATGCGAAAACCCTAATACAGTAGTCGTTCGACCGACTTCTGGAATTTATTTTCTGAAACGGATTTCACCGTTAGTCTTAGAATTGAAAATCCTTAACTTAGGCGTGCAAAGCCATAATTATTATTAACTTTCATTTTTAACGACAGTAAAAAAATATTGGGGTATTACAGAACTAACAAATATGGTTGAGTCACAATTGTGAAGTAACAAGTGTGAATTAACAATTATAGTTAAGTAACAAATGTTAGTTCATTAAATTGTAATATTGAAGTTATAAATGTGATGTAACCAAAAAGAAAACAGTAACAAAACATAAGTAACAAAATGACAATAATGAAGAAGGTTCATATCAAATTAGGGAAACAAAATAAAAAAAAATACTAAAATATCAACATAATGAAGTAACAATAGTAGCAACCTAACTAAGAAGATATAATATTTTATCCAATAATTAGAAGAAATAGAGAAATACCAACAAGATTCGTATTTGATCCAGTTTAAAAAGCAGAAAAAAAAAATAAGCAAATAAATATTGAAGTAACAAATTAAAATTTAGTGAGGAGACATTAATTTAAAAGGTGCAGTCACAAGCGAGTAAATTCGGTTTATATATGGAGACCTTAGAAATTGAAGCGACGATAAGAGAAAAGAAGTAAAAATGGTGTAAAGCTTTACCCAATATTTTTTGGTTTCATTCCCAATATAATGACGGCGAATCATCCGCATATGCAAATTTGAATTAATGAATTTCAAAATTTTGTGCTAGCACATTTTATTTGAAGGAACAAAATTACTTGATTAAAAACAAAAGGTGTGTAATAATCAGTGAAGTAACAAAATCAGTGAAGTAACAAAATTAGTGAAGTAACAAAGTCAGTGAAGTAACAAAATCAGTGAAGTAACAAAATCACTGAAATAACGAAATAAGTTAAGTAACAAAATTAGTGAAGTAACAAAATGTAGTGAAGTAACTAAATCAGTGAAATAACAAAATCAATGAAGTAACAAAATAAGTAACAAAATTAAATACAAAATCAGTGAAGTAACAAAAAATTAGTAAGTGACGAACAATTTACATTCATTTCTGCATAAAAAGCATCAACCAATTTGTTAAGTAACAAGTTTCTTTAGGGGAAAGCACAAAAATGTTTAATAAACAAAATATTGTAATTGATAACTGGACTTAATACAGGGAAAAATATCCTATATCATAGGACTAAGCATTAAGTACATTGTACATAGAACATTAGTAGTTAAACTACACTAAGAAACCAGAAGATGTCCACAACTACACTACTGTCAATTAATACAAATTTACAAAAGATAACTACAAAGCAACAATAATAACAGTAATCATCAAAACACCAATAGCATAGTCCTTCCACCGCATCTGCTTCTTCAAATCATAAATTTCACCTCTCATAGAAAAATCATTCAAAGCTAGCTGTGTATTTTCTTCGTCAAGCTCATCGTGTCTAGTACGAAGATGATTAGAATCAAACTCAAGAGTACGAACTTTCTCTTGAAAATTATCCCTCTCTTTGCGATATTGGGCAGCAATCGTAGAAGCAATGCTTTCTGATAAAACCATCTTCCTATAAGCATCCTGGAGATGAGCTAGCTGATTTTTATACATATCACGATCATGACGAAGTTGTTTGATGTATTCACGTTGAACATCAGTGATATTGGGATCAATCCAATCACAAAATTCACAAACATCCTTCTGTAACATTTTAAAAAAAGAAACAGAAAAATTCATAAATAAATTCCACAATAATTTGCTTAAAAAGAAATAAAAAATTTCAAAAACCAGAAAATGTACCTTAATATTAGGACAACTAAAATATCTCCTCGCAAGATCATCATCAGACCAAGACGTATTAACGGTTGCTTTCAAACCATGTTTGCATGTCATGTCAGCCATGATTCTTCTTAACTGAATTTCCACAAAAAATGGGAAGAAACTACAAAAAATATGCAATTAACATATACATATACAAATAAAAGAAACAATATATGCTGGAAAATTAAAACAAATTTGAAGGGAGGACACAAATTACTAATGTCACATTTATGGACACACATAGATACAAAATAATTTTAAACAAATTACTTCAAATTTAACATCCAAAATATTACATAATTAAATGCAGTCACAAACACAATTGATGTGCAGTCAAAAAATTGAGTGCATTCACAAATTAATGAAGTATCATACATCGATAATCTGAAGTGTCAAAAATTAAGTGCAGTCACAAAAAAAAAAATTTGTGAAGTCACATATTAAGTAACATTATGTTCATACACAAGAAAAAACGAAAAGAAAAAAAATCAGACAAAGACAATGGCTTATATTTCCCTACCCTCAAAATGTGAAAGCACATATAAACGTATTATGTTGTGCATTCACAAATACCCAACATATAAAACAAATAAAGTTTGAATGAAAACTGAAACTTAAATAAAAAACCGGGGCTTCGTCATTTGAAAAATTAGGGTTAATCGATTGAACACAAATCAATTGACAACAACGGAATAATAACCGCAAATTCAACAAAAAGATGTATACAAAACCACAACATCAAGCAATTTACACTACATCTACTAAAAGAATTAAAACACAAAAATATAAGACAAACGCCGAAACAAAAAAAATAGTGAAAAAAAACAAGAATAACAAAACACCTGCAAGTGAAAATCTAATCTTAAAGTATATAAGCACAAAATCGAAAAAAAGAAAGGCAAATCTAAAAAAAAAACTTTCTACAACAGAAAAAAAAACAAAAAAGAAAAAATTATCGGAATTAAAGTATAGATCGAGTAAACATGCCGGAGAACAAATGATTAGAACTAGACTTCACCGAAGATAGAAAAAGAGGTTAGCAGCAGAAAAAATGACGGAGAGAGAAGAAGAATGAGAAACGAAAAATAGAAGCAGAGTTGGACGAAATTAGAAGAAAGAAAAGTAAAGCAAGAAAGATGTAGTAACTAAAAAAGTATATGGGAAAAGGAGAGGGGAGGGTAAAAAAGCCCAAAAATTCAAAAAATGGCTAAAAGTTGAAAAAAAAACCGGTAATGGCTAAAATTTAAAACTACTACTTCACAATAGCTAGTTTTGGGGTATTTCTCTTTAATATATATAGATGAAGGTCATTATATTATTTGGACTACACTTTGAATCACGATCTTTTTTCCTATCTTAACTCTAACTTAGAGATATTCTTTTCTTACCTAAACTCTAACTTAGAGATTTTTTAGATTTAAGAGATATCAACAATGATGTGAAAGATTATAGTTAGTTCTACCTCAAATATATAGTGGAAAATTCCTATTCCTATGATGAATAGAATTAAGAATATAGAATGAAATAATATAGTGAAATAGCCATAATGAGAATTAGAACCCAATATATAGCCCATCTTTTTAAAATACACAAAATATACCCACTTTTTACAATTTGAAACCTAAATATCCTTATTCCTTTTGACCCGTCTCATGTACCCGGATCTATTCTCAGGCGCCTAATTCGGCTGGAAACTCCAGATCTCTCTCTCTCTCTCTCTTTCATCCTTCCTTGATCTTCATTCATCATCAACATCTTATACACACAAACAATTGATCTGTAGTAGTGGCAAAGCAAACCACCTAGATGCAGCAGTTGCCCAGTGAGCACTTCTCCGCCTCATGGGACTGCATTCTGTCGAGGCCGCCGTCCAGAAACAACGGCGGATCCGCTGACCTCTCCGCCGCCGGTCACCTCACCTATGCCGCCAGTAGCTCCGTCACCGTGCTCGACCCCCACTCGATGCAACTCATCTAGACCCTCCCCCCCGCCCTCTCCTACAGCCGCCTCCACTTTCATCACCGCCGTCAGGTGGTCCCCCATCTCCCTCCCCCACCACCTCCTCGACAGCGAGGCCTCCTCCCCGCACCTTCAGCTCACCATCGGCAATCGGCACGGCCGCATTTGCCTGCTCGATTTCCGCTCCAAAGCCCCCGCCCTCTTCTTCGACACTGCGAACCCCAATTCCTCCAAATTGGGCGTCTAGGATCTCTGCTGACTCGTGGTGCCTCGGCGTCATCTCCGGGCCGTCGCTGCTGTCTATTTACAACGCCACCACTGGCCGCTGCTTCTTCAAGTACCAGCTAATAGTATTGGAGATAATTAATAGTTTTGATTTGTTGGTGACTAAAACTTCATCTGCTAATTACAAACATTTTAGCTACTCATTAGTCATCAAAACCAGCATAATCACGTAATTAATATTTTTGGTGAACAATTTGGAACGTGAAACATTGTTTTGGAGGCTCCAATACCAAATTTGCCATAAAAGTCTCAGTTAACAGATTTTGAACACCAGGTGTTTGCTGAAACGCCACAATGAAAATCACAAGGATATCAATTCTTGCATTGTCTTGCATCATTTATACAACATTTTGTTTCATTTTATTTAATCTTCTGAGTAATTAGTATGTACTGGTCGAGTTATAAAGTGTCACGGCCCCAAATCCCGAGGGACGGCAGAAGTCGGGGTGCGACTGGGGTTGGATTAAAGAAGCGGGGAAGAAGGGGACTAACTAACTAAACATACATAAAAGACAACATACATTCAATGAACAAGACTTTACTAATATAAAGGAAGAGTTAATCGCGAAGGATTACTCGACAGAAGTACTCCAAAGTATCTAAGTTCCAGATTACAGACTTATACTACAGTGATTCATCAATGTACATGCTCTCAAAAGTCTAGAGTTTTGGCAGCGGAAAGAAAGTCATAGCTAAAGCATCCTAACTCCTCAACTCAACTTCAACCACCGCTGCTCTTGTCGCTTCAACCTGCACATTTAGAAAACACATGCAGGGCTAAGTACAAAAGTACTTAGTGGCCACGATGCCGAAATCATAATCATAAGTATAGATAATTTGGCATTTCATAATTTGTAGCACATCGGGGTTTTATTTGAAATTAGCCCGTGTCTACTAAACATTTTCTGACTTATTTTCACAATTTACTCGGCCGAGCATTTTCTGGTATGTTACGTTCAAATCTTGACCAATTCTCATTCACCGTGGCTGGTACCCCTCAACAGGGTATCACATACACCACAGGTTACAAAGTGCACTAACTCTGGAAAAGCACTTAATAGCTAACTCAGAGCCGATCGTTAGTTAACCTATTTAGATTAACTCTAAAATCTGGAAAACACGAATGTTAACTCAGATAGGTACAAGAGAACTCACATAAAACATAAAACAGTTCATGCCATAATTATCACTTTGAAAACACAGATATCAAAGCGATAAAGAAAGATTTTCGAGCATTGCTCGTTTTATTTTATATGAAAAAGCCCACCTTAGTGTTTACAGAACTAAGTACTAGCTTCCGATCTCCTGATCTTCCGTCCTTTCCTTACTGCTGGCTTCCTCCTTCATCGTAAAATAATAACACTATAAATTCGGTCGTAAAAGATAATCGATCATAGAAAATCGAATTAGGTTTTAGTCGTTTCATTTCTTTAGGCATTTGCACGCTACTAGTTTCATTTTAGTTTAAACGGGAACGAGACTTGAACAAATCTCGTTTAGAACTCGAAAGGTCTCATACTCGACTCTTAGGTCAGTAGAGAAGATAGTCGTCAACTTATTACGGCTTAAACGATCGAAAGAAACTAAGTTGCGAAGGAAACAACTTAGTAAAATAAATCCTGAAAAATCACTACGCAAAGCAGTAGTTCTGGGGGCTTCCCAGAACAGAGGAAATGGAAACAGGGGATGAGCCCTGTACCACTAGAAAGCTTGGGAAATCTTGTTTACGCTCCAATTTACGGATCTCAAATCCGATAAACGAGCTAGAAGATATTACAGTTTCCGGCAAGGGTCGCAAAACTGCCGCGCTAACCCTTATTGCTCGATAAAAACGACGTATGACTTCTTAGGTTCGTTCTAAGTTCTCGTACTCGATTTCTCAAAAAACTGGACTCTCAAGGCAGTCAACACGTACTCCCGTACGTGAAGGACTCCTTGTCAAAACTCGTCTCATTAGCACGACGTTCTAAACATCATCGTCTCAACTACCAATTACTAAACCAAAACAAGTTAACAAATTCTCGTTTCTAGTTCTCGACTATAACTACAACTCATATTATAATAACTCGAAAGCTCATGTCGTCAACTACAAAGTTATGCCTTAGTCCATCATGAACATTATTATCTAATTAGAATTCTTTCTCGACTTCTCGGTTATTAATTACGACCACTTGTTCGTCTCTTACGAGATTTCAAAATTTGTCGGATTTCTCTCATTTTCTACATCATCAAACATCATCTAACAAGATTCATTTTCATGCATATCATCACTTTATATCATTACTAACTCTCAACTTAGATCGAGTTCTTTGTCTCTTACGATTCACAAAATATTTTTAGAAAATTCCAAATAAATTCATAACAACATCTAATATCATTAACAACATTATTTCATCAACAAATCCTCGACTAAATCAACTACATGCAAACCCCTAATTTTCTACAAAATTTCGGTATTAACATACATGAGGGGGGGGGGGGGGGGTGGGTTTGATTTTCTTCATCAATCAACATCATTTATCCAATTATCATACTACTATATTATCAATTGATCAATTATAAGTCTAATTACACATTAAATTGAAAATCCCCAAATCAAACCCTAAACCCTAGAATCGGTCCTCTTCAATTCTTAGGAGTTTCGTTCTCTTTTTGTTTTAATCCTCAATCGAACACTTCCTAAGCATGATTATAACATCAATTGAAGAATTCAAACATCCTACACATTTTCCCTAATTTTCGATACTTATTAGGAAAATAGGGTTCTTGATTTCTTTCAATTTTAAACCCTAAATATCATATCTAACACATCTAATTACACTAATCGAAGATCAAGAGAGGAGACAAATACCTTGAAGTTTAATGAAGGAAGAATTAGACTTTGATGGTTGGATGAAGACTTGTATGAAATTTCTTGCTCAAGAACTTGAAGTCTTCAATGGTGATGGAAGAAAATGGAAGAGAGAGTATAGTATGTGTGTGTAGTCGGTTTTGCGGGGGAGGGGGGGGGGAATAAGGAAGATGACTAACATGTGTTATTATGTATCTAATAAAAGACTTAGGTGTAAAGTAAGTAAATATCCTATATGGTGAGTCATGTAGTTAAATACCATATAAAATGAAAATATCAAGGTAAGAGAGAGTGGCAAAGTCGGTCATGAGAGGGAAAAGAAGAAAATTACGTGCTTTTCCGGCGCGATACGACGTTACGGAAATCGAACGACGAAAAATGTAGCTTGGCACAAAATCGTCACCTTCCAATTTGATAAAAAATTCTAACGTATTTAACTTAATCGGAAAGAAATATTTAAAAACTTAATTCCGACAAAAACTCGGGACGACACAGTCCAAGTTTCGTCCGGAAAATCATAAAAACGAACTTTCTCGGGCGAGTTCGTATCGCGATTTCGTGAATGTAAAAATCAGACGGTTTTCCATTCTGAGTTCAAGAACTAAAAAATTTTCGTATGCGATAACCCTAAATACAATAGTCGTCTAACTGACTTCCGTAATTTATTTTCGGAAACGGATTTCACCGTTGGTCTTAGAGTTTAAAATCGTAAACTTAGGCATGCAAAGCCATTTTTATTATTAACTTTAAATTTTTAAGATCTGTCTGTGGGTGAAACGCTGTACTGAAATTAAGCTCTTTTCCTAATTCTTTCTGCATCCTAATCCAAAATCTCGAGGTAAATTTGGCATCTCTATCTGATATTATACCTTCGGTACTCCATGCAGACGTACAATCTCTCTGACGTACAACTGAGCTAGTTTTTCTTATCTGTAGTTAATCTTAATCGGTAAGAAATGAGCTGACTTCGTAAGCCTATCGATAATTACCCAAATTGCTGTGTTTCCTTTTCTTGACTTAGGCAAGCCTGTGACAAAGTCCATGGCTATGCCTTCCCATTTCCATTCTGGGACATCCAATGGTTGTGGCAATCCATATGGTCGTCTGTGTAAAGCATTAACTTGCTGACATGCTAGGCATCTTTCTACAAACGAGGCGACATCTCGTTTCATTCCATTCCACCAGAAGTTCCTTCTCAAATCTTGATACATTTTCGTGCTTCCTGGGTGTGCTGTATAAGGTGTATCGTGAGCCTCGCTCGAGATCTCATTCTTCGGTTCGCTGTCGTCATCAGGAATACAAATCCTGCCTTCATAAAGTATCGCATTGTCAGGTGCTTCAGAATATCCATCAGGTTTCTCTGTTCTTATCCTTAATCGCAACTTTTCCATTGAATCGTCCTTTCTCTGAGCACTGATGATTCTTTCTCTCAAATCTGGTGTCGCTTCTAATGCTGCTATCTGACTTGTTATCGTAGCTGGCGTGTCGAGCACTTTGATATCCATCTTCTCAAATTCTCGTACTAAAGTTTCTTCTTCTACAAAAAGGTATCCTAACTTCGTTGGAGCCTTGCGACTCAATGCGTCTGCTACCACATTAGCCTTTCCTGGATGATAGTTAATTCCGCAGTCGTAATCCTTGACTAATTTGAGCCATCTCCTTTGTCTCATATTCAGTTTTTTTTGCTCGAAAAAGTACTTCAGGCTCTTGTGATCGGTGAATATCTCAACCCTTACACCATAGAGATGGTGTCTCCAAATCTTTAACGCATGCACCACGGCTGCGAATTCTAAGTCGTGGGTTGGATACCCAACTTCGTGAGGTCGAAGTTGTCGTGAAGCATAAGCTATCACTCGTCCATCTTGCATTAAGACACAACCTAATCCATTTTTCGATGCGTCGGTGTAAACCACATACTCCTTGTTTGTGTCTGGAAGTGCTAGTACTGGCGCTGTGGTTAACTTTTCCTTAAGCGTCTGGAAACTCCTTTTGCACTCGTCCGTCCATTTAAATTTGGTTTCCTTCCTGAGTAGCTGTGTCATCGGCCTAGCGATCATGGAGAATCCCTCAATAAACCTTCTATAGTAACCGGCTAAACCCAAGAAACTTCTGATCTCATTCTGATTAGCTGGTGACTTCCAGTTGTGCACTGCCTCTACCTTGGCTGGGTCCACTTTGATTCCTTCTGCCGATACTATGTGTCCAAGGAACATTACTTCCTTCAGCCAAAATTCGCATTTACTGAATTTGGCGTAGAGTTTCTCAGCTCTTAGTGTTTCCAACACTATCTGTAAATGATCCTCGTGCTCCTTTTCATTCTTAGAGTAAACGAGGATGTCGTCAATGAATACTAAAACGAATTTGTCCAAGTAAGGGTGGAAAACTCTATTCATAAGGTCCATGAATACAGCTGGAGCGTTGGTTAAACCAAATG
Source organism: Schizonepeta tenuifolia (assembly GCA_029490685.1). Classification (NCBI taxonomy): domain Eukaryota; kingdom Viridiplantae; phylum Streptophyta; class Magnoliopsida; order Lamiales; family Lamiaceae; genus Schizonepeta; species Schizonepeta tenuifolia. The sequence goes on from CM055956.1 coordinate 83,825,003, forward strand.
GCATCACTAGGAATTCGTAATGGCCATATCGTGTTCTAAAGGCGGTCTCCGGTACGTCTTCGGGTTTGATCTTGAGCTGATGGTACCCTGACCTTAAATCTATTTTGGAGAAGACTCCTGCACCCTTGAGCTGATCGAACAGATCCTCGATCCTTGGCAAAGGATATTTGTTCTTAAGTGTGATCTTGTTCAGTTCTCGATAATCTATACACATTCTCATCGATCCATCCTTTTTCCTAACAAAAAGCACCGGTGCTCCTCAAGGTGAGACGCTTGGCCTGATAAAACCAAGGTCTAGCAATTCTTGTAACTGGATTTTGAGCTCTTCTAGTTCTTTCAGTGCCATCCTATATGGGGCTTTAGATTTAGGTGCGGCTCCTGGTTCTAAGTCGATTGTGAAGTCCACATGACGATCTGGTGGCAATCCTGGTAACACTTCTGGAAAGACGTCTTCGTATTCATTCACAACTTTTACGTCTCGGATGGTCTTCTCGGCTCCTGGTTCTCCGACTAGGTACACAAGATAAGCTGTGGTACCTTTCTTCTTCATGAGTTTCGTGGCTTGAAGGGCTGATATTATTGGTACGCCTCTACCCATGGAAATTCCGTGGAATTCGGTTGGTTCTTTACCCGGGGGTTGGAAAGAGATTTTTCTCTCGTTGCAGAGAATAGTGGCATAATTCTCTGACAACCAATCCATTCCTAGGATTATATCTACGTCCCACATTATCATAACGTTTAAGTTGTTCGCCTTAACCTTAAGAGTTCCGATTTCTAGTTCTAGGTTAGAGCAAACATGCGTGGAAGTAGTGATCTCTCCTGACGGTATAGCTACTCTCATAGAATGTGCAGCTCTTACAGGCCTGATGTCTAAGTTATCGGCACACGAGCCAGCAATGAAAGAATGCGATGCGCCAGTATCAAACAGTATCTTAATGGGGATGTTGTGAAGTTTTCCCATACCTGCTAGGTTGCCTTTTCCTTTGTGATGGCCACCCTGTTTGATAGCGCATGCCCTCGCATTATGTTGCTGCTGTGCATGCTGCTGAAACTGTTGTTGGTTCATTGGTGGCTGTTGCGGCTGTGCTTGTATGGCTCGGAGAGGTACGGCTTGAAGCGGTTTTGGGCAATCCTTTTTCATGTGCCCCTTCTGTCCACAGTTGAAACAGTTAGGGGTGTCTATCTGACATACTCCGGGATGGGCTCTGTTGTACTTCGGGCAGGTAGGAATGGTAACCCTCCTTGGGTTAATTGCTCCCTGGTTAAAATTTCGTTGTTGCCCTTGTGGCTGGTTCTGTTGACCGTTGCCCTTCCACGGTGCGTTCTGCTTATTTCCTTGAATAAACAACCCCGATTGGTTGTTTCCCTGCCACGACCTCTTGTTGTTGTTGTTGTTGTTGTTGTTGTTGTTGTTGTTGTTGTTGTTGTTGTTCTGACCAGGCTGCTGATAGCCCTGTTGATTTCCCCTTCTCTGACCTCCCTGGTTGTTGAAGTTCTGATTGTAGCCTCCGCTACCTCCTCCATTCCATTTCCTCTTTCCCTGATAGTTGCTACTATTGTTGTTATAGCAGCCTCGGTTCTGGTTCTGTGCTGGTGCTGGTGCAGTTGGTACAATCTTCTTCTCATCAGGCACGACGGCCTCCATTTCCAATGCTCTTCCCAAAATATCAGTGTAGCCTAGTCCCCCATGACTAGCTAGCGCGATTCCCAGTTCATGTCGTAGTCCCCCTTGGAACTTCTTGGATAACTTCTCCTCGGTATCAACTAATGCAGGAGTATACCTAGACAGCTCGCAAAACTTGGCGTCATACTCAGTCACGGTCAGCTTTCCTTGCTTCAGGTTATAAAATTCGGCTTCCTTCTATGCCCTATACGTCTTGGGTACGTATTTATCAAACAATATTTCCTTGAACTCATCCCACGTGAAACGAGCCAGATGCTCTGCGGGTATCACCTTCTGCCTTGCTTCCCACCAATAATCTGCCGATCCAGTCAGTTGGAACGCGACACATAGCATTCTCTCCTCATCAGTGCATCTGAGGAGTTTGAATATCTTCTCAGTAGATCTCACCCATAGCTCAGCATCGGTAGGGCTGCCCGTTCCATTAAACATCGGGGGGTTCCTCTTGAGGAAGAGGTCCTCAATATCTCTACGGGGTGGTGGTGGAGGTGGTGGTGGTGGTGATGGGGGTGGTGATGGTGTAGCATTATGTTCTTGCTCTTGTTCTCTGTCATTCTCCGGCTGACGTCTTCCACATCCTTGAGGCCTCCCAGGTCCTCGACCGCTCCTATTGTTAACGTTCCTTGGTGGCATTTTCTTTGATCTAAAGGAAAATTGAAATTCTCATTAGTCTTTTCTGTTAATCGCTCTTAGTACTTACTAGCTCGTTCTCAACTCAATCACGTTCACGGAACGACATATCGAACATAGCTTCGATAATAACTTCGTAATCTTTTAACTTTCAAGTTAAACTTAATTCTTGTTACACGAGTTCATTCGACATTCTGATTTAATTACACGATTCATAGGGATTTTTTTTTTCTTGCGATTAAAAACCCTCTTATGGGTCATGTATATATATATATACATCAAAAAGAATATTAATTCTACCTCCAACGAGGACTTATACACAAAAGGTTAGACTATTACTAGTCTAAACTAGGCTGACTGCCTACTATTTACCGGGTGCATTAACAAGCTGCAACTCCGTACCTACTAAAAGTACTAGAACGGAAACGATTCATAAAATTTCGTATCTGCTAGAGTACTACAAAAACTAGTTACTGATCCGACTCTGCACAGGACAAAAGAGCTATTACTACTGCAACGGACTACAGTCGAGTCGAAACTGCCCTCTACGGCCTAAAAACCCTAAGAGTCCTCATCCGGGTCCTCCTCCGGATCCTCATCCGGGTCCTCCTCCGGATCCTCGTCCGGGTCCTCCTCAGGATCCTCGTCCGGGTCCTCCTTCTCAGGATCCTCGTCCGGGTCCTCCTCCTCAGACTCTGAACCAAAGACGAGCTGGAGTGCCTCGTCCTCTTTCAGAGTAAAGCCGTCAGAAAGTGTAAGTAGAGTGGGCGACGGTGCCTCTGAAACTGTCTCCTCCAGGTCTGAAACCAAGTAGTCCTCACTGAGCTCTACTCCACGCTTCTTCAGGGGAAGAAGGTGCTCTGGAACTGAACCTGAACCTGAACCTGACTCGAACTCCTCCCTAGAACGGACTCTGGACGGTCCTGCCTCCATCTGCTCTCTGACTACTCGCTACTTTGCACAGATCTCCTCAAGCAGCGTAAGTGGAGATGGTAACTCTAACAAGGCGGCAAGCTCCGCGTCGATCTCTCGGTGCTCAGACTCCTCCCTAAACAGTCTCCTCTCTAAGGGTCCCCTGACTCTAACACAAACGTCAGGTAAGAACGGCGAAGATAGTCCTAACAACGCGGCTGTCTCGGCGTCGATCTCTACGAATCCCGGCCCTGGGATCAACTCCTCGATCTGTGTACCAACTGATGGTAGCTCCGGTGTAACAGCGGGCTCTGCGTCCTCCTCTAACTGCTCTGACTCCGCGTCCTCTTCTAACTGCTCTGACTCCGCGTCAGACTCCTCACTCGATACACCGTCTGGTGGCAACTCCAACAAAGCGAAAAAATCTGGGTCTAAGTCGAGGTGCTCTAGCTCGGTCTCTGCTGGAAACTGACTGTAGGGGAGGTGCGGCTCTAAAGGAACTGGAAGCATGTGTCTACTTTCAAAGAAGCGCCTGTGTACAAACAGGGCGAATCCGATGTAGTTTCCGGTCGGCTCAGTGTCGTCGCCGAAGATCCCTAGGAAGTAGCACGCCGCGCGGTGCGCCCAACTGCGCCACTCGTCCGGTAGGTGTACAATTAGGTCTAATATTGCCTGACTCTCCGGAATCAAGTGTCGTATTGGAAAGTAAGCTGACGAAAAGTTGCTAACTATCTGTCCCACATCCTCCTCACCGTAATCTGCCTCAAACTAGTAGTACTCGTCTTGAATCATGTCTAGTATGGTGCGCTCGCACTCGACCAAGGGCTGGCTCTTCCGAGCAGTATCACGAGTCCTAGCCATCCTACAAAAGTTGTAAGGAAACACGGATCAGTAACAGGTAGGGAAAATAACTTATCTCAACGAAATACTTAAATTACAAAATGAATATTCCTTATTCAATTGTAACATCATCACTTAAGACAACCACTTATCAAGACTTCTAGCAATTCAAGAAATTGCACTCAACAATATATGTATATAAAATTAAAATTTCAAGACTTTTATTTCCATTCTTATCTTACTACATTCTTTCTTACTTTAATTCTTTAGTACTTTCTCAACAACATTTCTTAACGATTCTCACTTATTAAAACAAAGTACGTTTACTTTGTCCATGTTACTTATTCAAAAGTAACATTCATTCACAAAAGAATTTGTCGTTAACGACTCTTGATACTCGTACTAGTTGTAGTCTTTGCTCAAAGACGAAATATGGAATAAATTCCAAAAGAAAATATAACTTAGAGAATAACTTTTCTGGAAACTAAGTTCCAGTTGTCGTTGCTAGAATCGGGCGGACGATAGAAAAATTTAATCAAGCTTCGTGCTCGACTTCTAATAATTTATACGATTTTCTTTGTAAAGTTCGTTCAGGGCGAACTCTACTGAAACACAAAACGAAAAGAAAACGGAATGACGTGACACGAATGACGTCATTTACGTTACTTACATGTAAGTAGCGTTCACTTATTTTATTAGGCTTTGATTCCCTTTATTCTGTCTTCGTCGTCTCGTTCATATCTTTCTTAATTCGAACCCGAAAGCTTCTCAAACGTCTAATCGTTTTCTCCGATTACTAACACGATTTACCGTACCATTTTTATTTCATTTTCCTCGCAGGAAATTTTTGTTTGAATTTTTAAAACAAAGTTCGACTTTGCCGAATCTTTATTCATGTCACTTAACGCATGTGACATTCATCAGTAGAAGTTCTCCTCGTGTCGGGGATCTCCTTTCGAAATCATTTCAAAATAACGTTTCTTAAAAACGTCTAAATTCTCGAAGAACCGGAAAGATCTTAGGTTTCGAGTCTACGTTCTCATTGAACTGGGAAAAATCCCTAAAATCCGACTATATTCTTGTGTCCAAAAATTTTCAAAAGAAAGAAATTATCGCGCAAATAATTTCACATAAGATAGTACTCGTGCTATCACATAATCACATAAAGTATAAAAAAAAATTTATACTTCCATAAAATTCTTATTTTTTGGCACACAACTCATTCTCATTTTCGATCTCATTTAATACTTGCTCATAAAATCTCTTATTTAAAAGAAATCACATAACTAAAATTCTTTTCTTTTCCTCGTTGAGTCGACGTAGCGGGAGGTTGAGTTGACATCTACATTCTCAATCTTAGTGTTATAGTCTAACTCTCATCTTCTACTTAAAAGAAGACTCTGATCTATAGTATATACAAATACTCTATCCTATGACTCGAAAGAAGACTCGATATAGAGTACGAATGAATACTCTATAATATCACTCGAAGGAAGACTTGTATATAAATACCATTTTGTGATATTACTAGAAGGAATGACTCATGCTAAGAAAGAATGACTCATAATTAGAGTAGGAAACAAACTACTGCTCTGATACCACTCTGTGGTATCACTAAAAGAATGACTCGGACTAGAAGATTGACTCGCAACCAGAGCAGAGAACGAACCTCTGCTCAGATACCACTTGTGGTATCACTAAAAGAATAACTCGTACTAGAAGAATGACTCATGATCAGAGCAGGAAACAAGCCTTGCTCTGATACCACTCTGTCACGGCCCCAAATCCCGAGGGACGGCACAAGTCGGGGTACGACTGGGGTTGGATTAAAGAAGCAGGGAAGAAGGGGACTGACTAACTAAACATACATAAAAGACAACATACATTCAATGAACAAGACTTTACTAATATAAAGGAAGAGTTAATCGCGAAGGATTACTCGACAGAAGTACTCGAAAGTATTTAAGTTCCAGATTACAGACTTATACTACAGTGATTCATCAATGTACATGTTCTCAAAAGTCTAGAGTTTTGGCAGCGGAAAGAAAGCCATAGCTAAAGCATCCTAACTTCTCAACTCAACTTCAACCACCGCCGCTCTCGTCGCTTCAACCTGCACATTTAGAAAACACATGCAGGGCTAAGTACAAAAGTACTTAGTGGCTACGATGCCGAAATCATAATCATAAGTATAGATAATTTGGCATTTCATAATTTGTAGCACATCGGGGTTTTATTTGAAATTAGCCCGTGTGTACTAAACATTTTCTGACTTATTTTCACAATTTACTCGGCCGAGCATTTTCTGGTATGTTACGTTCAAATCTTGACCAATTCTCATTCACCGTGGCTGGTACCCCTCAACAGGGTATCACATACACCACAGGTTACAAAGTGCACTAACTCTGGAAAAGCACTTAATAGCTAACTCAGAGCCGATCGTTAGTTAACCTATTTAGATTAACTCTAAAATCTGGAAAACACGAATGTTAACTCAGATAGGTACAAGAAAACTCACATAAAACATAAAACAGTTCATGCCATAATTATCACTTTGAAAACACAGATATCAAAGCGATAAAGAAAGATTTTCGAGCATTGCTCGTTTTATTTTATATGAAAAAGCCCACCTTAGTGTTTACAGAACTAAGTACTAGCTTCCGATCTCCTGATCTTCCGTCCTTTCCTTACTGCTGGCTTCCTCCTTCATCGTAAAATAATAACACTTTAAATTCGGTCGTAAAAGATAATCGATCATAGAAAATCGAATTAGGTTTTAGTCGTTTCATTTCTTTAGGCATTTGCACGCTACTAGTTTCATTTTAGTTTAAACGGGAACGAGACTTGAACAAATCTCGTTTAGAACTCGAAAGGTCTCATACTCGACTCTTAGGTCAGTAGAGAAGATAGTCGTCAACTTATTATGGCTTAAACGATCGAAAGAAACTAAGTTGCGAAGGAAACAACTTAGTAAAATAAATCCTGAAAAATCACTGCGCAAAGCAGTAGTTCTAGGGGCTGCCCAGAACAGAGGAATTGGAAACAGGGGATGAGCCCTGTACCACTAGAAAGCTTGGGAAATCTAGTTTACGCTCCAATTTATGGATCTCAAATCCGATAAACGAGCTAGAAGATATTACAGTTTGCGGAAAGGGTCGCAAAACTGCCGCGCTAGTTCTCATTAGCACGACGTTCTAAACATCATCGTCTCAACTACCAATTACTAAACCAAAACAATTTAACAAATTCTCGTTTCTAGTTCTCGACTATAACTACAACTCATATTATAATAACTCGAAAGCTCATGTCGTCAACTACAAAGTTATGCCTTAGTCCATCATGAACATTATTATCTAATTAGAATTCTTTCTCGACTTCTCGGTTATTAATTACGACCACTTGTTCGTCTCTTACGAGATTTCAAAATTTGTCGGATTTCGCTCATTTTCTACATCATCAAACATCATCTAACAAGATTCATTTTCATGCATATCATCACTTCATATCATTACTAACTCTCAACTTAGTTGTCTCTTACGATTCACAAAATATTTTTAGAAAATCCCAATTAAATTCATAACAACATCTAATATCTTTAACAACATTATTTCATCAACAAATCCTCGACTAAATCAACTACATGCAAACCCCTAATTTTCTACAAAATTTCGGTATTAACATACATGAGGGGGGGTGGGGGGTGATTTTCTTCATCAATCAACATCATTTATCCAATTATCATACTACTATATTATCAATTGATCAATTACAAGTCTAATTACACATTAAATTGAAAATCCCCAAATCAAACCCTAAACCTTAGAATCGGTCCTCTTCAATTCTTAGGGGTTTCGTTCTCTTTTTGTTTGAATCCTCAATCGAACACTTCCTAAGCATGATTATAACATCAATTGAAGAATTCAAACATCCTACACATTTCCCCTAATTTTCGGTACTTATTAGGAAAATAGGGTTCTTGATTTCTTTCAATTTTAAACCCTAAATATCATATGTAACACATCTAATTACACTAATCGAAGATCAAACATCTAATTCATCCACCCAAGATTTCGATCCAAATGAAAAAAAGAAAAGAAATGGATTTGGAATGGATAGATCAAGAGAGGAGACAAATACTTTGAAGTTTAATGAAGGAAGAATTAGACTTTGATGGTTGGATGAAGACTTGTATGAAATTTCTTGCTCAAGAACTTGATGTCTTCAATGGTGATGGAAGAAAATGGAAGAGAGAGTATAGTATGTGTGTGTATTCGGTTTTGGGAGGGGGGGGGGAGGAATAAGGAAGATGACTAACATGTGTTATTATGTATCTAATAAAAGACTTAGGTGTAAAGTAAGTAAATATCCTATATGGTGAGTCATGTAATTAAATACCATATAAAATGAAAATATCAAGGTAAGAGAGAGTGGCAAAGTCGGTCATGAGAGGGAAAAGAAGAAAATTACGCGCTTTTCTGGCGCGATACGACGTTACGGAAATCGAACGACGAAAAACGTAGCTCGGCACAAAATCGTCACATTCCGATTCGACCAAAAATTCTAACGTATTTAACTTAATCGGAAAGAAATATTTAAAAACTTAATTCCGACAAAAACTCGGGACGACACAGTCTGAGTTTCGTCCGGAAAATTATAAAAACGAACTTTCTCGGGCGAGTTCGTATTGCGATTTCGTGAATGTAAAAATCAGACGGTTTTCCGTTCTGAGTTCAAGAACTAAAAACTTTTCGTACGCGATAACCCTAAATACAGTAGTCGTCTAACTGACTTCCGTAATTTATTTTCGGAAACGGATTTCACCGTTGGTCTTAGAATTCAAAATCGTAAACTTAGGCGTGCAAAGCCATTTTTATTATTAACTTTAAATTTTTAAGATCGCACGGAAATTCTGGGGTATTACATAAAGCTTGTAACCTTGTGAAGGATACCGATGATTCATAACAATGTTTATAAGTACAACGTAACTTGGTACTTTGGCACTAATGATCATATTAGTGCCGAAGTGCTAACAGAAAGCACAAAAAAAAAACTACGTAACTTGGTACTTTGGCACTAATGACCATATTAGTGCTAAAGTACCAATAGAAAGCACAAAAAAAATTATGTAACTTGGTACTTTGACACTAATGACCATATTAGTGCCAAAGTGCCAACAGAAAGCACAAAAAAAACTACATAACTTGGTACTTTGGCACTAATGACCATATTAGTGTCAAAGTGCCAACAGAAAGCACAAAAAAAATACTAAGTAATTTGGTACTTTGGTACTTTGGCATTAATGATCATATTAGTGCCAAAGTGCCAACTGAAAGTACAAAAAAAACTAAGTAAATTTGGTACTTTGGCACTAATTAGTGTCAAAAGTGCTCGACTTCTTGTACCTGAATCCGATCCGACTTTCGCCCTGACCCGACCCGCACGCCTTCATTAAGGGTATTTTTGTCTCAAATTCAAAAAAATGGCTAAAATTTGTTTTTTTTTTTAAAAGTGGCTATATATTGAGTTTTTATCCTCATTATGGATATTTCATAAGTTGACTCATATAGAATTATATTATATATAGAGGCGATAAATATATGAATAGATATATGTTAATTGCCGTGTGTATATATTATAATTACAATAATAGAACTCAAATCTATTGACATAAGTCATTACACGTTTTATACATATAATATATATATGAGTAGATATATGTTGATTGCCGTGTGTATATATTTATATCTTATTCTATTATATGAATAGATATATGTTAGCATGGTAAATATTCATAGGCGTGAATATAGTAGGCTATTTGATATGAATAAATTATATGAATAAATAAACTTTGACATCATAAATATGTAATTAATTGATTAAGTATACAAAAATTAGAATATATGAATTAATAATGCCAAAAGTATCAGAATAAAGAAAAATCAGAATAGAGCACCGTCACCGTAAGGAATAGAGCACCGTCACCGTAAGGGTGCACCGCTTATTTTCCTATTATTAATAAGATTATCAAAAAAGAAGATGTACTGTATATAATCTCGTGACGATAATATTTGGATTCTTCTTCCCGAATTATACGATACTATTCCACCACTCGACAGTACACATCCATAACTTTTTCACTACTAGTATATTGGTACCCTCAAGAAAAGAAGTTGGAGTACTATATAGTGTTGCTTTTGTTCAATTTTTCAGCATTGCAACAAATATCGAATTTGGGCAATCAAATAATGACATGGGTTTTGGATGTTGGTTGATCTTATCCTGCGGTTAGATCTTTTTTTTTTTTTTTTTTTTTTTTTTTTTTTTTTTTTTTTTTAATAATAGATGAAGATGAATGCAATAACATTCTTGAACAATTTTAAAATCTAGTATTTCTGGACCTTCGTTGATTTAGTAAAAGATGAAATATATTGAAACAATTTACAATTTGATTTTCTGGACCTTCGTTGGATTATTCATTGATTTGCTCAATCTTGCATCTTCCCTAATACAGTACTACTAATCACTAAGCGCTCGCCAACGGGTTGAATTTGAAAGCCGGCAACGGGCGAAAAACCGCTAGATTTTGAATTTTTTTTTTTTCTTTATTCATTTTTTACACCTATAAATACATCATTTCTTCTTCCATTTCATTCATCCCTTTCACCACCAACACCTCTTCATCTCATTCATCTCTTCCATTTTATTCATTTCTCCAACAAATTCATCCCAAAAAAAAATTATGGATCCCAACAACCCATTTTCGTCGGCGTGGTTTCCCGACATGTCCGACGACATGTATGGTTTCACGGGGGCGGGCCTTGATCAAATCAACCTCAACAATCCGGCCTCCGCCGAATCGTACCCATCGTTCTCCCCGACACCGACAGTCCGGCGACAAATACCGAGGATCGCCTCATTTTGGCACCAGCGCCATCCCAGCCCGCTACCGGAGGAAGAAAAAAGAAGGGCAAGGACAAAGCCATCGCCACCTCCGCCGCCGCTGTCGAGGAAGATAATGAGGTACCCGTCAAGGGCGTCAAGCGGCACAACTACACCGACGAACAAGTCATCTACTTGGCACAAATTTGGGTGGAGCAGACCTGCAACTCCATCGTCGGTTGCGACCAGTCCGACGAGAGATATTGGGGCACTGTCCAAGAGCGTTTCAACGCCAAGTTAAACTTGGATCTGAACAAGAAGATGGTGAGGAGCTTCTTCGGCCGCATCCAGATCGTCGTTAAAGCCTGGATTATCGCTTTCCAGAAAGCCCAAGCTTGCCGGCAAAGCGGCGCCTATGACGAGATGGTGATATCCGAGGCCCAAGCCATCTACAAGCAAAATACCCAAAGCCCTTCTTTCCACTATTTCACAGCTTGGAACATTCTCAAAGACAATCCCAAGTTCCTCCTCGCCAATTTCCCAGACGTACCCTCCATGAAGAGGACGAACACTACGGCGGAGGGCAACTATACATCTTCTGCGTCCCAGCCCTTCGCGGAGAAAGCCCAGTCCACCGAAGGAGAAAGCGTGCGTCCCCTGTCGGAGGGTCGAGATGCGGCAAGGGCCAGGGCAAGATTCAAAGGAAAGAAGCCGGTCGAGGAGTCATCCCAGTTCGAATCCGTCATGGATCGATATACCTCCCGACTTACCCAGTTCGCCGAGGCCAAGCATGAGATCGCGTTGGCGTTGCGGGAATCAGCTCAAGCGAAGCTGGAAAATGCTCGGGCGAGACAAGAAGCTGTTCGGCAGAGACAATATGCCACCGACGTAGAAGTTGTCTTCAGGGATACGAGATTTATGACGCCGGAGCAGCTCCATATTCATAAGATGATGGTGAAGGAGGTGAAGCAACGTCGGGGATGGGCGTAGTTTTTTTCCGTAATTTTTAGTTTTATGTAATTTTTTTCATTTTGTAGTATTTTTTTTATTGTGTGCGGCATGTAATTTTCTAATTTTCAAATATTAATAGAAAATTCGTATTATTTATTAATTAATATATTTAAATTTATTTACAAATATATGAATTAATTTAATAAATAAAAATAGAGAATTGTTTAATATTGTACTGGAACACCCTTTAAAGATCATTGGAATGGAGAGATAAGGGTCTCTAAAGGTACTCTAGTATTAGAACATCCCTTGAAAACCACTAATGGTCCAAGGGATGCAGATAATCTAACTTTCACATGTTTCGAATTTGAACTTTTCTAGGGCCGAAGAATCGCGACTTTTGTGCTAATTACAACTTCCACATAACTTTTAAACCTAAATAATCTAAAATGTCCTAACATTTTGTTTAAAATCTCAAAAATGTCCAAACGTTTTTTTTTTTCGAGAACAGTATCCAAACGTTTTAAGAGTTGTATATTTTATATCAATTATCAAACATTTATCTAAAGTCTCAAATAAACATAGATACACATACATACATAAATAGGGATAGTGTACATTTAGAACATCTCGTTGCGAGCCTTCAATTTGAGAACAGTAAACAATTAATAATTCCTCCGTAGGACATTTTTTGGCCCGAACGGGCTAAATTGCACATACTGAGCACATGATGGCCCGATCGCACAGAATTCTCTGCGGCATTTTAGCAGACATCTCGCAGGCATTATGCTGGGACTCAATGGGTGCCGCCAAAACCACTGATCTCATCCCCGATACATTCAAGCTCAACGCATACTCCCATTCCATACAGAAAGTGGCTCCCCACAGTCGCCCTAGCGGCGGATCCTCCAATTCGCCTCAAGTGAGTGCTGCCTCCGTTTGGGAGACCGCGATCACCGACGCCAAAAGCGTGCGACAACTGGTGGCGGAGAATGTTGTGATGGTTTTTGCGCGGCGGGGATGCTGCATGTGCTACGTTGTCAAGCTATTGCTCCACGGCCACAGCGCTAATCCTTCAATCTTCGACGTTGATGAGCAGAATGAAGCCGATGTAAACGAGACATTGTCTGAGATCATCGCTGCAGCCCCTCAGTTTCCGGAGGTTTTTGTCAGCGGAGAGCTGTTTGGAGGGCTAGAGAAAATTATGGGTGCGCATATATCCGGCGAACTCGTGCCTAGGCTTAGAGAAGCTAAAGCTCGACGGCGCCGGTGACATTTTGGAGAAATACGAACCTCGGATGGTGCAGACGTGATCTTTGTCGGAGGCGATGTGGGAGTAGGTGTTGAGCTTGAATGCATCGAGGATGAGATCGGTGGTTTTGGCGGAGCCTATTGAGTCCCAGCATAATGCCTGCAAGATGTCTGCTAAAATGCAGCGGAGAAATCCGTGTGATCGGGCCATCACGTGCTCAGCACGTGCGATTTAGCCCGTTCGGACCAAAAAATATCCTACGGAGGGATTACTAATTGTTTCTTTTCCTCAAATTGAAGGCCCGCAACGAAGTGTCCTTAATGTGCACTACTCCCTATTTAAGTGTCCTAAAAAAGCCTCTAGCTCTAAAATGTTGCGTCTCTTTCTAAGGCTGTGGGAAACGGCGCGCTTGCTGCCCCAGCGAGCTTCAATAGCATGCTCGCACCCCGTTGGCTAGCTCGGCGCTTGCAAGCGTGCTCGCTACGCCGAGCTCAAGCGCTGGTGAGCTCGCTGATGTGGGAGGACACTTAGCGATCGCTGGTTGGCGCGATCGCTAGCCGTTACGATCGCCAACGGTTACCAGCGATCTTGAAAACACCTATAAATACCTCATTTTTCTCTCTTATTTCATACACCAATCTTTTCAATTCTCTCTCAAATCTCCTCAACACTTTCATATTTTTGTTTATTTCATTCATTTAAAAAATCATGTCGGGCGATGACGATTATTTCAACGCTAGAATGGAAGAATTCCGACAGTTTAGTGCTCAAATTCCCATCATGTTCAGCAATCTAATGGCGAAGGCCGCCGACGCAATCGCCGAGGAAGAGGAGGAGGAGGCGGCGGCCGCCGCCGCTGCCGCCCAAAGTTCAAAGAGGAAAAGGACGGTGGTGCCTCGTGACCGCCTTGATGCCGAGATCCGTCTTAATGCGGATTACTTCTCTGAGTTTCCAACGTGGGGCGAAGACGTGTTCCGGCGCCGATTTCGTATGAGCAAAAAATTGTTCAACACAATCTTCAGGGTGGTTGAGGCTCGAGAGCCTTATTTTCAGCAGCGGGCGGATGCAACGGGGAAACTGGAGTTCACGTCACTCCAGAAATGCACTATGGCATTGCAGCAACTCGCAAATGGCGGATGCACTGATCAATACGACGAGTATCTACGGATGGGAGACAACATTGGTCGGCAATCACTTGATTATTTTTGTCGAGCGATCATATCTGCATTCGGCGGCGAGTATTTGCGGGCCCAAACACGGCTGATTGCAACCGGCTTTTGCAAATGCACGAATCGAAACACGACTTCCCGGGCATGCTTGGTAGCATCGACTGCATGCATTGGCAGTGGAGGAACTGCCCGAATGGGTGGAGAGGGGCGTACACGAATCAGAAGAAGGGGCACCCCACAGTCGTGCTTGAAGCTATTGCCTCTCAAGATTTATGGATTTGGCACGCATTTTTTGGAGTTGCCAGCTCAAACAACGACATCAATATGCTCAACCAGTCTAACGTGTTCCAAGATCTTCTGTAAGGAAAGAGCCCCGCGATAACTTTCTTCGCAAACGACACTCAGCACAAGATGGGCTACTATCTAGCTGACGACATTTATCCATCTTGGCCAACCTTTGTGAAGACTCTCTCGTGCCCGACCGAACCGAAGAGATGTTTATTTGCGAAGAAACAAGAAGCCGCACGCAAGGACGTGGAAAGAGCTTTCGGCGTTCTCAAAGCTCGTTGGGCAATAATTAGTAGACCGGCGCGTTCCTGGTTCCGAGAGACTTTATCAGACATCTTGTATACTTGCATTATTTTGCATAACATGATAGTTGAAGATGAGGGTGTTTCTGTAACTAATTGGAGCCCGGATGAAGAAACAACCTCCAAAGCCCAACCGAGTTCGAGTACGAGACAAGAAGCCCCGGATAGCTTCGCAGACTTCCTGAAGCGGAAAGAAAGTTTTCGAGATCAAAGAGCACACGTAAAACTCGAGGATGAGTTGATCGAAGAAATTTGGAAACGCTTCGGAAACGACATATAATTTTTCGCATTTTTTCCATGTATGTTTTTAATTTAAATAAATAAAATATTTATTTTCATTTTAAAAAAAAATTAACGAGCTCGAGCTCGCCAATATGAATGCTGCGAGCTTACCGCCACGTAACGATCAAAGTGGTCAGCGAGCTCGCTCAAATGTTCGCGGCTGCAGAGAACCTAACGAAGCATGGTGCATGCATATGTAGTGTCACTTTCGACAGGGATAAGATTAAGGTTTTTTGGATAGAGGTTTGGTCGCACCTTTATTTTAATTTTTTAGTATGAGATTCCAACTGACATTAATTATTTCATAGGCTTATCTCGGAAAAATACAAAGGAATTACTGTGTTTTAATCAATTTTAATTGTATATACTATACTCCCAGACAAGCAACAGCATCATTCCCAATCCCCTATGACAAGGGAATATTATAACATATGCTCATTCATGTATCGGAAAACGATATACTATCAAATGAAATGATAGCCCATACTTACATATTTAAAAATTAAGTAAATACGACAATTTTTTTTTTTTAAGGGTCGGTGAACTGTTTTTTTCTAATGAGAACAAGATGTTCAGGTTTTTGAAGAGTTGCTGAAGGGTTTCAACTTTGAATGAGCATCAGTAATTTTAACCTTGTTTGATTTAATTTAATTTGATTTAATCTTTTTGTCTGAGACATAATCAAGATTTTAACAAAGTCGCTCATTTTATGAATAGAGGATCGTCAGGACTTTTGTAGATGCAGTTCCTTCCCAAATATAGCTCAATTTATGTAATCTCGTAATTGATTAATGAAACATGCTCTCAGGCTTGACCTGTTTCTTTTGGGCACGGAGTTTAAAAAGATTATAATTAAGAGTAGAAAGTATGTTTAGTGGAGTTGAGTTTTTAAAGTAAAATAAAGTGGGTACGTAGAGAGAGTGAATAATGAAATAAAGTGATAAAGTAAAATAAAGTGTATGGAGAGAGGGTGAATAGTGAAATAAAGTGGAATAAAGTGAGTAGAGAGAGAAGTAGAATAGTGAATGACACAGAAAATGAGGTGTAAAAGTATGATGGAATGTATAAAGTGGATTATTTAACAAATTAATTATCTCCTAATTATTTCCAATGAATAAAATAAGACAAGAATAAGGGAACAACTTGAAAAGGTTTACAGGCTAAGAATAACAGAACGGATGGAGTACTTCTCATCCGAAAAAAATGAAATAAAATTAATTTTTAGTACTGTGGTGGGCCTAATGGCGTCGGAATTAGCTAATGCCGCATGGGCTTGGCCCAAAACCAAATTGTCCTCGGTGGTTTTTTGGGGAACCTTACATGTTTGAAGGGTTGGAAATTGGGTTGGTTAATCAATAACTGTTTCGGTTAACTAATAATCAAAATTTAAATAAATTTAGACTAAATTTTTAATAATTGAAAATTATATTTCAAAGAGTTATTTGAATTTACAAGTAAATAAAGTAGAAGGAGAATACAAGTATAAAGAAAGAATATAATTAATTTTATAAGCAACTCACTCTCTCATCTTCCTCTCATTTTCGCTTTGGGATAAGAGAAAGTGAGAGGAGAAGGCGAGTTGAGAGGAAAAAGAAAGAAGAGTTGATTT
Organism: Schizonepeta tenuifolia; assembly: GCA_029490685.1. Classification (NCBI taxonomy): domain Eukaryota; kingdom Viridiplantae; phylum Streptophyta; class Magnoliopsida; order Lamiales; family Lamiaceae; genus Schizonepeta; species Schizonepeta tenuifolia. The sequence goes on from CM055956.1 coordinate 83,841,798, forward strand.
GCCCCACATAGAAGAAATAAGAAAGAGTAGAGGGAAAGTTGAGTAAGAGCATCTCCAACAATGCTCTATTATAGCTCTCAACTCTATTTTAGAGGCTATTTTTCCTCCAACAATACTCTATTCCTTTACTCTATAATAGAGAAATGAATAGTATCTCTCTATAAATAGAGGAACACTATTCATTCCTCTATAATTTTCTTTTTGTTTTTCTTTTCTTTTATTACATTTAGTTTATAGTAGTACTTCATTAAACTATGACATGTAATTATATTTTAGATATTAGATTATATATAGTATATTAAAAATATTTGGCATATAAAATAACTAATAAATTCCAACAACATAAATAACTAAAAATAAATTTCAACAACATTACAACAACATGAGTACTAGATTCCAACAACATTATAGATATGAAAATTAAAAATTAGATTCCAACAATATTAAAGATACAAAAATTAATATAAGGTTATAGTGTGTAAAATTAAAGAGATAATATGATTTTTTTGAAAATAGAGTAAGAAGTAGAGCAATTGTTGAAGATGATGTGTTATTTCTTCTCTATAATAGAGAAGAAATTTCTCCATTATAGAGAATCTCTTGGAGATGCTCTAATAAAGCAAGAGAGGAGAATACTTGGGTAAGTAAATTAGACTTGGGTTCAAACTTGCAAACGAATGGGCCTAAGAAATATCATATTAAATTTATTTTTAATGTGTAATATTGAAATTATTAATTATTAATTATTGGTAATTAGTAATATTATTAGTTAGTAGTAATATTTCGGTTAGTTCGGTTACCATATCGGTTATCAGTTATAACCGCAAATGGAAGTGGATTGAAAGTTAAACCAAACACCAATTATTTCGATTTTGGTTATCCGATTACCGTGAGATTATCGGATATTCCAGTTAATAACCGTAAAACCGAACCCAAATTTCCACACATAGTTGAATACAATGATTTATGTTTGATAAAAAGCAGAAACTAAAGTATTCCATCTGTTTTTATGAGTGTCTCCCACCTTCAAATTGCACATATCAAAAAAATGAAGAAACTTATCTACGTGACCTTTTTAATTGATTATAAATGAAAATACACAATAATATTATGAAAAACATTAAATAAGGGTAAAATAAGAAGAATGTATTTATATATATTAATGGGGAAATAAGAAAAAAAAATTAGAGTAAGACATGTAGAAAAATTAAAATTAATGTCCTTATAGTAAATGGTACTCCCCCGTCCATGAAATAAACTCTCATTTCATGTTTGGCACGGAAGCTAAGAAAATTGATAAAGGTACTGTGAATGGAGTTTGGGTCCCATTTATTGAGAGTGAAAAAAGTGAAATGGAAGTTAAAATTATTGTGAGTGGAATAAGGGTTCAGGGTCCCACTTATTGTGAGTGAAAAATATAAAATAGAGTTAAAATTGTTGTGAGTGAAATAAGGATCCCACTTGTTTTGAGTGGAAAAAGTAAAATGAGAGTGAAAGTTGTTGTAAATATAGTAAGGTCTCACATAATGTGATTGGAAAAAATAAAGTAGGAGTTTATTTCGTGGACAAATTTTTATGGATAAGTAGGAGTTTATTTCGTGGACGGAGGGAGTACTAGTATATCATTTCGGAACAAAGTGAGTATAAAAAAATAAATGAGATTTTCTATTGCATTTCGGTGTTGCATCTTGTATTGCATTAATGAAAGGACGACATGTGGCATAACTAAGGGTTGAAAATTTAGGATATATATTAAGAAAATATATTTTCTACTAAATTTGAACCATTAATTATAATATGTGTTATTCTGTTATTAATGCAATAGAACATGAAACACGGAAATACAATCGAGGATGTCATCTGATAAAAAAGTGTGGGGGAAATTAAAGCAAAACAGAGAATACTAGTGATGCTGATGTAATATTGAATATCCGAGTTTGGAATAACTAATTTAATGATTCGCTTATAATTTACGCATGCAATAAATTCCATACACTATAAGGTCACAGAAAATCATGTTGTTTTTCAAGTTATCATTTTCATTTTTGTTTGCTTATTTTTGCTGTGGTTTCATTTTAGAAGGTGTGTAGCTAAGCTAGCTAGGGTTTATTTTCTGCCATTTAATTTCTGTCATTTCTCCGAATTAATATTAAGGAAAATATGCTTATATATATGTATTTCTTGATGCCCGATGTAGGTTCTGAATAATAATGGAGCCCTCAAGCGTAAGTGTTGAATGTGTGAAAGTTACCAATGGAATTGGAAATTTACCAAAGATCATTCTAACTTGTATTCAAGGAAGGTAAAATATTCTTTTACTTGATCACTTGCGGAACTTTAACTTAATTTTGTCAGCAGATTTATGAATAAACTCTGTTAGAGAAACAAAAAATATACTCCAATAGTCTAATTTAAAATGTAGAGTAGAAGGTATTGCAGTAGTGTAAGAAACCATATATAATAGGTAGGGCTTAATATGGTGGCGGAGAATTGAATGGAAATCTATATAACTGTATGTGAATATTGTGTATATAACAATATGATGTAAGTTGAGGTTTATGTTATTAATGTAATTAGTTAATGAGCAGTGAGGCAGAGGTATATCTATATGGAGGTTGTGTTACATCCTGGAAAGTAGACGGCAAAGATCTTCTTTATGTTCGCCCCGACGCCATATTTACCGGTGACAAGCCAATTAGGTATGTTTATAGTACCATATACCATCTGTTTATCAGTGACGGATCCATAAATTTTGTATTGGGGGGCACAAAATAATATTAAGAATTTATTTTACTACGGCTATTATAATTGAAACCTACAAGATCTTTTGCAATTAAAAGCGTCCCTACTTGATTTGGCACTATCATCATTTTTCCAATAACAATTGTGGTTCTATTGCTTTTTTTTAAGAAAATTTTCTATAGCTACAAAATAAATTAAAATGTCATACTTTCTAAGTTTCTAGCTACAAAATAATATACAATCTTTTGAAAAGAAAAGTAAACAGAAAATCCTAATATACACAATTGATCAATCTCTTATTCCTAAAATCAAAATCATGCAATTCAATAAACTCGAATGGAATTCCTACTGGCTTAATTGCTGAAGTTATGAGTGAATAGAAGCCTTGAAAGAATGCAATCCAATTAATTGATATTGCAATATAAACTATATATTCAAACCTAAAAATTGGAATGAAATGAAAATTCCAAGTTGAAGCTTGATGATAAATGAATCTAAGACGTGCACGTATTGAGATTTCATATATAAAAGTGTGAGTTGAGAGTATTAATGTCTATGAAGTTTATACTTTAAAGTTTATTTATTTTATTATATAATTTAATTAAATATATATATAAATTAATATTTAAATATATATATACTAGATAAAAGAATTAAAAAAATTACGGGGGCACGTGCCCCCCCTGTGGGGTGTATAGCTCCGTGCCTATCTGTTATGTCCTTCAAAACAAAACAAAACAAAACAAAAAAGAAAAGAAAAGGTATTTATGTAATATTTCAATATATTAATCACACAAGTGTAGTGATGACTCTTGATCTTTACAATGACAAATATAATTCCAGCATATGCATATAGCTACTCAAATTTATATACATACATGCCTTAATTTGTTATTTCTGTGGAAATAGTGGAGGAATACCACACTGTTTCCCACAATTTGGACCTGGCCAAATGCAGCAGGTAAAATCACTACATGATATAAATATTTTCATATTAAGCTGAAACCTTATAATGTAGTGAAACATTGACAGCATGGATTTGCAAGGAACATGAATTGGTGTATTGTTAGTGTTGAAAATATGGAAGAAAATCCAAGTGTAACTCTGGAGCTAAAAGATAATCCCTACAGCCATAGTATGTGGGACTACAGTTTTCATGCTTTATACAAGGTAAAGCTAAGCTAACTAATTATATCAATATATTAATTAATTTTGCATCTTTTGCTTTATCACTTCATCAATTCACCCCATGCAGCTAAGCTGGCATGCATCATTCTTTGATTAATTTTTCAGGTGAGTTTAGGGAGAGACTCTCTCTCAACAGAGATTAAACTCACAAATACTGATCAAACCCCATTTTCATTCACTACTGCCTTACACACATACTTTTCAGTGAGTGAAATTCAAGAATTCCAGCTCAAGAAAATCAAAAGGACTATATATACATACTAAGTGTCTATGTACATGTAGGCTTCAGCTGCAGAGGCTTCAGTTCAATACTTAAACGGTTGCAAGACACTGAACAAAGACCCCGACCCAAAAAATCCCGTGGAGGGTAAGGAGGAAAGGTCCGTATTTATCTCTTTTAATTAGGACAGGACGATAGAGATTTCACATTTGTAATGTTCGATCACAATTGAATATAAATGTTTTCATTCTCGTATTTTATTTTATCAATGTAGGGATGTTGTCACATTTCCGGGATTTGTAGACTGCATATATCTTGATGCTCCTGGTGAACTACGACTGGATAATGGCTTGGGTGATTCCATTACCATTAGGAATACCAAGTAATTAAGTCGATTCTTTTAAAAATCAATATATCGCTCTATTTAGTCTGTGTGTGATCACTCTTTAATGCATTCCGTTCCCTCCCAACTTATGTTGTCTAAATGTATTTTCTCTTTTTAGTTGGTCTGATGCTGTTCTGTGGAATCCCCATCTGAATATGGAATCATGTTACAAAGATTTTGTGTGCGTTGAAAATGCCAAGGTATGTTACAGATCTTCATTCTTTAGACTCATGTTGATGTTTCTCTCTTTTGATATTGACATATTGTTGCTCTTTTTTCTTTCTTTTTGCATTAATCATTTGCAAGTCGTTTAATGTGATGAATTTTTTATTTAGATTGAACAAGTTGAGCTACAACCTAACCAATCATGGAGTGCTGTGCAACATTTGATCAAGACTTGAAATGCAGCTGCTGAAAATTCTCAATCTGAATAAATAAGGAGGATCCTCACCTTTTGCTCATCTCTTGTATCTGAAAAAAGATACATTGTTGTTCCTGAATAGCTTTGGCATGCAAGGGCACGGTATAATTATGATAATTAGAAAAATTATAAATTATATTCATTCCCCATCTTCATCTCATTCCCACTAAATTCCATTCATGTCTTCCAGCCACTCCATAAATGTCTTCATAAGTTACATTTTTTTTTTTTTTTTTAAAGGAATTTAGATTCCTAGTAAAATCTACTCAAATGGGAGTAACCAACCGACAACGATTGAAGATAAAATCATACTAACTTTTAACACGTCTGCCAATTCGTAACTTGAAGAAAAACTTGCTTACAGATTTCTCTGGGTTGATTATATATGAATCTGGGAAAGAGTAAGATGAAATAAATAATATCGTTACAAAAAAGTCTATCAGGCTCAATGGGCAATTAAAAACCCAAATAACAAGGAAAACAAAAATACACAAAAACAATCTTAAGCTGACTGCACGATTTTCAAACCTCTCTCAGGATCAACACAAGTGTAGATGATTCTCAAAAAAGAAAAAAAAGGTGGGGCAAGAATATTCACATTACATGGCCTGGCCTGTTCAGCTGCCTTCAGCTTTGAATCCTCTCTTCCATACCCGGATTTTAATGAAGTCTCAGTTTCAAGGAATCCCATTTATAAATATGCCGATACAAAATTATACAGTTCATGTACTCTTTTCACTTCAAGATTCAGGCACCATGGGCTGCTTCACCAAGAACCCACGGCATGGTGCACGAAATCCACACAGATCATAACAATTCAAGTTGTGCGCTTGGCTTCACGTGCTGAGGCCAAATGATCCTACAAAAGCAACACAAGTTTACATACGTCAACTCTCAGCAGTTGTGCAAACTTGAAGCAATATGCAATGTGACTCATCTATGCCCTAGAAAGCCAAGACTTGTAACATTCATAGTTAAGAGTTACAAGAATGTGGTCACAACTCTTTAACATGAGAAGGAGAAAGTAACAATTTTTTTTACAGACGAAAGGGAAGTCCTATAAGTTCCAGACAATTCCTAAATCTAAGACCAACTGAATTACGATTTCTTTTTAAGTTAGTGTATGTGTGGGTATTTACTCTTAAAGCTCTTACTCTATTTCCATCTTTACTAGCTGATAGTTAAAAGTTGCTGGAAGAGAGAGAATATTTTTTATTCTACAGCTAGTATGCCCAGAAAGGCCATCACCATACAAACATATTTCCAGAAAACCAACATGCAATGACAAGACTAATTGCAAGAGTTGTCGACTGAAGCATCCCAATGGGAAAGCAATGTAACGATTTGCATCCTATTGATATACAGAAGAAATAGCAACAGCTAATACTTACCGAGATAAAATCAAATGCTCTTGTATCTCCTCTTTTTGATCCATTCATCAATGAAGTCGGAGGTTGGGTAGCTATGACCGGATTAAAAATATCCGGAAAGGGTGATACATTCCCTCCTACAGGTCCAGGAGAATCAACACCAGTATCGGATTGTAGGTTCCCTAGTTGCTGGAAGTTGGACATTGCAGCCAGGAACTGCTGTTGAGCAAAGTGACTCCCCATGGCACTATAGTTCATTTGCTGAGAAGCAAGTGCGGGATTGAATATGACGCCAGAAGGGAAATTATAAGCCATAGCACCCAGAGGGAATACGGGATTTACATTCATCTCAGCACCTTGAGAAGGAAATTCACTATTTAAAGCAACATTAGAACTTCTAGTATCTGCAGTGGATACTGAACCCAAATTTTCGCCACCCCTCTCATCACTCATTGCAGTTTTCTTTACAGAAGGTTCATTTCCATTTACAGGCAAACCATCCATCAAGTTGGTAGCATATTCACTAGAATTTCCTTGCTCCTTGATGACCTCAGAGCTAGAGTTTAAAAGGTCGAATGGTTCAGATTCATTTTTATGAGATGCTTTTTGGGCCTCTGTAGCTCCTGAATTATCAAGAGCCATTTCCGAGAACAGATCAGCAACATGCTCCTTATCTTGATTTATATGAAAGGAGACATCTGCAAAAGGGTCATCATCAACATTCAGTTTGTTGATGCTCTCACAACCATCAAAATCGTCACCAAGTAAGTCATGCATCAGTGGAGCAACAGCTGGTGGTGCATTTGTAACTTTTGGCTCACTTGCTGCTTTTTCTGGATCTTCCGTGCCAAGAAAATCATCTGGGTCACCAGTATTTATCAAATCCGGTAACATTGAAGGCTGAGGAATCTTCGTTAATTGCTTGACATGGTTGGTTCCACTGCCATTTTGTTCACCACCCAGAAGACCCAATACCTGAAGTCACAGCAAATTCTCTATTTGTTATTGTGAAATGAAGAGAACCGAAATGACCAAGCTGAAGCAACATGCAGTATGCAATCCTTTTGGACAACAGTAGAGTAATGCTTATGTTGCTTATGTGCTAATTAGTGTTACATTAACCTAAGGGAAGTTGGTGGCCTGACAACCATTTGTAATCAACATTTGCATACTTTTTCCAGCCCCAAGATGCAGGGATATTGGTGATTCTTAGGTTTAAGAAAACACCAGGAAAATAGGAGTGGTTGCCATATCTCATCATGACCTTGTACCCTCTCCACTTCACTTTTACAGTTTGCAATACACATAATTCTATGTGATCTTTGTTCCATATTTCAAACCACATTGTGATATTTCATCAACATGAGAATACAAAGAAATTCTGAACAAGGGGAACAAAACATATATCTCTGGTGACTTCTTCTCTCACGCATACTCCATTCACTCAAGTTTGTCAGTAAATAGAATTACAAGGTACCAAAATGGGACAAAAATCTTACCTTAGTTGCTTTCTCCCTCAAAGATGCTTGGGGAGATTCGGAGCATTGCACCACAACATCTTTGTTGTCACTGAAGAACGAAGCAATAACTGAAAAATGCGCGTCATTCTTCCGCAATACTGCCTCGAGGACACATATGGCTTTCATGCGGACCTAAATAAATAGGCATTTTGTGGAAACCCAGTAAGTAAAAATATTAGACCTCACTATATTAAAACTATATTTTGTTACAGAAAATTTCAGAACTACTACAGAAAATACATGAGGAAGCATCTACAATACTGGTGATTATCAAATTCTTGTTATAATATGAACTGCAAATAATAGAACAAAGCACACACCTGCCACATAGGGGATCTCAATTTCATTTCAATGGCATGTGCTAATGACAAAGCATCTAATTTTGAGGCCTCCGCCAGGAAAACATGAAGTGCGTCTCGAGTAGGCTGTAGGCGCACACCAGTGGATGTCACTATGGTCTCCAACAACTTCTCTTCACGCGTCTTTTGACCATTAGTCAAACCAGGGTCTCCATTACTAATTTTTGACTGGCTTGTAGAAATCTCTTGATCCCAGCTTCCAGTACCAGCATTTTGTGAGAAGCGAGAAGAGCTGTTAGTTTCAGCATGAGACCCAACCCCTTCATATCTATCAGAATAATCATTTGCTCTAGTCAAAGATCGCTCAAGATTTGGGCTTCTGTAACTTCCACTTCCAGCGTCATTACTTTTTCTCATGGATGGAGATTGTTTCAAACTACTCAGTCCCTGTCTGATGGTAGCACTACCGATGTCAACAACCTCACTGATGAAAGACTTTCTATCATCTGAAGGCATTTCATAGTTGGTGTTTCCAAATCCTTGTATCCGACTGCGAAGACTACTTTCTGTAGGGGCAGCTGTGCTATCATCTGATGAAAATAAAGCAGATAATGTTTCTTGTGCTGTTTCTCGAACAGCCTTGTTCAAGGCATCACCCTTCAGAGGATCTGGCTGGCCCTTGTAGTGGATTAACTGCCGTACTGAAACAGAATTCTTTTGCATCTCCCTTTTAAACTCCGCACCTGACTTCCCCACAGCATACTTTATGGCCCTTAATGCCTGAAACACAGTAAATAACACAACAAGGATTAATGAATAGGTTTGCTAGAGATGAGATTATCAGTGTAGGCAGATGACATAGAGGTCAATACAACAGTTTCCAGTTATACTGACAATGCATCAACAGGTCAATATAACTATTTACATCAAATACTTATTCAACATGAAAATATTCTGCTTAAGCTTGATTGCATCCTTGAAATAATAGAATTGGTTATCCCAAGTGATTCGAATGCCTAAAACACTTTCTAAAAGAACATAACAAATAAGCGTGTAGGATGTAGGAGAACAATTATGCAGACTCACAAACCCAGCTAAAAAAAATATATAACCGCAAAATCAATCATCTTTATCAACACAAAATAAGAAGCAACACACCCACACACACAAATGATCAAAACAGTTGAAGAAAAATGCGAAAAACAGCGAATAGAATAATTGAAGAACCTTCTGCTTAACAATCGGCGATTTGTGATCGAGCCGTCTGAGGATGAACTGGGAGACTTCTTTAACAATGGAGATGTGCGAGGACCTCAGCAAATCGCATAATTCCTCCAATTTGTAAACCGGAGTGACCTTATCCTCGTCGGACGTCGCGCCATCGATCATTTTGGACCTCCAGTACGACTCCACTGCTCTCCTGCTCTGATCCATTCTTCGCTAAATTCAACTTTTCACTCCACAAAACCCGGGCACCGATCGATCAACTGATCCGCTCACTCGATTTACCGATCAAATAAAACGATAATTCAACGAATTAGTATTGGATCGGTCCACCGACCAGCGACAGAGAGAGTTGTTAATCCTTCGATCGCGGAACTATTATGGCCTCTGGCTGTTCATTGAAGATCGAAAAGGAACAGTGAATTGGGATTTTCTGGGGGTCTTGTTTTTATTTTTTAAAAAGAAAAATGGCAAACAATTGTTTTCGTTTTTGGAAGGAAAAAGTCTCCTCGATGTCAACTAATTTTTTTTTTTAATTTCCCGATGTTTTTCTTTTCCACGTAGATGTATGCTACCTCCAAATTTATGTTAATTTGGTCAGATGCAGAGATGCTAAACTAATTTATTATTTGGTTATCCCATGTGGGGAAAGGAAATTCTTCTTTACGGTTGAAATTAGAAGATTAGCAAATACAAAATTTAAACAAGTGCGTAACCCAAATCTTTACAAACTATTTCAACAATCTTACAAGACAAGACAAGTTCCTCGAGGTGAAGATCTTCTCTATTAGTATAAAAGATACAGATGGAGGGTTCAAAGCAACACCGTCTAATTCCAACCGGAGAAGAAATGATATGAGTGGCTTGGTGGTGGAGTAAGCGACGCGAAAACAAGTCTTGCGTTTGAATCTCTCCAACACCTTGAGCTAAGCTACTCAAACTCAAAGGCACCTCCGAATAGATAATTCTGAAAACAAACACAAATATAGGAGAAGAGCCACACTTACAACGCGGATGAAATCGAGCTTCTTCGACAAACCAGCATCTTCTCAAGCTCATCCACGAGTATATCCATGGCTTTTGGCGGTAAACATATGGGGACAATGATCCCATCCTCGCCCTTGCTATTCTTATAGGGCATGAAATAACTCACTGCTCGTGGAAACGAATCAACGCCTCCTCTTGCCACCCCACCATATACTGGCTTTCCCCACCCAATATCTACTTCATCAAAGCCCTTTGCATAAGACACCAAATAAGTTTGCAATGCTGTGAGATTCGGGCGCCCTCTGATCACCATCAAATCTACAATCGACTTCACATATTCCTCCGTTACTTTGCATTTTGCCTCCTTCACGAGCTCCACTGCATAATGCAATGGGCTGTTCAATAATTTCTCAACACTGGAGACTGCTGCCGGGTAAACAATAGCATTACCATAGTAACCGTCTGGGAGAGGCGGGTTGAATCGCTTACGAATGTTCATAACACATAGCAATCTGACCTCTTTGTTAGGGTGTGGTGAGGTAGCCATTGTTCTGCAACGCCACATGCAGGCTGTTACCAGTTCAAATTTGGAGCAAGTATGGAGGCGTGGAGGTAAGCGCTGGCGGAGGGCGGAGATTTCAGTAGGGCCGAAGAAGAAGTGTCGCACCATGCGATCATGTGGGATGATGGTTCTGTCAGTGTCAATCACGATGTCATGCTCTGGGTGTCTCAATGTCACACGTGGTGGGTAACGAGCACAGAGGATGTGTCTCTGCCAAACTGGTTGGACAGAAAGGCATTCAGCACCACGGGCGAGTTCTCCAACAGCTGTAAGAAATTGGAGGATCCCTGCAGCATCACTTATGGTGTGATTGTAGCGCAAGGCAAATACGAATCCACCACATAGTAAGCGTGTAACCTGTAGAGGCAAAATGTGTGGAAAATAGATAGATACGAAAAATCATTCAACATAACTTTGAATGCTAAACTACACATTGAAGTTTACATAAATCACTCACTACTTTCCTTATGCCGTAAAAAGGTATTCATTGACATGATAGTATAATTAAATCACAAATGAGTTGGCAGTAGTAGAGTTATTCAATTTGGAAGCAAACTCAAGAAACCAAATATATAATAATTAAATTATAAACACCATAATTGTGTATCTAAATGCATTCAGTGAACCATGTTATGAATGAGAGAATTCTTAAATTACTAGAAATAATTTTGGCCCAAAACGAAACCTCTGATAGTATTTTTACCAGAAAAGGCAATTCTATTTCTATGCACTACACTCAACAATCAGATTGCTAAGTTCTATTTCTAATGATTTATTATGAGAACATTTTTATAAAGTAATTGACATAAACCTAAACATTATGTATATGTAATGTCATAAAAACATAAGCTAAGAAAGTACCTGAATAAGCATCAAAGGGGAATCAGTAACTGCAGCCATGGCAGGGACATTGTAGAGCCACCTCCGATGCCTAAGTTAGTTCTTTGTCTAAAAACGAAAGTAACAGGAATGTTGGTGAGAGAGTGTGTGAAATAGATTTTTTTGGATATATATACTCGTGTAGTTACTTGAAGATAAAGCTCTCCTTTTATCGTACCTCCAGCTATAGTCCTTATACGCGCCACTGCTCTATTGGTCAAGGCAAGTTGTACCTTCTGACAGCAGTGGCAAGCATTAATTAAAGTGCTTTAGTCAGGTGCGCAGACAATACCCGGAGACCTCAACGAGAGAACTCGCGAGAGTCCTCTCTGCAGGTCTATGACGAAAGCTCGCAAGGAACCTCAGATGAGACCCGAACATGTGATGGCTGAGGGTTTCCCACATAATTAGGGATGAGATCTCGTTCAGGTCTCCACGAGGGACCTGAGCTATTTTAAGCCACATCATCTACTCCCCTCTACTCTAGATTTCAAAATATTATTTTTGAGATTTAGAGTAGAATTCAAACACATTCATACCGATTGAGAGGTCAAAAAGGAGACCTGCCGGATTCGAATAAGACAAGTGTTCAGGTGACGTCAGCTGTCAATCCCTCTTTATTTTATTATTATTTTTGAGGAGTAGTGGGACTCTTCGGTTTTACCTTTTTTCCAATCGCCTCTACCTTCTTTTCATCCCCCTTTAACCTTATCTTTCATTCTTCTTTTCATTTTTACTCTTACTGTCATTTTCTTTCACTATTATACACAAATGGAAAAATCATCTTCCCGCACGGATGAGGATACCACCTCCGATCATGCAGATACACAGGTCCCCGTTATACCTGCTCGCTCTCCTTCTCACACCGATTCTCACTCTAGAGCGTCTTCTTAAGCGCCTAAGACAGGATACTGCCTTCAGTCTACTCGTCGTTCTCGCAGAATTGCTCTGAAAAATCCACCCTCTCCGGTATGTACTTCCGGGCCCAAGATAGTGGTGGATATGGTGGAGGAGTCGGCTTCTCCTCAGAAAGGCGCGAAGGGTTCCGATTCTAGTCTTCCGGAGGCCGTCTCTTCTCCTCACGCAGAAGACCGTAGGCCTCGTCTTTATGCTCCCAACGCCATGGCAGGTGAATCTTCTTTAACTGATGACGAATTGTCCTTAGTAAAATCTTGGTTGCAATGTGATGATTCTTTTGAAGTAAGATTACCCGAAGTGTATGAACGACCACATTTGCTAGACTATCCTGCCGTAGCTTTTTGGTACCACCAAATAGAAGCGGGTTTAAGATTTCCTTTACCTGAATTTGTTACTGAGGTCTGTGACCTTCACGGTTTATGGTCCAACCGTTTACTCCCCTCTGCTATTAAGATACTCTTTACCTTTTGTTGTGACCTAAAAAGTCCAGGTCTCTTCGAGACCTAATTTTCTAGCTCGCCTACAGAAGATACAAAGGTGGTTTGTCAGATGTGAGCTCAGAGAGCTGGTGAGAGAGCATCTGAGGAAGCCATGCTGAGTGCATAGTAAAGGACTCATTTGGCCAGACACCTTCAAAAAGCATATACAGCCTTTATCTGTCACATACGACAGGTGAGTGTCAGAGATATTAGCCAATGGTGCGAGTTCTTGTCAAAGGTGGACAACGGATCTTCAACCCATTTACCAACATACCCTTATAGGTTAAGATATAAATATCATCTCATTCCTCATTATAGCACAGATTAACATATGCACACACCAACAAAACTCACGCACTCTCTTCTCCATTTCCTCACCGTTTAAGAGCTGACTTGAGCGTTGGAGAGGGTTCGCCTGAAAAACCTCCGGACCCTTTCTCTTTGCAGGGAGTTGGAGAGGTCTATTCGCTGAGCTTGAATCGGAACTTCATCCTTTCGCGTGGTTCTGATAGGTGAGCAGAGGTGTTGTTCATGTGAGGTGTGTTGCTGGTGGAATTGTAATGTTAGGTCAAGTTTTTGGACACAACATCTGGCGCCGTCTGTGGGAAACATGTTTCGCGTTTCCTTTAAAATTTTTATTCCTTTAGAATTTGCTAGTTTCCTTGCAGATTAGCTCTTCGCTTGTTGTATTTTCGACGTAAAGAAGTAAAAGATGCAAAAGCTTTTTGGATGTGTATCATCATCATTTTTTCAGAACTTTCTAGCTATCTGGTCTAAAATGCCCAAAGTTTCGCACTAGGTCTAACTCGTTAATTTTCCGTGGTGTTGAAGGTACCAGATTTACACCCAGAGTGGTGACCAAAGTGATGACCAAAGTGTTCACCACTTCGGACTGAAGGCAGCGGAAATAAAATTAACACAATGGATAAATTTTCACAAGATTATCAATTAACAATCTTGTGAAGTGCCTCAGGGCAAAATATTCACTATATGAAACGTGAACAACGAAAATACTTCGAGTAAACAAGGTCACTAAAAGAAAGACTAATCAACACTCCCTTCACAGAAAGTGGTGACTGATGTAGTCTCAACTAGCACTCGAAGAAACAAAGAATAAAAGACTAAAACTATGCTACGAGATATATCTCTGAAAACTTGGTTACATAACAAATGAAATCAGCCATCTATTTATAGGAGAACTCTAACTTGAGCTGCACTCCACACAAGGCCCATGATCCACGCACTTAGCCCATTATCTTCAACAGCAATGGTCACTGCGTCGTGGACCACTTTCCTGGTTTTTCTCAACAAACACCAACAACCATATCAACAGCCAAGCACGTTATGAACTAACCGCTTCCCCACGTTTAGCTGCTGCAAACTGCTCCAACCAACTCATGGACCAAGTCTTCTATCCACGTGTCACCTACACACAAAGAAAGACAAAACAAAAGTCTAATACAAAATAATTAAAAACTGAAGTCAGCAAAAACACTTCGACAGGTGTCTTATCAAACATTTTTTGAAGAAAAATAAAAATAATAATATTGCCAGAAATCTGGCGGTCCTGAAGCAGAGACTCTGAAAACTCTCACGATATGAGAGAAGAAAACGTAAGAAACGTGAAACTCCTGAAGTGAGTCTCGTATGACCTCGGTAGAGGTGAAAATGGGGAATACAGAAAAGGGGGGAGTGTGATAGATCATGCTCTCTAGTTCCTTTGACCCTAATGAGAGCTTTGTCATAGCTTATCTGAAAGAAACGTAGTGTTGAACACTTACGCTTGTTATATTTATGATTCTATCTAATGGTGAGCTAACCATTAGCAATTCTGTGTTAACAGCCATGGATGGCACTGTGGTCCGAGATTAGGGACCTCCCTTTGAGGGGGATATGTGAGAGGATAGCTCCCCAGAAAGGCATAGTGATGAGAGAAATCACGATGCATCGAAGATGATTGCTCAGAAGCTTACCACACCTCAGAAAGAGGGATCATCCAAGTCTTTGAGCCTTCATAAAGAGAGGGCTCGCAAAGAAATAGAGGATCAAGGGTATTATAGCATAAAATCTCTTAGGTCTCATGGAGACCTGAGCCGTTGACCTGAAGCTAATCACACCTGAAGAGAGATGCTGCCGATGTCTTTTGGTTAGACCTCAATAGATATTAAAACAGGTGTATGTGTCAGGTACCATCTCAGGTGCCTCAGGGACATCTCAGATCAGAACACGGAGAAAGGACTATAATCAGGTCTCTCACTCTTTAATGAATCTGACACTGGCAGAACGCTTTACCCAGGCGAGCTGGGAATTGTCGGATGGTACATCCGTTTCATAGCAAATGACCATAGGACGCGTGTAAAGGTAATAGCAGCAAGAATCAAGAAAGGACAACTTCATTTCCAAGTAATCTCACGAGTATATAAGTCGAAGGATACTCATTTCACAGGGGGTACAACATTTTTCTTCCTCAACCACTTTCGTGTTCTTTTCTTCTTCAATAAACCTAGAAAACTAACTTGAGCATCAGAGGTGGTTTGCCGGAGAACACTTTCGGCCCTCCTTTTTCCTGCAGAACTCGGTTACAAGCAGCTTAGGCGGGCTGGACATCCTTCGTGTGAAGAAGAAGAAGAATACTGATTAGGTAACTATTGGGTTCATTGCCTTTACTATTATCGTTCATCACGACGCACTATTTCTGGATACATCAGTGAGTGTTGAACTTCATTTACCCATTTGTTCTGATTTTACATGATGTGTATTTTTGGCCACATCATCTGGCGCCGTCTGTGGGAATCGGAATTTTGCCTCGGAATTTCGTTCTAAACTCTTTTTATGTGTCCTTTTTTCAACGATGTCGAGTTCAAACCTAAACCTGAAAAAATAAATTAAGAAACTGGGTTTGGATATTTTAGTCGATGCATGTTCCTCCTTTTGAGAATTCTTGTTGTCTTTAAAGGAGTGAGTTGAGTGATCTCGGAACTTCTATGTTTTAAACCTCTTTGCGAATTTTGGTGTAATCTTTTAAACTGGCTTATTTCCTGTATACCCGTAAAACTCTTCATTCTGTGGTACTGTTTAGAATCGTTGGTAGGATAAACAGAATTTCTTGCTATGCGGGAGAATGGCTCGAAAATAGATGATTCTGAAGAATGAATTCTGGAAATCCTCGTGACGCGAGGGGCCAAAACTAGCAGAAGCGTGAAGACTTCAGAGCAAGTCTTACGCAATCCCAACAGAGATTGGGAATGAGTTTGTAGGGAAAGGGGATGTGGTGCATCATATCCTTTGAATTCCTTAAAATCCGCCTTTAACACCTGATGGTGGTCCTCTGAGAAGGGTGGTGTAGACCTGATAATGGTCCTTTGAGACCTGATAATGGTCCTAATGCTGTCCTTTGACTGATAGCTGAAGATTTTGAAATGCAGACTCAGTCATGGAAGGTATATCGGTCCGAAACCGAGAATCCCCACCTGAAGGAGTGGTACGGGATGATAGCTCCTCAGAGGAACGTGCTGAGGAGGAGAATCAAACTATGCTGAAAGAAACTCCGTCAAAGATAACTACGCCCCAGAAGGAAGGGGCTTCCAAGTCAACCAGCCCCCAGAAGGAGGGAGGTCATAAGGGTTCAGAAGTCACAAGAGATGAACTCCAAGCGCCTGTGCAGCAAAGTGTCACCTATGTGGTGTCCATGGATCAACTCAATGCCATGGTAAAGAAAGTGGTATCCAAAGCCCTGGCCCCGCTGGAAGGTCAAGCTAAGAAGTTTGGCAGCACAACAAGAGGCAAGGCCAAGAAGGTACGAGTGGGTCTCATGAGATCCTGATCGTGATGAGATACTAGTAAAATGGTTTGAACCATGTTAATAGGGGGATAAATATTCATGATCTAAATACGCCTATTTTCCTCAACAGGGAGAACCTGAGTAGGAACTTCAGTATGAGAGCGACGGGTATGAGAGCCCCCCAAACTGAATCAGAAAATGGTCAGTAAATAAATAGAATAAGTAGATATTAGCAATATTCCTAAAAGTGACTTACTCGCTAGTGAAATCATGATTATTCATTTTGCAATGAAATTTGCAGAAGACGAAGCACGGATTGTGAGACCTCAAGATGAGGGAGTTACTGCCGAGATCGCAACCCTCAAACAGCAGTTGAAAGATCTCCAGCGGAAGGCCTCTTCACCTAAGAAATCTCCTAAGAAGCCTGTTAAAACGGGTGATAGCCAGTCTCCTTTTTCAAAGGATATGAGAGAAGATCAGCTACCTTCGAATTTCAAAACACTGACGTTGGAGTACGATGGTGATGCGGCTAGAAAAGCACACCATGTAAAATCAGAACAAATGAATGACCAAAAACCAGTACTCACCTATACCACAGTTCTTCTCCTCTACAAGTGGTGAGAATCGTTCTCCGTGGAAGAATCCGAGCACGGCTCTGCAAGAAAAGGAGGGCAGAGAAGGTTTCCCGGCGAACCACCTCCAAAGATTAAGTTAGCATTCTGGGTTTTTCTTTCTGAGCAAGTTTAATGGAACAGAGAGTAAGATTTAGAGTAATGTGTGTTTGTGTGTGTTGGATTTGTAATATATACTCGTGTGTTTTCTTGAGAGTGAAGTTGTACGACTGCCAACTCCTTTTTTCTTGGTCTTTACATGTTCCGCTACTATATTGGTTGTAGTGTGATTGTACTTCCTGATGGTACCAGACGAGTATTAATTAAAGTGTTTTTCGTTTGTCAGGTATTCAGTTAGGAGAGAGCTTGACATCAGGGACCTCAAAGCAGATCTCTGACTGGATCTGGACGGAAGACCTCTAGGCAGGTCTCTGAGAAGAGATCCCCACGAGAGATCTCAACTTCTTTATTAGGTCAGCTCCTCGATAAGGTATTCGTAGCGACTATGTAGAATGCTCAGGTCTTCTCGAGACCTGGGTATTTTTTGTCCCTATCATCTACTCCCCCCTACTCTGGATTTTAGGAGGTCTACTCTTGAGAAATATAGAGTAGCTTAACTCGCACGGCCGTTGTGGTGTGCAATCACTTTCAACAGTTCGATTTTCTCTCACGAAGACCTGCCCATTTCAAATTTTTAAATCAGGTCTCCTTTGACCATTATTTTATTCGAACAAAAAAGTAGGGGAGACTTTGCAACTTCCCTTACTTTATTCAACCGTTCCATTCTCTTTCTTATCATTGGAGTTTCACTCTTATCTTCTTTATCTTAACCATTTATTTCGAATTTTTACTGTAGTTCCCCATGGCGCACACTCCTTCCCACTCAGAGAAATACACCACCTCCGATCAACGCGAACCCCCAGCGTCCGACACTCAACTGCAACCTCCATCGCATGAGGATTCTCAATCAGACGCATCCACTCATACTCAAGTAAAAAGGAAACAACCTTCTACTCGTCGCTCCCGTCGAATAGCTGTCCGGATTCCTTCTAATCCGGCGCTTTTTTCTAATCCGAACGAAGTCATCAATCTAACCGAAGGTTCCCCTCCCCCAGATCAGGAAGCCAAAGGGATGGATTCATCGGTCCCGTCTGCTGAGACTTCTCTTTCTTTGAAGATTTCTGCTCTTCCCGCTGTGACTGCGAACACTATAGCAGGTGAATCCTCCCTAACTCCTGTAGAATTAGCGTTGGTAAAGTCGATGTTAAACTGTGATGAGTTGTTCGATGTTAGCATGCCTGAATCACATGACCGCCCCCATCTGATAAATTATCCTTCAGTAGCATTTTGGTACTACCAAGTAGAGTCAGGTTTAAGATTTCCTCTCCCTGATTTTGTAACCCAAGTTTGTGACCTGTATAATCTGTGGCCCAACCAATTTTATCCTTCCTTTTTCAAAATTTTGTTGACTTTCTTTATCCTGCTTCGTGGTAATGGGGGTGTCCCTACCCTCTCTCCTTTTCAAACTGTATACGATGTTAAAGCCAATGGAGCCTTTTACTACGCCAGTGCTAGGCCCAGAGGTCCTGCTTAATATATATGTGTGCCTCGTTCAGCGGGAAAAGAGTGAAGAGACAAGTATTTCATTGTTACTCCCAAGCAGGGTCATTGGCCCTTTGCTTATCCTTTATGGCAAACACTTCATCTGAAGCATCCCCGTCCTGCTATTACGAGTATCGCACCCATTACTCTTCAGGTGTTATCAAAGCTATCTCAGAGGGCACGGCTCGCCCCCTTCCCATTCAATTCCCTGCTATCTGATCTTAGTGTGCTTTCTTTCTTTGGGCTGGCACCTCGAGGAGATTATTCATTTTCTATGGATGCTGGGTTCCAACTGTCCTTTCTTCTTTTCCTTTTTTGCTTCTCAAGCCTCCCTAACATGCATTTCATTCTTCACACCCTACTTGGTGTAGGGACAAGCTGGATTCAGGACGTGAAGCTTCCTGACGATGAAGACTTTGACTTTGCCATTTTACTGGAGGAGCAAGCTCGTCTGGAATCTCAGGCTCATGATGTCTCACACTCCACCAATCAGGCTTCCTCATCTGCTGCAGCACCTGCACAGCCACAGTCAGCTCCCCCCACTGCTTCGGGGGGCCATTATCAAGCCTACAGCCACTAAGTCATTCAATGCAGGTATCCTTTCTCAGAACCTCAGCAAGGACTAGGTTGTTCCCAATGTACCTCCTTCCATTTCTCTCCAGGAAAAGACCAAAGTGGACACATCCGCTAACCTCAAGAGGCCTCTTTTCTCTCGACCTCCCGCTGGTGCTACTAAGAAATCTAAGCATACTCCCCTTCTCAGCGGTTCTCCTCTCAAGGGCACTGACTCGACAGGTTATGCTTTTAGGGGCCAGACTTCCAGCTCTCTTCGCAAGCTGCCTCCTTCCGAGTGCCTCTCCTTGCTGCAGGCCATTCCTCTCTCGGAGGAAGAGGCGGAAGATACCCCTCCCACTTTGCGCCAACTTCAGGAGGAGAGTGCTCATAATCTGGTGCAGGTATTACTATTGTTGTGTTCTCATGTTTAGAGAATACTCGTCTTTGAATATTACCACATCCTTGCTTTTGGACATCTAATGTCTTTCTTTCCCTTCTTTGACATTTCTGCAGTTGATTAGTACTCACGGTCGACTGTTGCAATTTCAAGATGCTACTCAAGAGCAAGAGATGGCGAAACTGAGGGAAGCAATAGTGGCTAGCCAGGTGCAGGTGCATGAGTTAACCTAGGCAAATGAGGACCTGCAACATCAAAATCAAGACATCTTGGATATCAGCAGCAGACTTTCCCTGGCTAATGATGATCTGAAGAGGGAGAATCATAAACTACTTATGTCTCAGGAGAAAATGTCCGCCCTATCTACAGAGAATACATCCCTCAGCATGTCAATGCTGAGCTCAGCCATCACCTATCTCAAGTTAGCAAAGAACTTGAGGGGACCAAGAGCCTTCTCCATGCCGCCAACCTCTCCTACCAGTCAGGCTATACTGAAGGGGTTCACCATTGCCGCAGCTACATCCTCCGGACTTCTCTAGGCCAGCAAGCACTGCAAATCCTTCATCAAGGCCTCATAGAATCCTTCCAAGCTTCTCCTGAATATCTGCTCTCCATCCGCCAAGATATTGATGTTCAAGCAAGAGGTGCAACATAACAGTGCTAGCCAAGGCCCGCAATCTAGGTTTTAGCGAGCCCATAGAGGTAGACCAGATCGTGAAGTACCTTCCTCCACCTCCCTCGGTCAAGGGCGATTCCTCTGCTTCCCTGGGAGCAGCTTGGTGGCTTCCTGTTATGTGGAAGGCGTTTGAGGCTCTCATTGCGCTATGCGACTTACAAGCGATCTTTTCTGATCCACCTGAGCCTATCTATGATTTCTTCCCAAAAGATTTCTTTCCGACTGCCAGGGTATCAGGTATCTCGTACTCTATTCTACTTTCATACATTTATCTTCATGCCCGTTATTACCACATTTCACCTCTTTTTTTAATCCATTTCCATCTCTTTTTCCTTTTTAGATACACATCTAAGCAATGGAGCTCCACGGGCCCTTGGTGATGGACCAGGAGAGTTGGAGAATGCCCCCGAGGATGAGCCTGCTGACGCTGCAAGAGCTGACCCTGATGACGATTCTGCCAATTTCCTAGCTTAGTTGTTGTGTAGTTTATGTTTCAAACAATATTTTCATCTGCTTCCGTAATTGAACAATTTTTTTTTTTTTTTGTACTTCAGTGTTGAACAACTTCAGTACTTTTGTTTACTCTACTAATGCTGCATTTCTTGCTTAGCAGCTTAATCTACTATGTTCATTTTGTTATTGTTTGCCCACGTATTTTTCCGTTTCTCGTTTCGCATTTTCATTTGCCATTTCATGAGGTATTGCAGGACCCCCTTAGGGGTGTAAGGTACACCCCTACTCCCCCCTACTCTAGATGGTTTCATTCCATTGTCAAACCACTTAGAGTGAGTACTTCGCTTTATTCTCACTATGTGTCATGTTTACTGCCTTACCTCGGCTTCATAAACAAATTTTTTTTATAACACAACGAGATGCAATCAAAGACAAAAATAAAGAAACAACTTCTCAGCCTTTATTTACTTACGACAAGTTCTCTTCGTGCCATTACAGGAATACTTGTCTAGCTAAGCAAGTATCCTATCAAAAAAGAAAATGGGCATAA
Organism: Schizonepeta tenuifolia; assembly: GCA_029490685.1. Lineage (NCBI taxonomy): Eukaryota > Viridiplantae > Streptophyta > Magnoliopsida > Lamiales > Lamiaceae > Schizonepeta > Schizonepeta tenuifolia. The sequence goes on from CM055956.1 coordinate 83,863,617, forward strand.
AGCCTGGCACGTAGACCTTTTCCCATTTAAGACAAAATCCCGTAGCATGTTTCTAAACATAGTACTTCTTCAAATTGCTTACATTCCATGGTCTTGGCTCCGTGTACCCTTCATGGCTCGTGAGCTCATACGCTCCGCCAGGAAGCACCTTGGTTACCACAAATGGTCCTTCCCAATTTGGCTCAAACTTCCTCACCGGATGCATGGCGTCAGCTCTCTTGAGCACCAGGTCTCCATCTTGAAATCTCCTTGTCTTTACTTTCACATCGTATGCCGCTTTTATGCGAGGTTTACAAGCCAGAGCTCGCTGATGCGCCTCCTCACGTACCTCATCAATCAGATCTAAGCTATTAGCTCTCAGCTCTCCATTCAGGTTCTCATTGTAGGACAGGACTCTATGCGTTGGAATCTTCACCTTCATTGGCATAACAGCGTCAGCACCGTATACCAAATAGAAAGGAGACTGCCCTGTAGCCGTTTTTTGTCCGGTTCTATACGCCCATAACACTGAGCTCAACTCCTCCACCCATTAAGACCTCTCTGTTTCTAGCCTTGCCTTGATGCCATTCACTATGGTCCGATTGGTGACTTCAACTTGCCCACAGGTCTCTGGGTGAGCAACAACAGCGAACCTCTGCTCGATTCCCCTGGCTTTACACCAAGCCTGAGTCCTTTTTCCAAAGAATTGCGTCCCATTATCGAAGACCAGCACTCTGGGCAGGCCATACCTGCAGCAAATATTCTTCCATATGAACTTTATGATACTTTCCTCTGTTACTGAAGATAAAGGCTCTGCCTCTACCCATTTGCTAAAATAATCCACCGCTACAATGATGTGGCATTTCTTTCCCGCTGCTATGGGAAGCTTGTGATTCACCTCATTTTGTGCTTCATTTTGATGTGTAATTATGTGTCAAGTGATCTTTCTCATTATTATTTTGTCCGATTTTATTGTTAAATTCATTGGTTCTAGTTAATCTCGCTAACATATTGGTTTTGCAAGAATTGCGCGAGAATAGATGAGAGGTGGACAAAAATGAGAAATGATGTGACAAATATTTGACTAGTTTAACTTGATAGAACTGAAGTACGTCTCGATACGAGTTCATAGGCGAAAACCGTGCGCAAATCGGAGTTCGGACGAGAGAGATATGGTCGAAACAAAAAGGGCGCGCAAAGCTGAAAATGTTGGACGCTCGCCCATGTGCATATGGTAGGCGCTCGCCCGTCTTTTAGTTGCGAACATGCGAATCAGCAGCAGAGAGCTACTATGGACGATTGTTGTTCTTCGGCGCTCATTCGTGTGTAGATGTGAAGCGGTGTGTCGATCGTTGGGTACTGGGCGCTCGTTCGGAGCAGGCATGTTGGCAAGGGAGCCAACGCTCGTCCATGTCTAGCGAGCGTCCAGCTTTGGCGGTGCTCGATCCCTATAAATAGGGGTTTGGACTTATTTCCTACGTGATGTTTTACTTTTCTTTTGTTAATTTCTTTTCAGCCGCCATCGATAAGCAATTTTCTTTTCGTTACAGTATTATTCTTTTATGTTTTAGTTAGACTTCTTGCTTTCGATTCATCCGGATTTTGTGACAGATTTCCACCACGAATTCAGATTTAATTATTGTGAGTTTCTTTCCGTTCTTCTTAATTTATGTTTATGATTTATTTTGTTCTTAGAATTAGGGTTTATAATTTTGTCTAGATTAATTTGTCTTTCAATTACTTAGAACTAGAACAACAATCCTCAATCAATCTTTATTGCTTTCGTTTTATTTTCTTTTTCTTTTCGCAATACAAATATTGCCCTGCTAAGTCTTCCTCGAGAGATATGACTTGGATTGATTAATTTATGCTACTTTGATCTCGTTTAATTGCGGGCGACTTTAGGATAAATTTAGTCGAACAAATTTGGCGCCGTTGCCGGGGAAGACTTTAGGCGATTTTTGTGTTGCACCTTTATTTTTATTTTTCTTGTTGATTTCTTTTCTCCCCCAGTTGCGTGTGATGTGTTTTCTTGTTTTTGTGTATGCAAGAACTATGGAAGTAGTTTAGAGATACTGGGGGCATTCTTTGGGTTGCTGGGAACCGAAGAATATGCAAGGTCACCAGCCATATTGGAATAATGAGTCGAGTTCTGCGTGGAATCAAAACTAATGGCAGAGTTTGGATTCATCATATCAATTCGGGTCATCTTATGAGCAGCAATTGCCATACTCGCCTCAACAACATTATTTTTCTCCTCAACAACAATACTTTCCTCCTCAGCAACAATACTTCCCTCCACAATACTCATCTCAACAACTGTCATACTCGGTGCAACAAGCTCAGTTCCAATCTCAACATGAACAATTCCAATATCTTCCTCCTCGACAATCCTCTTTGGAGGATGCAATGAATGCTTTTATTCTAGAAAGTAAACAAGCGAGGGAGTTACAAGGAGAGGCAATTGAGCACATCACCACACAAATTGAGCAGACTGTTGAGAAGGTGAGTGAGATACTGCAACAGAATTTGGCGGAGGAACTTCCATGGCAGCCTTATCATGATCACACCGATACTTATCTTAGTGACGGCGAGAGCGATGAATTGGATGCACACGAGGACACTACCTTTCAAAGGAGCATGAATTCTGATAATCATGATCAAGAGGAGTTGACCAGTCCAGAGGCATTGGATGAAGATGACTACCTCATGGAGCCGATAGTGTTGGAGGATGTAGAGGAGCTATGCGATAAAGAACTGAATGATGAGACTGAGCATCTGGTTGAGCCTGTTGTGGTGGAATGTGCAGATGAGCTATGCCTTCTGGATCTGACGGATGGGAAAGGGAATGGAGAAGAATATTTGCCAGTGTTCGGGTTTCCCGAAATTACTACCAAAATTTTCTCTTATTCTAATTTTTATTTCATACCATCTAATTCATTTCTTCAGAATTGCTCTTTCTTTGATGGTACTGACACAGTGGCTGATGGTCGTTTCTTGCGAGGAGATTATGAGGACTGTCTACTGGTAGGGCCAGTAGAAGTGCGGGATGAAGATGAGCGAATCCAAGCGATGGAATGGCTCAAACTCGAGAAGGAATTCGGATAACACCGGTTCCCGTCGGCTGGCGACGTTAAAACTTAGCGCTGCATGGGAGGCAACCCACAGTTTGGTAATCGTTATTTTCATTTTGTGGTGGATGCTATTTGTTTTGTTTCTTCTTTAGTTCTTTTGTGTGTTTTTGGGTTTTGCCTCGTGTTTTGGTTGTTTTCGCTGTGTAGGTTGTTTAGAGTTGTGGATTCTATGCCCTCGACTACTCTCTGATTTGACCCTCTGTATCACCCTCTATCCATATCTCTTATTATTGTGACAATGGGGACATTGTTTAATTTTTCTCATGGGGGAGGTGTATTTCTCTTGATTGTTTATCTTGTTTGTCTTTGGTTTATGTTATTTCACAATTGAGCTGCGAAAGTAGGAATTGAAGTTTATAGTTCATGCTTTGATTTGCTTGATTGATCGGGATATTTTGTCATTATTTGATTGATATGGTTGTTGCTTTTCAATTGTAGGGCATTTCATGCTTGGATGATTGAAGCTTGATGTTTAATTGTGGGTGAAAGGTGAGAAATTTTTTGATTTTTAAAGAATTGTATCCCGAATATTGAGCTGTTAATTGTTGATTTTGTTAAGTTAAGTTGGGAGGCTTCTGCTCTTCTGGGAACCATGAGCATGGGAAACCACATGAGGATACTTTAGATGACCTCTAAATGTTCACACCTCATGAATTTTGGCCATATAACCCGACTTGACTTGAGAATTTTATGTGTTTTCTTGGTTTGAAATGTTTGTGATTTGAAGGGCTCTACCCCTCTTCCTTGTCTATTCATTGAATATAAATTGTATGAGAAATGGGTATGGAAAACCACGCTAGGCGGCTGGAATTTTCCGTGATTAAACCTAGTGAATTTTGGCCGGACTTCACTTATTAATTATGAGTAAGGATTGGCATAAATTTGGGATACTTGTTGGTAGTTAGAGTTTTCTCACCTGGATTTTGCAGTTGAATGTTGAGTTGATTGAGTTCTTGTGTAAAGGGCAACTCATTGTTTTGTGGTGACTATATTTGGTTGATGAGTGATGAATTTGTCTTGAAATTGAAAGTTTATTGGAGTATGAACTGTTTGGTTCAATTCATTACTTTTCCATTTTGATTTGAAATGAGATTTGCTTGAGGACAAGCAAAGTTTTGTGTGTGGAGGGGTGTTTCACCTCATTTTGTGCTTCATTTTGATGTGTAATTATGTATCAAGTGATCTTTCTCATTATTATTTTGTCCGATTTTATTGTTAAATTCATTGGTTCTAGTTAATCTCGCTAACATATTGGTTTTGCAAGAATTGCACGAGAATAGACGAGAGATGGACAAAAATGAGAAATGATGTGACAAATATTTGAGGAGTTTAACTTGATAGGATTGAAGTATGTCTCGATACGAGTTCATAGGCGAAAATCGTGGGCAAATCGAAGTTCGGACGAGAGAGATATGATTGAAACAAAAAGGGCGCGCAAAGCTGAAAATGTTGGACGTTCGCCCGTGACTACCGGCGCTCGCCCATGTGCATCTGGTAGGCGCTCGCCCGTCTTTTAATTGTGAACATGCGAATCAGCAGCAGAGAGCTACTTTGGAAGATCGTTGTTCTTCGGCGCTCGTCCATGTGTAGATGGGAAGCGGTGTGTCGATCGTTGGGTACTGGGTGCTCGTTCGGAGCAGGCATGTTGGCAAGGGAGCCAACGCTCGTCCATGTCTAGCGAGCGTCCAGCTTTGGCGGTGCTCGATCCCTATAAATAGGGGTTTGGACTTATTTCCTACGTGATGTTTTTACTTTTCTTTTGTTAATTTCTTTTCAGCCGCCATCGATAAGCAATTTTCTTTTCGTTACAGTATTATTCTTTTATGTTTTAGTTAGACTTCTTGCTTTCGATTCATCCGGATTTTGTGACAGATTTCCACCACGAATTCAGATTTAATTATTGTGAGTTTCTTTCCGTTCTTCTTAATTTATGTTTATGATTTATTTTGTTCTTAGAATTAGGGTTTATAATTTTGTCTAGATTAATTTGTCTTTCAATTACTTAGAACTAGAACAACAATCCTCAATCAATCTTTATTGCTTTCGTTTTATTTTCTTTTTCTTTTCGCAATACAAATATTGCCCTGCTAAGTCTTCCTCGCGAGATACGACTTGGGTTGATTAATTTTTGCTACTTTGATCTCGTTTAATTGCGGGCGACTTTAGGATAAATTTAGTCGAACAACTTGCCAACTAGATCTATGCCCCATTTGTCGAATGGACATTCTGCATACTGGACTCCCATTTCCTCAGCAGGCCTGTGAATCAGCGGCCTATGCTTCTGGCATCTGGCACACCTTCTTACGAAGATCTCAGCATTCTTCTTCAGAGAAGGCCAATAGTACCCAGCTCTCAGCACTCGTTGGATCAGATCTCGGAACCCCGTGTGACATCCTGCTATTCCTTGATGCGCCTCCTTACTTATCCGTAGACCTTCTGCCTCAGCTACACATCTCAGTAGTGGCTGCGAATAGGCCCTTCTGAACAATTGCCCTCTAATCAGACAGTAAGTACTTAGCATAGATTTTCCTTTTTCCAGCTCTCTCCCCATCTAGTAATTCCCCTGTTTTCAAGAAACGTAAAACAGGTGCTCTCCAATCGCTTTTCTCTTCTATCTCATGAACGCTTCTTTCTACCCGACTGCTGGCCGTTTTTAGCAACGTCACTTTTTTAGGAACCAATCCGTTCAGAGAGCTGGCCAGCTTAGCGAGGCGATCTGCCTGTGCATTGAGGTCTCGAGTTATCTGTTCTATCCTCAAGTGCTGAAACTACTTACTTAGGTCTCTGACCTGCTTCACATACCTTATCATCCTATCTTATTTGATCTCATAATTTCCTGAGACCTGTTGGACCACCAACTGTGAGTCAGAGTGAATGACGACCCTCTGAGCTCCCAACTCAGCTACCATCTCCAGCCCTCTGACAAATGCTTCATACTCAGCCTCATTATTGGAAACTCTGAACTCAAATTTCAACGCAAAACTAAGTTCACTCTGATCTGGCGTTACTATGACAATTCAGGCACCGCATCCTTCAACCGTCACCGACCCATCGACGAAGACTTTCCACTCTGGCCATTGCATGGGCTGGGTGGTTTCTTGGATAAAATCTGCCAGGGCTTGCGCTTTGACAGCCGCACGTGGCTCAAATTCCACATCATACTCCCCCAGCTCCACACTCCATTTCACCATTCTTCCCAAGAGATCTGGCTTGCTCAATACCTGCTTAAAGGGGAAATTAGTCCTCACTACCACCTTGTGAGCTAAAAATACAATCTTAGACGCCTCGCTGCCGTCATCACAGCCAAAGCAGCTCTCTCAACGTCCGAATACCTATATTCGGCCCCCTGCAAGGCCTTACTGATATAATAAATGGGCTTCTGAATAGAGCCCTCTTCCTTTATGAGGACTGCACTTAAGGAGTGATCCTCAACAGATATGTAAAGGTACAAAGTTTCATCTGGGGTAGGCTTGGTTAACACTGGCAGACTTGCTAGATGAGCTTTCAATTCCTCAAATGCTTTCTGACAGCTCTCATCCCATTCGAATTTACTGGCTTTCTTCAACACCTTGAAGAATGCAAAACTTCTCTCCACCGAAGTAGATATGAACCGACTAAGCGCAGTGATTCTTCCATTCAGTCACTGTACCTCCCTTACATTGATAGGAGCGGCCATTTCTAGTACAGCTCGTACTTTCTCCTGATTCACTTCAATTCCTCTCGGAGTCACCACGTATCCCAGGAACTTTCCTGACCTAACTCCGAATGTGCACTTTGCTAGATTCAACCGTAAATCATACTTTCTCACAACTGTCAAGACTTCCTCTAGGTCTCTGGCATGGTGCTCTGCTCTCACGCTTTTTACGAGAATGTCATCTACGTACACCTCCAGGATTTTCCCTATCTGGTCTTCAAATATTGCATCCATCATTCTCTGATAGGTAGCTCCAGCATTTTTCAAGCCAAAAGCCATTCTCACGTACGCAAACGTACCACACACAGTTACAAAGGCCGTTTTAATCACATCCTCAGGGGCCAGTTGTATCTGATGATAGCCCTGGTAAGCATCAAGCATAGATAGCAGCTCACATCCCGACGTTGAATCAACTAGCTGATCAATGCAAGGCAGCGGGTAATGATCTTTCGGGCAGGCCTTATTCAGGTCTCTAAAATCTATACACATCCGCCAGCTGCCGTTGCTCTTGGCTACCATCACCGCATTTGACAGCCACTCGGAGTATTGAATTTTAATGATATGACCAACGTCTAACAGACGCTTGATCTCTTGTCTGATCACTTTTTCCTTTTCTGGTTCGAAGGACCTCTTCTTCTGCCTTACTGGCTTCACTCTAGGATCTACATTCAGATGATGCAGGGCTACCAATGGGTCTACCCCTTTCATGTCCTCCGGGCTAAATGCGAATAGATCCTCATTCTTCCACAAGCATCGGACTATCGCCTCTCTTTGTTCTTCGGTCATTTGCCTCCCCATTTTCGTGGTATATCCTGTTTTTCCCTGGAGCAGTTCTACCATCATCAAATCCTCTTCCACCGGCTACATTCTTGGCTCTAGGTCTTCGTCTACATCTTTTACCTTTGCGTTTTTATCTTGCAGTGGGCGTTCTGCCGCTGAGGCTCCTTTCTCCTTTTGTTTAGCATGCTTTATGGACTTTACATAAGACTCTTTTGATACTTCTTGGTCACCCGAGACCTCACCTACCAACCCTTCCTTAAAAGCTGGGAACTTCATTTTCATGTGATAGGTGGAGACCACCACCTGGAAATCGTTTAGAGCAGGTCTTCCCAATATTATGTTGTATGCCGAAGGTGTATCTACTACTAGAAACTTCACCATTCGAGTGTTCGAGGTATCACCACTACCCAGTGTTACCTGAAGAGTCACCTCTCCTTTAGGCTGTATTTCACCTCCAGCAAAACCGTACAACGTTGTGTTTACTGGCATTAAATCAGTATTAATTTTCATCCTTTGGAAGCAATCCCAGAAAAGCACATTCACCGCACTTCCTGTATCTACAAAGATCCGGGCTACCCTCCAGTTAGCAACTTCAGCACTAATCACCAATGCATCATTATGGGGTGTCGTGTTGACCAGGTCCTTGGGGCCAAAACTCACACTCACCTTTGGGCTCGTTTCTTCTCCCGGGAATGAATCTACTACATCAATCTCCATGCCCATTGTTCCTGCTAACTCCTGGACCTCTTTGCTCACTTGAGCTTTTGCAGCCCTCACATGAGCTTTGCGAGCTCAACCTGAATCCCCATTAATATTCCCCCCCATAATCATATTAATATTTCTTTTTTTTTAGGGTGGATCCTCTGGCCTTGGAAGAGTTCTCTCACTCTGATCAGGCTTCTTCTGCTCCGGCTCTTTTCTCTTGTAGCCTTTCTCTCTTTCCTTCTTAGCAAACTGGAGTAAGGTGTCGTCCTTCTTCAACAGCCGCTCAATAGCATCTTTCAAGTGTCTACAAGAGTTCGTGTCATGCCCATAATCATTATGGTACTTGCAATATAATTCAGATCGTGGGTTACGAGGAGCTTCTTTATAAGTGCTGGGGTACTTGAAATGAGGAGACCTGGCGGCTGCTTCCATGACCTCTACCAAAGATGCGTTAAGGGGCATAATCAAACCTCTCAGGTGCTTTTTTGGGCCTTTGGCCCCCTCTGTCCTTCTCAGCTCTTGTTGCTGAGGATGACCTCCTTTCTGAGGTCTCTTGTTTGGGCTTAAGCGACTCCTCTTTAGCTCTTCTAGCTTTTTGGGCCTCTTCCAAATTAACATACTTGTTAGCTCTATGCTGTAACTCCTCAAAATACAACGGAGGTCTTTTGTTTAATGAATCAAAGAACGGCCCTGGGGTTAAGCCCTATATCAACGCTTGCACCTTCACATCATCAGAAGCCAGGGGCACTTGCAATGCTTCAGCGTTAAAGCGTCCAACATATTGACGCAAACTCTCAGAGGGTTTCTGCCCTAAAGCCATGAGCGAGGAGGAGGTCTTAACATGCCTTCGTGCACTAGCAAACTGATGCAAGAACATGGACTTAAACTCATTAAATGAACTTATGCTGTTGGGGGGTAGCTGGGAAAACCACTGCTGAGCTATCTTCGACAAGGTTGTAAGGAAAACCCTGCACTTCACCCCCTCCGTATACTGATGGAGCATTGCCCCATTCTCAAACCTCATAATGTGTTCATATGGGTCTGTGGAACCATCATATTCCAACGTCAACGTCTTGAAATTTGGAGGTAACTGATCCTCTCTAATGTCCCTCAAGAAAGGAGACTGGCTGTTACTGGCTTTAACAGGCTTCTTAGGAGATTTCTTAGGCGAGGGAACCTTGCGCTGGAGGTCTTTCAACTGCTGTTTGAGGGAGACAATCTCGACGGCAGCTCCCTCATCTTGGGGTTTTGTGATCCGTTCTTCGTCCTCTGCGAATTTCATTGTAAAATGAGTAATCATGACTTCATCAGCTAGTAAATTACTTTAGACATGTCACAAATATCTACTTTCTCTATTTATTCACTGACCATTTTCTGATTCAGTTTGAGGGCTCTCATACCCGTCACTTTCATACTGACCTTCCTCCACAGGTTCTCCCTGTCAAGAAAAATAGGTGTATTTAGATCACAAACACGTATTCTTATATTCATGAGGTTCTAACCACTTCATTGGTGTCTCATTACAATCGAGATCTTACAAGATCCATTCATACCTTCTTGGCTTTACCCCTTGTTGTGCTACCAAACTTCTTAGTTTGATTCTCCAGCGGAGCCAGGGCCTGGGATACAACTTGCTTTACCATAGCATTGAGCTGATCCATGGATACTGCATAGGTAACGCCTTGCTGTGCGGGCATCTGAGGTTCATCTCTCGTAACCTCTGAACCTTTGCGACCTCCTGCTTTCTGAGGGCTAGTCGACTTGGAGGCCCCCTCCTTCTGAGACGTAGTTATCTTTGGTGGAGCTTCCTTCAGCACATTTTGATTTTCCTCCTCAGTACGTTCCTCCGAAGAGCTGTCATCACGCACCACTCCTTCAGGTGGGGACTCCCGGTCTCGAACCGACATATCTTCCATGACTGAATCTGTATTTCAAAATTTTCAACTTATCAGTTAAAAGACAGCATTAGGACCATCATCAGGTCTCAGAAGGACCATTATCAGGTATATACTACCCTTTTCAAAGGACCATCATCAGGTATACACTACCCTTTTCAAAGGACCATCATCAGGTATACACTACCCTTTTCAAAGGACCATCATCAGGTATACACTACCCTTTTCAAAGGACTATCATCAGGTATACACTACCCTTTTCAAAGGACCATCATCAGGTCTACACTACCCTTTTCAAAGGACCATCATCAGGTATACACTACCCTTTTCAAAGGACCATCATCAGGTCTACCCTTTTCAAAGGACCATCATCAGGTCTCAAAAGGTAAATTTCAAGGAATTCGAGGAATATGATGCATCATATCCCCCTTCCCTACGCGCTCGTTCCCCATCTCCGTGGGGACTACGTAAGACTTACTCTGAAGTCTTTATGTTTTTGCCAATTCTGGCTCCTCTGTTCATGAGGATTTCCGAATTTTACTTCTCAGAATCATCTATCTTTAACCACTCTTCCACCTAACAGGGGATTCTATTTATCTTTTACTCCACCAACGGCTCTATACCGTACCATGAAATGTAGAATTTCACGAAAATACCAGAAATAAGCAAGTTTAAGAGACTACACCAAGATTCGCAAAGAGGTTTGAAATACGGGAATGCCCAAAATCGCTCAAACCATTTCTTGACAAATAGCAGAAGTTTTTGAAAATAGAAGCGTAAATTGACTAAAATGCTCAGACCCAGTTTCTTAATACTTTTCTTTTCCTCTCAAGCTTAAGCTCAAAACTCGACGTCGTTGAAAAAAGGACACATAAAAAAGAGTTTGGAATGAAATTCTAAAGCAAAATTCCGTTCCCACAGACGGCGCCAGATGATGCGGCTAGAAAAGCACACCATGTAAAATCAGAACAAATGAATGACCAAAAACCAGTACTCACCTATACCACAGTTCTTCTCCGCTATAAGTGGTGAGAATCATTCTCCGTGGAAGAATCCTAGAGCGGCTCTGCAAGAAAAGGAGGGCCGGGAAGGTTTCCCGACGAACCACCTCCGAAGATTAAGTTAGCGTTCTGGGTTTTTCTTTCTGAGCAAGTTTAATGGAACAGAGAGTAAGATATAGAGTAATGTGTGTTTGTGTGTGTTGGATTTGTAATATATACTCGTGTGTTTTCTTGAGAGTGAAGTTGTACGACTGCCAACTCCCTTTTTCTTGGTCTTTACACGTTTCGCTACTCTATTGGCTGTGGTGTGATTGTACTTCCTGACGGTACCAGACGAGTATTAATTAAAGTGTTTTTCGTTTGTCAGGTATTCAGTTAGGAGAGAGCTCGACATCAGGGACCTCAAAGCAGATCTCTGACTGGATCTGGACGGATGACCTCCAGGCAGGTCTCTGAGAAGAGATCCCCACGAGAGATCTCAGCTTCTTTATTAGGTCAGCTCCTCGATAAGGTATTCGTAGCGACTATGTAGAATGCTCAGGTCCAGTTTGCTAGTGCAAGGAGGCATGTAAAGACGTCCTCCTCACTCATGGCAATGAGGCAAGGATCCTCAGAGAGCTTACGGGAGTATGTGACTCGCTTTAACGCTGAAGTGTTACAAGTCCCTCTGCCTTCAGACGATGTGAAGGTGCAGGCGCTCATACAGGGCTTAGCACCGGGTTTGTTCTTCAATTCGCTGAATAAGAGAGCCCCTCTATTCTTTGAAGAGTTGCTGCAGAGAGCTGAAAAATATGTTAACCTCGAAGAAGCTCAAGAGGCTAGAAAGATACAGGAACAACCCCCTGTTCCCAAAAGGGAGACATCGGAGAAAAGATCATCCTCAGCATCGAGAGCTGAAAAAGACAAGGGAGGACAGAAGCTCAAGAGAGCCCCAGAAAGATATGACCATTATACTCTCCTCAATGCATCTCTGGGGGAGGTCATGGAAGCTGCTGCCAGGTCTCCTCACTTCAGGTTTCCGAGTACCCATAAAGAAGCTCCACGCAACCCGCGATCTGAGTTGTATTGCAAGTATCATAATGATTATGGTCATGAAACAAACTCTTGCAGGCATCTGAAAGATGCTATTGAGCGACTGCTGAAAAAGGATGATACCTTACTCCAATTTGTCAAAAAAGAAAGAGAGAAAAGTTATAAGAGAAAAGAGCCGGAGCAGAAGAGACCTGACCAAGGGGAGAGAAATCCCCCTGGGTGGGAGAATCCTCCCCCGAAAAGAGGAAATATCAACATGATTATGGAAGAAAATACTAACGGAGACTCAGGTCGAGCTCGCAAAGCCTATATGAGAGCTGCTAAAACCCAAGTGAATAAAGAGGTCCAGGAGTTAGAAGAGGCAATAGGCATGGAAATCGACGTGGTGGACTCATTCCCGGGGGAAGAGACAAATCCAAACGCGTGTTTAAGTTTTGGTCCCAATGATTTGATGAGCGCAACGCCCCATAACGATGCACTGGTAATCAGTCCCGAGTGGCACGGATCTTCGTGGACACTAATAGTGCGGTAAATGTGCTTTTTTGGGATTGCTTTCAGAAGATGAAAATTAACGCTAATTTAATGCCAGTGAACACAGCATTATACGGTTTTGCCGGAGGAGAAATATAGCCCAAAGGGGAGGTGACTCTTAAGGTAACACTTGGTAGTGGTGAGACCTCGAATACTCGGATGGTGAAGTTTCTAATAGTAGATACGCCTTCAGCATATAACATAATATTGGGAAGACCTGCTCTGAATGATTTCCAGGTGGTGGTCTCCACCTACCACATGAAAATGAAATTCCCAGCTCTTAAGGAGGGGTTGGTAGGTGAGGTCTCTAGAGACCAAGAAATATCGAAAGAATCTTATGTGAAATCCATAAAGCATGCTAAGCAAAAGACGAAAGGAGCCTTGGGGGCAGAACGCCCGCTACAGGATAAAGAGGCGAAAATGAGAGGTGTAGAGGAAGATATAGAACCAAGAATGCATCCAGAAGGGGATTTGATGATGGTAGAACTGTTCTCGGGAAAAACGGGTTTCATCACGAAGGTAGGGAAGCAAATGACTGAGGAGCAAAGAGAGGCGATAATCCGATGTTTGAGGAAGAATGCGGATTTATTCGCATTCAGCCCGGAGGACATGAAAGGGGTAGACCCGTCTGTAGCTCTACATCATCTGAATGTGGACCCCAGAGTGAAGCCAGTCAGGCAAAAGAAGAGATCTTTTGGGCCAGAAAAAGAAAAGGTGATCAAGGAAGAGATCAGGTGGCTGTTGGATGCTGGCCATTTTGTTAGAATTCAGTATTCCGAATGGCTATCGAATGCAGTGATGGTAGCTAAGAGTAATGGTAGCTGGCGAATGTGTATAGATTTCAGAGACCTCAACAAAACATGCCCGAAAGACCATTATCCATTGCCTTGTATCAATCAGTTGATGGATTCAACCTCGGGATGTGAGCTATTATCTATGCTTGACGCTTATCAGGGGTACCATCAGATACAATTGGCCCCTGAGGATGTGATCAAGACAGCCTTTGTAACTATATGTGGCACGTTTGCCTACGTAAGAATGCCTTTTGGCCTGAAAAACACTGGAGCTACCTATCAGAGAATGATGGATGTGATATTCGAAGACCAGATAGAAAGGATTCTGGAGGTATATGTAGACGACATACTTGTGAAGAGTGTAAAAGCAGAGCATCATGCCAGAGACCTGGAGGAAGTCTTGGAAGTGATAAGAAAGTATGATTTGCAGTTGAACCCGGTAAAATGCACGTTTGGGGTCAGGGCAGGAAAGTTCCTGGGGTATATGGTGACTCCGAGAGGAATTGAAGTAAATCAAGAGAAGGTTCGAGCAGTGCTAGAAATGGCGGCTCCCACCAGTATAAGGGAGGTACAACGGCTGAATGGAAGGATCACTGCACTTCGTCGATTTATATCTATCTCAGCAGAGAGAAGTTTACCATTCTTTAATGTGCTGAAGAAGGCTAGTAAATTCGAATGGGATAGGAACTGTCAAAAAGCATTTGAGGACCTGAAATCTCATCTGGCGAGCTTGCCAGTGTTAACTAAACCCGCAGGAGAAACCCTGTACTTATACATATCTGTTGGGGATTATTCTTTGGGAGCGGTGCTCATAAAGGAAGAGAGCTCTATGCAGAAGCCCATTTATTACAGCAGTAAGGCCTTGCAAGGAGCTGAGTGTAGGTATTCTGACGTAGAAAAAGCTGCTTTAGCTGTGATGACGGCAGCAAGAAGGTTGAGGTTGTATTTCTTAGCTCACAAAGTGGTGGTGAGAACTAATTTCCCCTTTAAGCAAGTACTAAGCAAGCCAGATCTTTCAGGAAGGATGGTGAAGTGGAGCGTAGAGCTGGGGGAATACGATGTGGAATTCGAGCCACGCACAGCTATCAAGGCGCATGCACTAGCTGATTTTATCCAAGAAACTACTTAGCCTGTGCAATGGCCTGAGTGGAGAGTCTTTGTCGACGGATCGATGATAATAGAGGGATGTGGAGCCGGAATCGTTATAGTAACACTGGACCAAAACGAGCTCAAGTTCGAGCTGAAATTCGAATTTAGAGTCTCTAACAATGAAGCTGAGTATGAAGCATTTGTCAGGGGGCTGGAAATGGTAGCTGAACTGGGAGCTCAGAGAGTTGTCATTTATTCTGATTCCCAGCTGGTAGTTCAACAGGTCTCAGGAAATTATGAGATCAGGGAGGAACGAATGATCAGGTATGTGGAGCAGGTCAGAAACCTGAGTGAGAGCTTCCAGAACTTGAAGGTGGAACCAATACCTAGAGACCTCAATGCTCAGGTAGATGGCCTCGCTAAACTGGCTAGTTCATTGAATGGGATGATACCTGAAAAAGTGACATTGCTGAAAATGACAAGCAGCCGAATAGAGAAAAGCGTCCATGAAATAGAAGAGAAAAGTGATTGGAGAGTACCTATCTTACACTTTCTGACGGGAGACCTGCCAGAGGGAGAAAGAGCTGGAAAGAAGAAAATCTATGCTAAGTATTGTCTGGTCGGGGGACATCTGTTTAAGAGAGCTTACTCGCAGCCGTTACTAAGATGTGTAACGGAAGCAGAGGGCTTGCGGATAGTTAAGGAAGTACATCAGGGAATAGCAGGATGCCACACGGGATTCAGGGACCTGATCCGTCTAGTGTTGAGAGCTGGGTACTACTGGCCTTCTTTGAAGAAGGATGCTGAAGTTTTTGTAAGGAGGTGTCCCAGTTGCCAAAAGCATGGGCTGTTGATTCATAGGCCTGCTGAAGAGCTTGGAATCCAATATGCAGAATGCCCGTTTGATAAATGGGGCATAGATCTAGTCGGCAAGCTTCCCATGGCAGTGGGAAGGAAATGCCATATTATAGTGGCAGTGGATTATTTTAGCAAGTGGGTAGAGGTAGAACCCTTATCTACAATAACGGAGGAGAACATTATAAAGTTCTTGTGGAAGAATATTTGCTGCAGATATGGCTTGCCCAGGGTGCTGGTATCTGACAACGGAACGCAGTTCTTTGGAAAAAGAATGCAAGCCTGGTGTAAAGCTAGAGGAATAGAGTAGAGATTCGCTGCTGTTGCTCACCCGGAGACTTGCAGCCAGATGGAAGTTACCAACCGGACCATAGTGAATGGCATCAAAGCGAGGCTGGAAAGAGAGAGGTCTCAGTGGGTGGAAGAGCTGAACTCCGTATTGTGGGCATATAGAACTGGACGGAAAATAGCCACAGGACAATCCCCTTTTTGTTTGGTGTATGGCGCTGATGCTGTCATGCCGATGGAGGTAAAAATTCCAACACACAGAGTTCAGGCCTATAATGAGGAACTGAATGGAGACCTGAGAGCTGAAAGCTTAGACCTGATTGATGAGGTGAGAGAGGAGGCGCACCAGCGAGCCCTGGCTTATAAAGCTCGCATCAAGGCAGTTTATGATGCGAAGGTAAAGATCATGAAGTTTCAGGAGGGAGACCTTGTGCTCAAAAAGGCTGATGTAATGCACCCGGTGAGAAAATTCGAGTCGAATTGAGAGGGACCTTTTGTGGTAACTAAAGTGCTCCCTGTTGAAGCATATGAGCTTACGAGTCATGAAGGCTATGTTGAACCAAGGCCATGGAAACATAAGCAATTTGAAGAAATATTATGTCTAGAAGCATGTTATGGAAAATTTTGTCTTAGTGGGAAGAGGCCTACGTGCCAGGTCGCATTTCCACCTTTTTTTATAGACTACTTGTTCAGCTAGACAAGTATTCCTGTAATGGCACGAAGAGAGCTTGTCGTGAGTAAATAAAGGCTGGGAAGTTATTTATTTATCTTTATTTACGTTTCTCTTGCGAAGTAAGGAACAATATTAAAAAGCCAAGATATAACAGTGAACACGATGTCTAAAAAAAAAAGAAAGAGAGTGAAAGATTTACTCTAAATGGTTCGACAACGGGGTGAAACCATTTAGAGTAGGGGGGAGTAGGGGTGTACCTTACACCCCCAAAGGGGTCCCGCGATACCTCATGAAAATGCAAAAAACAAAACAACAAACAAACTAAAAGAGAAGAAATGCACAAGCAAATAAGAGCATAATGGCAAAGCAGATATAGTAAAAGAAAGTTGCTAAATAAGAAGTGCAACGCCAACGAGATTATAGTAGCAAAATAGTAACGCAGGACAAGTAGCAAGATAAAGGACGCAGCCTTATCAAAACAGGCGGAGAAAAGGAAATTGTTTGAGCACTGAAATACATAAATATTGTTCAAAAACAGGAGATAGCAAAAACTAGGCTAGGTATCAGCAGCATCTTCATGACCAGTGGCCTCGAGGGTGTCAGTGGGGTCATCTTCAGGTTCATCCCCTGATGCTCCTTGCTTAGCAGTAACAGCTTGGGAAGCCTCTCCACCTAAGGAAACATTTAACAAAAGAAATGAAAAAGGGCCAAGGTGAGGCAAAAAGAAAGAAACAGCGAAGCATAAATACTAATAAAATACCTCGAGGCTTAGCAGAATAAAGAAAATCTTCTGGAAAGAAGTCGTAGATAGGCGCAGGAGGATTAGAGAAGACCGCCTCTAGGTCGCAAGGGGCGGTGAGAGCTTCAAAAGCCTGTTGCATAACGGGGAGCCACCATGCTTGCCCAAGGACAGAAGAGGGGATTGCCTTAGAATGAAGGAGATAGTGGTAAACGCTTCACTATGGGATCCACTTCCACGGTTTCCTTAAAGCCTAGCGCCTGGACCTTTGCTAGCATAGTCATAGCACATCTCTTAGTCAAGAAAGCAATGTCATTGCGGACGGTCATTAGATACTCAGGAGAGGCCTTGTAGGCCCCCAGAAGACCTTCATGGAGGATCTGCAACGCCTTCAGACCCAGAGTGGTCCGCAGAAGAAAGCTTCGGCACCAGTGAACTCCCTCTGTATAGCCCGACTGATAAGAAAGATTAGCGGCTTGAAGGAGATTCTTGGTATGCTCAAGCTCCCGGCTGACTTGGGTAAGATGTTGGCTCAAGTCTGCGTTGACCGAGCTGAGGGAGGCATTCTCTTCCGACAGTGAAGACATTTTTTCCTGAGAGCTCAAAAGCTCCTGGTTCCTCCTTTTCAAATCATCATTGGCCAGAGAAAGCTGACTACTGGCGTCAAGGATGTCCTGATTTTGATGCTGCAAATCCTCATGCACCTTAGTTAACTCCTGCAGTTGTATCCGACAGGCCACCAGAGCATCTCTCAACCTTCCCACTTCTTTCTCATGGGAGTCATCTTTGAACTGCAACAACTGGCCATGTGCGCTCATCAACTGTGGAAATGATAGGAGGAAAGGGAAAAGAGTTAGGCAAGCATTAGTGAGCCATGATTGCTAGATAAGTAGTTAAAATGTTGCAGGAGCCTGAAGAAAGTACTTGTATTAGGCAGTGAGTGCTCCTCTCTTGAAGTTGCTTTAGAGAAGGGGGATCAGCCCTTGTTTCCTCTTCAGAAGGGGGAAGGGCCTGCAACAGAGAGAGACACTCTGAAGGAGGTAGTTGACGAAGGGGACTGGAGGTTTGGCCTCTGAAAACATATCCCGAGGAGTCGACACCCCGAGGAGGAGAGCTCCCCAGAAGGGAAGTGTGCTTGGTTTTCTTGGAAGCACCTGAGGGAACGCGTGGAGGAGGAGGCCTTTTGGTGTGAACAGGGGCATCCACCTTAGCTTTCTCTTTTAGAGATGAAGGAAGGGAGTGATCAGAGACTGTCTTCCCCTTGCTGGGAATCTTAGCAGGAGCACCATGGCTCAAAGACTTAGCAGCTGGTGGTCTGGTGATAACGCTGGACAAAGAGGGGACAGTAACATGTGACGGCTGCGAGGGTAGTGAAACAGTAGGAGAAGCTGGGTTGAGAGGTTGCAAGGGATCAACACTTTCAGTATCCTGGCGAGCCTATTCTTCTAGCAAAATGGCGAAATCAAATTCGCTATCATCGGGCAGTTTCACATCCTAGACCCAACTTATTTCTGCAGAAAGAAGAGCAGGGAAAGAGGGTTAAGTCAGCTCGAGAAGTAAAGATAAGCAGTAAATACAAAGAATGGAAGGAACCCACCCTCAGCCGAAAAGGAATGATCTCCACGGGGGGCTAATCCAAAAAAGGAAAGCACGCAGGGGTTAGACAAAAGGGAACTAAGCGGAAAAGCCTCCGCTTGAGCTTTAGCTGTAAGCATGGATAGCACCTTGAGATTAATTGTGGGGATAGTAATGATAGCAGGTCGAGGTTTCTTTAATAGGAGTTTTTGCCAAGGACGGTGGCTGAAGGGCCAACCGCTCTGCTTCGGGGTAACCACAAAATATTTCTCCCGCCACTCTTTGCCTAGAGTGCGAGTAGGGCACAGATTCTGGGCAGGACCCCTTGGCCTGGCACTGGCATAATAGAAAGTACCCATAGGCTTTACATCGTACATGGTTTGAAATAAGGAGGGGGAGGGAAAACCCCTATTGCCGTGAAGTAAGATAAAAAAAGCGAGAATTGTTTTGATAGCAGAAGGATGGAATTGATTAGACCACAGACCATAAAGATCACAAACTCGCACTACAAAGTCAGGAAGCAGAAACCGTAAACCTGATTCTATCTGACCAAACCAAAAAGCTACTGAGGGATAAGTTAAGAGATGAGGGCGTTCATATTCATAAGGCAGTCGAAAATCGAAAAGATTATCACAGTTTAACCACTATTTCACTACTTCTAATTCCGGAAGGGTTAGAGTGGATTCACCTGCTATGGCGTCAGGAGAAAATATGCAGACAGAAGAGTCTTGCGCCGGAAGAGCGAGTGGGAGAGTCAGTTTCCATCGTCTCCTGGCCGGAGTGAGAGGACCCATCAACTAGATTTATAACCTCCTTGGGATTTGCGGAGGTGGCCGAGTCTGAAGGGAGTTTGACGGCCAGACGGCGAGAGCGGCGGGTGGAAAGCTTCTTCCCTTTTCGAGGAGCGCGGGAAAAAAGTTTCCGATTGAGAATCCTCATGGAGAGAGGAAGGTGGATGGACATTGGAGACTTGAAGTTGAGGGTTGTCAGAAAAAGTATCTTCGTCAAAGTGAGAAGAGGAGCGAGCCATGAGGGAATGTGAAGATAATTACTAGTGGAGAAGATTGAAATGAAAAGATGAAGAAAGAAAGAATAGCAAAATCCCTAATAAAGTGGGGGAAGTTGCAGAGTCCCCCCTTTTTTCCGTAAAGCAGCTTATTTCGGAAAATTCAAAAAAGGCAGGTCTCCCTCTGAGAAGTCAAGGGGAGGTCTCGAAAAAAAAATGCTACTCTATATTTGCTGAAGGATAAGGCCGCAAATTTAGAGTAGGGGGGAGTAGATATTATAAATCTCTCAGGTATCATGGAGACCTGAGCCGTCGACCTGAAGCTAATCACACCTGAAGAGAGATGCTGCCGATGTCTTTTGGTTAGACCTCAATAGATATTAAAACAGGTGTATGTGTCAGGTACCATCTCAGGTGCCTCAGGGACATCTCAGATCAGAACACGGAGAAAGGACTATAATCAGGTCTCTCAAACTTTAATGAATCTGACACTGGCAGAACGCTTTACCCAGGCGAGCTGGGAATTGTCGGATGGTACATCCGTTTCATAGCAAATGACAATAGGACGCGTGTAAAGGTAATAGCAGCAAGAATTAAGAAAGGACAACTTCATTTCCAAGTAATCTCACGAGTATATAAATCGAAGGATACTCATTTCACAGGGGGTACAACATTTTTCTTCCTCAACCACTTTCGTGTTCTTTTCTTCTTCAATAAACCTAGAAAACTAACTTGAGCATCAGAGGTGGTTTGCCAGAGAACACTTCCGGCCCTCCTTTTTCCTGTAGAACTCGGTTACAAGCAGCTTAGGCGGGCTGGACATCCTTCGTGTGAAGAAGAAGAAGAATACTGATTAGGTAACTATTGGGTTCATTGCCTTTACTATTATCGTTCATTACGACGCACTATTTCTGGATACATCAGTGAGTGTTGAACTTCATTTACCCATTTGTTCTGATTTTACATGATGTGTATTTTTGGCACATCAAAGGGGATGAGTTTCAAACCCCTTCACAACCGAATGTCACGTGTGTGATCTCGATGGATCAAATTAGTGCCATGGTAAAGCAAGCAGTGTCGAATGCCATGGTTTCACCTAAAAGCCATAATAAGAAAGTTAGTAATGCAACCAAAGAGAAGATGAGAGAGGTACAGATGCCTTTGGTAGCAAGCTTGAGCTCTCCATGAGCAATATACGATGGTTTGTAACCTGAATATTTCGTGATTGTTTACAGGAAGAGCCCGAAATCGAAGAGCATTATGAAAGTGAGGGACAACAGAGTCCTCAAACTGAATCTGAAAGTGGTTCGTAATGATTAGTTAAGCGCGTAAGACGAATTAATGATGGTTAAGACAGCGATTTTAACTTATACTTTACTATTTTTCGCGTGTTAAAAAATATGCAGAGGGCAATGAGCATATATCCAAATCCCGAGATAAGGTTGTGGCTGCTGAGATTGCAGCTCTCAAGCAACAGCTTAAAGAGCTCCAGAAAAAAGCTTCCTCACCAAAGAAGTCTCCCAAGAAATTCGTCAGGATAAAGGATGACCAATCTCCTTTCTCCAGAGATATTTGAGACGACCAGCTGCCTGCAAATTTCAAGACGCTAACGTTGGAGTATGATGGCTCCACAGATCCACATGAGCATATAATGAGATTCGAGAATGGAGCGATGCTTCATCAATATACTGAAGGGGTGAAATGTAGAGTTTTCTTAACCACTTTATCGAAGATAGCTCAGCAGTGGTTTGCCTAGCTATCTCCGTGTAGCATAAGTTTGTTCAGTGAATTCAAGTCCATGTTCTTACACCAATTTGCTAATGTAAGGAGGCATATTAAAACGTCCTCCTCGCTCATGGCGATGAGATAGAAATCTGGTGAGAGTTTACGACAATATTTGGGGCGCTTCAACGCTGAAGCACTACAGGTACCTTTGGCTTCGGATGACATGAAGGTGCAAGCGCTGATACAAGGGCTAACTCCAGGGTTATTTTTTGACTCGTTGAACAAGAAACCTCCTATTTGCTTTGAGGAGCTGCTGCAGAGAGCTGAAAAGTATGTCAATCTGGAGGAAGCTCATGAAGCTAGGAGAGCTAAAGAGGGATCTCCCAAGCTCAAAAGAGAGACCTCAGAAAGGAGGTCAACCCCTATTGCGAGAGGTGATCGAGACAAGGGAAGCCTCAGGCCCAAGGGAACCCCGAAAAGTTTTGACAGATATACACCTCTCAATGCATCCTTGATAGAAGTTATGGAAGCAGCCTCTAAGTCCCCTCACTTCAGGTTTCCAAGCACATATAAGGAAGCTCTCCGGAACCTGAGATCTGATTTGTACTGCAAATACCATAATGATTATGGCCATGACACTAACTCATGCAGGCACTTGAAGGATGCCATTGAGCGGTTGTTGAAAAAGGATGATTCGTTACTCCAGTTTGTCAAAAAGAAAAGAGAGAAAAATTATAAAAGAAAAGAACCTGAGGCAAAAAAGCCGGAGCAAAGGGAGAAAGCCTCTCCTAGAAGAGAAGAACCCCCAAAAGAGAGAAAATATCAACATGATAATGGGAGGTAATGCCATGGGTGATTTGTGGAGAGCTCGCAAAGCTAGAATAAGAGCTGCCAAAGTTGGCCCACGCAAAGAAGTGCAAGAATTAGCTGGCGCAATGGGTATGGAAATTGATGTTGTTGACTCTTTCCCAGGAGAAGAGGTGATTGGGAAAGCACATGTTACCTTTGGACCTGGCAATGTCGTTAGTACAGAACCTCATAGTGATGCGCTAGTCATTAGTGCGGAGGTAGCCAATTGGAGAGTGGCTCGAATCTTTGTAGACACGGGTAGCGCAGCTAACG
This sequence comes from Schizonepeta tenuifolia, assembly GCA_029490685.1. NCBI lineage: Eukaryota > Viridiplantae > Streptophyta > Magnoliopsida > Lamiales > Lamiaceae > Schizonepeta > Schizonepeta tenuifolia. The sequence goes on from CM055956.1 coordinate 83,886,234, forward strand.
TGCTCTTTTGGGACTGCTTTAAGAAAATGTAAATTAATGCAGAATTAGCTCCGGTGAATACAACATTGTATGGTTTTGCTGGAGGGGAAATCCACCCGAAGAGAGAAGTAATCCTTCAGGTTACCCTGGGAAGTGGAGAGGCATCAAGCACAAGAATGGTGAAGTTCTTAGTAGTGGATACACCGTCAGCATATAACATCATTTTGGGGCGGCCAGCTTTGAATGACTTTCAGGTAGTGGTGTCCACTTACCACATGAAAATGAAGTTTCCAGCACAGCGGGAAGGGCTGGTAGGAGAAGTCGCAGGAGACCAAGAGACATCAAGAGAGTTATATGTAAAATCTATCAAGCAAGCTAAACAGAGCAGTAAAAGAGCTCAGGTAACAGATCATGCCTCCCGAAACAAATTAGAAAGCGTGGAGGATATAGGAGAAGACATGAGACCGCGCATGCAACCTGTAGAAGAAGAGTTGATGATGGTGGAACTCTATCCGGATAAGGTGGGATCAACCACAAGAAAAGGCAAATTGATGACCGCTGAACAACGAGAGGCCATAGTAGAATGTTTAAGGAGAAATGTTGATTTGTTTGCATTCTTTCCAGAAGATATGGTTGGAATAGACCCATCTGTAGTTGTGCATTGTCTGAATGTGAATCCTAAGGCAAAGCCAGTAAAACAAAAGAAGAGATCGTTCGGGCCCGAAAAGGAAAAGATCATAAGAGAAGAGATCAAGCGGCTTTTAGACGAAGGACATATTGTGAAGATACAATATTCCGAGTGGCTGTCAAACGCGGTGATGGTGGCAAAAAGTAATGGCAGCTGGAGGATGTGCATTGATTTCAGAGACCTCAATAAAGCATGTCCGAAAGATCACTACCCATTCCCTTGTATTGACCAGCTAGTCGATTCTACATCAAGGTGCGAGCTGTTGTCTATGTTGGATGCGTACCAGGGGTACCACCAGATACAGCTCTCCCCGGAAGATGTGTTAAAAACAGCCTTCGTAACGGTATGTGGAACATTTACGTACGTAAGAATGCCTTTCGGTCTGAAAAATGCAGGGGCTACGTATCAAAGGATGATGGACTTGATATTTGAAGATCAGATAGGGCGGATTTTGGAGGTCTACGTAGACGATATTTTAGTTAAAAGTGTGAAAGCTGAACACCATGCCAGAGACCTGAAGGAGGTAATGGTAATCATCAGAAAGTATAACCTTCGTTTGAATCCAGCGAAATGCACATTTGGGGTAAGATCTGGCAAGTTCTTAGGATACATGGTAACCCCAAGGGGCATAGAGGTGAATCAAGCCAAGGTGAAGGCAGTTCTTGAAATGGCAGCTCCCACTAATATAAAAGAGGTGCAACGGTTAAATGGGAGAATTACAGCTCTTAGTCGGTTCATTTCTACCTCTGCTGAAAGAAGTTTCCCATTCTTCAAGGTACTAAGGAAGGCGAGCAAATTCGAATGGAATAGAAGCTGTCAAAAGGCCTTTGAAGAATTGAAAAACCATCTGGCTAGTTTGTCAATATTAACTAAGCCAACACCGGCCGAGACACTGTATTTGTACATATCAGTGGGAGAGCACTCTCTGAGTGTTGTCCTCATACGAGAGGAGAGATCTCACCAGAAACCTATTTATTATGTTAGCAAAGCTTTGCAAGGGGCCGAATACAAATACTCCGATGTGGAAAAGGCAGCCCTTGCCATTATGACGGCCGCCAGGAGGCTGAGGTTGTACTTCCTGTCGCACAAGGTGGTGGTGAGAACTAACTTACCGTTCAAACAAATCTTGAGTAAGCCGGACCTTTCGGGGAGAATGGTAAAATGGAGTGTAGAATTGGGAGAGTGTGAAGTAGATTTCGAGCCAAGAATAGCTATTAAAGCTCAGGCTTTGGCAGACTTTATCCAGGAAACCACGAAACCAATGCAATGGCCTGAGTGGAAGGCCTACGTAGATGGGTCGGTCACAGTCAATGGGTGCGGAGCGGGTGTCTCCATCATAACACCTGATGACGAAGAACTATGTTTCGCCTTAAAATTCGAGTACAAGGTGTCAAATAATGAGGCTGAATATGAGGCATTCATCAAAGGTTTAGAAATGTTAGCTGAGTTGGGAGCTCAGAAGGTTATAATGCATTCTGATTCCCAATTGGTGGTTCAACAACTGACAGGACATTATGAGGTGAAAGAAGAGAGAATGGCAAGATATGTCCAGAAAGTAAGGAATTTGAAGGAGAAGTTCGTGGATGTCTGCATAAAGCAAATCCCCAGAGATCTCAATAGCAAGGCAGATCACCTAGCTAGAGTGGCAAGCTCAATAGGAGAGCTAATACCTGAGAAGGTGGTATTGCTCAAAATATTAGCAGAGTGCGCTAAAGAGGAAGAGGTCAGCATGATAGAAGCTAGAAACGATTGGAGAGCTCCCATATTGCACTTCTTAGAGACATGAGAGCTGTTGGAGGGGGTGAAAGCTCATAAAAGGCGAATCTATGCTAAGTATTGCATGATTGGAGGCATCTATTCAAGAGAGCTATATCTCAGCCGCTACTCAGGTGCTTAACTGAGATCGAAAGCGCAGAGGTATTGAAAGAAATTCACCAGGGAAGAGCTGGGTGCCATTCTAGGTTCAGAGATCTGGCGAGGCGAGTGCTAAGGGCAGGATACTATTGGCCTACCTTGAAAAGAGATGCAGAAGACTTTGTGAAAAAATGTCCTAAGTGTCAAAAGCATGGGCCTTTAATTCATGCACCTGCTAAGGAACTGGGAGTGCAGTATACCGAATGTCCCTTTGACAAATAGGGCATAGACCTAGTGGGGAGACTGCCCATGGCTAAAGGAAAGAAGTGTCATCTGATAGTGGCAGTGGATTATTTCAGTAAGTGGGTGGAAGCAGAACCACTCTCTTCGATATCTGAAGATAATGTAATCAAGTTTCTATGGAAAATATTTGCTGCAGATATAGAGCACCCAGGATTTTGGTGTCAGATAATGGTACACAATTTTTTGGCAGAAAAACCAAAGAATGGTGCAAGGCAAGGAAAATCGAGCAAAGGTTTGCTTCTATAGCTCGACCGGAGACTTGCGGCCAGGTGGAAATAACTAACAAGACCATAGTAAATGGCATTAAAGCGAGACTGGAAAAAGAGAGGTCTCAGTGGTTAGATGAGATGGATTCCGTCCTTTGGGCTTATAGGATTGGTCAGAAAACGGCCACTGGGGAGTCGTCTTTTCGCCTGATATATGGATCAGAAGCCGTCATGCCAGTGGAGAGTGACATCTCATCACATCAAACATTGACCTATGATGAGAGCTTAAATCAAGAACTTAGAAGGGAGAGCTTGGACCTGATCGAAGAGGTCAGGGAGAAAGCTCATCAGCGAGCTTTGGCTTACAAAGCTAGGATCAAAGCAGCGTTTGACAAAAAGGTCAGAATCAGAAAACTGGAAGAAGGAGACTTGGTGTTGAAAAGGGCTGACGCCATGCACCCAACGAGGAAATTCAAAGCGAATTGGGAGGGACCCTTTGTGGTAGCTAAAGTCCTATCAGGAGGAGCATATGAGCTCATGGACCAAGAAGGAAAGTTGGCCCCAAGACCGTGGAACATCAGCAACTTAAAAAAATATTATGTTTGAGCATTTTTCTGTCCAAGGAGAGGAAAAGCTGTTTTGTTTTGTTCGGAGAAAAAGAGCCTACGTGCCAGGTCTTTTTACTCCCTTTTTGGTAGGATACTTGTTAAGCTAGGCGAGTATTCCTGTAATGGCACGCTGTGCTGAAAGTCAATAAAGGCTGAAAAGTTTTGATTATTCTATGCACTGTTTTGATGAATCAATTAATATACAAGCAAATTTGGTTAATAAAGTGTAATATACTCTGAATGATTCGAAAAGGAAAAATGTAATGCTTGTTCGAATTCATCCAGAGTAGGGAGGAGTAGGGGTGTACCCTACACCCCAAGGAGGGTCAGATTACCTCATGAAAATGCAAGCTAAAAATGCAAAATCAGAAATTTAAGTAGCAAAACACTTCAAACCGATAATGCTCAAAATGAGTTCAAGTTTAGATAGCAAAATAGATAAACGCAAGGAAATTAAAAGTGTACGACAGATAGAAGCCAAAAGCAAAGGTAAATAAAAGAGTCAAGCTCATACAAAATAAACATTGTTTTAAGAAACCAACGAGCAGGTAAAATACTACGCTAAGAAGTCGGTGGTATCTTCTTCCATAGTAGTTTCCTCGCCAGCATGATGAGCCGAAGGTGGAGTTGTGTCTAGGGAGGTCCTGCCCGTAGGATTGTCAACTTCGACTTGAGAAATGGAAGGGGGAACACTTGTTTTTTTTTAAAAAAAAAAGCAATAAGCGCACACACTTAAGATGCTCATGGAGGTTAAAACAGAAATAAAAACAAAGATAGGAGGTGTAGAGCAAAAGTATACCTGAGGAGATAACTGGACCTGAGGGGAGCTTGGAAAGATAACTCCCGCTCTGACTTACCACCTGGAGAAAGTCCTCCGGAAAGAAATCGTAAATGGGATGAGGAGTATTAGCAAAGGCAGCATGAAGGCCGCAGGGAGCGGTCAGAGCTTCGAAAGCCTCTTTCATCACGGGAAGCCACCAGGAAGTACCAAGCCGGGCCTTTGGATCACCTTTGAAAGAGGGAGGTAGAGGCAGGCGTTTGACGATAGAATCTACCTCAAAGGGTTGCTCAAATCCCATGCTACGAGCGGTGGCCAGAATGGTCATGCCATACCTTTTTGCTAAGTAAGCAACGTCATTGCGAATGGCAGCAAGGTATTCAGATGAAGCTCTATAGGAATCTAGGAGACCCTCGTGAAGGATCTGCAAAGCACGCTGACCCATGGGGGTGCGCAAGATAAAACTGCGACATCCCTGAACCCCTTCTATGTAGCCTGATTGATAAACACTGTTAACATCCCGAACAAGGCCTTTAGCCTCAGCGAGCTCCCTAGCAACCTGATTTAAGCGGTGGCTGAGGTCCGTATTGACAGCACTCAAAGAAGCGTTTACTGTGGAAAGGTTCGACAGCTTCTCCACCGATTTGGACAGCTCATGATTCTGCTTCTTTAGATCATCATTTGCCAGCGACAGTTGGTTACTGGTATCCAGAATATCCCGGTTCCGCATTTGAAGTTGCTCCGCTGTATGGGTAAGCTCTCTAAGCTGTATTTGATAGCTCGCTATGCTCTCTTTTAGCTTTTCCACCTCCTCCTTGTGAGTGTCACTCTTGAATTGAAGAAGTTTCCCATGAGCACTGACTAGTTAGTAAAAGGAGATGAGCGGTTATTAGGATAAATACATGGCATAAGACTTAAAACAAGCGCGGATACATGCGAAAAGAAGTAGTCAGCTAATCACCTGGATAAGGCATTGTGCACTTTCCTCCTGTAGTTGGAGTAAAGAAGGAGGTTGCAAGGGTACTTCCTCGTCAGGGGAAGAGGGTAGAGCTTGCAGTAGAGTGAGGCATTCTGAGGGGGAAGCTGTCGGAGAGAGCTAGACGTCTGCCCGCGGAAGACATAACCTGTGGAGTCAGCAGCTCTCTAGGGAGATACCTCAAGATGAGGAACATGTTTACCTTTCTTTGAAGTGGCTGGGGGCGGATGAACAGGGGCCGGTCTCTTGAGTCCCACTGAAAATGAAGTGACTTTCTTCCCTTTGCCAGCAGGAGGAGGTAAATACGGCCGGATTTAGGTAAAGCTGAGAACTCCGATGAACCAGAGATCAGGTTGGAAGGAATAGCGGCGGAAGAGTCAAGGAGCGTACTGTCATCATTGGCTCGATTTATCTCTTTGCTAGCTTGCTCTTGAAGCAGAATATCAAAGTCGAATTCCTTGTCATCAGGAAGCTTAACATCCTCAATCTAGCTCATCTCTGCACGGTTAATGGCAAAGCAAAAACTAATGTCAAAAGGTAGACGTGCATACACATTCGAATAATAGTAAGATAATGAGAAGGAAAGCAAAGAGAGAATGAGCAAGACCCACCCTCAGGGGAAAAAGAACAACTGCCAGGGGGAGCCAACTCAAAAAATGAAAGAACTGAGGGATTAGATAGTAAATCGTTGAATTTGAAGGCGCTGAGGCGAGCCTTGGTAGTAAGCTTGTTCAACACTTTACGCTCGATGGGTTGAATAGCCTGGACACTGGGACGAGGATGCTTTAGGCACAAATCTTGCCACGGAGCATAGGAAAAAGGCCAGTTCCCGTTCTTGGGAGTGATGATAAAGTACTTATCCTTCCATTCCTTCCCGACGCTACAAGCATTACACAGGTGTTGCGCTGGGCCTCTAGGCCTCGCACTGATGTAATAAAGGCTATCTATGGGTTTGATGTCATATATTGTTTGGAAAAGGGTAGGAGTGGGATGACCTCCGTTCCCGCGCATCAGAATGAAAAAGGTAAGCAGAACTTTAATGGCAGAAGGTAGAAATTGATTAGGCCATAGATTATGCAAGGTACACACTTTTACGACAAAGTCAGCAAGGGGAAATCTCAACCCAACCTCAATTTGATGATACCAAAAAACTACTGAAGGAAATTCTACTGAGTGAGGTCGCTCATGAGATAAAGGCATGCGAATATCAAAAGTGTCACAACAGCCTAACCACGCCTTCACTAACCCTAATTCTTCTAAAGTTAAGAGGGATTCACCTGTGAACGCGCCGGAAGCGGAAAGGGGGGCAAGAGTGCCCGCATTTTGAGAGGCATCATCCCCGGCAGCAGTGGATGGTATAGATCTCTGTGGGTCCGGGCGAGGAGATGCTGAATCATCTTCTAAGTCTACAATGTCTTTCACGATAGAGTCACGGCTAGAGGAGACAGTCCGGTGGGAAGAGAGGCGTCGAGAACGACGAGTAATCAATTTCTTCCTCTGAGTTTGGGTATGAGAGGATGTCTCAGAGAAAGAGTCATCACGAGGTGGTGACTCGAGCGGTATCTCCCTTGAAGGGCATCGTTGTTGATCGGAAAGGGTATTTTCTTCAGAAAGTGAATTAGAGTTCATCATTGCCGAGTCGTAGTCGAAAGCACGGAAATGGGAAGGGAAAGTGAGTCAGGAAAGTGAAAAATGGGAAGTTAAGGTAATGAAAAAAAATAATATGTCAAAGATATGTGGATAGATGAAAAAAGAGGGGGAAAACCGAAGAGACGCACATCCAATCCTCTTTGAAAAGACGTGCAAGAAGATGACATCATCATGGATAAAGACGAAGTTTTTTCAAAGCAGTCAGGTCTCGGTGAATGTCTTTGCTTCACACGTGTCTTTGGCCATAAATGCTTGCTGAGTTCTGTTCTAAGTAATAGTCATGGTTACTCTATATTTTAAAGAGAGAGAAATCTCTTTTTTAAACTAGAGTAGGGGGGAGTAGATGTTGTGACCTAAAAAGTGCAGGTCTCTTCGACCTAAATTTCTAGCTCGCCTACAGAAGATACAAAGGTGGTTTGTCAGATGTGAGCTCAGAGAGCTGGTGAGAGAGCATCTGAGGAAGCCATGCTGAGTGCATAGTAAAGGACTCATTTGGCCAGACACCTTCAAAAAGCATATATAGCCTTTATCTGTCACATACGGATTCGACAGGTGAGTGTCAGAGATATTAGCCAATGGTGCGAGTTCTTGTCAAAGGTGGACAGCAGATCTTCAACCCATTTACCAACATACCCTTATAGGTTAAGATATAAATATCATCTTATTCCTCATTATAGTACAGATTAACATATGCACACACCAACAAAACTCACGCACTCTCTTCTCCATTTTCTCTCCGTTTAAGAGCTGACTTGAGCGTTGGAGGGGGTTCGCCGGAAAAACCTCCGGACCCCTTCTCTTTGCAGGGAGTTGGAGAGGTCTATTCGCTGAGCTTGAATCGGAACTTCATCCTTTCGCGTGGTTCTGATAGGTGAGCAGAGGTGTTGTTCATGTGAGGTGTGTTGCTGGTGGAATTGTAATGTTAGGTCAAGTTTTTGGACACAACACCTTTTATATACTCCTTCGTGGGAATGGAGGCCATCCCATCCCCTCTCTGTTTCAGGCCGTTTATGATTTGAAACCTACTGATAATTTCTACTATACAAGCGCCAGGCCAATGGGTCCCGCCCAACATTTGTGTGTGCCCTGCAGTTCGGGCAAAGAATGGAAAAACAAATACTTTGTTGTTATACCCAAGAGTGGGCAATGGCCTTTTTCTTTCGACCCATGCCAGGAGCTCCGACTGAAAAAGCCTCGCCTGGCTATCAAAGATATATCTGCTATTGAACGCAAGGTGTTAAATAAGTTGTGTGCGAAGGCTCGACTGAATGCTTTCAAGTTCAATTCCTTCTTGACTGATCCATCAGTTCTTTCTTTCTTTGAACTGCCCCCCCGCGGAGGATGCTCCTTTAAGCGCGATGGTGGGTTCTACATGTTCCACTTTTGCCTTTCCATTGATCACTTTGCTTTATTCTCTCGCTTGCATATCCTATTTTCCTTCTTTTTTGTTTTTACAGACATGCCCTGGATACAAGATGTAAAACTCCCTGGTGATGATGAGTTCGACTTTGACATTCTGTTACAAGAGCAAGCAAGCAAAGAGTTCCAAAGTACCAATCTTGTAGAAGTTCCTGCTTTCGTACCTCCACCTCCTCCACCTTCTCTTTCTGCTGAGAGGACTTCTCTTGTCCCCTCGCATCATTCTACCAAGCTTAAGGCGGTAAAGAATGCTAGCAAAGGGATTTTCTTCAAAGATCCTCGCTCTGAAGAATTTTCTCTCAAGGCACTTCCCTCTGTAGAGGGTAAGGGCAAAGACAAGGTGGATCATGGTACCAAGAGGAAGAAAACTTTTCCCGCCAAGCCTCCCACTGGAGCGCTCAAGAAGATCAGGGAGACTCCTAGCATTGAGGACTCTCCTGCCCCATCCACCGAATCTCCTGGATACGTGTTTAGAGGCCAAACTTCCAGCTCTCTGCGTCAACTTCCTGCTTCAGAATGTCTTCTATTGCTACAATCACTCCTCCCATCTGAGGAAGATGCTAGGGGAAAACCCCCCACTCTTGTACAGCTTCAGGAGGATAGTGCTCAATGTCTCATGCAGGTATCTTTTGCTAAATTTGCTACGGGGATACTTTTTGCCTTTCCTTTCGTATTGATTGCCTATTCTTTTTACTCTCAGATGATTAGTGCCCATGGAAGATTACTGCAATTCCAAGATAACTCCCAGGGGGGAGAACTTGATAAGCTGGGGAATGCTTTGGTGTCCTACAAAGTACAACTGCAAGAGCTGTCCAAATCGCATGAGGAACTACAACTGCAGAACCATAGCATTCTTGAAGCTAGCCATCAACTATCTCTGGCCAACGAGGATTTGAAGAAAAGAAATCACGAACTTTCTCAATCTGTGGAGAAGCTGTCTTCTTTTGCAGAAGAAAATGCTTCCCTGAGCTCAGTTAATGCAGACCTCAGTCACTAGCTTACTCAAACTACTCGAAAGCTTGTCGAGACTGAAGGTATTCTTAATGCTGCCAATCTTTCTTACCAGTCGGGCCATGCTGATGGGCTTCAAGAATGTCGCAATCTCATTCTGCGGACCTCTATGGGCCAGCGAGCTTTGCAAATCTTACATGAGGGCATCCTAGAAGCTTACAAGAGGTCCCCTGAGTATCTAATGACCATTCGTCAAGACATTGCTTTTCTGGCTAAGAGGTGTGGCATGACAGTGCTTGCCAAAGCTCGTACCATGGGTTTTCTAGATCCTCTTGATGTGGACCCCATAGTAAAGCATTTACCACTGCCTCTTTCGTTTAAAGGCGATCCCGCCACTTCTCTTAGCGATCAGTGGTGGCTTCCTGTGATGCATACAGCTTTCGAGGCCTTGACTGCTCCTTGTGACCTTAATGAGGCCTTCTCTAATCCACCTCAGCCTCTTTACGACTGCTTTCCCATGGACTTCAGCCAGCCTTCTACTCGCCAGGGTATATTTTTCTACTTACTCCTCCTAATTGTTCTCTGCCGGTTCAGTAATACTAACAACTCTTTCTCTTTTCTCCTTTTGTATCCAGATGCTCTTCCCGCTAGTGAGGCTTCTCACACTTCTGACGCTGCTCCGCCGAGTACCAATGACCCTCCTCAAGCTATGGACGAAGACCCCACTCACTACTTGGCTTGATTCTCCTTTGTTAACTTCAAAGTAATATTGTTTTTTGTATTGTTACTAGAGCTTGACTCTCTTGTTTGTTTTGCCTTTATCTAGCTTGCCCCTTGAACAACTAATATCCTGTCTGCTACTATTTATTTGCTTCTTGGCAATTTCTCGTCGTATTTTGCTTGTTTTTCGATGATTTTTTACTGCTTTATTTTGCATTTTCATGAGGCATTCTGAGACCCCCTTAGGGGTGTAGGGTACACCCCTACTCCCCTCTACTCTATATGGTTTCATTCCCTATTGAACCATTTAGAGTATTTTACTTTCTCGCTTTCTTTTATCGCTCATATGAATGAGTTATTTATATTTATATATATATATATATATATATATTTTTGGTTAACATTTGAACCACATTTGCTTTCAATCAATATCTAATTCTTATGGATTCATCTTAACAAAAGACAAAACAACTTCTCAGCCTTTATTTACTTTCAACAAGTTCTCTGCGTATCATTACAGGAATACTCGTCTGGTTGTACAAGTATTCTACCAAAAAAGAGGGCTAGGAGACCTGGCACGTAGGTCCCCTTCCCTTAAACCAACTTCCCAAAATGCTATCGCCAAAAAATTAAATCCAGTCACGAACAAAAGTGTTATGACATAATATCTACCAGGTCTCATGGAGACCTGGATCTTACACCTGAACTTAATGGTACTCAATAAAAAGCATTCTGGGTACCTCCTCGTCTGACCTAAGGGAGATCTCAGAATAGGTACATGTATCAGATACCTGATCAGGTATCTGACTAGCGTGTCAAGCCAGGACCTGCAAAAGAGAGCTGGGGTAGGTCTCGCAATTTTTAATAAGTCTGACATCTGCAGAACGCTTTATCCAGTCGAACTGGGGATTGTCGGACAGTACAAGCACTCAATGACGAATGATACGAGAACGTGTAAAGGTAATATCGGCAAAGAATCAAGAATACACAACTTCATTTCCAAGTAATCCAAGGAGTATATATACTGATGGGTATCCATTTCACAGTCAGGTTCACCATTTTATTTCTACCCACTATTACATTCATTTCTCTCTCTTCACCACCGAAACCCAGAAAACTAACTTGACCGTTGGAGGTGGTTCGCCGGAGAACACTCCCGGCCCTCCTTTTTCCCTTGCAGGAATCCGGTAGCGGATGGTCTGATTTGAGAGAATATCTCCTGCGTGAAGAAGGAGAGTGGTGTTTAGGTAGATATTGAGCCTGTCCATTTTTATCATTCTCGTTTATTATGATGTATATTTTCTGGTTACATTATCTGGCGCTGTCTGTGGGAAACGAAATTTTGTTTAGGAATTTCGTTCTAAAACCATTTTTGCGTATCTTATTTGTGGTGAGGTCGAGTTCTGGCTTAAACTCGGCAAAGAGAAAAGTCAAGAAGCTGGGTTTGAATGTTTTAATAAATACGTGCTCCTTCTGTCAAAAACTTTTGCTGTTTTTAAGGGAGAGATCCGAATGATTTTAGTGTTTTTTATGATTTCAACTGCTTGAACTAGTATATCCTCTGTTTTTGTAAAGCGCCTAGTGGCGCAATGTAGTGAAATAAGTGAAACTTCCTAATACTTGGCGAAACAAATCGAGTTCATGTGGTTCAGAAGAATAGATTTCGGAAATCCTCAGGATGAGGAAGGATAAAGTTGATAAAAACATGAGAACCTCAGAGCAGGTCTAGCGTAATCCCAACAGAGTTTGGGGGCGAATGTATGGGAAGAGGAATATGGTGTATCATATCCCTTGAATTCCTTAAAATATCCCGCGAGACCTGATAATGGTCATGGGAAGAGGGTAGTGTGAAGCACTTGTTACACCCTTAATGACATTCCGTGACTAGTTATTGATAGTCGAAATCTTTGAAATGTAGATCTGGCCATGGAACACGTGCCAGCTCAAGATTGAGAGCCCACACCCGAGGGAGTGGTACGAGATGACAGCTCATCAGAAGAGCATGTCTGATAGTGACAAAAATATCCAGGTCTCGTGGAGACCTGAATATTGCATATAACCTTTCTGAAATGTTATGTCCAGGATCTGATCATATAAAGGGAGCTGAGATCTCTCCTAAGGATTTTAGCCCAGAGATCTGTTGGGAGGTCTCTCATTCAAATCTAGTCAGATATCTGCCTGAGGTCCCTCGCTTAGGGCTCTCTATCGGGCGAAGACCTGTCAAGCTCGCAGCACCGTAATTAATGACTATGCGGTACTGTCAGAAAGTACAGTCATACTATGGCCAATAGTTTAGTGGAACGTGTAAAGTAAAAGGCAAAAAGGAGCTGATAGTTATACAACTTCATTCACAAGAAAACAGGGGTATATATTGAAAAATCTAACACACACAAACACAATTCTTCTTCAGACCTATTTCTCATGTTACATTCATCTCTCAAAAAGAGCTCAGAACACTGACTTAATCTTCGGAGGTGGTTCACCGGGAAAACTCCCCGGCCCTCTTTTTCTTGCAGAGTCACGCCGAGATTCCTCCAGGGAAGACGATTCTGGCTGTTGGAGCGAAGAAAAGCTGTCGAACAGGTTAAGATCTTTCTTCACCTATTCATGTGTTCTGACTTTTTCATGATGTGTATTTTTGGACGCATCATCTGGCGCCGTCTGTGGGAACGGAGTTTTGTCTCGAAATTTTGTTCCAAAACTCTTTTTACGTGTCTGTTTAGTAATGTTGAGTTTGAGTTTAAACTTGAAAAGAAAAGTGCAGAGAAGACGGGTCTGAGTACTTTTAGCAATTTGTATTCTTATTTGCAGAAATTTTTGTCATGTTTAAAAGTAAACGAGTTGAGTGATTTCAGAATTGTCGTATTTTAAAACCTTCTCATGAATCTTGTTGTAATCTCTGGAACTTGTTGGTTTTCTGCGTTTCCGTAAGAATTCTCGTTTCATAGTATAGTTTGAAGCTGGTAACGGGACAAAAAGTAAGTAAAATTTTCTGATTGTATGGAAGAATTGTCCGAAAATATCTAATGTTGAAAAATAAATCCTATAAATCCTCAAGATATGAGGGGATAGAGTGGATGGAAGTATGAAGACTTCAGAGCAAGTCTCATAAAAACCTAGCGGAGTTTGGGTATGAATGTGTATGGAAAGGGGGTACGATGCAACATATTCCCTGAATTCCTTGAGACACACCCTCGAGACCTGATAACGGTCCTTCGAGAGGGGTATTGCAGACCTGATAACGGTCTCCTGAGACCTGACGATGGTCCTAGGGCTATCTTTTGACTGATAGCTGAAAATTCTGAAATGCAGATTTAAGCATAGAGAATACATCGGTCCGAGACCGAGAATCACCACCTGAAGGAGTGATGCGCGATGATAGCTCCTCAGAAGAACATACTGAGAAGGAGAACCAGAATGTGCTAAAAGAGGCCCCACCAAAGATAACTACCCCTCAGAAGGAAGGGGCTTCCAAATCGACCAGCCCTCGAAAAGAGGGAGGGGGCCGCAAGGGCTCAGACGTTACGAGAGATGAACCTCAAATGCCTGCACAACAGCATGTCACCTATGTTGTGTCTATGGATCAGCTCAACGACATGGTGAAGCAAGTTGTGTCTAAGGCTTTGGCTCCGCTGGAAGGCCAAAGCAAAAGGTCAGCCAATACGGCAAAAGGCAAAACTAAGAAGGTACTGATGAGCCTTACAAGATTTTGATAGCGATGAAATACCACTGAAATGGTTTAAATTACGTTAACATAAAAGTAAATGCTCATGTCCTGAATGGTACTTTTTCCCTTGACAGGGGGGACCTGAGGAGGAAGGTCAGTATGAAAGTGATGGGTATGAGAGCCCTCAAACTGAATCAGAAAATGGTTAGTAGTTGGATAAAGAAATCAGATATTGATAACATTTCTAAAGTGGTTTATTCACTAATGAAATTATGGTTACTTATTATTGCAATGAAATTTACAGAGGACGATGCACAAGTTGCGAGACCTCAAGATGAGGGAGCTGCCGCTGAAATTGCAGCTCTCAAGCAGCAGTTAAAAGACCTTCAGAAGAAAGCCTCTTCGCCCAAGAAATCTCCTAAGAAGCCTGTTAAGACTACTAACAGCCAGTCCCCTTTCTCGAGAGATATCAGAGAAGATCAGCTGCCTCCGAACTTTAAGACATTGACATTGGAATATGATGGTTCCACCGACCCATATGAGCACATAATGAGGTTTGAGAATGGAGAAATGCTCCACCAGTACACAGAAGGAGTGAAATGCAGGGTTTTCCTCACAACCTAGTCAAAAATAGCTCAACAATGGTTCTCTCAGCTACCACCTAATAGCATAGGTTCATTTGCTGAGTTCAAATCTATGTTCTTACATCAGTTTGCCAGCGCGAGAAGGCATGTTAAGACCTCCTCCTCGCTCATGGCTTTGAGACAGAAACCTTCAGAGAGTTTGCGCCAATATGTGGGACGTTTCAACGCTGAAGCGTTACAAGTACCACTAGCTTCTGACGATGTGAAGGTGTAGGCCTTAATACAGGGCTTATCTCCAGGATTGTTCTTTGATTCATTGAACAAGAAACCTCCATTGAATTTTGAGGAACTGTTGCATAGGGCAGATAAATATGTTAACCTAGAAGAGGCTCAGGAAGCTAGGAAAGCTAAAGAGGAATCTCTCAGACCTAAGCAAGAGACCTCAAAAAGAAGGTCATCCTCAGCAGCGAGAGCTGAGAAAGACAGAGGGGGGCAAAGGCCGAAGAAAGCTCCTGAACGGTTTGATCAATACACGCCTCTCAATGCATCTCTGGTAGGGGTTATGGAAGCGGCTGCTAAGTCTCCTCACTTCAAGTACCCCAGTACGCACAGGGAAGCCCCGCGTAACCCGAGATCTGAGCTGTTTTGCAAGTATCACAATGACTATGGTCATGATACTGACTCTTATAGGCATCTGAAGGATGCTATTGAGCGACTGTTGAAGAAGGATGATACCTTGCTTCAATTTGTCAAAAAAGAAAGGGAAAAGGGCTACAAAAGAAAAGAGCCAGAACAGAAGAATCCTGACCACAGGGAGAGGACCCCTCCGCGACGAGAAGATCCTTCCCCAAAAAGGGGAAACATTAGCATGATAATGGGAGGAAACACTAATGGAGATTCTGGTCGAGCGCGTAAAGCTCATGTCAGGGCTGCAAAGGCCCCAGTGAACGAAGAAGTTCACCAGTTAGCGGAGACAATTGGCATGGAGATTGATGTGGTAGATTCGTTCCCAGGAGAGGAAATGAACCCAGATGTATGCGTGAGTTTTGGTCCCAAAGACCTGGTAGGCGCAGCACCTCATAATGATGCGCTGGTAATTAGTGCTGATATTGCTAATTGGAGGGTGGCACGAATCTTTGTGGATACAGGAAGCGCAGTGAATGTGCTCTTCTGGGATTGTTTTCAGAAGATGAAAATTAACGCTGATTTAGCGCCAGTGAACACAGCTTTGTACGGTTTCGCTGGAGGAGAGATACAACCCAGGGGAGAGGTGACCCTCCAGGTAACACTTGGTAGCGGTGAGACCTCAAATACTCGCATGGTGAAGTTTCTAGTGGTGGATATGCCGTCAGCATACAACGTAATATTGGGAAGACCTGCTTTGAATGATTTCCAGGTGGTGGTCTCCACCTACCACATGAAAATAAAATTCCCAGCTCTCAGAGAAGGGCTGGTGGGTGAGGTCTCAGGTGACCAGGAAGTGTCGAAAGAATCTTATGTAAAATCCATAAAGTATGCCAAACGAAACGTGAAGGGAGTCCCGGTGTGATGCGTCCAAAAATACACATCACGAAAAAGTCAGAACACATGAATAGGTGAAGAAAGATCTTAACCTGTTCGACAGCTTTTCTTAGCTCCAACAGCCGGAATCGTCTTTCCTAGAGGAATCTTGGCGTGACTCTGCAAGAAAAGGAGGGCCGGGGAGTTTTCCCGGCGAACCACCTCCGAAGATTAAGTCAGTGTTCTGAGCTCTTTTTGAGAGATGAATGTAACAGGAGAAATAGGTCTGAAGAAGAATTGTGTTTGTGTATGTTAGATTTTTCAATATATACCCCTGTTTTCTTATGAATGAAGTTGTATAACTATCAGCTCCTTTTTGCCTTTTACTTTACACGTTCCACTGTTATATTGGCCATAGTATGACTGTACTTTCTGACATTACCGCATAGTCATTAATTACGGTGCTGCGAGCTTGACAGGTCTTTGCCCGATAGAGAGCCCTAAGCGAGGGACCTCAGGCAGATATCTGACTAGATTTGAATGAGAGACCTCCCAACAGATCTCTAGGCTGAAATCCTTAGGAGAGATCTCAGCTCCCTTTATATGATAAGATCCTGGACATAACATTTCAGAAAGGTTATATGCAATATTCAGGTCTCCACGAGACCTGGATATTTTTGTCACTATCATCTACTCCCCCCTACTCTGCATTTCGGAGGGTCTTCTTTTGAGAAATTCAGAGTAAAAGTCTTAATACAACTAACTCCGCAGGGGCCCACCTATAAGGGCCTGATCTTTCTTTGTAAGCACTTAATCACTTCAATTTTTCAAATCAGGTCTCTGAGGGCCATTGTTTTATTAAATGACCAATTGGGGGGAAAACTCTGCAACTTTCTCACTTTATTCAACCGTCTTCTTTCTCTCTCTCTTACATCAGGGTTTTATCTTTATCCTTTCTTACTTTGGTCATTTCACCCAATTTTTTACCACAATCTTCATCATGGCGCAAACTTCTTCCCATTCTGAGAAACATACCACCTCCGACCAACACGGGCCTCGGGGGTCTAACATCCAGCCTCCACCCTCTTCACCTGAAGATTCTCAGTCAAATACATCCGCTCGCACTCAAGCTAGAAAGAAGAAGGTTGGTGCTCACCGTTCTCGGCGGAATGTTGTTCAAATCCCTTCCAGCACGCCCCCCCCCTCTAATGCAGATGAAGTTATTATCTTGACCGAGGGTTCACCCTCTTCTGGTCGGGGGGTTAAAGAGACAGACTCCTCTCTTCCTTCAGCGGGCATTTTTGCGCCCCCAGTTATGGCTCCGGACGCTATATCAGGTGAATCCTCTCTAACTCCTACAGAACTAGCATTAGTGAAGTCGATGTTAAACTGTGATGAGCTATTTGACATTAGTATGCCAGAAGAGCATGACCGTCCCCAGCTTTTAGAATATCCCTCAGTAGCATTTTGGTACCAGCAGGTAGAGTCAGGCTTAAGGTTTCCCCTTCCCGCCTTTGTGACTCAAGTTTGTGACTTGTATGGCTTGTGGCCCAATCAGCTTCATCCTTCCTTTGTCAAAATTTTGTTGACCTTCTTCATTCTACTTTGTGGTAATGGGGGAGACCCGACCCCTTCTCTTTTTCAAACAGTATACGATGTGAAACCCCATGGTGCCTTTTATTATGCTAGTGCGAGGCCCAAAGGTCCCGCTCGGTATATCTGTGTACTCCATACAACGGGCAAAGAGTGGAAGGATAAATACTTCATTGTCACTCCCAAGCAGGGTTATTGGCCTTTCGTTTATCCCCAATGGCACACACTTCGTTTGAAGCAACCCCGCCCTGCTGTTACAAGTATCTCCGATATTAACCTCAAAGTGTTATCACTGTTGTCTCAAAGGGCACGGCTTGAGCCTTTCCCATTCAATTCCTTGTTGACTAATCCTAGTGTTCTTTCCTTCTTCGGGTTGGCACCTCGAGGAGTTCATTCCTTTTCCATCGAGGGTGGGTTTCAGCTATCTTTTCATCTTTCCCTTTTTTATTTTTCTAGTCTTACTAATATGAATTTCATTCTTCGCACCTTGCTAGGTGCAGGCACAAGCTGGATTCAGGATGTGAAACTTCCTGATGACAAAGATTTTGACTTTGCCATTCTGTTGGAGGAGCAAGCACGACTAGAATCTCATGATCACCATAATTCTCGTCCTCTTCATCAAGCTTCCTCTCCTGCTGCAGCATCCACACAACCACAACTAGCTCCTGCTACGACTTCAGGGGTTATCATTAAGCCCACAGCCACTAGATCACTCAGCCTAGATGTTTCTTCTCAAGGCCTCAACAAGAACCAGGCTATTTCCACTAAGCCCTCTTCCTCGTCTCTCAAGGAAAAAGCTCGAGTGGACGCCTCTGCCACCCTTAAGAGGCCAGCTTTTCCTCTACCTCCTCCCGGTGCTGCCAAGAAGTCAAAACACACTCCTTTCTCTAGCAACCTTCCTCCTAAGAGCACCGACTCATCCGGTTAGGCTTTCAGAGGCCAGACTTCCAGCTCACTTCGCAAGTTACCTCCTCCTGAGTGCCTTTCGTTGCTAACAGCCATTCCTCTTTTAGACGAAGAGGCTGAAATTAGCCCTCCTTCTCTACATCAGCTTCAAGAAGAGAGTGCCCATGATTTGGTGCAGGTATTATTAGCACTATACCCTTGCTCTCACAAATTATTCTATCTTCGAATACCACCGCGGCTTTACTTTTATTTGTCTGATGCTTCTCTTTCTTTTCCTTAATAACATCACAGCTGATCAGCTCTCATGGACGCCTATTACAATTTCAAAATGCTGCCCATGAGAAGGAGATGGCGAAACACAGGGAGGCGTTGGTGGCCAGTCAAGTGCAGCTACAAGAGCTAACCACAGCAAATGAGGATTTGCAGCATCAGAATCGCGACATCTTGAACACAAGTAGCAGGCTTTCTCTAGCCAACGATGATTTGAAAAGGAGGAATCATGAGCTTCTCATGTCTCACGAGAAGGTGTCTGCTTTATCCGAAGAGAATGCATCTCTCAGTGGTGCTAACACCGATCTTAGTAATCATCCCTTTCAAGTTAGTAAGGAACTTGAGGAGGCCAGAAATCTTCTTCAAGCCTCCAATCTTTCTTACCAGTCGGGGTATACTGAAGGAGTTCATCATTGCTGCCACCACATCCTCCGCACTTCCCTGGGCCAGCAGGCGTTGCAAATCCTCCATCGAGGACTTCTAGAGTCTTTCCAAGCCTCTTCTGAATATTTGCTGTCCATCCGACAGGACATTACATTTCTTGCAAAGAGGTGTGGCATGACAGTGTTAGCTAAAGCCCACAACTTGGGTTTTACTGAGCCTATAGACGTAGACCAGATCGTGAAGCACCTTCCTCCACCTCCTTCCTTCCAGGGTGTTTCCCCTGCTCCTTTAGGAACAGCTTGGTGGCTTCCTGTTATGCGGGAAGCATTTGAGGCCCTCATCGCCCGTTGTGACTTGCAGGCAGTCTTTTCTGACCTACCTGAGCCCATCTATGACTTCTTTCCAAAAGACTTCCTCCCAACTGTCAAGTTGTTAGGTATCCCCTGCTCTGTTCCACTTCCATGCACTCATTTTTAAGTTTTGTTATCTTAACATTTCGTTTTCTATCTCCTTCTTTTAGATGTGCCTGCAACTAGTAGGACCCCACAAGTCCTTGGTGATGGATCAGGAGAGCTGGAGAATGTCCCCAGAAATGAATCTGCTGATGCTGCGAGGGCTGACCCTGATGATGATTCTACCAACTTTTTAGCTTAGTTACTTACATGGTTTATGTTCCCAACAACACTTTTATCTGGCTTTGTACTAAAACAATTTCTTTTTGTATTTTGGAGTTTGAACAATTTCCGTATTTCTGTTTGCTTTGCCAGCACTGTATTCCCTGCTCAGCAGGTTAACATATTGTGTCTATTTTGCTATTGTTCATCTACATATTTCCTTCATTTTGCATTTTCATGGGGTATTGTGGGTCCCCCCTAGGGGTGTAAGGTACACCCCTACTCCCCCTACTCTAGATGGTTTCATCTCATTACTAAAAACCATTTAGAGTAAGTACTTCACATCATCTTGCTATGTGATGTAATTACTGTTTCGTTACGATTTCACAATTTTGTTTATCATGCTACGACAATACATGCGCACAAACGCAAATTAAAGAAACAAATCTTCTCAGCCTTTATTTATTTGCGACAAGTTCTCTTTGTGCCCTTACAGGAATACTTGTCTAGCTAAGCAAGCATCCTATCAAAAAAGGTGGGAATGAGACCTGGCACGTAGATCTCCTCCCGTCTTAAAAAGCAAAAATTTTCCATAACATATTTCTATGCATAGTACTTCTTCAGGTTGATGACATTCCACGACCTTGGTTCCACGTATCCTTCATGTGTGGTAAGCTCATATGCTCCACCGGGGAGCACTTTGGTGACCACAAAGGGCCCTTCCCAATTTGGTTCAAACTTTCTCACCGGGTGCATCACATCAACCCTCTTGAGCACCAGGTCTCCTTCCCGAAACCTCCTGGTTTTTACCTTTGGATCATACGCAGCTTTCACGCGGGCCTTGTAGATCAGAGCTCGCTGGTGTGCTTCTTCACGTACCTCATCAACCAGGTCCAAGCTTTCAGCTCTCAGCTCTCTGTTCAGGTCCTCATTGTAAGACAGGATTCTATGTGTTGGAATCTTTACTTCCATTGGCATAACGGCATCAGCACCATACACCAAACAGAAAGGGGATTGCCCTGTGGCTATTTTCTGTCCGGTTCTATATGCCTATAACACTGAGCTTAGCTCCTCTACCCATAGAGATCTCTCTTTTTCTAGCCTTGCCTTTATGCCATTCACTATGGTTCGATTAGTGACCTCAACTTGCCCACAAGTTTCTGGGTGAGCAACAGCAGCGAATCTCTGCTCGATTCCTCTAGCTTTGCACCAAGCCTGAGTTCTTTTTCCAAAGAATTGCGTCCCATTATCAGAAATCAGCACTCTGGGTAAGCCATACCTGCAACAAATGTTTTTCCATATGAACTTTATAATATTTTCCTCCGTTACTGAAGATAGGGGCTCAGCTTCAACCCACTTGCTAAAGTAGTCCACCGCTACAATAATGTGGCATTTCTTCCCTGCTGCCATGGGAAGCTTGCTGACAAGATCTATACCCCATTTATCAAATGGGCATTCTGCGTATTGAACTCCCAGCTCTTCTACGGGCCTATGGATCAATGGGCCATGCTTCTGGCATCTGTCACATTTTTTTACAAAGGCCTCAGCATCCTTCTTCAAAGAGGGCCAATAGTATCCAGCTCTCAGCACTCGCCGGATCAGGTCTTTGAATCCTGTATGACATCCCGCTATTCCTTGATGTGCTATTTTAATTATCCGCAGGCCCTCTTCCTCTGTTACACACCTAAGCAAAGGTTGTGAGTAAGCCTTCCTGAGCAGGTGTCCTCCTACCAAACAGTACCTGGCATAGATTCTCTTCTTATCTCTTTTCTTGCCTTCTAACACGAAATGTAGAATAGGCATTCTCCAATCGCTTCTCTCATCTATTTCATGAACACTCTCTTCTATGCGACTCTTTGTCATTTTCAACAATGTCACTTTTTCAGGAACCAGCATATTCAGAGAGCTGGCCAACCTTGCAAGGCGATTTGCCTGCACGTTGAGGTCTCGAGGTATCTGTTTCACCTCTAAATGCTGAAATTGCTTACTCAGGTCTCTGATCTGCTCCACATACCTGATCATTCTTTCCTCTTTGATCTCATAATTTCCTGAGACCTGCTGGACCATTAGCTAGGAATCAGAGTGGATGACCACCTTCTGGGCTCCCAATTCAGCTGCCATCTCCAGCCCTCTAACGAACGCTTCGTACTCAGCTTCGTTGTTAGAAACTTTAAATTCAAACTTCATCGCAAAGCTAAGTTCGTCCCGATCCGGTGTTATTACAACGATTTCAGCACCATAACCTTCCATTGTCACCGACCCATCAACAAAGACTTTCCATTCAGGCCATTGCATGGGCTGAGTAGTTTCCTGAATAAAATCTGCCAGGACTTGCGCCTTAACAACTGTGCATGGCTCAAATTCCACTTCGTACTCCCCCAGCTCAATACTCCACTTCACCATCCTTCCTGAGAGATCTGGTTTGCTCAATATCTGTTTGAAGGGAAAATTAGTTTTTACCACTACATTGTGGGCTAGGAAGTATAATCTCAACCTCCTTGTTGTTGTCATCACAGCTAAAGCAGCTCTCTCCACTTCTGAGTATCTGTACTCAGCTCCTTGCAAAGCTTTGCTGATGTAGTAAATGGGCTTCTGTACGGAGCTCTCCTCCTTTATGAGGACTGCACTCAAAGAATGATCTCCAACAGATATGTACAGGTACAGAGTTTCCCCCGGGGTAGGCTTAGTCAATACAGGCAAACTTGCTAAATGAGCTTTCAACTCTTCAAATGCTTTCTGGCAGCTCTCACTCCACTCAAATTTGCTAGCCTTCTTCAACACTTTGAAGAACGGATAACTTCTCTCTGCCGAAGTAGATATGAAACGGCTAAGTGCAGTGATTCTTCCATTCAGCCGTTGCACCTCCCTCACATTGGTGGGAGCGGCCATTTCCAGTACAGCTCGTACTTTATCTTGATTCACTTCAATTCCTCTAGGAGTCACCATATACCTCAAGAATTTCCCTGACCTGACCCCGAATGTGCACTTTGCCGGGTTCAGGCGTAGATCATACTTTCTTACCACCATCAGGACCTCCTCCAGGTCTCTGGCATGGTGGTCTGCTTTCAAACTCTTCACAAGTATATCGTCTACATATACCTCTAGGATTCTCCCTATCTGGTCCTCGAATATCGCATCCATCATTCTCTGATAAGTAGCTCCGACATTTTTCAGGCTAAAAGGCATTCTTATATAAGCGAACGTGCCACATATAGTTACAAAAGCTGTCTTTACCACGTCCTCAGGGGCCATCTGTATCTGATGATACCCCTGGTACGCGTCAAGCATGGATAATAACTCACATCCCGACGTTGAATCAACCAACTGATCGATACAAGGCAATGGGTAGTGGTCTTTTGGGCATGCCTTATTCAGGTCTCTGAAATCTATACACATCCTCCAGCTGCCGTTGCTTTTAGCCACCATTACTGCATTTGACAACCATTCAGAGTACTGAATTCTAACAATATGACCAACATCTAACAGCCGTCTGATCTGCTCTCTGATTACCTTCTCTTTCTCCGGCCCGAAGGACCTCTTTTTCTGTCTTACTGGTTTCTTTTTGGGGTCCACATTTAGATAATGTAGAGCTACAGCTGGGTCTACCCCTTTCATGTCCTCTGGACTAAATGCGAACAGATCTGTATTCTTCCTCAGGCATCTAATTATCTAATTATCGCCTCTCTTTGTTCCTCAGTCATCTGCTTTCCCATCTTCGTGGTAAAGCCTGTTTTTTCTGGAAACAGTTCTATCATCATCAGGTCTTCTTCGACTGGCTGCATTTTCGGCTCTAGGTCTTCATCCATACCTTTCACCTTTGCACTTTCATTTTGCAGTGGGCGTTCTACCACCGGGACTCCCTTCACGTTTCGTTTGGCATGCTTTATGGATTTTACATAAGATTCTTTCGACACTTCTTGGTCACCTGAGACCTCACCCACCAGCCCTTCTCTCAGAGCTGGGAATTTCATTTTCATGTGGTAGGTGGAGACCACCACCTGGACAAAGCAGGTCTTCCCAATATTACGTTGTATGCTGACGGCGTATCCACCACTAGAAACTTCACCATGCGAGTATTTGAGGTCTCACCGCTACCAAGTGTTACCTGGAGGGTCACCTCTCCCCTGGGTTGTATCTCTCCCCCAGCGAAACCGTACAAAGCTGTGTTCACTGGCGCTAAATCAGCGTTAATTTTCATCTTCTAAAAACAATCCCAGAAGAGCACATTCACTGCACTTCCTGTATCCACAAAGATTCGTGCCACCCTCCAATTAGCAATATCAGCACTAATTACCAGCGCATCATTATGAGGTGCTGCGCCTACCAGGTCTTTGGGACCAAAACTCACGCATACATCTGGGTTCATTTCCTCTCCTGGGAACGAATCTACCACATCAATCTCCATACCAATTGTCTCCGCTAACTGCTGAACCTCTTCGTTCACTGGGGCCTTTGCAGCCCTGACATGAGCTTTACGCGCTCGACCAGAATCTCCATTAGTGTTTTCTCCCATTATCATGCTAATGTTTCCCTTTTTAGGGGAGGATCTTCTCGTCGCAGAAGGGTCCTCTCCCTGTGGTCAGGCTTCTTCTGTTCCGGCTCTTTTCTTTTGTAGCCCTTTTCCCTTTCTTTTTTGACAAATTGAAGCAAGGTATCATCCTTCTTCAACAATCGCTCAATAGCATCCTTCAGATGCCTACAAGAGTCAGTATCATGACCATAGTCATTGTGATACTTGCAAAACAGCTCATATCTCGGGTTACGCGGGGCTTCGCTGTGCGTACTGGGGTACTTGAAGTGAGGAGACTTAGCAGCCGCTTCCATAACCTCTACCAGAGATGCATTGAGAGGCGTGTATTGATCAAACCGTTCAGGAGCTTTCTTCGGTCTTTGCCCCTCTCTGTCTTTCTCAGCTCTCGCTGCTGAGGATGACCTTCTTTTTGAGGTCTCTTGCTTAGGTCTGAGAGATTCCTCTTTGCTTTCCTAGCTTCCTGAGCCTCTTCTAGGTGAACATATTTATCTGCCCTATGCAGCAGTTCCTCAAAATTCAATGGAGGTTTCTTGTTCAATGAATCAAAGAACAATCCTGGAGATAAGCCCCATATTAAGGCCTGCACCTTCACATCGTCAGAAGCTAGTGGTACTTGTAACGCTTCAGCGTTGAAACGTCCCACATATTGGCGCAAACTCTCTGAAGGTTTCTGTCTCAAAGCCATGAGCGAGGAGGAGGTCTTAACATGCCTTCTCGCGCTGGCAAACTGATGTAAGAACATAGATTTGAACTCAGCAAATGAACCTATGCTATTAGGTGGTAGCTGAGAGAACCATTGTTGAGCTATTTTTGACAAGGTTGTGAGGAAAACCCTGCATTTCACTCCTTCTGTGTACTGGTGGAGCATTGCTCCATTCTCAAAACTCATTATGTGCTCATATGGGTCGGTGGAACCATCATATTCCAATGTCAATGTCATAAAGTTCGGAGGCAGCTGATCTTCTCTGATATCTCTCGAGAAAGGGGACTGGCTGTTAGTAGTCTTAACAGACTTCTTAGGAGATTTCTTGGGCGAAGAGGCTTTCTTCTGAAGGTCTTTTAACTGCTACTTGAGAGCTGCAATTTCAGCGGCAGCTCCCTCATCTTGAGGTCTCGCAACTTGTGCATCGTCCTCTACAAATTTCATTGCAATAATAAGTAACCATAATTTCATTAGTGAATAAACCATTTTAGAAATGTTATCAATATCTGATTTCTTTATCCAACTACTAACCATTTTCTGATTCAGTTTGAGGGCTCTCATACCCATCACTTTCATACTGACCTTCCTCCTCAGGTCCCCCCTGTCAAGGGAAAGAGTACCATTCAGGACATGAGCATTTACTTTTGCGTTAACGTAATTTAAACCATTTCAGTGGTATTTCATCTGATATCTCTCGAGAAAGGGGCCTCAGCAGTACGAAGTGGAATTTGAGCCATGCACAGCCATTAAGGCGCAAGCCCTGGCAGATTTTATTCAGGAAACTACTCAGCCCATGCAATGGCCTGAATGGAAAGTCTTTGTTGATGGGTCGGTGACAATGGAAGGTTATGGTGCTGAAATCGTTGTAATAACACCGGATCGGGACGAACTTAGCTTTGCGATGAAGTTTGAATTTAAAGTTTCTAACAACGAAGCTGAGTACGAAGCGTTTGTTAGAGGGCTGGAGATGGCAGCTGAATTGGGAGCCCAGAAGGTGGTCATCCACTCTGATTCCTAGCTAATGGTCCAACAGGTCTCAGGAAATTATGAGATCAAAGAGGAAAGAATGATCAGGTATGTGGAGCAGATCAGAGACCTGAGTAAGCAATTTCAGCATCTAGAGGTGAAACAGATACCTCGAGACCTCAACGTGCAGGCAGATCGCCTTGCAAGGTTGGCCAGCTCTCTGAATATGCTGGTTCCTGAAAAAGTGACATTGTTGAAAATGACAAACAGTCGCATAGAAGAGAGTGTTCATGAAATAGATGAGAGAAGCGATTGGAGAATGCCTATTCTACATTTCCTAAGAACAGGGAAAGTGTTAGAAGGCAAGAAAAGAGATAAGAAGAGAATCTATGCCAGGTACTGTTTGGTAGGAGGACACCTGCTCAGGAAGGCTTACTCACAACCTTTGCTTAGGTGTGTAACAGAGGAAGAGGGCCTGCGGATAATTAAAATAGCACATCAAGGAATAGCGGGATGTCATACAGGATTCAGAGACCTGATCCGGCGAGTGCTGAGAGCTGGATACTATTGGCTTTCTTGTGATAGATGCCAGAAGCATGGCCCATTGATCCATAGGCCCGCAGAAGAGCTGGGAGTTCAATACGCAGAATGCCCATTTGATAAATGGGGTATAGATCTTGTCGGCAAGCTTCCCATGGCAGCAGGGAAGAAATGCCACATTATTGTAACGGTGGACTACTTTAGCAAGTGGGTTGAAGCTGAGCCCCTATCTTCAGTAACGGAGGAAAATATTATAAAGTTCATATGGAAAAATATTTGCTGCAGGTATGGCTTACCCAGAGTGCTGATTTCCGATAATGGGATGCAATTCTTTGGAAAAAGAACTCAGGCTTGGTGCAAAGCTAGAGGAATCGAGCAGAGTTTCGCTGCTGTTGCTGACCCAGAAACTTTTGGGCAAGTTGAGGTCACTAATCGAACCATAGTGAATGGCATAAAGGCAAGGCTAGAAAAAGAGAGATCTCTATGGGTAGAGGAGCTAAGCTCAGTGTTATGGGCATATAGAACCGGACAGAAAACAGCCACAGGGCAATCCCCTTTTTGTTTGGTGTATGGTGCTGATGTCGTTATGCCAATGGAAGTAAAGATTCCAACACATAGAATCCTGTCTTACAATGAGGACCTAAACAGAGAGCTGAGAGCTGAAAGCTTGGACCTAGTTGATGAGGTACATGAAGAAGCACACCAGCGAGCTCTGATCTACAAGGCCCGCGTGAAAGCTGCGTATGATCCAAAGGTAAAAACCAGGAGGTTTCGGGAAGGAGACCTGGTGCTCAAGAGGGTTGATGTGATGCACCCGGTGAGAAAGTTTGAACCAAATTGGGAAGGGCCCTTTGTGGTCACCAAAGTGCTCCCCGGTGGAGCATATGAGCTTACCACACATGAAGGATACGTGGAACCAAGGTCGTGGAATGTCAGCTACCTGAAGAAGTACTATGCATAGAAATATGTTATGGAAAATTTTTGCTTTTTAAGACGGGAGGAGATCTACGTGCCAGGTCTCATTCCCACCTTTTTTGATAGGATGCTTGCTTAGCTAGACAAGTATTCCTGTAAGGGCACGAAGAGAACTTGTCGCAAATAAATAAAGGCTGAGAAGTTTTGTTTCTTTAATTTGCATTTGTGCGCAAGTATTGTCGTAGCATGATAAACAAAATTGTGAAATCGTAACGAAACAGTAATTACATCACATAGCAAGATGATGTGAAGTACTTACTCTAAATGGTTTTTAGTAATGAGATGAAACCATCTAGAGTAGGGGGAGTATGGGTGTACCTTACACCCCTAGGGGGGACCCACAATACCCCATGAAAATGCAAAATGAAGGAAATATGTAGATGAACAATAGCAAAATAGACACAATATATTAACCTGCTGAGCAGGGAATACAGTGCTGGCAAAGCAAACAGAAATACGGAAATTGTTTAAACTCCAAAATACAAAAAGAAATTGTTTTAGTACAAAGCCAGATAAAAGTGTTGTTGGGAACATAAACCATGTAAGTAACTAAGCTAAAAAGTTGGTAGAATCATCATCAGGGTCAGCCCTCGCAGCATCAGCAGATTCATTTCTGGGGACATTCTCCAGCTCTCCTGATCCATCACCAAGGACTTGTGGGGTCCTACTAGTTGCAGGCACATCTAAAAGAAGGAGATAGAAAACGAAATGTTAAGATAACAAAACTTAAAAATGAGTGCATGGAAGTGGAACAGAGCAGGGGATACCTAACAACTTGACAGTTGGGAGGAAGTCTTTTGGAAAGAAGTCATAGATGGGCTCAGGTAGGTCAGAAAAGACTGCCTGCAAGTCACAATGGGCGATGAGGGCCTCAAATGCTTCCCGCATAACAGGAAGCCACCAAGCTGTTCCTAAAGGAGCAGGGGAAACACCCTGGAAGGAAGGAGGTGGAGGAAGGTGCTTCACGATCTGGTCTACGTCTATAGGCTCAGTAAAACCCAAGTTGTGGGCTTTAGCTAACACTGTCATGCCACACCTCTTTGCAAGAAATGCAATGTCCTGTCGGATGGACAACAAATATTCAGAAGAGGCTTGGAAAGACTCTAGAAGTCCTCGATGGAGGATTTGCAACGTCTGCTGGCCCAGGGAAGTGCGGAGGATGTGGTGGCGGCAATGATGAACTCCTTCAGTATACCCCGACTGGTAAGAAAGATTGGAGGCTTGAAGAAGATTTCTGGCCTCCTCAAGTTCCTTACTAACTTGAAAAAGATGATTACTGAGATCGGTGTTAGCACCACTGAGAGATGCATTCTCTTCGGATAAAGCAGACACCTTCTCGTGAGACATGAGAAGCTCATGATTCCTCCTTTTCAAATTATCATTGGCTAGAGAAAGCCTGCTACTTGTGTCCAAGATGTCGCGATTCTGATGCTGCAAATCCTCATTTGCTGTGGTCAGCTCTTGTAGCTGCACTTGACTAGCCACCAACGCCTCCCTGAGTTTCGCCATCTCCTTCTCATGGGCAGCATTTTGAAATTGTAATAGGCGTCCATGAGAGCTGATCAGCTGTGATATTATTAAGGAAAAGAAAGAGAAGCATCAGACAAATAAAAGTAAAGCCGCGATGGTATTCGAAGATAGAATAATTTGTGAGAGCAAGGGTATAGTGCTAATAATACCTGCACCAAATCATGGGCACTCTCTTCTTGAAGCTGATGTAGAGAAGGAGGGCTAATTTCAGCTTCTTCGTCTGAAAGAGGAATGGCTGTTAGCAACGAAAGGCACTCAGGAGGAGGTAACTTGCGAAGTGAGCTGGAAGTCTGGCCTCTGAAAGCATAACCGGATGAGTCGGTGCTCTTAGGAGGAAGGTTGCTAGAGAAAGGAGTGTGTTTTGACTTTTTGGCAGCACCGGGAAGAGGTAGAGGAAAAGTTGGCCTCTTAAGGGTGGCAGAGGCATCCACTCGAGCTTTTTCCTTGAGAGACGAGGAAGAGGGTTTAGTGGAAATAGCCTGGTTCTTGTTGAGGCCTTGAGAAGAAACATCTAGGCTGAGTGATCTAGTGGCTGTGGGCTTAATAATAACCCCCGAAGTCGTAGCAGGAGCTAGCTGTGGTTGTATGGATGCTGCAGCAGGAGAGGAAGCTTGATGAAGAGGACGAGAAGTATGGTGATCTTGAGATTCCAGTCGTGCTTGCTCCTCCAACAGAATGGCAAAGTCAAAATCTTTGTCATCAGGAAGTTTCACATCCTGAATCCAGCTTGTGCCTGCACCAAGCAAGGTGCGAAGAATGAAATTCATATTAGTAAGACTAGAAAAACAAAAAAAGGGAAAGATGAAAAGATAGCTGAAACCCACCCTCGATGGAAAAGGAATGAACTCCTCGAGGTGCCAACCCGAAGAAGGAAAGAACACTAGGATTAGTCAACAAGGAATTGAATGGGAAAGGCTCAAACCGTGCCCTTTGAGACAACAGTGATAACACTTTGAGGTTACTATCGGAGATACTTATAACAGCAGGGCGGGGTTGCTTCAAACGATGTGTGTGCCATTGGGGATAAATGAAAGGCCAATAACCCTGCTTGGGAGTGACAATGAAGTATTTATCCTTCCACTCTTTGCCCGTTGTATGGGGTACACAGATATACCGAGCGGGACCTTTGGGCCTCGCACTAGCATAATAAAAAGCACCATGGGGTTTCACATCGTATACTGTTTGAAAAAGAGAAGGGATCGGGACTCCCCCATTACCACGAAGTAGAATGAAGAAGCTCAACAAAATTATGACAAGGGAAAGATGAAGCTGATTGGGCCACAAGCCATACAAGTCACAAACTTGAGTCACAAAGGCGGGAAGGGGAAACCTTAAGCCTGACTCTACCTGCTGGTACCAAAATGCTACTGAGGGATATTCTAAAAGCTGGGGACGGTCATGCTCTTCTGGCATACTAATGTCAAATAGCTCATCACAGTTTAACATCGACTTCACTAATGCTAGTTCTGTAGGAGTTAGAGAGAATTCACCTGATATAGTGTCCGGAGCCATAACTGGGGGCGCAGAAATGCCCGCTGAAGGAAGAGAGGAGTCTGTCTCTTTAACCCCCTGACCAGAAGAGGGTGAACCCTCGGTCAAGATAATAACTTCATCTGTATTAAAGAGGGGGGAGGGGCGTGCTGGAAGGGATTTGAACAACATTCCGCCGAGAACGGTGAGCACCAACCTTCTTCTTTCTAGCTTGAGTGCGAGCGGATGTATTTGACTGAGAATCTTCAGGTGAAGAGGGTGGAGGCTGGATGTTAGACCCCCGAGGCCCGTGTTGGTCGGAGGTGGTATGTTCCTCAGAATGGGAAGAAGTTTGCGCCATGATGATGATTGTGGTAAAAAATTGGGTGAAATGACCAAAGTAAGAAAGGATAAAGATAAAACCCTGATGTAAGAGAGAGAGAAAGAAGACGGTTGAATAAAGTGAGAAAGTTGCAGAGTTTTCCCCCCAAATGGTCATTTAATAAAACAATGGCCCTCAGAGACCTGATTTGAAAAATTGAAGTGATTAAGTGCTTACAAAGAAAGATCAGACCCTTAAAGGTGGGCCCCTGCGGAGTCAGTTGTATTAAGACTTTTACTCTGAATTTCTCAAAAGAAGACCCTCCGAAATGCAGAGTAGGGGGAGTAGATGATAGTGACAAAAATATCCAGGTCTCGTGGAGACCTGAATATTGCATATAACCTTTCTGAAATGTTATGTCCAGGATCTGATCATATAAAGGGAGCTGAGATCTCTCCTAAGGATTTCAGCCCAGAGATCTGTTGGGAGGTCTCTCATTCAATCTAGTCAGATATCTGCCTGAGGTCCCTCGCTTAGGGCTCTCTATCGGGCGAAGACCTGTCAAGCTCGCAGCACCGTAATTAATGACTATGCGGTACTGTCAGAAAGTACAGTCATACTATGGCCAATAGAACAGTGGAACGTGTAAAGTAAAAGGCAAAAAGGAGCTGATAGTTATACAACTTCATTCACAAGAAAACAAGGGTATATATTGAAAAATCTAACACACACAAACACAATTCTTCTTCAGACCTATTTCTCATGTTACATTCATCTCTCAAAAAGAGCTCAGAACACTGACTTAATCTTCGGAGGTGGTTCGCCGGGAAAACTCCCCAGCCCTCCTTTTCTTGCAGAGTCACGCCGAGATTCCTCCAGGGAAGACGATTTCGGCTGTTGGAGCGAAGAAAAGTTGTCGAACAGGTTAAGATCTTTCTTCACCTATTCATGTGTTCTGACTTTTTCATGATGTGTATTTTTGGACGCATCAATGTCGAACAAGACAATCAGAATATCCCGAAAGTGGCCCCTCCAAAAGTGATTACATCTCAGAAGGAAGGGGCTTCTAAGTCGACTAGTCCCCAGAAAGAGGGAGGTCGCAAAGGTTCAAAAGTTACAAGGGAAGAACCTCAATTGCCAGTGCAGCAAAGCGTTACCTATGCGGTGTCCATGGATCAGCTCAATGCCATGGTGAAGCAGGTCGTATCTAGAGCTCTGGCTCCGTTGGAAGGTCAAAACAAGAAGGCTAGTAGCACAGCCAAAGGGAAGTCTAAGAAGGTATGAACAGGTTTGGTAGAACCCTGTTCGCCATGAGGCATTAATGGGGTGGTTTAAGCCCCGTTAGTATAAGAATGAATGTTCATGAACTGAACGATGTTGTTTTCCTGACAGGGAGAGCTGGCGGAGGAAGCCCAGTATGATAGTGATGGGTATGAGAGCCCTCAAACTGAATCAGAAAATGGTCAGTAAACGAATGCATAGAATAGATTCTAGTAATGTTTTTAAATAGCTTGCATGCTAATAGAATTATGGTTGCCCATTTTTGAAATTTGCAGAAGATGAGGCACGAACTGTAAGACCTCAGGACGAGGGAGCTGCCGCTGAAATTGCAGCTCTCAAACAGCAACTAAAAGACTTGCAGCGGAAGGCCTCTTCCCCTAAGAAATCTCCCAAGAAGCTTATGAAAGCTAGTAATAGTCAATCTCCGTTCTCAAGGGACATTCGAGAGGATCAGCTACCCTCAAACTTCAAAACATTGGCGCTGGAATATGACGGTTCGACAGACCCGCATGAGCATATAATGAGATTTGAGAATGGGGCGATGCTGCATCAGTACACAGAAGGTGTGAAGTGCAGAGTCTTTCTCACGACTTTGTCAAAGATAGCTCAGCAGTGGTTTTCTCAGCTACCTCCCAACAGCATAAACTCATTCAGTGAGTTCAAATCCATGTTCTTACATCAGTTTGCTAGTGCGAGAAGACATATCAAAACGTCTTCCTCACTCATGGCTTTGAGACAGCAGCCCTTGGAAAGTTTGCGCCAATATGTTGGACGTTTCAATGCTGAAGCATTACAAGTGCCTCTGGCTTCCGATGATGTGAAGGTGCAGGCGCTGATACAGGGATTAGCTCCAGGGCTATTCTTCGATTCGCTAAATAAGAGACCTCCATTGTATTTTGAGGAACTGTTACAGAGAGCTGATAAGTACGTTAACCTGGAGGAAGCTCATGAGGCAAGGAGAGCCAAAGAAGAGTCCCTTAAGCCCAAGCAGGAAACCTCAGAGAGGAGGTCATCCTTAGCAACGAGAGCTGAGAAAGATAAAGGGGGACAGAAACCCAAGAGAGCTCCTGAGAGGTTCGAACAGTACACGCCTCTCAATGCGCCTCTAGGAGAGGTCATGGAGGCAGCTGCCAGGTCTCCGCATTTCATGTATCCTAGCACATACAAGGAAGCTCCGCGCAACCCGCGATCTGAGCTATATTGCAAATACCATAACGACTATGGCCATGATACAAACACTTGTAGGCACCTGAAGGATGCTATCGAACAACTGCTGAAAAAGGATGACACCTTACTCCAATTTGTCAAAAAAGAAAGAGAGAAAAGTTATAAAAGAAAGGAGCCAGAACAAAGGAAACCTGACCAAAGGGAAAAAACTCCCCCGAGGCAGGAAGATCCTCCTCCAAAAAGAGGAAACATCAGCATGATTATGGGAGAAAATGTCAATGGAGATTCAGGTCGAGCTCGCAAAGCACACGTGAGGGCTGCGAAGGCTCAGGTGAACAAGGAAGTTCAAGAGTTAGCAGGGACAATGGGTATGGAGATCGATGTGGTAGATTCATTCCCAGGAGATGAAGCAAACCCAAGAGTGTGCATGAGTTTTGGTCCCACAGACCTTGTGAGTGCGATACCTCACAATGATGCGCTAGTAATCAGCGCTGAAGTAGCTAACTGACGAGTAGCTCGGATTTTCGTAGACACTGGAAGTGCAGTGAATGTACTCTTTTGGGATTGTTTCCAGAAGATGAAAATCAATGCTGATATGGTGCCAGTGAATACGGCATTATATGGTTTTGCGGGAGGTGAGATACAGCCTAAAGAAGAGGTGTCCCTTCAAGTAACACTGGGCAGTGGCGAAGCCTCGAATACTCGAATGGTGAAGTTTCTGGTTGTAGACACACCCTCAGCCTACAACATAATATTGGGAAGGCTCGCTTTAAATGATTTCCAAGTGGTGGTCTCCACCTACCACATGAAAATAAAAGTTCCCAGCTCTCAGAGAAGGTCTGGTGGGGGAGGTCTCAGGTGACCAGGAAGTATCGAAAGAATCCTATGTAAAGTCCATAAAACATGCCAAGCAAAAGGTGAAAGGGGCCTCAGCAGTAGAACGCCCCCCTCAAGATGAAAGTGCAAAGATAAAAGATATAGATGAGGATCTAGAGCCAAGAATGCAGCCAGTGGAGGAAGACTTAATGATGGTAGAACTGTTTCCAGGAAAAACAGGCTTCACCACGAAAATGGGAAAGCAAATGATGGAAGAGCAGAGAGAGGCGATAATCCGATGCTTGTGGAAGAATGCTGACTTATTTGCATTCAACCCAGAAGATATGAAAGGGGTAGACCCATCCATAGCTCTACATCATTTGAATGTAGATCCCAAAGCGAAGCCGGTTAGGCAGAAGAAGAGGTCCTTTGGACTAGAAAAGGAAAAGGTGATTGGAGAGGAGATCCGACAGCTGTTGGACGCTAGCCACATTGTTAGAATCCAGTACTCCGAGTGGTTATCGAATGCCGTTATGGTAGCCAAGAGTAATGGTAGTTGGAGGATGTGTATAGACTTCAGAGACCTGAATAAAGCATGTCCAAAAGACCATTATCCATTACCCTGTATTGATCAGCTGGTGGATTCAACTTCGGGATGTGAGTTATTATCCATGCTTGACGCTTACCAGGGGTATCATCAGATACAGATGGCCCCTGAGGACGTGGTGAAGACAGCTTTTGTAACCATATGTGGTACGTTTGCTTACGTAAGAATGCCTTTTGGCCTGAAAAATGCCGGAGCTACCTATCAGAGAATGATGGACGCGATATTTGAGGACCAGATAGGGAGAATCCTGGAAGTATATGTAGACGATATACTCGTGAAGAGTTTGAGAGCAGAACACCATGCCAGAGACCTGGAGGAGGTCCTGGAGTGGTAAGAAAGTATGATTTGCGATTGAACCCAGCAAAATGCACATTTGGGGTTAGGTCAGGGAAATTCTTGGGATACATGGTGACCCCAAGAAGAATTGAAGTAAACCAGGAGAAAGTCCGAGCAGTTCTAGAGATGGCAGCTCCTACCACTATACGGGAGGTGCAGCGATTGAATGGAAGAGTTACCGCACTTAGTCGGTTTATATCTTCCTCAGCAAAGAGGAGTTTACCATTTTTCAAAGTTCTGAAGAGGGCTAGTAAGTTCGAATGGGATGAGAGCTGTCAGAAAGCATTCGAGGACCTGAAGTCTCACCTGGCAAGTTTGCCAGTGCTGACCAAGCCAACCACAGGAGAAACCCTGTATTTATACATATCTGTGGGAGATCATTCTTTGGGAGCAGTGCTTATAAAAGAAGAGGGTTCTATGCAGAAGCCCATTTATTATGTTAGCAAAGCCCTACAGGGAGCTAAATGCAGGTACTCGGAAGTAGAGAGAGCTGCTCTGGCTGTGATGATAGTAGCAAGAAGGCTGAGATTGTACTTCTTGGCTCACAAGGTGGTAGTGAGAACTAATTTTCCCTTTAAGCAAGTACTGAGTAGACCAGACCTCTCAGGAAGAATGGTGAAATGGAGCGTGGAATTAGGGGAATTCGACGTGGAGTTCGAGCCTCGCACAGCTATCAAGGCGCAAGCTCTAGCAGATTTCATTAAAGGAAACTATCTAGCCTGTACAATGGCCTGAATGAAAAGTCTTTGTAGATGGATCGGTAAACATAGAAGGGTGCGGAGTTGGAATTGTTATAATAACTCCGGATCAGAATGAGCTCAAGTTTGCGTTGAAACTCGAGTTCAGAGTATCTAATAATGAAGCTGAATATGAAGCACTCATCAGAGGGCTGGAAATGGTAGCTGAGCTGGGAGCTCAGAAGGTAATCATTTACTCCGACTCCCAGCTGGTAGTCCAGCAGGTCTCAGGAAATTACGAGATCAAAGAAGAACGAATGGTCAGGTATACGGAGCGAGTTAGAGACCTGAGCAAGAATTTTCAGCATCTGGAGGTAGAATAGATACCCAGAGACCTCAATGCTCAAGCAGATCGCCTCGCCAAGCTGGCTAGCTCAGTAAACGGGATGATACCTGAGAAGGTGACGTTGCTAAGAACGACAAGCAGTCGAATAGAGAGAAACATCAGTGAGATAGAGGAAAGCGATGATTGGAGAGCACCTATCATACATTTCTTAAAAACAGGAGACTTACCAGAAGGGGAAAGAGCTGGGAAAAAGAAAATCTACGTTAAGTATTGTTTGATTGGAGGAAACCTGTTCAAGAGAGCTTATTCGCAGCCGTTATTGAGGTGTGTAACGGAGATAGAAGGCTTACGGATAATCAAGGAAACACATCAGGGAATAGCAGGGTGTCATACGGGATTCAGGGACTTAATCTGTCGAGTTCTGAGAGCTGGTTACTACTGGCTCTCTTTGAAGAAAGATGCTGGAATGTTCGTAAAAAGATGTCCTAGTTGCCAAAAGCATGGGCCTTTGATCCACAGGCCTGCTGAGAAGCTTGGAACACAGTATTCAGAATGTCCATTCGATAAGTGGGGCATAGACCTGGTTGGCAAGCTCCCCATGGTGTTGGGGAGAAAGTGCCATATTATAGTGGCAGTGGATTATTTCAGCAAATGGGTAGAAGCGGAACCCTTGTCTTCAATAACAGAAGAAAGCATCATAAAATTCTTGTGGAAGAATATCTGCTGTAGGTATGGCCTGCCCAGGGTCCTGATATCTGACAATGGAACGCAATTCTTTGGGAAGAGAACGCAAGCCTGGTGTAAGTCTAGAGGCATAGAGCAGAGGTTTGCTGCTGTGGCTCACCCAGAAACTTGTGTCCAAGTGGAGGTCACTAATCGGACCATAGTAAACGGCATCAAGGCCAGGCTGGAGAGAGAGAGGTCTCAGTGGGTTGAGGAGCTGGACTCAGTGCTGTGGGCATATAGAACTGGATGGAGAACAGCAACGGGGCAGTCCCCGTTCTGTTTGGTATATGGTACTGATGTTGTTATGCCAATGGAGGTAAAAATCCCGACACACAGAGTTTTGACCTATGATGAGGACCTGAACGGAGAGCTGAGAGCTGAAAGCCTAGACCTGATTGATGAGGTGAGGGATGAAGCATATCATCGAGCCCTGACCTACAAAGCTCGCATTAAAGTAGCTTATGATGCAAAAGTGAAAATTAGAAAATTTCAAGAGGGAGACCTGGTGCTCAAGAGAGCTGACGCCATGCACCCAATGAGGAAGTTTGAACCAAATTGGGAGGGACCATTTGTGGTAACTAAAGTGCTCCCTGGTGGAGCATATGAGCTCACGAGCCACGAGGGGTATGCGGAGCCAAGACCATGGAACATAAGTAACCTGAAGAAGTACTATGCGTAGAAGCATTTCTTAGGAGAAGTTTTGTTTTAGTGAGCTGAGGTCTACGTGCCAGGTCTCATGCTCACCTCTTTTTATAGAATACTTGTTCAGCTAGGCAAGTATTCCTGTAATGGCACGAAGGAGCTTGCTGTGAATGAATAAAGGCTGGAGAGTTCTTTACGTATTTTTGTGTTTGTTAACGTTTGACGTATATTAATGAACAATGGTGGTGAAACAAAATACCCGGTGAAGTAAATTAAGGTATTTACTCTAAATGGTTTAACAGCAGGATAAAACCATCTAGAGTAGGGGGAGTAGGGGTGTACCTTACACCCCTAAGGGGGTGTCACAATACCTCATGAAAATGCAAAAAACAAAGCAAAAAATAAATGAAATGCACGGATTGATGAAAACATGGCAACAAAATAGACATGAAAAGTTAAGCTGCTAATGCAGCATTACCAAAAGTACAGTAACAAAGCAGCCACGGTCTGATTGGTGAAGAAGGCAGAGCCTTAACAAAGTGAACGGAAAGATAAAAGTTGTTCAAACACCAAGTTACATAGAAATCGTTCAACAAAAGATAGAAGCAAAAGCTAGACTAAGGGTGAGCAGCATCCTCGTTCTCGACTGGCTCAGGAGGGTTGGCAGGATCATCTTCAAGCGCATCCTCTAATCCCCTTTGCTCAACAGCAGTAGTGTGAGAGGCTTCCCTACCTAAAGGTAAATATAGTGGGGGAAATGAAAGAATGTTAGAAAATCATAACAGCAGCAAAATATGGATGCTAATGATAAGATACCTTGGGATTTGGCAACACGAAGGAAGTCCTCAGGAAAGAAGTCATAAATAGGTGGAGAGGGGTCAGAGAAAATAGCCTCCAGATCACAAGGGGCAGTGAGAGCCTCGAAAGCTTGCTGCATTATGGGGAGCCACCATGCTTGCCCAGGAATGGATGAGACATCACCCTTGAATAAGGGAGGTGGTGGCAAACGCCTCACTATAGTATCCACATCCACGTTTTCTTTAAAACCCAGCGCCTGAACCTTTGCTAGCACAGTCATAGCACATCTCTTAGCCAGGAAAGTGATGTCGCCCTTGATGGTCATCAGGTACTCAGGAGAAGACTTGTAAGCCTCTAAGAGACCCTCGTGGAGGATCTGCAATGCTCTCTAACCCAGTGTGGTCCGTAGAAGGAAACTGCGACACCAATGAACTCCCTCTGTGTAGCCTGACTGGTAAGAGAGACTGGTAAGAGAGGTTGGCAGCTTGGAGGAGATTCTTGGTGTGCTCAAGCTCTCGGCTGACTTGGGTGAGATGCTGGCTTAAGTCTGTATTGATTGAACTAAGAGAGACATTCTCTTTAGACAGTGAAGACAGTTTCTCCTGAGAACCCAAAAGCTCTTGATTCCTCCTTTTCAAATCATCATTAGCCAAAGAAAGTTGGCTACTAGCATCAAGAATGTCTTGATTCTGATGTTGCAAATCCTCATGCGCCTTAGTCAACTCTTGCAGCTGTACTTGGCAAGCCACCAGTGCATCCCTCAACCTCCCTACCTCCTCCTCATGGGAATCATCTTGAAATTGCAGCAATTGCCCATGCGCGCTCATCAACTATGAGAATGATGAAGTGAAAAGAGTGGAGTTACATGAAAATAAAAGAGCATAGCTATTAGGCAGACAGATAAAATGCCACGAGAATTCGAAGAAAGGTACCTGTATCAAACAATGAGCGCTTCTCTCTTGGAGTTGCCTCCGAGAAGGAGGACCAACTCTTGTCTCCTCTTCAGAAAGAGGGAGAGCTTGCAGAAGGGAAAGGCATTCTGAAGGAGGTAGTTGACCGAGAGGGCTAGAGGTCTGACCCCTGAAAACATATCATGATGAATCAACACCACGAGGAGGTGAACTTCCCATGAAAGGGGTATGCTTGGTTTTCTTAGTAGCCCCCGAAGAAATATGTGAGAGAGGGGGCCTCTTGGTGTGAACAGGGGCGTCCACTCTAGTTTTCTTCTGAGGAGGTGGAGGAGGCGGAGCATCCAAGGTTGTTTTCCCTCTGCTGGAAATCTTAGTGGGAGCACCATAGTTCCGAGATTTGGTGGCAGTAGGCTTGATAATAGCACTCGCTGAAGAAGGGGCAGTGACTGGCAGTGGTCGTGAAGGCAATGAAGCCGCAGAAGGAGCAGGATTGAGAGGGTGTGGGGAGTCAACACCTTTAGCATCTTGACGGGCTTGCTCTTCCAGCAGAACAGCAAAATCAAACTCATTATCATCAGACAATTTCACATCCTGAACCCAACTCATTTCTGCAAAAGAAAGAGTAAAGAAAAAGGATTAGATTAACTCAAAGGGTAAAGTTGAGTAGTAAACACAAAGAGGGGAAGAAGCCCACCCTCAGAGGAAAAGGAATGATCTCCGCGAGGGGCCAGTCTGAAAAAGGAAAGCACGCAAGGGTTGGACATGAGGGAACTAAGCGGAAAAGCTTCAGTTTGAGCTTTGGCCGTCAGCATGGACAGCACCTTGAGATTAATGGGGGCGATAGTAAAGAGAGTTGGGCGAGGTTGCCTTAGTAAAAGCTTTTACCAAGGACGGCGGTCGAAAGGCCAACTGCCTTGCTTCGGAGTGACTACGAAGTATCTCTCCCGCCATTCCTTACCCAAAGTACGAGAGGGGCACAAATTTTGGGCAGGACCCTTCGGCCGGGCGCTAGCATAGTAGAAAGCACCCATGGGTTTCATATCATAAACAGTTTCAAATAAGGAGGGAGAAGGGAAACCCCCATTGCCACGGAGCAAGATAAAGAAAGTGAGAATGGTTTTGATGGTGGAGGGGTGGAACTGGTTAGGCCATCAGTTGTAAAGGTCACACACTTTCACCACAAAATCAGGAAGCGGAAATCGTAAACCTAATTCCATCTGATTGAACAAGAAAGCTACTGAAGGGTAAGTTAGGAGATGAGGGCTCTCATAAGCATAAGGTAGCCGAAAATTGAAAAGATTATCACAGTTTAACCACGACTTTACTATTTCTAATTCTGGAAGGGTTAGAGTGGATTCACCTGCTATAGCATCAGGGGAAAAGACGCGGACAGAAGAGTCCGGAACGGGAGAAGAGACTCGAGCAGAATGAGTGGGGGAGTCAGTCTCCATCGCATCCTGGCCGGAAAGAGAAGATCCGTCCACTAGATTTATCACCTCCTTAGGATTAGCAGAAGTGGCTGACCCCGAAGGAGCTTTGACGGATAGGCGACGAGAACACCGAGTAGAAAGTTTTTTCCCTTTCTTGGGAGCGCGGGAAGAAGTTTCTAACTGGGAATCTCCGTGAAGAGGAGAAGGAGGATTCGCATCGGAAACTTGAAGATGAGGGTTGTTGGAAGAGGTATTTTCTTCTGAATGGGAAGTAGAACGAGCCATGAGAAAATATGAAAATGATTAGCAGCAGTGAAAAGATGGGAAGAGTGAAATGAAGAAGGGAAAAATGATGAAATCCCTAATATGCCGAAGGAAGGATAACGGTTGGGAAAAAGTAGGGGAGTTGCAGAGTCCCTTCCCATTTCCCCATAAAGTGGCTTATTTTAAAAATTCAAATAAGTCAGGTCTCTTTCTGAGAACTCAGATGGAGGTCCAGTTTAACGGAGCGAGAGAAGGAAAGCACTACTCTATATTTGCTGAAAGTAATGCTGCAAATTTAGAGTAGGGGGAGTAGATGTTATGACATAATATCTACCAGGTCTCATGGAGACCTGGATCTTACACCTGAACTTAATGGTACTCAATAAAAAGCATTCTGGGTACCTCCTCGTCTGACCTAAGGGAGATCTCAGAATAGGTACATGTATCAGATACCTGATCAGGTATCTGACTAGCGTCTCAAGCCAGGACCTGCAAAAGAGAGCTGGGGTAGGTTTCGCAATCTTTAATAAGTCTGACATCTGCAGAACGCTTTATCCAGTCGAACTGGGGGTTGTCGGACAGTACAAGCACTCAATGACGAATGATACGAGAACACGTGTAAAGGTAATATCGGCAAAGAATCAAGAATACACAACTTCATTTCCAAGTAATCCAAGGAGTATATATACTGATGGGTATCCATTTCACAGTCAGGTTCACCATTTTGTTTCTACCCACTATTACATTCATTTCTCTCTCTTCACCACCGAAACCCAGAAAACTAACTTGACCGTCGGAGGTGGTTCGCCGGAGAACACTCCCGGCCCTCCTTTTCCCCTTGCAGGAATCCGGTAGCGGGTGGTCTGATTTGAGAGAATATCTCCTGCGGGAGAGTGGTGTTTAGGTAGATATTGAGCCTGTCCATTTTTATCATTCTCGTTTATTATGATGTATATTTTCTGGTTACATTAAAAAGTAACATACTAAACGTAATATTTCTTCAAGTTACTTATATTCCACGGCCTGGGTTCTATCTTTCCCTCGTGATCCATCAGCTCATATGCTCCGCCTGCTAGGACCTTAGTCACCACGAAAGGTCCCACCCAGTTTGGCTCAAATTTCCTCACCGGGTGCATCGTATAAGCTCTCTTGAGCATAAGATCTCCTTCTTCGAGCTTTCTATGTTTCACCTTTCTGTCATATGTAGCCTTTATGCGGGCCTTGTAAGCCTGAGCCCTCTGACAAGCTCTCTCTCGAGCTTACTCAATCAGGTCCAAGCTTTCCATTTGCAGGTCTTCATTTAACTCCTCATTGTAGGTCAGAATTCTGTGCGTTGGGACCTCCATCTCTACAGGCATAACTGCATCTACTCCATACACCAGATAGAAAGGTGATTGGCCTGTGGCAGTTCTCTGACCGGTTCTATATGCCCATAATACTGAATTTAGCTTCTCCACCCACTGAGACCTTTCTCTTTCCAATCTCGCCTTTATACCATTCACAATGATTCTATTAGTAACCTCTAATTGTCCACAGGTCTCTGGATGGGATAAAACAGCAAACCTCTGCTCGATTCCTCTAGCTTTACACCACGTCTGAGTTCTTTTGCCAAAGAATTGCGTACCGTTATCTGATACCAGCACTCTTGGTAGCCCAAATCTGCAGCAGATGTTCTTCCACAAGAATTTAACGATGCTCTCCTCTGTTATTGAGGACAAGGGTTCTGCCTTTACCCATTTACTAAAGTAGTCCACAACAACGATAACATGGCATTTTTTCCCTACTGCCATTGGCAACTTCCCAATCAGATCAATACCCCATTTATCAAAAGGGCATTCAGAATATTGAGCTCCCAATTCTTTTGCTGGTCTATGGATTAACGATCCATGCTTCTGACATTTTGGGCATCTCTTTACAAAGGCCTCTGCCTGACATTAACGATCCAGCTCTCAGCACTCGCCTGACCAGGTCCCTATATCCTGAATGACACTCTGCTTCTCCCTGGTGCACTTCTTCAATTATTCGGAGACCTTCTTCTTTAGTTACACACCTAAGCAACGGTTGCAAGAGAGCTCTTCTAAACAGGCATCCCCCTATCA
Source organism: Schizonepeta tenuifolia (assembly GCA_029490685.1). Classification (NCBI taxonomy): domain Eukaryota; kingdom Viridiplantae; phylum Streptophyta; class Magnoliopsida; order Lamiales; family Lamiaceae; genus Schizonepeta; species Schizonepeta tenuifolia. Next base: position 83,929,021 of record CM055956.1, read on the forward strand.
CACAATACTTCGCATATATCCTCTTTCCCGCAGCTTTCATTCCATCCTCCAGTTCTTCTGTCCTCAGGAAATTCAAAATGGGGGCCCTCCAATCCTTTCTTTCCCCAATTTCTTGAACGTTCCCTGATGTATGCTTGAATGCTACTTTCAATAGGGTTACCCTTTCTGGGATCACCTCTCCCATCGAACTCGCCAGTATGGCTAAGTGATCTGCTTGGGTGTTAAGGTCTCTGGACACCTACTCCACTTTCAAGCGCTGCAGACTGCTTTTCAACTTCTTCACCTTTTCTACATATTCCATCATCCTTTCCTCTTTTACTTCGTAGTTTCCCAGGACTTGTTGGCAACCAGCTGCGAATCAGAGTATATAGTAACTTCCTGAGCTCCCAACTTAATTACCATTTCTAATCCTCTCACAAATGCTTCGTACTCGGCCTCGTTATTGGATATCTTAAATTCAAACTTCAAGGCATAGCTTAACTCTTCCCTGTTTAGCGTTGTTATAACAATTCCTGCACCACATCCCTCAGTTGTTACTGACCTATCCACATGAACTTTCCATTCAGGCCAATGTACAGGTCGCGTGGTTTCTTGGATGAAATATGCGAGAGCTTGTGCCTTGATCGCTGTTCGAGGTTCGACTTCTGCATCGTATTCTTCGAATTCCACACTCCATTTCACCATCCTTCCCGATAGATCAGGTTTGCTTAGCACCTGTTTGAAAGGGAAATTAGTCCTCACCACAACTTTGTGGGACATAAAATACATTCTCAATCTCCTCGCTACTGTCATGATAGCTAGCGCAGCTCTCTCAATGTCCGAATAGTTAATATTCAGCTCCTTGCAGGGCCTTGCTAATGTAATAAATGGGTTTCTGGGACAAATTTTCTTCCCTTATAAGAACCGCACTCAATGAATGATCCCCCACCGCGATGTACAGGTATAGAACTTCTCCTGCCACAGGCTTCGTTAATATTGGGAGACCTGCCAAATGCTCTTTCAAGTCTTCAAAAGCTTTCTGATAATTTTCATTCCACTCGAATTTTCTGGATTTCTTCAGCACTTTATATAATGGAGAACTTCTCTCAGCAGAAGCTGATATAAACCTGCTCAAGGCTGTTATTCTCCCATTCAGCTGTTGTACCTCTTTGATACTTGTTGGAGCTGCCATCTCCATGACGGCTTTCACCTTGTCTTTGTTTACCTCAATTCCCCTCTGGGTCACCATGTACCCAAGAAACTTTCCCGATTTGACCCCAAAAGTACATTTTGCTGGATTCACTCTCAGATTATATTTCCTTACTACTGTCATCACCTCATTCAGGTCTCTAGCATGATGCTCAGCTTTCAAGCTCTTCACAAGGATATCGTCTACATAAACTTCCAATATTCTTCCTATCTGGTCTTCGAAAATTGCATCCATCATTCTTTGGTATGTGGCTCCCGTATTTTTCAGGCCAAACGGCATCCTTACATATGCGAACGTGCCACACACTGTCACAAAGGCTGTCTTAAGCACATCTTCAGGAGCTAGCTGTATTTGGTGATACCCTTGATATGCATCTAACATAGAAAGTAGCTCGCAACCTGAAGTTAAATCTACTAACTGGTCAATGCATGGTAACGGATAGTGGTCCTTAGGACATGCTTTGTTTAGATCTCTAAACTCAATGCACATTCGCCAACTGCCATTGCTTTTTGCTACCATCACCGTGTTTGATAACCACTCGGAATACTGAATTTTGACAATATGGCCAGCATTTAGCAGCCGCATGATCTCTTCTCTTATCACTTTCTCTTTTTTGGGCCCGAAGGCTCTCTTTTTCTGCCTGATAGGCTTTGCCTTGGGATTTACATTCAGATGATGCACCGCCACTACTGGTTCTATTCCCACCATGTCCCCAGGGTGGAAGGCAAACAAATCCGCATTTTTTCTCAAGCATTGCATGATGGCCTCTTTTTGTTCCTCCGTCATTAACTTCCCCATTTTCGTGGTAAAGCCAGTGTTTCCTGGGAATAACTCTACCATCATCAGTTCCTCTCCAACTGGCTGCATACGGGGCTCAAGGCCATGCTCCAACTTCTCCTTCTTTATCTCTTTGTCTTGTATGGGACATGATGTGGCCAAAAATACACATCATGTAAAATCAGAACAAATGAGTAAATGAAGCTCAACACTCACCTATACCACAGTCCTTTTCCACTCCGGATGGTCATAATCGTCTTCTACAAAGGAATCCTAGCGTGGCTTTGCAAGAAAAGAAGGGCAGGAGAGGTTTCCTGACGAACCACCTCCGAAGATTAAATCAGTATTCTGGGTTTTCTGAGATAGATGAATGTAACAGGAAAATGAGTTTTTGTTAGTGATAATCATGTGTGTTTGTGTGTGTTGCCTCTTTCAATATATACTCGTGAGTTTTCTTGAGAGTGAAGTTGTGTTGCTACCAACTCCTTTTACCTTGATCTTTACACGTTCTGTCATCCCATTGGTTATGGCCTGATTGTACCTTATGACAGTACTAGGCGGGCATTAATTAAAGTGCCTTTGTATGTCAGGTATTCAACTGAGAGAGAGCCCTGAACGAGGGGCCTCGAGGCAGATCTCTGGTGAGGTTCTGACGAGAGGCCTCCAATCAGGTCTCTGAGAGGAAATCTTCATGAGAGACCTTGACTCCGTTATTAGGTTGGTTTCTTAACTGAGTATTCGTTACAGCTATATAGAATGCTTAGGTCTTTCGGAGACCTGGATATTTTTGTCACTATTATCTACTCCACCATAATCTGAATTTCGGGAGGTCTACTCTTGAGAAATACAGAGTAGCTTAACTCGCATAACCGTTGTGGTGTGCAATCCCTCTTAGCAGTTCGATTTTCTCTCACGAAGACCTGCCCATTTGTCTCCTTTGACCATTATCTTATTTGAGCGAAAAAGTAGGAGAGACTCTGCAACTTCTCTTACTTTATTCAACCGTTCCGTTCTTTCTCTTATCATTGGGGTTTCACTTTTATCCTCTTTCACCTTAGCCATTTCTTTCGAATTTTTACTGCAATCCCCTATGGCGCAAACTCCTTCCCACTTAGAGGAATACACCACCTCCGATCAACGCGAACCCCTAGCGTCTGACACTCAACTGCAACATCCCTCACATGAGGATTCTCAGTCAGAAGCATCCACTTATACTCAAGTCAAAAGGAAACAACCTTCTGCTCGCCGCTCCCGTCGAATAACTGTCAGGAATCCTTCTAGTCTTGCGCCTCTTTCCAACCCAAACGAGATCATCAATCTAGCCGAGGGTTCCCCTCCCTCGGGTCAGGGAGTCAAAGAGATGGATTCATCGGTCCCGTCTGCTGAGACTTCTTCTTCTTTGAAGATTTCTGCTCCTCCCGCTATGACTGCAAACACTATAGCAGGTGAATCCTCCCTAACTCCTGTAGAATTATCGTTGGTAAAGTCAATGTTAAACTGTGATGAGTTGTTCGATGTTAGCATGTCTGAATCACATGACCGCCCCCATTTGATAGACTATCCTTCAGTAGCATTTTGGTACCACCAAATAGAGTCAGACTTAAGATTTCCTCTCCCTGACTTCGTAACCCAAGTTTGTGACTTGTATAATCTGTGGCCCAACCAATTTCATCCTTCCCTTGTCAAAATTTTGTTGACTTTCTTTATTCTGCTTCGTGGTAATGGGGGCGTCCCTACCCCTTCTCTTTTTCAAACTGTGTATGATGTGAAAGCCAATAGAGCCTTTTACTACGCCAGTGCTAGGCCCAGAGGTCCTGCTCAATATATATGCGTGCCCCGTACAGCGGGAAAAGAGTGGAGAGACAAGTATTTCATTGTTACTCCTAAGTAGGGTCGTTGGCCCTTTGCTTATCCTTTATGGCAAACACTTCGTCTGAAGTATCCCCGCCCTGCTATTACGAGTATCGCAGCCATTACTCTTCAGGTGTTATCAAAGCTATCTCAGAGGACACGGCTCGCCCCCTTCCCGTTCAATTCTCTGCTATCTGACCCTAGTGTGCTTTCTTTCTTTGGGCTGGCACCTCGAGGAGACTATTCCTTTTCCATGGAGGGTGGGTTCCAACTGTCCTTTCATCTTTTCCTTTTTTGTTTCTCAAGCCTTCCTAACATGCATTTCATTCTTCGCACCCTACTTGGTGTAGGGACAAGCTGGATTCAAGATGTGAAGCTTCCTGACGATGAAGATTTTGACTTTGCCATTTTACTGGAGGAGCAAGCTCGTCTGAAATCTCAGGCCCATGATATCTCACACTCCACCAATCAAACTTCCTCATCTGCTGGAGCATCTGCACAGCCACAATCAGCTCCCCTTGCTGCTTCAGGGGCCATTATCAAGCCTACAACCACTAAGTCATTCAGTCCAGGTGTCCTTCCTCAGAACCTTGGCAAGGACAAGGCTACTCCTGATGTACCTCATTTCATTTCTCTCAAGGAAAAAACCAAAGTGGACGCATCTGCTAGCCTTAAGAGGCCTCTTTTCTCTCGACCTCCCACTGGCGCTACCAAGAAATCTAAGCATACTTTCTTCTCAGCGGTTCTCCTCCCAAGGGCACTGACTCGACAGGTTATGCTTTTAGAGGCCAGACTTCCAGCTCTCTTCGCAAGCTGCCTCCTTCTGAGTGCCTCTCCTTACTGAAGGCCATCCCTCTTTCGGAGGAAGAGGCAGAAAATACCCCTTCCACTTTGCGTCAACTTCAGGAGGAGAGTGCTCACAACCTGGTGCAGGTGTTATCATTGCTATGCTCTCATTTTTAGAGAATACTCATCTTTGAATATTACCACATCTTTGCTTTTAGATATCTAATGTCTTTCTTTCCCTCTTTTGACATCTCTGCAGCTGATCAGTACTCACGGCCGACTGTTGCAATTTCAAGATGCTACTCAAGAACAGGAGGTGGCGAAGCTAAGGGAAGCGCTAGTGGCTAGCCAGGTGCAGCTGCAGGAGTTAACCCAGGCAAACGAGGACCTGCAGCATCAAAATCAAGACATCTTGGATACCAGCAGCAGGCTTTCCCTGGCCAATGACGATTTGAAGAGGAAGAATCATAAACTACTCATGTCTCAGGAGAAAATGTCCGCCCTATCTAAGGAGAATGCGTCCCTCAGCAATGTCAATGCTGAGCTCAGCCATCACTTATCTCAAGTTAGCAAGGAACTTGAGGGGACCAAGAATCTTCTCCATGCCGCCAACCTCTCCTACCAGTCAGGCTATACTGAAGGGGTTCACCATTGCCGCAGCTACATCCTCCGGACTTCTCTAGGCCAACAAGCACTACAAATCCTTCATCAAGGACTCCTAGAATCTTTCCAAGCTTCTCCTGAATATCTGCTGTCCATCCGCCAAGATATTGCTGTTCTAGTAAAGAGGTACGGCATGACAGTGCTAGCCAAGGCCCGCAACCTGGGTTTTAACGAGCCCATAGAGGTAGATCAAATCGTGAAGTACCTTCCTCCACCTCCCTCCTTCAAGGGCGATTCCTCTGCTTCCCTGGGAACAACTTGGTGGCTTCCTGTTATGCGGAAAGTGTTTGGAGCTCTCATTGCGCCATGCGACTTACAAGCGGTCTTCTTTGATCCACCTGAGCCTATCTGTGATTTCATCCCAAAAGATTTCTTTCCGACTGCCAGGGTATCAGGTATCTCGCGTTCTATTCTACTTTCATGCACTTATCTTCATGCTCGTCATTACCACACTTCACCTCTTCTTTTAATCCATTTCCGTCTCCTTTTCTTTTTAGATACACCTTTAACCGATGGGGCTCCGCGGGCCCTTGGCAATGGACCAGAAGAGCTGGAGAATGCCCCCGAAGATGAGCCTGCTGATGCTGCGAGGGCTGACCCTGATGATGATTCCGCCAGTTTCCTAGCTTAATTGTTATGTAGTTTATGTTTCAAACAATATTTTCATCTGCTTCCGCACTTAAATGATTTCTTTTGTGCTTTGGTGTTGAACAACTTCAGTACTTCTGTTTACTTTACTAGTGCTGCATTTCTAGGTAAGCAGGTTAATCTACTATGTTCATTTTGTTATTGCTTGTCCACGTATTTCTTTCGTTTCGCATTTTCATGAGGTATTGCAGGACCCCCTTAGGGGTGTAAGGTACACCCCTACTCCCCCCTACTCTAGATGGTTTCATTCCATTATCAAACCATTTAGAGTAAGTATTTCGCTCTATTCTTACTATGTGTCATGTTTGCTGCCTTATCTTGGCATCATAATTTTTTCTTATCACAACACAACGAGATGCAATCAGAGACGAAAATAAAGAAACAATTTCTCAGCCTTTATTTATTTACGACAAGTTCTCTTCATGCCATTACAGGAATACTTGTCTAGCTAAGCAAGTATCCTATCAAAAAGGTGGGGATGAGACCTGGCACGTAGACCTCCTCCCGTTTAAAACAAAAATTTCCCGTAACATGTTTCTAAACATAGTACTTTTTCAGGTTGCCAATGTTTCATGATCTTGGTTCCACGTATCCCTCATGGCTTGTGAGCTCATATGCTCCACTAGGGAGCACTTTGGTTACCACAAATGGACCTTCCCAATTTGGTTCAAACTTTCTCACTGGATGCATTGCATCAGCTCTCTTGAGCACCAGGTCTCCATCTTGAAACCTCCTGGTCTTTACCTTCACATCATATGCAGCCTTCACGCGAGCCTTGTAGGCCAGAGCTCGCTGATGTGCATCTTTACGTACCTCATCGATCAGATCTAAGCTGTCAGCTCTCAGCTCTCTGTTCAGGTCCTCACTGTAGGACAGGATTCTATGTGTCGGAATCTTTACCTCCATTGGCATGACAGCGTCAGTGCCATATACCAAACAGAAAGGAGACTGCCCTGTAGCTGTTTTCTGTCCAATTCTATACACCCACAACACTGAGCTCAGCTCTTCCAACCATTGAGACCTCTCTTTCTCTAGCCTCGCCTTGATACCATTCACTATGGTCCTATTGGTGACTTCCACTTGCCCGCAGGTTTCTGAGTGAGCAACAACAGCGAACCTTTGCTCGATTCCCCTAGCTTTACACCAAGCTTGAGTTCTTTTTCCAAAGAATTGTGTTCCATTGTCGGAGACCAACACTCTGGGCAAGCCATACCTGCAGCAAATATTCTTCCATATGAACTTTATGATGCTTTCCTCTGTTACTGAAGATAAAGGCTCGGCCTCTACCCACTTACTGAAATAATCCACCGCTACAATGATATGGCATTTCTTTCCCGTTGCCATGGGAAGCTTGCCCACTAAATCTATGCCCCATTTATCGAATGGACATTCTGCGTACTGGACTCCCAGCTCTTCAGCAGGCCTATGAATCAGCGGCCCATGTTTCTGGCATCTGGTACACCTTCTTACGAAGACCTCGACATCCTTCTTCAAAGAAGGCCAATAGTACCCAGCTCTCAATACTCGCCGGATCAGGTCTCGAAACCCTGTATGACATCCCGCTATTCCCTGATGCGCTTTCTTAACTATCCGCAGACCTTCTGCCTCCGTTACACATCTCAGTAAGGGTTGTGAGTAAGCCCTCCTGAATAAATGTCCTCCAACCAAACAGTACTTGGCATAGATTTTCCTTTTTCCAGTTCTCTCCCCCTCTAACAACTCTCCCGTTTTCAAGAAATGTAGAATAGGTGCTCTCCAATCGCTTTTCTCTTCTATTTCATGAACACTCTTTTCTATGCGACTGCTGGCCATTTTCAACAACGTCACTTTTTCAGGCACCAACCCATTCAGAGAGTTGGCCAACCTGGCAAGGCGATCTGCCTGCGCATTGAGGTCTCGAGGTATCTGTTCTACCTTCAAGTGTTGAAACTGTTTACTCAGATCTCTAACCTGTTCTACATATCTTATCATCCTATCTTCTTTGATCTCATAATTTCCTGAGACCTGTTGAACTACCAATTGGGAGTCAGAGTGAATGACGACCTTCTGAGCCCCCAACTCAGCTGCCATCTCCAGCCCTCTGACAAACACCTCGTACTCAGCCTCATTATTGGAAACTCTGAACTCAAACTTCAACGCAAAACTAAGTTCACTCTGATCTGGAATTATTATAACAATTCCGGCACCACATCCTTCAACCGTCACCGATCCATCAACAAAGACTTTCCACTCTGGCCATTGTATGGGCTGGGTAGTCTCTTGGATAAAATCCGCTAGGGCTTGCGCTCTAACAGCTGTGCATGGCTCAAATTCCACATTATATTCTCCTAGCTCCACGCTCCATTTCACCATTCTTCCTGAGAGATCTGGTTTGCTCAATACCTGATTAAAGGGGAAGTTAGTTCTTACTACCACCTTGTGAGCTAAGAAGTACAATCTTAACCGCCTCGCTGCTGTCATTACCGCCAAAGCGGCTCTCTTCACGTCCGAGTATCTATACTCAGCTCCCTGCAAGACTTTACTGATATAATAAATGGGCTTCTGCACAGAGCCCTCCTCCTTTATGAGGACTGCGCTTAGTGAATGGTCCCCGACAGATATATATAGGTACAAAGTTTCATCTGGGGTAGGTTTGGTTAACACTGGCAAGCTTGCCAGATGAGCTTTCAATTCTTCAAATGCTTTCTGACAGCTCTCATTCCATTCGAATTTACTGGCCTTCTTCAACACCTTGAAGAACGGAAAACTTCTCTCCGCTGAAGTAGATATGAACCGACTGAGTGCGGTGATTCTTCCATTCAGCCGTTGTACCTCCCTTACATTGGTAGGAGCAGTCATTTCCAGTACAGCTCGTACTTTATCTTGATTCACTTCAATTCCTCTAGGGGTCACCATATATCCCAAAAACTTTCCTGATCTAACTCCAAATGTACACTTTGCTGGGTTCAACCGTAAATCATACTTTCTTACAACTGTCAAGACCTCCTCTAGGTCTCTGGCATGGTGCTCTGCTTTCACGCTTTTCACGAGAATGTCATCCACATATACCTCCAGAATCTTCCCTATCTGATCTTCAAATATCGCATCCATCATTCTCTGATAGGTAGCTCGGGCATTTTTTAGGCCAAAAGGCATTTTTACGTATGCAAACGTACCACATATAGTTACAAAGGTTGTTTTGATCATGTCTTCAGGGGCCAGCTGTATCTGGTGATACCCCTGGTAAGCGTCAAGCATAGACAGCAACTCACATCCTGAAGTTGAATCAACCAACTGATCGATGCAGGGCAGTGGGTAATGATCTTTCGGGCATGCTTTATTCAGATCTCTGAAGTCTATACACATCAGCCAGCTGCCATTGCTTTTAGCTACCATTACTGCATTTGACAGCCATTCAGAGTACTAAATTTTTACGATATGACCGGCATCTAACAGCCGTCTGATCTCTTCCCTGGTCACATTTTTCTTCTCCGGCCCAAAGGATCTCTTCTTCTACCTTACTGGTTTCGCTTTGGGGTCTACATTCAGATGATGTAGAGCTACAGATGGGTCTACCCCTTTCATGTCCTCTGGACTGAATGCGAATAGATCAGCATTCTTTCACAAGCATCGGATTATCGCCTCTCTTTGTTCTTCAGTCATTTGCTTTCCCATCTTCGTGGTGAAACCTGCTTTTCCCGGGAACAGTTCTATCATCATCAGGTCCTCCTCCACTGGCTGCATTCTCGGCTCTAAGCTTTCGTCCATACCCTTCACCTTTGCATCTCTGTCTTGCAGTGGGCGTTCTGCCACTGAGGTTCCTTTCACCTTTTGTTTGGCAAGCTTAATGGATTTCACATAAGTTTCTTTCGATACTTCTTGGTATCTAGAGACCTCACCTACCAATCCCTCCTTGAGAGCTGGAAATTTCATTTTCATATGGTAGGTAGAGACCACTACCTAGAAGTCATTTAATGCAGGTCTTCCCAATATTTATGTTATACACCGAAGGTGTATCCACTACTAGGAACTTTACCATCCGAGTGTTCGAGGTCTCACCACTCTCGAGTATTACCTGAAGGGTCACCTCCCCTTTGGGCTGTATTTCACCTCCAGCAAAACCATGTAATGCTGTGTTCACCGGAATCAAATCAGCATTAATCTTCATTTTCTGGAAACAATCCCAGAAAAGCACATTTATCGCACTTCCAGTGTCCACAAAGATCTGTGCCACTCGCCAGTTGGCCACTTCAGCACTGATCACCAGTGCATCGTTATGGGGTGTTGCGCTCATCAAGTCATTGGGACCAAAGCTACACACGCTTTTGGGTTTGTCTCCTCTCCTGGGAATGAGTCCACCACGTCAATCTCCATGCCCATCGTTTCTGCTAATTTCTGGACCTCCTTATTCACTTGGGCTTTAGCAGCTCTCACATAGGCTTTACGAGCTCGACCTGAGTCTCCGTTAATATTTTCTCCCATAATCATGTTGATATTTCCTCTTTTCGGGGGAGGATCCTCTCGCCTAGGGGGAGTTCTCTCCCCTTGGTCAGGTCTCTTCTGCTCAAGTTCCTTTCTCTTATAACTTTTCTCTCTCTCTTTTTTGACAAATTGGAGTAAGGTATCATCCTTTTTCAGTAGTCGCTCGATAGCATCTTTCAGATGCCTACAAGAGTTCGTGTCATGATCGTAATCATTGTGATACTTGCAGTACAACTCAGATCGCGGGTTGCGCGGAGCTTCCTTATAAGTACTCAAAAACCTGAAGTGAGGAGACCTGGCAGCAGCTTCCACGACCTCTACCAAGGATGCACTGAGGGGGTATAATGGTCAAATCTTTCTGGGGCTCTTTTAGGCTTCTGCCCTCCCTTATCTTTTTCAGCCCTTGATGTTTTGGATGGCCTTTCCTCCGAGGTCTCCCTTTTAGGAACAGGGAGTTGTTCCTGTATCTTTCTAGCCTCTTGAGCCTCCTCGAGGTTGACATATTTTTCAGCTCTCTACAGCAACTCTTCGAAGAATAAGAGAGCTCTCTTGTTCAGCGAATTGAAGAACAAACCCGGTGTTAAGCCCTGTATGAGCGCCTGTACCTTCACATCATCCGAAGCCAGAGAGACTTGTAATACTTCAACGTTAAAGCGAGTCACATACTCTCGCAAGCTCTCCAAGGGTCCTTGCCTCATTGCCATGACTGAGGAGGACGTCTTTACGTGCCTCCTCGCACTGGCAAATTGGTGAAGGAACATAGACTTGAATTCGAGGAATGAACTTATACTATTGGGAGGTAATTGAGAGAACCATTGTTGAGCTACCTTCGACAGGGTCGTAAGAAAAACTCTACATTTAACCCCTTCTGTGTATTGATGCAGCATTGCACCATTTTCAAATCTCATCATATGCTCATACGGATCTGTAGAACCGTCATACTCCAACGTCAGTGTTTTGAAATTCGAAGGTAGCTGATCTTCTCTGATGTCCATTGAAAAAGGAGACTGGTTACTGTCAGCTTTAACAGACTTCTTAGGAGATTTCCTAGGTGAAGAGGCCTTCCGCTGGAGATCTTTCAATTGCTGTTTGAGGGTTGCAATCTCAGCAGCAGCTTCTTCATCTTGAGGTCTCACAATCCGTGTCTCATCCTCTGCAAATTTTATTGCAAAATAGGCAATCATGATTTTATTAGCGAGCGAGCTACTTAAAAGTGTCGCTAATATCTACTTTCTCTATTTATTCACTGACCATTTTCTGATTCAGTTTGAGGGCTCTCATACCCATCGCTTTCATATTGACCTTCGTCCACGAGTTCTCCCTGCTAAAAGAAATAAAAATATTCAGATCGCGAACATTTATTTTTGTATTAACGAGGCTTGAACCGCCTCATCGACATCTCGTCGTGGTTAAGATCTTACAAGATCCATCCGCACCTTCTTAGCTTTTTCCTTTGCTATGTAGCCAGATCTCTTACTTTAGCCCCCTGAGGGAGCCAAGGCTTTGGATATAGCTTGCTTCACCATAGCATTGAGCTGATCCATAGACACCGCATAGGTGACACTCTGCTGCACAGGTACTTGAGGTTCCTCTCTCGTAACCTCCGAACCTTTAAGACCTCTTTCTTTCTGAGGAGTAGTCGACTTAGAAGCCCCCTCCTTCTGGGGTGTCAACATCTTTGGTGGATCTACCTTCAGAGTATTCTGATTCTCCTCCTCAGTACGTTCCTCCGAGGAGCGATCGTCGCGCACCACTCCTTCAGGTGGGGACTCTTAACCTCGGACTGATATATTTTCCATGATTGAACCTGCATTTCGAGGTTTTCAGATATCAGTACCTGGCCAAGGCACATCATCAAGGGCATAACAGGTGTTCAACACCACCCTTTTCCCAAGACCATTATCAAGTCTTGCCGGGTATTTAAGGATCTCAAGGAATACGATTCAACATATTCCCTTTCCCAACCCAGTTCCCCAATCTCTGTTGGGGGTGCGTGAGACCTGCTCTAGGGGTCCCACGTTTCTTTTGATTTTGCTCCTTCGTACTACGAAGGTTTTCGAGGTTCTTCCTCTGGGGATTATCAATTTTCAAGCCATTCTTCCTCATAGCAGAAAATTCTGTTTATCTTTTTACCCCACCAACGACTTTAAACCGTACATCGAAATGAGGAGTTTTACGAAAACACAAGAGATAAGTAAGTTTAAGAGATTACACTAAGATTTGCAGGGAGGTTTAAAATACGGAGATTCTGAAATCACTTGACTCACTCCTTTAAAAACAGCAAAAGCTTTTGAAAGTAGAAGCACAAATGGACTAAAATACTCAGATCCAGTTTCTTAGTACTTTTCTTTCTCTCAAGTTTAAACTCAAACTCGACGTCGTTAAAAGAAAGACATATAAAAAGAGTTTAGAACAAAATTCCGAGGCAAAATTCCATTTCCCACAGACGGCGCCAGATGATATGGCCAAAAATACACATCATGTAAAATCAGAACAAATGAGTAAATGAAGCTCAACACTCACCTATACCACAGTCCTTTTCCGCTTCGGATGGTCAGAATCGTCTTCTACGGAGGAATCCTAGCGTGGCTCTGCAAGAAAAGGAGGGCCGGGGAGGTTTCCCGGCGAACCACCTCCGAAGATTAAATCAGTATTCTGGGTTTTCTGAGATAGATGAATGTAACAGGAAAATGAGTTTTTGTTAGTGATAATCATGTGTGTTTGTGTGTGTTGCCTCTTTCAATATATACTCGTGAGTTTTCTTGAGAGTGAAGTTGTGTTGCTACCAACTCCTTTTACCTTGATCTTTACACGTTCTGTCATCTCATTGGTTATGGCCTGATTGTACCTTCTGACAGTACTAGGCGGGCATTAATTAAAGTGCCTTTGTATGTCAGGTATTCGACTGAGAGAGAGCCCTGAACGAGGGGCCTCGAGGCAGATCTCTGGTGAGGTTCTGACTAGAGGCCTCCAATCAGGTCTCTGAGAGGAAATCTTCATGAGAGACCTCGACTCCGTTATTAGGTTGGTTTCTTAACTGAGTATTCGTTACAGCTATATAGAATGCTTAGGTCTTTCGGAGAACTGGATATTTTTTTCACTATTAGGACATCCCATTTTTGGGACTCCCTTCACGTTCTGCTTGGCATGCTTAATGGATTTCACATAAGACTCTTTTGAGGTCTCTTGATCTCCAACCACCTCTCCTACCAGGCCCTCCTTCTGAGCAGGGAACTTCATTTTCATGTGGTATGTGGAGACCACTACCTGAAAGTCATTTAATGCCGACCTTCCCAAATTATATTATAGGCCGATGGTGTCTATACCACGAGAAACTTCACCATTCGAGTATTGGTGGCATCTCCACTTCCTAAAGTTACCTGGAGAGTCACTTCTCCTTTAGGTTGTATCTCTCCACCTGCAAACCTGTACAGTGCAGTATTCACTGGTACCAGGTCAGCATTGATTTTCATTTTCTGGAAACAGTCCCGCAAAAGCACATTGACTGCACTTCCTGTATCCACGAAGATTAGTGCCACCCTCCAGTAAGCTACCTCTGCGCTGATCACCAAGGTGTCATTATGAGGTTCCGTGCTGACCAAATCTTCTGGCCCAAAACTCATACATGCCCTTGGATTTATTTCCTCTCCCGGGAATGAGTCCACGACATCAATTTCCATTCCTACCGCTTGTGCCAGCTCCTGCACTTCTCTACTTACATGAGCCTTAGCAGCTCTCACATGGGCCTTGCGGGCTCTCCCTGAGTCTCCATTAGTGTTTCCCCCCATGATCATACTAATATTTCCCCTCTTAGGAGGAGGCTCTTCTCGTCGCGGAGGAGTTCTCTCCCTTTGATCTTGTTTTCTTTGCTCTGGTTCCTTTCTCTTATATCCTTTCTCCCTTTCCTTTTTGACAAACTAAAGCAAAGTGTCATCTTTCTTTAATAATCGCTCAATGGCATCTTTAAGGTGCCTACAAGAATTTGTGTCGTGCCCATAGTCGTTATGGTATTTGCCGTATAACTCGGATCGAGGGTTACGAGGAGCTTCCTTATAAGTAATTGGGAACTTAAAATGAGGATACCTGGCTGCGGCTTTCATGACTTCTACCAAAGACGCGTTTAGGGACGTGTATTGGTCAAACCTCTCTTGAGCTCTCCTAGGTTTCTGCCCTTCTTTATCCTTTTCAGCTCTCGATGCTGAAGATAACCTTTTCTCCGAGGTCTCCCTTTTGGGAACATGGGATTGTTCTTGCACCTTTCGAGCCTCCTGAGCTTCCTCGAGATTAACATATTTCTCAGCTCTTTGCAGCAATTCTTCAAAAAATATGGGGGCTCTCTTGTTCAGTGAATTAAAGAATAAGCCAGGTGCTAATCCCTGTATAAGTGCCTGCACTTTCACATCATCTGAAGCCAGAGGAACTTGCAATGCCTCAGCGTTAAAGCGTGTCACATATTCTCGTAAGCTCTCTGAGGGTCCCTACCTCAATGCCATGAGTGAGGAAGATGTCTTCACATGTCTCCTCGCACTTGCGAATTGATGGAGGAACATAGACTTGAACTCCCCAAAGGAGTTTATACTGTTGGGAGGTAGCTGAGAGAACCACTGCTGAGCCACCTTCGATAGGGTTGTGAGGAAAACTCTACATTCAACTCCCTCCGTGTACTGGTGTAGCATTGCACCATTTTCAAATCTCATCACGTGCTCGTATGGATCTATGAACCATCATACTCCAGCACTAATGTTTTGAAATTTGCCGGTAGTTGATCTTCTCGAATGTCTCGGGAGAAAGGGGACTGGTTATCACTTATTTTTACTGATTTTTTGGGAGACTTCTTGGGTGAGGAAGCCTTCTTCTGTAGATCTTTGAGTTGCTATTTGAGAGATGCGATCTCAGCTGCCGCGACTTTATCTCGGAATCTTACCATCTTCTCTCCCTCTTCTGCATATTTTCATAACAACAATGGGAAAGAACAAGTCAAAAATCATTAACTCGATTATTACTAGTTTTGTTCAGACGCATCATCAACACTACTGACCATTCTCGGATTCAGTGTGCGGGCTCTCATATTCTTCATCTTCATCACAATCCTCATTTTCAGGTTCCTCCTGCAATTATACTTTCAAATTATTTATTGCTTTAAATAGAGCTCAATTCGCCCCATGACTCATGGATGAAGCTCATCGAAGAGCTCACCGCTATTATGATTAGACTATAGAGATTCATACCTCTCTTGGTCTTTCTCTAGCGATACTGCTAGCTTTCTTATTTTGGCTTTCGGGTGAAACCATAGCTTTAGATACTGCTTGTTTCACCATGGCACTAATTTGATCCATCGAGATCATGCAAGTAACGTTCTGTTGTGAGGGAGTTTGGAACTCGTCTCCTTGATCATCCGCGTCTTTACGAGCTTTCTCCTTGTGCGGACTAAGTGACTTAGAGGATCCTTCCCCACGAGGTGTAGCGGGCTTCTGCGCCATCACTTTCGGGGCATCATGATTTCCTTCATTGTCTTGCCCCTCTGGAGAGCTGTCATCGCGCACAGCCCCATCAAAGGGAGGTCCCAGGTCTCGGACCACCATACCATCCATAGCTACAGCACAGGATTATTAACGATTAGCTGTCTGCAGCTATAAGAAATAATTGCAGGTGTTCAACACCTTGTTCTTTTCAGAGAAGCTACAACTAAGCTTTCTCGAGTCTGGGAAAACCAGGGGGCATGATCCACCATGCGCCCTCTCCCTATCTCATTTCCTCAGCTTCTGCTGAGGCCGCATGAAACTCGCTTCAGAAGTTTTGCGGTTTCCCACACTTTCCTATCTCATGCCATGAGATTTTTCAAAGTTTCTGCTTCGAAATCGTTGAATATTTTCCACTGCCACGGAGGGGTGGATTCAGAGCTTGAACCCGTACCCCACCGACGTTTTTACAGCACAAACAAAAGAACAAGGAATAAAGAAGATTGGAAAAGGCTACACTTATCACAACTCTCAACATTTCAAATTCAGCAGGAATAACTTTGGAAAGCTGACAATAGATTTCGGAAGACTTTCGAATTTCTTTTTCAAAATGGATTAAAGCACAGAACACGTCAAATGCCACCTATTTTCGAATAACCCAGAAACTTTTTCTCTCACGGTGTCCAACTAAAAATTTCTTTAAAAAACGGAAAATAGAACAGAATTCGCTCAACATCACCGCAATTCTTTTCAGTAACGCTCTAAAGAGAATGAATCTTAAAGGAAAATGTCGTTTCCCACAGACGGCACCAGATAATGTTACCAAAAATGATACATTATGTAGAATAGACATGAAATAAAGAAATATTCGCATATTCACCTAGATAACTCCCTTCTTCTTCTTAACGTGACCAGAATTACGTCCTTGGCGTCTACTTCCACCGAGCTCTACAACAAAAGGAAAGCCGGGGGTGTTTCCTGACGAACCACCTTCGATGCCTAAGTTAGTTCTTTGTCTAAAAACGAATGTAACAGGAATGTTGGTGAGAGAGTGTGTGAAATAGATATTTTTTGGATATATATACTCGTGTAGTTACTTGAAGATAAAGCTCTCCCTTTATCGTACCTCCAGCTATAGTCCTTATACGCGCCACTGCTCTATTGGTCAAGGCAAGTTGTACCTTCTGACAGCACTGGCAAGCATTAATTAAAGTGCTTTAGTCAGGTACGCAGACAATACTAGGAGACCTCAACGAGAGAACTCGCGAGAGTCCTCTCTGCAAGTCTATGACGAAAGCTCGCGAGGAACCTCAGATGAGACCCGAACATGTGATAGCTGAGGGTTTCCCACATAATTAGGGATGAGATCTCGTTCAGGTCTCCACGAGGGACCTGAGCTATTTTAAGCCACATCAGGTGTATTGTTAGTGTTGAAAATATGGAAGAAAATCCTAGTGTAACTCTTGAGCTAAAAGATAATCCCTACAGCCGTAGTATGTGGGACTACAGTTTTCATGCTTTATATAAGGTAAAGCTAAGCTAACTAATTATATCAATATATTAATTAATCTTGCATCTTTTGCTTTATCACTTCATCAATTCACCCCATGCAGCTAAGCTGGCATGCATCATTCTTTGATTAATTTTTCAGGTGAGTTTAGGGAGAGACTCTCTCTCAACAGAGATTAAACTCACAAATACTGATCAAACCCCATTTTCATTCACTACTGCCTTACACACTGATAGATCTAGGGTTTGCAAGGGTGACAGAAAATAATAACAATACGATGACACAAGGATTTACGTGGTTCGATCAATGTGATCTACGTCCACGGGAGAGAATATCTTGTCTTTATTGCTTGAGAGTACGATGAGTATTTGAACGTATTTACACCTCTAATCTAGCATCTATATATAGGCCTTGAATCGAGCCATCATCCTACTAGGATTCTTCGTACATATCCGAATCTCCTTCATAATAGAATTCCTTCTTCTCTAGGATAAGACTTCATTACTTGGTCTTCAAGGCAATTAATAATTCGTCTGGGCCGAGGTCCTTGGGCCGAGCTCAACGTACAGGCCCAATTAGGTTGGGCCTCGGATCAGGCCCAAGAAGAGGCCGGTACTATCACATCCCCCTCCCCCCCCAAAAAAAAGAGGAAAGAAGTCGAAGTTCCGATCTAAACAATCGCACATATCAGCTTTGTCCCGGCCTGATTCAGCGGTTCCATCACCCGAGCTCGAGCTGGGGATGGCTAAATCCCAAAAGTTAATTTATTTGAGTACTCACGCGGATCCGGGTCACGATGTAGTCGGGTTGATCCGGATCTCGCTGCAATTGGATTCGGATGGAGGGAAAGTTTGGGGACTTTTTTGAAAATATTTTTGAGGGGCGGTTCACATTCCGAAAAAGCTGCCACGTGACACGTGTGACACGTTCAGCGGCGGGATTCAAGTAGGCACTACGGGACTCTCCATAACCCTTCACTCTAATTCGCCATTACAGCAAAAGATTCATTTTCCAGAAAATCCGCTCCTCCCCCAATTTCCACTCCAGAGATTTCCGACGAGCCGTACCGCCGTGCCGCCGGTTCCACATCTATTCCTTTCTTTCATCTGTGAACTCTTGTCCGGCCGACTACCTTAATTAACAAGTAAGTATGGCTTCTCATTCTCACGACTCTCATTCTAGTAGCGATAGCGAATGCCCTCCGGCCGATTCCACCGGCGGAATGGTCAATTTTAGAATTTTTTCGTTAGGATCCCCCACCCCGACCGTTGCGGCTTTATCTGTACCCCGCTGTGTAGAGGGGAAGGTAGCTGAGTATTCTTCCATCCTAGACGAGTCTAGGATAAAATTTCTTGCCAAATCTTATAATTTCCCCCTAGACGTTGACCTCATAAAGCCTCGTCCGGAGGATAGGGCGTGCTCGCCCCCTATGGGGTTTTGCACGATTTACGAGGACAGCCTGCACTCCGGTCTTCTTCTACCTCTTCCGGCGCCTTTTGCCGAACTCCAAAGGAAGCTCGGATTAGCTCTGGGGCAGATAACCCCGAACGCCTTTAGACAGTTTGCCGACCTAGGCGTAGTAGCTATCCGGCACAATTACCCGTTATCTGCCAAGCTCATCCACGAGCTCTTTGCCTTCAAAGCATCCGCGGGCTGGTACTATGCCACTGCTCGCACTGAGTTTAAGGGGAGAACCCTAAACAAGGTGGAGAAGTGGCATAGGAAATTCTTTTTTTATCGGCATGAGAGCTTAGTCGAGCTGGTCTGGAGGTTGGGCAAGCCTCGCGCTTGGGTGACAAACGAGGTGGACGAGGGCTTGGAGAGTGTCGCTAGGGCGATAGCGAGTTGTGGGCCGTTCGAGGAGAGCTACAATGAAGACTCGCTAGCTGAAGCGGGGTTAAGCCCGTTTGAGCCCCAAAATATGGTGGATCCAGCAACGGGTGAGGCCCCGCTAGTGCTGTTAGGATTGTTTCGTTTGTTGATCCGTCATCTAACCCCTTTACTTGCCTTGCCTTTGCAGTGAAGTTTGGGAAGCAGGGACCTGATGCCAAGGCCGCAGCTCGCGGGGGAAAGAGGCCTAGGTCGTCAGGACGATCAGCGACGTCTGACCAAAGCCAGCTCGGAAGATCCTCCGACTTGGGTCGGCGAACCTAGGTGGCTGTGCCTGTGGCGACAGGCGCTCTCTCCCCCTCCGACAGCCCATCCCGCAAGAAATCTAGGGTCAACGTGGAGATCGTTGACATTTCGGGCAGTGACGCGAGCCCGTCTGCTCCAGCTCAGCTGGGGAATTTGCCTTTTCCCGAGGTGGAGATTTGTTAGTTATTTTTCTGTACTTGTTGATTGCGTGTAGCTAACCGCATTCCTTTTTGCAGGGCATTGATATGTTCACGGCCTGGTTGAAGAGTGGCGTCGGAGAGATGTCAGCGAAGCACCAGGACGAAAAAAGTCACTACTCGGAAAAGCTGATGTCGACCGCGGCCAAGCTGGAGAAGGCTGAGGAAGAGTTGGCCAAGTCCCGGGAGGAGGTAAAGGCCACCAAATCCGAGCTGGCCGAGGAAGCTCGGAAGAGGTTTGATGCCGAGCTGAATGCCGAGGAAGCTCGCAGGAGGTTTGAGGCCGAGCTGAGTGCGGCCAAGGAGAGGGAGGCCAAACTGGCGGCTTGTCAAGGCGAGGCCTTGCGGGCTTACACGAAGAGGTTGCTTTTGTCGGATAGCTTCTCCGGCCTGGCCAATGACTTGGCTGGGCTTATCAATGGAAGCCACGCCTTGAGTGCTTTAGAGGCCGCCGCCAGCGATTTCCCCGACCTGGACGTCTCCATGTATGGCTACGAGCGCCTGGAGGACGAGGCCCTCTTCTCCGAGTACGCCAAGTTATCCGACGTCACCTCGGCCAGCTGCCCGTTTTGGACGCCCTTGCCAGCTCGTCCGTGCTCCTATCTGCCGAGCAGATTGCTGCCTGCTCGGCAGATCGGGACCCTGCCCTCGACACAGCCTTCGATGCTCTTCCCGACGAGGAAGGAGAGGACAGGGAGGAAGAGGAGCGCGAGGCTTCGGCTGATGAAGAGGATCCCAAGGATGCAGGCGCTGACGGCTTTTCTCAGGGCCCCCCCTCCGGGCAGCCACCTCTTCAAGACAAGGAGGTGGATGCTCCTTAGATTTTTTTTTTTTTTGTGTAACTATGTACTTGGACCCCCCCTCCCCCATTTTTTTTAATAAACAAATTTCGCACTTTCTTCTGTGTGTAGATTTCTGATATCCCTTGTATAGCTTCTCTACACAAGCAAATAAGTCTCATTTCTCAAGATCTATCCGAACAACGGTCTCTAGCTCGGTTATAGATGGAGAAATGTCGCCGAGCTGAGGCGCTTTTTGACGAAAAGTGTGCTCTGTTGAGGTTCAAAGAATCCGAGCTGGAGGAATGGCAGGTTAAGTTTGAATCGCTCTGCGCGGAGGCTGAGGTCAAGCAGGTCACTTGTCAAGAGCACGCCGATTTACTTCAGGCCAAGCTGCTTCAGGCGGAGGAAGAGTTGGAAGTAGCCCGAGGTAGGGCTGGGCGCGTGCTGGAGGACCATGAGAAGATCGTCGAGGAGCATGCTGAGTACGAGGATATCATCCGCCGCAACGGCGGTATTACCATCTCCGAGGCGGAACTGAAGACGGAGCTGTTGGAACAGTATCTCGAATTGAAAACAGCATGCGGTCCCAAGTCTTTTGAGCTTCAAGGGGCTTTTGAGATGCTCAAGGAAAGCGCAAACTTGTATAAATGCGTGCTATCCCGCCGGCCGAAACTTCGTGCATTCCTGTCCAACATGGCGGATGGGTCCGCTCCGTCGTCTTCTCGGACTATGCTTGCTCGCGAGGCTAGAGCTGCTTCTCGGGGACATCAGGCCGGACCGAGCCGAGGTGGCCGGGCCGCGGGGCGGAGTTCAGCGGCATCGCGAGGTCGTGGTTTTTCTTCTGGAAGGAATCGAGGTCGAGGACGAGGTCGGATATCCATCGACGACCTTCTGGGATCCACTTCCTTCGAAGAGCGATGGCTCAACTTCAGTAGGCCAAATCCCCCTCCGTAGAGTAGCTCGCTTCTTCCTGTAATTTATGTACATACAATGTAATTAGTCAAATACGAGGTAGTATATATTGTCTATTATGAACTTCCTGTTTTTCGGGAAGGATGCTTCCTTGTATTCGTGCTCTCTCTTTTTTTTTTTTTTTTTGGAGGGAGTCTAACTCGGACCTCTTTGTGTGACAAGGGAACCTTGGTTCAGACCTCGTGTTATGATTCTCACGGGGGAACTTGGTTCTGACCCCGGCTGAGAAAATTTTATCCTTTGGAGGGAGTTTAACTCGGACCTCGTCGGATTTTCCCTTTTGAGGGAGACGAGCTCGGACCTCAAAAAGGGTTTCTTTTGCGCATTTCCTAGGATATAATTACCCCATGTCGGATCATTATTGACCTCGGAAGGGAACTTTAGTTCGTTCTTATGAGGGGTTTGTTTTTGGATACTTCGTATAAGCAAATTAAAAGACACGAGAATATGCAAAACGAAAAGAAACTTTATTAAAGGAAAAGCAAAACAAATGAAAGTTTTGACGAGCTCGTAAAAACAAAGCATTATTACTTAAAAAGAAAAAAGAAAAAAAAAGACGAAAAAACTTATACTCTAAATGCAAGACTCTGCTGCTTATACGAAGAACCTCTTTAGGTGGGCGACGTGCCACGTTCTGGGTATCAGCTCGCCCGAAAGGTAGGCGATTTTGTAGGCTCCTTTGCCGAGAACTTCGTGCACTCTGTAGGGCCCTTCCCATGTGGCTTCAAGTTTGCCGAGCTTCTCCGAATGGCTTACTTCGTTGTTTCTAAGCACAAGATCACCGACCTGGAACTGCTGGGGTTTGACCCTTTGATTGTAATATCGGGTCATTTGCTGTTTATACCGAGCTTATTTTATGTTGGCTAGTTCCCGCTTCTCCTCGAGTAAATCCAGGTCGGTTCGGCGTTGCTCTTCATTGGCTTCGGCTGAGAAGTTGATAGTGCGGGGGCTTGCAACAGGTAAAATCATTACATGATATAAATATTTTCATATTAAGCTGAAACCTTATAATGTAGTGAAACATTGACAGCATGGATTTGCAAGGAACATGAATTGGTGTATTGTTAGTGTTGAAAATATGGAAGAAAATCCAAGTGTAACTCTGGAGCTAAAAGATAATCCCTACAGCCGTAGTATGTGGGACTACAGTTTTCATGCTTTATACAAGGTAAAGCTAAGCTAACTAATTATATCAATATATTAATTAATCTTGCATCTTTTGCTTTATCACTTCATCAATTCACCCCATGCAGCTAAGCTGGCATGCATCATTCTTTGATTAATTTTTCAGGTGAGTTTAGGGAGAGACTCTCTCTCAACAGAGATTAAACTCACAAATACTGATCAAACCCCATTTTCATTCACTACTGCCTTACACACATACTTTTCAGTGAGTGAAATTCAAGAATTCCAGCTCAAGAAAATCAAAAGGACTATATATACATACTAAGTGTCTATGTACATGTAGGCTTCAGCTGCAGAGGCTTCAGTTCAATACTTAAACGGTTGCAAGACACTGAACAAAGACCCCGACCCAAAAAATCCCGTGGAGGGTAAGGAGGAAAGGTCCGTATTTATCTCTTTTAATTAGGACAGGACGATAGAGATTTCACATTTGTAATGTTCGATCACAATTGAATATAAATGTTTTCATTCTCATATTTTATTTTATCAATGTAGGGATGTTGTCACATTTCCGGGATTTGTAGACTGCATATATCTTGATGCTCCTGGTGAACTACGACTGGATAATGGCTTGGGTGATTCCATTACCATTAGGAATACCAAGTAATTAAGTCGATTCTTTTAAAAATCAATATATCGCTCTATTTAGTCTGTGTGTGATCACTCTTTAATGCATTCCGTTCGCTCCCAACTTATGTTGTCTAAATGTATTTTCTCTTTTAGTTGGTCTGATGCTGTTCTGTGGAATCCCCATCTGAATATGGAATCATGTTACAAAGATTTTGTGTGCGCTGAAAATGCCAAGGTATGTTACAGATCTTCATTCTTTAGACTCATGTTGATGTTTCTCTCTTTTGATATTGACATATTGTTGCTCTTTTTTCTTTCTTTTTGCATTAATCATTTGCAAGTCGTTTAATGTGATGAATTTTTTATTTAGATTGAACAAGTTGAGCTACAACCTAACCAATCATGGAGTGCTGTGCAACATTTGATCAAGACTTGAAATGCAGCTGCTGAAAATTCTCAATCTGAATAAATAAGGAGGATCCTCACCTTTTGCTCATCTCTTGTATCTGAAAAAAGATACACTGTTGTTCCTGAATAGCTTTGGCATGCAAGGGCACGGTATAATTATGATAATTAGAAAAATTATAAATTATATTCATTCCCCATCTTCATCTCATTTCCACTAAATTCCATTCATGTCTTCATAAGTTACATTTTTTTTTTTTTAAAGGAATTTAGATTCCTAGTAAAATCTACTCAAATGGGAGTAACCAACCGACAACGATTGAAGATAAAATCATACTAACTTTTAACACGTCTGCCAATTCGTAACTTGAAGAAAAACTTGCTTACAGATTTCTCTGGGTTGATTATATATGAATCTGGGAAAGAGTAAGATGAAATAAATAATATCGTTACAAAAAAGTCTATCAGGCTCAATGGGCAATTAAAAACCCAAATAACAAGGAAAACAAAAATACACAAAAACAATCTTAAGCTGACTGCACGATTTTCAAACCTTTCTCAGGATCAACACAAGTGTAGATGATTCTCAAAAAAGAAAAAAAAGGTGGGGCAAGAATATTCACATTACATGGCCTGGCCTGTTCAGCTGCCTTCAGCTTTGAATCCTCTCATCCATACCCGGATTTTAATGAAGTCTCAGTTTCAAGGAATCCCATTTATAAATATGCCGATACAAAATTATACAGTTCATGTACTCTTTTCACTTCAAGATTCAGGCACCATGGGCTGCTTCACCAAGAACCCACGGCATGGTGCACGAAATCCACACAGATCATAACAATTCAAGTTGTGCGCTTGGCTTCACGTGCTGAGGCCAAATGATCCTACAAAAGCAACACAAGTTTACATACGTCAACTCTCGGCAGTTGTGCAAACTTGAAGCAATATGCAATGTGACTCATCTATGCCCTAGAAAGCCAAGACTTGTAACATTCATAGTTAAGAGTTACAAGAATGTGGTCACAACTCTTTAACATGAGAAGGAGAAAGTAACAATTTTTTTTACAGACGAAAGGGAAGTCCTATAAGTTCCAGACAATTCCTAAATCTAAGACCAACTGAATTACGATTTCTTTTTAAGTTAGTGTATGTGTGGGTATTTACTCTTAAAGCTCTTACTCTATTTCCATCTTTACTAGCTGATAGTTAAAAATTGCTGGAAGAGAGAGAATATTTTTTATTCTACAGCTAGTAGCCCAGAAAGGCCATCACCATACAAACATATTTCCAGAAAACCAACATGCAATGACAAGACTAATTGCAAGAGTTGTCGACTGAAGCATCCCAATGGGAAAGCAATGTAACGATTTGCATCCTATTGATATACAGAAGAAATAGCAACAGCTAATACTTACCGAGATAAAATCAAATGCTCTTGTATCTCCTCTTTTTGATCCATTCATCAATGAAGTCGGAGGTTGGGTAGCTATGACCGGATTAAAAATATCCGGAAAGGGTGATACATTCCCTCCTACAGGTCCAGGAGAATCAACACCAGTATCGGATTGTAGGTTCCCTAGTTGCTGGAAGTTGGACATTGCAGCCAGGAACTGCTGTTGAGCAAAGTGACTCCCCATGGCACTATAGTTCATTTGCTGAGAAGCAAGTGCAGGATTGAATATGACGCCAGAAGGGAAATTATAAGCCATAGCACCCAGAGGGAATACGGGATTTACATTCATCTCAGCACCTTGAGAAGGAAATTCACTATTTAAAGCAACATTAGAACTTCTAGTATCTGCAGTGGATACTGAACCCAAATTTTCGCCACCCCTCTCATCACTCATTGCAGTTTTCTTTACAGA
Organism: Schizonepeta tenuifolia; assembly: GCA_029490685.1. Lineage (NCBI taxonomy): Eukaryota > Viridiplantae > Streptophyta > Magnoliopsida > Lamiales > Lamiaceae > Schizonepeta > Schizonepeta tenuifolia. Next base: position 83,954,477 of record CM055956.1, read on the forward strand.
AGGTTCATTTCCATTTACAGGCAAACCATCCATCAAGTTGGTAGCATATTCACTAGAATTTCCTTGCTCCTTGATGACCTCAGAGCTAGAGTTTAAAAGGTCGAATGGTTCAGATTCATTTTTATGAGATGCTTTTTGGGCCTCTGTAGCTCCTGAATTATCAAGAGCCATTTCCGAGAACAGATCAGCAACATGCTCCTTATCTTGATTTATATGAAAGGAGACATCTGCAAAAGGGTCATCATCAACATTCAGTTTGTTGATGCTCTCACAACCATCAAAATCGTCACCAAGTAAGTCATGCATCAGTGGAGCAACAGCTGGTGGTGCATTTGTAACTTTTGGCTCACTTGCTGCTTTTTCTGGATCTTCCGTGCCAAGAAAATCATCTGGGTCACCAGTATTTATCAAATCCGGTAACATTGAAGGCTGAGGAATCTTCGTTAATTGCTTGACATGGTTGGTTCCACTGCCATTTTGTTCACCACCCAGAAGACCCAATACCTGAAGTCACGGCAAATTCTCTATTTGTTATTGTGAAATGAAGAGAACCGAAATGACCAAGCTGAAGCAACATGCAGTATGCAATCCTTTTGGACAACAGTAGAGTAATGCTTATGTTGCTTATGTGCTAATTAGTGTTACATTAACCTAAGGGAAGTTGCTGGCCTGACAACCATTTGTAATCAACATTTGCATACTTTTTCCAGCCCCAAGATGCAGGGATATTGGTGATTCTTAGGTTTAAGAAAACACCAGGAAAATAGGAGTGGTTGCCATATCTCATCATGACCTTGTACCCTCTCCACTTCACTTTTACAGTTTGCAATAAACATAATTCTATGTGATCTTTGTTCCATATTTCAAACCACATTGTGATATTTCATCAACATGAGAATACAAAGAAATTCTGAACAAGGGGAACAAAACATATATCTCTGGTGACTTCTTCTCTCACGCGTACTCCATTCACTCAAGTTTGTCAGTAAATAGAATTACAAGGTACCAAAATGGGACAAAAATCTTACCTTAGTTGCTTTCTCCCTCAAAGATGCTTGGGGAGATTCGGAGCATTGCACCACAACATCTTTGTTGTCACTGAAGAACGAAGCAATAACTGAAAAATGCGCGTCATTCTTCCGCAATACTGCCTCGAGGACACATATGGCTTTCATGCGGACCTAAATAAATAGGCATTTTGTGGAAACCCAGTAAGTAAAAATATTAGACCTCACTATATTAAAACTATATTTTGTTACAGAAAATTTCAGAACTACTACAGAAAATACATGAGGAAGCATCTACAATACTGGTGATTATCAAATTCTTGTTATAATATGAACTGCAAATAATAGAACAAAGCACACACCTGCCACATAGGGGATCTCAATTTCATTTCAATGGCATGTGCTAATGACAAAGCATCTAATTTTGAGGCCTCCGCCAGGAAAACATGAAGTGCGTCTCGAGTAGGCTGTAGGCGCACACCAGTAGATGTCACTATGGTCTCCAACAACTTCTCTTCACGCGTCTTTTGACCATTAGTCAAACCAGGGTCTCCATTACTAATTTTTGACTGGCTTGTAGAAATCTCTTGATCCCAGCTTCCAGTACCAGCATTTTGTGAGAAGCGAGAAGAGCTGTTAGTTTCAGCATGAGACCCAACCCCTTCATATCTATCAGAATAATCATTTTCTCTAGTCAAAGATCGCTCAAGATTTGGGCTTCTGTAACTTCCACTTCCAGTGTCATTACTTTTTCTCATGGATGGAGATTGTTTCAAACTACTCAGTCCCTGTCTGATGGTAGCACTACCGATGTCAACAACCTCACTGATGAAAGACTTTCTATCATCTGAAGGCATTTCATAGTTAGTGTTTCCAAATCCTTGTATCCGACTGCGAAGACTACTTTCTGTAGGGGCAGCTGTGCTATCATCTGATGAAAATAAAGCAGATAATGTTTCTTGTGCTGTTTCTCGAACAGCCTTGTTCAAGGCATCACCCTTCAGAGGATCTGGCTGGCCCTTGTAGTGGATTAACTGCCGTACTGAAACAGAATTCTTTTGCATCTCCCTTTTAAACTCCGCACCTGACTTCCCCACAGCATACTTTATGGCCCTTAATGCCTGAAACACAGTAAATAACACAACAAGGATTAATGAATAGGTTTGCTAGAGATGAGATTATCAGTGTAGGCAGATGACATAGAGGTCAATACAACAGTTTCCAGTTATACTGACAATGCATCAACAGGTCAATATAACTATTTACATCAAATACTTATTCAACATGAAAATATTCTGCTTAAGCTTGATTGCATCCTTGAAATAATAGAATTGGTTATCCCAAGTGATTCGAATGCCTAAAACACTTTCTAAAAGAACATAACAAATAAGCGTGTAGGATGTAGGAGAACAATTATGCAGACTCACAAACCCAGCTAAAAAAAATATATAACCGCAAAATCAATCATCTTTATCAACACAAAATAAGAAGCAACACACCCACACACACAAATGATCAAAACAGTTGAAGAAAAATGCGAAAAACAGCGAATAGAATAATTGAAGAACCTTCTGCTTAACAATCGGCGATTTGTGATCGAGCCGTCTGAGGATGAACTGGGAGACTTCTTTAACAATGGAGATGTGCGAGGACCTCAGCAAATCGCATAATTCCTCCAATTTGTAAACCGGAGTGACCTTATCCTCGTCGGACGTCGCGCCATCGATCATTTTGGACCTCCAGTACGACTCCACTGCTCTCCTGCTCTGATCCATTCTTCGCTAAATTCAACTTTTCACTCCACAAAACCCGGGCACCGATCGATCAACTGATCCGCTCACTCGATTTACCGATCAAATAAAACGATAATTCAACGAATTAGTATTGGATCGGTCCACCGACCAGCGACAGAGAGAGTTGTTAATCCTTCGATCGCGGAACTATTATGGCCTCTGGCTGTTCATTGAAGATCGAAAAGGAACAGTGAATTGGGATTTTCTGGGGGTCTTGTTTTTATTTTTTAAAAAGAAAAATGGCAAACAATTGTTTTCGTTTTTGGAAGGAAAAAGTCTCCTCGATGTCAACTAATTTTTTTTTTTAATTTCCCGATGTTTTTCTTTTCCACGTAGATGTATGCTACCTCCAAATTTATGTTAATTTGGTCAGATGCAGAGATGCTAAACTAATTTATTATTTGGTTATCCCATGTGGGGAAAGGAAATTCTTCTTTACGGTTGAAATTAGAAGATTAGCAAATACAAAATTTAAACAAGTGCGTAACCCAAATCTTTACAAACTATTTCAACAATCTTACAAGACAAGACAAGTTCCTCGAGGTGAAGATCTTCTCTATTAGTATAAAAGATACAGATGGAGGGTTCAAAGCAACACCGTCTAATTCCAACCGGAGAAGAAATGATATGAGTGGCTTGGTGGTGGAGTAAGCGACGCGAAAACAAGTCTTGCGTTTGAATCTCTCCAACACCTTGAGCTAAGCTACTCAAACTCAAAGGCACCTCCGAATAGATAATTCTGAAAACAAACACAAATATAGGAGAAGAGCCACACTTACAACGCGGATGAAATCGAGCTTCTTCGACAAACCAGCATCTTCTCAAGCTCATCCACGAGTATATCCATGGCTTTTGGCGGTAAACATATGGGGACAATGATCCCATCCTCGCCCTTGCTATTCTTATAGGGCATGAAATAACTCACTGCTCGTGGAAACGAATCAACGCCTCCTCTTGCCACCCCACCATATACTGGCTTTCCCCACCCAATATCTACTTCATCAAAGCCCTTTGCATAAGACACCAAATAAGTTTGCAATGCTGTGAGATTCGGGCGCCCTCTGATCACCATCAAATCTACAATCGACTTCACATATTCCTCCGTTACTTTGCATTTTGCCTCCTTCACGAGCTCCACTGCATAATGCAATGGGCTGTTCAATAATTTCTCAACACTGGAGACTGCTGCCGGGTAAACAATAGCATTACCATAGTAACCGTCTGGGAGAGGCGGGTTGAATCGCTTACGAATGTTCATAACACATAGCAATCTGACCTCTTTGTTAGGGTGTGGTGAGGTAGCCATTGTTCTGCAACGCCACATGCAGGCTGTTACCAGTTCAAATTTGGAGCAAGTATGGAGGCGTGGAGGTAAGCGCTGGCGGAGGGCGGAGATTTCAGTAGGGCCGAAGAAGAAGTGTCGCACCATGCGATCATGTGGGATGATGGTTCTGTCAGTGTCAATCACGATGTCATGCTCTGGGTGTCTCAATGTCACACGTGGTGGGTAACGAGCACAGAGGATGTGTCTCTGCCAAACTGGTTGGACAGAAAGGCATTCAGCACCACGGGCGAGTTCTCCAACAGCTGTAAGAAATTGGAGGATCCCTGCAGCATCACTTATGGTGTGATTGTAGCGCAAGGCAAATACGAATCCACCACATAGTAAGCGTGTAACCTGTAGAGGCAAAATGTGTGGAAAATAGATAGATACGAAAAATCATTCAACATAACTTTGAATGCTAAACTACACATTGAAGTTTACATAAATCACTCACTACTTTCCTTATGCCGTAAAAAGGTATTCATTGACATGATAGTATAATTAAATCACAAATGAGTTGGCAGTAGTAGAGTTATTCAATTTGGAAGCAAACTCAAGAAACCAAATATATAATAATTAAATTATAAACACCATAATTGTGTATCTAAATGCATTCAGTGAACCATGTTATGAATGAGAGAATTCTTAAATTACTAGAAATAATTTTGGCCCAAAACGAAACCTCTGATAGTATTTTTACCAGAAAAGGCAATTCTATTTCTATGCACTACACTCAACAATCAGATTGCTAAGTTCTATTTCTAATGATTTATTATGAGAACATTTTTATAAAGTAATTGACATAAACCTAAACATTATGTATATGTAATGTCATAAAAACATAAGCTAAGAAAGTACCTGAATAAGCATCAAAGGGGAATCAGTAACTGCAGCCATGGCAGGGACATTGTAGAGCAGCTCGTGCAGGTTTTGGATCGGCGGCAGAAGGGTGCCAAGCTGTTGTAACGTGGCGTCGGCGTCGGCCTCAACGAATACCACCCCCTCGCTAGTACACTCCACCGCCAGTTTCCTGGTGGCGTATTCCCTCAGGCGGCCGGCGAAAGGGTAGTAGAAGACCAATGCCTTGGCGACGGCGTTGCGAATTATCCTAGCAGGGTCTATCCCTTCCATGGAGGGGTTATTCCGATATATTTCTATCAATGGCATCTGAAAGCGGAGGCCGTCTTGGTCGTCGATATCGGAGAGGGCTCTCAACTCATGGGGCGTGGGCTTTGCCGGCCGGATTAGCTCAGGGTTTTTCCGATTTACTTTGAAGGTTGTAGTGTCCATTTTTTATGTATCTATAGATTCAAAATTTCATCAAAACCTTTTTACCTCACCCGGCCAAAATTCAAACCCTTACTTTCAATAGCATTTCACGAACCAAAATTCCCATTATCAGCAAACTCAAAGCTCCTAATCACACCTAAAATTAAACTTTAATAGGTGAAATGAGGAATGGAATGTTTTAACAAATGCGAAGAAAACACTCAGAGCGATGAGGCGGCAGTTGCCGGGGAAGGCGTAAATATGAGCAAAAGTTATAGTTAAATGAGAGAGAATATTTTTCTGAAGAAGAAGAGATAAGAGGAGCGATGAAGCGATGCTCTGCGTCGTGCCCTCGTCAATTATTGGGGGTGAAAGTAGGGAAAACGTGCTTTACCCTATCCGTAATTGGGTATTTAATACTCGTAATTTGCGGGTATTAAATGAAGGGAAGATTTTATGAGTAGCATTTTTTAGATAGATTTTTTAAATCAGTACTCTTTATAAAACTTTAAAAATATATCACTTATTAATAATTTTACCCTTATTCAAAGAATTAACCTAATTGATTGGAGAGTAACAAAAGGAATCACGCATTTTTTTACTTCCCATTTCAAATTTTGTCTGCAATTTTTTTTTCTCTCTCTACAACTTCCATTCTTCTTCTTCTTAGTGAATTTTCAGTCTGAAATTTCTGTTTCCGAGCGGCGTTCGATCATAGCAGGTATAGTATAGATCCGTTTTGTGGATTTAGTCAATCTTTTTATTCTCCCTCTTTTCATTTTTCATTCTTAACCGGGTGTTTCTCTCTCTAGAAATCTGAAACGTCTTCATCGGTCCTCCATTTTTTCCGTTCAAGTTCAACGTTGTTAACTTCGTTCGTTAATTTAAGGTAATTTTGGGAATCTATTTTTTGTTGTTCGATTTTGTATTTTGTTTCAAAAAATTGGATTCAAGTCGAAAAATTACATTTCGTTATCTTTCTTCTTATCGTAACCAGTCCAGAAAACTAGCAGTTCTTTGCTGAATGATTTTGTAGAAATCTTGATCTCTCGTTCTTTTTTATTTCAAATAGTTTACTGTTTTCGTTCGTAATTATTGATTTAATTTGCAGATCTATATAGTCTTGGTAATTTCGATCTCTCTGTCTTCTACAAGAACAAGTTTTGATACGAAAAATGTCGGACGATAGTTCAGATCCGTGCGATGATGTTAATCCTACTGTTAGTGCTACATTGCTGTCCATGAATGAAACACAGGAGGAGACGAATCTACTGGTGAGTTTTCTATTTCCTTCTAAAGCATATAGAATAGTTGTTTTTCTCAGATTTAGTTTGTTCTTCTTGAGGTCAAGTGTTTTTTTTTTATGCATTTTGAAGTATCTCGATGACGGTGGTCCACAAAATTGTATATAGATCTTGTGTAGAGATGTAATTAGTATACATATCTGGTATAATTTTGAGTACGTAAGAAGAAATTTTTGTGAAGTAACCAATATCAACCTTTTGGGGAAGGAATAAAAATTTGTTCTATACAAATTTTGTGCAAGTTTGTAATTTTTTGGGTTTTTGTTTTGAAGGAAACAAAAAAAATTGTTACTCCAACCAAAAAGTTTATTTGATAACAAATAAGATGGAGACTCATAAAAATCGCACTGTATTTTGAAAAATTGTTTAAGGATGCAAAAAAATTGTAACTCCTCCAAAAGATTTTGTGTATATTTTATGACTGCACAAATTATTTTAATTAGTTGTGCCTGCTTAACATTTTTTGTTACTGCTCAAAATATATATATATATATAATATATATATATATATATATATATATATTTTTACTATTTTACATCACTTGTGGAGTAACAAAGGTTTAACCATTTAAGATGACTGCTTTGTTTTTTTTTGCTCTAACAAAAATTTATATCATATTTAGTGAATCATCAAAAAATATGTACCCATTTTTGTGACTGCTCAAAAAATATAATTCAATTGTTATATGTAGTAATCATAAATTTTTTGTGAAGTCAACAAATTAAATTTTGTGAAGTCACAAATTGTTAAATCATATCATGTCTGCTAAACAGTTTTCAATTATATTTTGTTATAATTTTAGGAAATATTGATGGCTAAATATTTATCTATGAACCGTACCATTTGTTACCACATAACAAAATTTGTAGTATTTATTTGTTGATTTGACATTGGCTTTGGCGAAATTTTGTTTATCTGTCTTCCGTAAGTTTATTTTGATAATTTGTGTGGGAGGGCTGGAGGTATAAGCGGCAAAAGTGCACACGAAGTTTGTTGGATTTTGCTGTACAAGTGCTTCTTTTGGGTTTGGATGGAAAACTGAATATTTTGTGTTGGAGTGGAACTCATAACAAATTATGGTATTGTTGATGTACATTATATGGTTGACATTAGTAATTATTTTGTGTTGTGTGTTTGTGCAATTAAGCTTTTATTGGATCCAAAAATAATTTGTGTATTTATATTGGGCTGTATTGATGCTTCATATATTTGGTGTCTGCAAAGGAAATTCAGATTCTTTTGAGGCTTCATAATTTGCAAGTTCTGGTTAAAAAAATATTTGGTTCATAATTTGCAAGTTCTGGTTAAAAAAATATTTGGTTCATAATTTGCAAGTTCTGGTTAAAAAAATACGCTTTTTAGTAATGAAAGAAGAAATTTTTAAACATTAAACATATTTGAAGGTCATTACGATATTGTAAAATCTTGTTGTGACTGCGCATAATGTTTTGTGTATAAGATTTAGTGTGACTAAACGAAAAAACTATAACATTTGTTGTTACTGCTCGAAAAAATTATATTATTTTTTGTGACTGCTCAAAATCTTTTGTGCTGTAACAAGATTTTTGTGAATGCTCAAAAAATTTATCATGCTTTGTGACTGCTCGAAATTTAGATACAACATATAAAATTGTGAGATTTTGTTACAGCACAAAAACGTAAAGATTTTTTTCAAAAAACAATTTACAAGAAAACACAATTTGAACATAACGAAGGCAAAAGTAGAACAATCCGCGGTGACAGCACAAATAGCTAAAGATTGTTTCATGATCCAATGTAGAGTAACAAAATAATACATTTTCATCATTACAAAGGACAAAAATACACAGTCGTAGGAGACATCATAGAAGAACCAAACAATCGACAGAGATAAACCACAAATAGAAAATGAAGACTAGTATACATAGTTTTGTGACTTCACAAATAGAAAATCAAGACTAGAATACATAGTTTTTTTTTTTAAAATTCACTGAAACATATCATGGGCACAATTCAGTGACTTCACATTTTGAGAAGTAACAATTTTTTGTTGAGAAGCAGTTTTTGTGATTTTACAAAGTTACATGTGCGATTTCACGAATAGAACATACAGATTCAGATCTACAGAAAAAAAAAAAGAAATTAAGAAACAAAAATGAAGAAAAGTATTAGATTTACAGAAGCTCGCCGGTGATGGACGTCGAAGGAGGTGGACGTTGGCCTTCTCATCCGTCTTCTGGCGGATGAATCGGACCATCTGCTGGATCTGCTTTGAGACATTGGCGCATCTCGGAGCCGTCGCCCGGATCTCCCCCCAAAGCCCATCGCGAACGCTGCCGTCATGAGCAGATCTAAGCTCTGTCGTCGACCACTAGCCAGACTCGCGAAACACTAGTGATTGCAACAGATCGGAGCTGCAAAGAGCTCCGCCGTCGACAACGAAGGCCCAACTGCCTTTTATCGCTGTCGACAACGAAGGCCCACCACCGCCGTCAAGGAGAAGAGGCACTGGGTCAGGACCACCGTCGTCTGCCGCCTCTCACCGCCATCAATTTCTGCCCCATTTTCTCTCAGATTTCATTCCTCCATCATTTTTCACTTCCAGCAGATTTATAGTTTGTGATATAGGCCACCGATTTTTGACAGAGAGAAAGAGAAATGTGAGAGACAGAGAGAGAAATACGTGAAAGAAAATAGAAGAATAAAAATGTGTGAGAGAGAGAGAGAGAAACGTGTGTAAAACAGAAGAAGATTAAGAAGAAGAAATGATGGAGAAGAGACGCATGAGAATGAAAAGAAGTGAGAGAGAGGGTTTGAAAATGAGAGAGAGAGAGAGAGAGAGAGAGAGAGAGAGAGAGAGAGAAAGTGAGGATAAGATGGGAAATATAAAAATAAAGGGAGGGTAAAAAAGAGAAGAAATGTTAAATTTTTAAAGAATTATAAGGAGTGCTAAATTTAAAAAAAAACTATAAAAAAAAGTGCTAATTTGGGGGAATTTCTCTTAAATGAATATGGATATGAGTTTTTAAGAAAATATCTTAATGGGTGTACCTGTTAGGGTATTGGGTACCCGATCAACACCCGGTTAAAGAAATAAAATTATTTATTATATATAATTTACTAATTTTTATATAGATTATAGATATATATTAATAAAATATTTTCATTATAGATATAGTTTATCCGATCAATACCTAATTGCTGTCTCTTGTTTTGAACTTTGCTTTGACGCTTAATTATTTTTGAACTTTGTACTTTGTTTGTTTGTTGAATTATAAATGTATAAACTACATTTAGTATTGTTGTTGTTGTTTAGTTATTGTTGCATAGTTGGTTATTAATTTGTATTGCTGAAAATTATTGAAAAATCGAGCAGGTGGAAAAACACCAAATTATAAGGTTATTTTTTTATTTTTTTTAAATGGGTACACCGGGTACCCTACACTCGGGTCGGATATTGGTTACCCTTTTGGCTAAAATGGAAAGGGTATGGGTATGCATTTTTCGTCACATTGTGGTGTGTAGAAAATAAAACATCTCCTCATTTTTATTAAATAGTACTCCCCCCGTCCATTTAAAAGTTGTGCATTTTGCCATTTTCGTTTGTCCATTTATAATTTGTGCATTTTTTTTGGTAAGTTCACTTTAAACAGATACCCTCACTTCAATCTATCATTAACAACTATGCCACCCAATTAACCAATTAATTAACTTACCTAACTTAATTAAATTTAACCCAATTCACTAATTTAACTACCCAACCCAAATACAGAAGGGAGCCCAAGTTCTCTAACCCTAAATCCCCAATTCATCTGCCATCTCTCTCATTCTCACTCACTTCAACCCCAGTCTCTTCATTTCTTCTCATTTTCCTCACTGACTCGGTGATGTCGTCTCCATCTTCGGTACCGCCGCATTCTGAAAGTAACAGTCCCCCCGATATGCCTAGGTTTTGGAAAGACATATCGGTGGAAATGCCCACCCACTTCTCTCCCATAGAGATTGAATCGTCTTTATTGCTCACCGATTGTGTCACCATGGTGCTGGAAACAGCCTTCACGGCCATGGATTCTGCATCTCCATGTCTTGTGATATCTGATTCCGACCAAATCTATCATCTCTCCGATTCCGACCAAAACTCATGGCGGATCTGCTCAATTCTGTGATTCCACCGTCGAGAACAAAGCATTCGTGCCGGAGACTTCTACACCGGAGATCTCTACACTGAAATATCCTCTGTAGTTCCGAGATGGAGTAGATTATGTGCAATGGTTGGAAATCTTTTTCCCTTCTGTGCTGAGACCCATTGAATCTGGTTCGAAGGATCCCTCTTCGCCGGAATCTGAGCCTGTGATGCAGGATGCACAGTCCCCATACGAGTCCGACGTTGATTACGATATGGTGGTTCCGGAGACACCACTGAAGATCTCTGCACCAGAACACCCTCCGTAGTGGTAAGATTAGACAGAGTATCTCCAATGGTTGGGCATGTTTTTCCCTTCTATGTTGAGGCTCAGCGAATCTGTTTCGGAGGATGCAGGTTGATCTCTTCTTTATTTCTAATGTACTAATATTTGATCATGAAATGATGTTTCTGATGGTGCACTTGATACTGCACTTGATTTTCATGATGAATTTGATGCTGCACTTGGTCCCAATTGATGAATTTGATTTTCATGATGAATTTGATGTTGCACTTGGTCTGAACTGATGAATTTGATACTGCACTTGCTTTTCATGATGAATTTCATGGTGTACTTGGTCTGAACTGATGAACTAGATACTGCATTGGTCTATGCTTGAATGCTTATGTGGCACTTGGTCTGAACTGATGAATTTGATACTGCACTTGCTTTTCATGATGAATTTCATGTTGCACTTGGTCTGAACTGATGAACTAGATACTGCATTTGGTCTATGCTTGAATGCTTATATGGATAGATGAACAAATGATGAATTTTTTTTTATGTTCAAGGCAAAAGATGCGCTGTCCTATTGATGCCACCACTATATTGTTTGGAGGTTGATTTAGGACAGTTAGTGTGTTAGATGTCATCTAGTATAAGTCAATGATTTAAAAGATAATTCATTTCATTGCTGAGACAATGTGTGATGCACAAAAATGTACCATCACATGTTTACATCCTAAACAACAACTTGAATAGTTAAAGCCTGTTGCTTATATTGTAAACTGAGCAAAAAACTTACATCCAGGATGTTGTCCATGCATTCCCATGTCATCGAAAGCATCCACTAGTTCATCAATGCTCTGTATATCCTCATTCACTTGTCCAAGATGATTTGGATGAGCTATGCAGTCTTCAACAAGCTTTGCATCCACTTCTAGGCATTCTGGCAGACTCCCTCCTATGTGTTTATCTTTATTCATGCGTGGCATCTTGTAGTTGTTGCCTCACTTGTGCTTCATGATCTCAGTGTAGCATCCTTGTAGGGTGAGAAAAACTTTGTTGAGCTTGTATATGTCAAACTCTGCAAATGCTTCATTTACATTCTTTATTAAGTCATTCACCCTCTTTGTTGCATTCCTATCTTTGAGTGTTTGGATTGCATTGAAAAAGCCAAGATCATTCACATTGCAGTCTGATGAATTTGCTGATTGATTTACTAGTTCTATGTGGAATCCTCTTTGTATTTTCTGCCTTAATGAAGTCTTGATCATTTGCCTTTATGTGAGGTCTAGCATTGTCTTATTGAATAAGGATGCGTTTACTTGCTGATTTTAGCCACTTTTCCATGTCAATAGGGAGTAACTGAAAAAACAAACTAAGTCATGAATGAAATACACATTCATTCTGATAGTAACTGAACAATATTTACCTTATTGCTCATGACATCCTTCATGATTGAATGATTCACACATAGAATAGGTTTGGTGATTAGTGTGCTCTTTCGTCTGTTCTTAGAATTTCTGGCTGCAGGCTCTAATTTAGTAAAAGGAAATATTCTTTTTTTCCCATCAAAGATGCAGGTTCCATCCTCTGAGTATTGTGGTGTGCTCACAGCAGCAAGGAACATCAGCTTGTCTATGAATCTTTTTGACATGCAGGTTCTGTATGATTCTTCCTCACCTGGCAGAAGATAATACCTATCTTTGTGCTTACTGAGGTTGAACCATTTCTCATCAATGTGAATAACATTATCCATTTTCTGAAACTTGACTTTACCATCTACAACAGTTTGCCTCAACTGCTTCAGACTCCATTTAAGTCTGTTGAATGTGTTTTCTTCTGTGAGTGCTGGTTTGATTGAGTTGGTATGTGCCCTTAACATTTTTCTCTTGTACCAATTGCCAACAAAGCTCTTACTCACTTTTATTTTCTCTGCAATGAGTCTAAGTGATGATCTTTCCAAGACTGATAGACCTCTCAATTTCACCACATGTAATTGCTTTCTAATTCTTCTTTTTCTCCTTTTCTTCTTTGATTTGATGTGGATAGGGCCTCCCAACTGTAGCTGATCTTGAACAAGATTCCATATAGAGTGGATGGTGTTTCTGTGACATCCAAACTTGGATGCCGCCTCGGCCATTCCTCCATGCATGACCTTGTTTTTTTGGAGTTTTGAAGTAGCCATTGAGCAAATGGAATTCCTCTGTTCTTCAGCAAGATTTAGGCGGCTCTTCTGCTGAACAATTCTCCTCATTAACTTCCTGTATTTATGATGTTTTTTTGTAATTAATGTGGAACTAAATTGGTGGTTGTGAAAGAATGAATGTCTTGGTCTGTATTTATGGAGGAGAGATAGTAGTTCATTCAAATTTCCCTCCATTTTTTTTTATTAAGGTAGTATGGGTAAAGTAGTAGACTTGGTTGTATTTAATGTTGTTTTTCCCTCTTAAATTTTTGTAAGTACTGGCGCCATTTCATGCCTTCATTAATGAAACAATCAGATTCCCTCTTTAATTTGATCTTTCATTTTTTTTGTTTAAATTTGATTTTGCCTCTCTTTTATTGAATGCAGATTTCCCTTGTTTTTACTTCAATGCACTCCTTTTACCTTGTTTTTTTAATTACAGTTTGTTTGTTGAATGCAATATGGCATGCTTTGTGAAAAAGAAATAAAAAATGAAAAATGCAGGTTTATGAAAAAAACAACAAAGAAGGCTTCATTGTGAAACAAAAAAGAAATCGAACAAGACATTGTTCTCAAACAAAAAATACAACAAGATATGGTTGCCTATTTGATTAACAAAACTAATTATCACTCTCCTAATTTCACACTAAAAGTGGGCCCCTTTCTTCACTTAAACACACTTTACCAGCTTTCTTAGTCTCCGTGCTATTATCAAATGCACAATATTTAAATGGACGGAGGGAGTACTATTCTATTTATTTGAAAGGTGAGAAACTCCCTCCTTACCTATTATTTAGATGGACGTCACACTTATCTTGTTAATGTTCAAATAAAAAAATAATTAATCCTTCAAAATACTTTAAAAAATAGTAGGACCTATTCAATTTCTATCTTTTTAATTTTTACTAGTGTGTAACCACTCGAAAATCGATGGGAAATTATTATTTGATAAAATTAATAAAGTTTGATATGTAATAACATAAGAAAGATATTGTTTCTTAATTATTTTTCTTATTTTAATTTTTTGAAAGAAATATATTTACGTTGAACCACCCGAATTAGTTGAAAATGAAATATCCTAAAAATATAATTTAGAATTTGGTTAGGGTTCACGTTAAACCATCCGAATTAGATGAAAATAATTATTTATTAATCTTCTTTTCCTAATACAAAAATTTATATAAGAATAATACTTAGATAAAGTTCAAGCATTTGATTATGCAATCTACTAAATTAAGTTAGAATTTTTATGTATTTGAACATGTCTTAAATTGTTCGCACTTTTCTTTAACACGCCGCAAGTGCACGATGCTATTGTGTACATGGAGTAAGATCATATTCCACAGAGACTGTTAATCTAACAAGTACTACTTTCAACTTTTATCCTCTATTTAGACTTCGAACTTAAATTTGTGGTTTTCTAATCTTAAATTAACAAGCAATCAAAAAGCAAACAAAAGTAATTAAAGATTCAAATATGATAAAGAATTCTTAAGGCTTCGATTTCGATGGATAATTAAATTCAAACTCCTATCAATCAACCAATTAACAAGGAACTCCCAACTCTTCTTAAGACAATCACAAAATTAGTTTAAACCTACTCTCGTAGTGCCTAAACCGTGGATTACTCATTAGGATTTTCGTCTCCGATAAACATCATAATTAAGTAACTCCAAAAAGATCTTAAGATTAAAGCGCTCACACAAAGCCTTTCTCTCTTGATGATTTCGTAGTGTGTGTCCTATATTCCAATTCACGTGTTAATCCTCATCTCTCAAATCTTGAATTAACACAACTAATTATGTTAAATTGGTGATCAAGCAACTAGCATGTAAGACAAATCAAGAATATAGAAAAGAAGAGAGGGACATAAATTGGTCAATTGATAAAGAATTAAAGTTAATTATCCATCTACTCTCTAACCCTAGGATATAAAAGAAATTCATAATCATTAAATAAGAAAAATCATAGTCGAAACAATAATCTTGAACTCTTGAACAAGCCTTCAAAAGCTCCAAGACAAAGCTAAACTAGATTAAAACTAAGAAAATTAATAAAAGGTGTGTAAGGTGGTGTCTCTTCTATGCAATAGAAGGAGTATTTATAGCTAAAAATCTACCACAACTCGTGTAAGAATCGAACCCTAACTAGGAAAAGAGTTTGAACCAAAATAGGGAAGTTTTTAGGCTAAACCGCCTCACTATGCGGTATGTGCATGCGGTCACATGCCGGACTGCATGCGAAATGCGAAGAAAATTCGAAAACGGGAGCTCCATGCGGTTGTCCGTGCGGCCGCATGCCGGATCGCATGCGTCTGTGCGTGCGCACAATAATTTTCAATCGGCTCGTTCTCCCTCGTTTCAACTTCGATTTTGGATCCGTTTTCGCCTACGAACTCCTATCGAGGTGTACTTTCATCCTATCATGCTCAATTTACATAATTTTGAACCCAATTTTCTGCAAAATCAAACAAAGTACGAACGAGCATTATATTTCACAAATTAACAATACTTAAGCATAAAACTCATTCCAAACATGATTTCCCAATATGCATTGACATCAATTAAACTTATAAATTTGAGAAAATCCATGTTTATCACAAATTTGATTAAAAATAATTTTACTAACCTCGTTTATAATTTTTATATATTGATTAAAATGTAATTTTACTACACGTTCTCGTTCCAAACTTATATAGTAATACCCGTTAAAAAGCAAATCTAAGTCACCTCATTTTTATAGATGATTTTGAAACTCTCTTTTTTTCCTCAAAGTATGTTTGACTCTCAAAGTAAACTTAAAAAATTGAACCGCCAGACCAGTATCGACATGTCTATACCCAAGGTTTTGAATCGGAATCAGCTCGTCGACCTCAATATTTCGGGTCGTAATCAGCCGGTCTACCATTCTGTGATTTTACTATTCCTTCTCATCATGTCAGTCAAAATTTGACGAGAATTAATTATTTGTAGTAAATAAAAATATAAATTGGCCAAATTATTAAATTATAAAGATATAACTATTTATTCGGCCAACTAATAAATTGGTCAAATTAAAATGATGGTGCGAAAGATGAAAGAATACACATTAACAGGCTTCTAAATAGCTAGAGTTAATAAAAAAATGGTCTAAATGAAAAAATATATCTATTTATATGTGATGTTACTATATGTTCTCGTCCCAAACTTATATAATAATACCCGTTAAGAAGCAAATCTAAATCACCCCATTTTTATATCTGATTTTGAAACTCTCTCTTTTTTTTCCTCAAAGCATATTTAACTCTCAAAGTTAAATTAAAAAAAATTGAACCGCCAGATCAGAATCAGCCCGTCTATACCCAAGATTTAGGATCGGAATCAGCCAATCGACCCTCAATGTTTCGGGTCGTAATCGGCCCGTCGACCATTTTTGTGATTTTACTATTCCTTCTCGTCCTGCCCGTCAAAATTTGATGAGAATTAATTATTAGTAAATAAAATAATAATTTTTGCCAAATTATTAAATTATAAAGCTATAACTATTTATTCGGCCAATTAATAAATATTATACTATGTAAAGTGGACGAGAAAATGAATTTGGACTTGATAGATGCACACTACCTACGTCATATGTCAATCTTCTATTTTATCAATGATTCTCAACTAATCTATAATATATTATTTTGAATAACCATTAATTAATTACTTCATCCGTATTTGAATAGTAGAACCATCTTTCCATTTTTGACCATCCGTGTATAATAGAGCCACCACTATCTTATTTATTTATTTTTTTTCTAAAAACACTCACAAATGTATGTCCGTTTCTCTACCAACTTAACAACTACACTTTTAATCCTTTTCTCCACTCATAATTAGCTAACTTTTCGCGAACCCAGATAGCTCTACTATTTTAGGGATGGAAGGAGTACAATTATTTATAATTAATGTTATAATATGTTAAAGGTATATAATTATTTAATATTTTAAATTCTCAACTAAAATAATAAAAAAGATTTATCATGCGCTTAAATTAAGCTACAAATTAGAAGATAATATTTGTAAATGTGATACAAATTATATATATATATATATATATATATATATATATATATTAGCTCAATTTATAGAGAATGAAAACCTATGAATTTGAGTTTTGATATACATGGATTTTCTCATCTTTATAAGTGTAATCAATGTCAATTTATATTGGAAAATCATGTTTGAAATAAGTATTGTGCTTAAGTATTGTTATTTTGTAAAATGTGATACTTGTTCGTACTTTGTTTGATATTCCAGAATAATGGAGTTAATCTTATGCAAATTGAGAATGCGATGATTGAAGTAGAGTGCGATAGGAGTCCATAGGCAAAAATAGATTCAAAATCGGAGTTGAAACGAGTGAGAACGAGCCGAACAAAAAATGTTGCACCTCTGGCCGCACATTACTGAAGAAAAATCACACCTCTCAGTCCCAAAGTGAGCCCTCGTGTGCGGCTGCACTTCCTCAAGCCATGCCCTCACATCCAAGACAGCCAAATCCGATATTTCCCTATATTATTCCTTTTTAATTTTCTTATTTTTGGTATCATATTCTTATTAGGAATCAACTATTTTATTTTTATCTATAAATACTAGTCCTCTAAGATTATTAGGATCATTGATTGTCCCGATAACGAGCATCTGGTGTATGGGGAGGGGGGGAGAATACACCAGTAGCAATTTTTGATTTCTAAATCTTTTCACTGAGTTAACTGCTCAGGTCAGTTCGTTCAACAACTGAGAAAATCAGTTAGAGCTGATCACACAGTCAGATGCACAACTGACTTCTTTGGCAGAGGGTCAGTTGTGTAATCTAACTGAGGTTTCAAAGAGTTAAATTATGCGGAAATTGGTGGAAATTAAAGCTTGTTACTTAAACTGAAACTTTTATAAAAACGGGGAAGGTCAAGTTTCCTAAAATTAGTGCAGTTTGTAAGAATGCAGTTTGTATGCAAAGTCAGTTGGTTAAGTAACTGAAATATAATACAGAAAGTAAATACTAGAAATAAACGATACAGTATTTTTACGTGGTTCAGAGATTGACCTCCTACATCCACGACTTCCTTTTCGGGGAAGTAATCAACTAGATAAGCTTACGCGTGCTTATCAAACGTTCTACTTGGTTTGCGGATACCAAGCAATCTAACCAGTTTGATTACGGGGTCGAACCAAACCTTACAACACTTTTGCGGACAAGTGTACAGCCTGGTCTTAGATTGCGGGTTCTAAGTGACCTAGTGTCTTTGATTGCGGGTTCAAAGATAGACTTGAGGTTTTGGGTTGGCGGTTTTTCCAACTATGAAGCCTTCTACACTGAGAGAAGTGGAGGCTTATTCCTAAGGCTTAGAGACTCAATCTTTTGGGAGAGAGTTTGCTCAGAAATAAATATGCAAGAACCTATATTCTAGACTCGATCAAAGAAATGACTTTTTGAGAGGCTAGATGAAAGAACAGGAGGAGGTGAAAACACTCAAATACTACTGATTATTCGACTTGGTTGTTCTTGCACTAGAGAGAGTGGTTGTCTGCTGCTTCGCTTGAATATCTTCAATGTGGAGACCTTTATTTATATAGAGGGAGCTTTAATTAGCTGTTGGAAAGAGCCGTTTGATCTCTGCCAAAAGCATGGCACTTCACCTGCTTCACTGCAAACTTTCCTAAAATGGCAACTGCGACCTTCGCTTTTTGTGCATCTCTGTTGTCGGTGCATTATAGTGAGTTTCCAGCTGACTTGTGCGTCCGAGTAGATTTGAATTTGGGCTCCAACTCTTCAGCCTTCAACGTCTTCAAATTCTTCTCTTCTCAGCTTTGCAACGTCTGACTTCAACACAACTTCTCTTCATGCTTGAGTTGCACGGTTCAGTTATGGAGTGAATTGCGTCGTGGTTCAACTGAGCGAGTTTCTCACAAACTGACTTCTTCAGTCCGGTTGAATTCTTCTGCTCGAATTCTGTAAAGATAAAAATTCCTACGCTCAAACAGTGAGCTATAGCTAAGTTCAGACTGATGGTTTTCATCTATTCGGTTGAGGACAGTTGGGTTTTGAGATAAATCAAAACCTTTACTATTTTTCCCAACAATCATCTTTTTATCTTTTATATAATTTAAACATCTTTGATTGATCAATTACGACCCTCTTTTCTTTCTTATGTTCTTGGTTTGAATGTTTGCTTAATTTCTTAGCTATCAATTTTGCATGAATTGATGTGTTAATTTGAGATTCGAAGAAGATAATTAGCACGTGATCTAGAACATAGGACATGCTTTACAGAATAGCCGGGAGGTAAAAAGTATTGTTTGAGAGCACTAATCTAACGCAAAAACTTCGGTGCAACCGGCTGCATACAGTGCACCCGGTTTGCACCTGTTATATAATATATACTATAACAATACCGCATGATATGGATGGTGGGGGAGTGGTTTGGGGTGGAGGTTTAGAGCTTTGCTCCCTCCTTCGCTCGAGTTCGAAACCTGCCGCATCCCCTTTAATTTTTTTTTAATTATTTGACCTGCTATAAAAAATATGTTGTAACTATATTAATAGTGTGAATGGTGGCGGAGTGGTTTGGGGCGGAGGTTCAGAGCTTTGCTCCCTCCTTCGCCTAAGTTCGAAACCTACTGTTGCATACTTCATGTTTTTTTTTAAATTATTTAACCTATTGGGACACTTCAAAGTGACACTTTGAAATGTCCCAATTGCTATTTGTTTAGTTTGTTATTTTAATATGTTTTTAAAATTTTTCAAGTAATTTTTTAAAATTATTTGTTCAAATAAATTTGTTAATATATAATTACTTATTTTTTATTTTTAATTTTTTTTAATAAACATAACTAAAAATGAATGTTGTTGTGACTAAAAGTATATGTTGTCGTAAATAAAAGTAACAATCGTTGTGAAAAAAAGTAATATTTGTGAAACATTACCTTTCTTAATATCAATAATTACGTTTCATCACGATAATAATTACTTGACCAAATCACTAAAAGTACACGTTATAATGAACAAAAGTAAATATTATCGTTAAGAAAAGTAATATTTGTGAAACATTACCTCTCTTCATATCAATAATTACGTTTTCATGACGACAATAATTACTTAACAATAACTTAAAGTACATGTTGTCGTGAATAAAAGTACAATCGTTGTAAAAAAAAGTAATATTTTTAAAATATTACTTTTCTTTATATCAAAAATTACTTTTAGTCACGACAATAATTACTTAATCAAATAAATAAAAATACACATTGTCGTTAATAAAAATAAATATTGTCATCAAACAAAGTAATAATTTTTTTATTAATTTCTTTTTAATATTAATCAATTCCCTTAGGGTTTATTTAATCATAATTAGGATTTTTTTTAATTCCCATGTAGATTTTATTTTTAATTTTGTAGATCAATCATTATTTTTTAACTAATAATTCAAAAAAAAAACAGAAAAAAATTAATAATATATAAATAGGATATTAGGACACATAATAAAGTGTCCTAATGAAGTAAAAAATTAAAAAAAAATAACAAGATTTAATTTAAGACGTGCGTATTCAAAATAAGGCGCTGCTGCTGGGAATTGAACCCGTGACCTTAGGTTGCCAAGCAGCGCCTTTAACCACTAGGTAATTTGTTAATTATTATGGACAATAATTATTTATAGATAAGCGGTCAGAAGAACAAAAAAAAAAGCAAAAATACGCAGATTTTGGATCCGGGTGGGGTCGAATCGGTTGCATTGTATGCAACCAGTTGCACCCAAGTCTAGCTCTTAATCTAATCGATCTATTTGGACTTGCATATGATGTTTGTTGGGAACGAAAACCCTTGCATGTGATCAATGATTTATTCGCTACGGAAGGAGATTTAAACTAAATTTGTGATTGTTATAAGAAGAGTTAAGTCTTTGTGTCAATTGATTAATTGCTTGAATCTTGAAGTTGATTGTCCATTGAAATTGAAACCTTTGAAATATTTTCTCTATCTTTAATATTTTTTCTTTACTTTTGCTTTTGTTTACTTTATTTAATTAATTGCATCTTAATATAATAATTTGTTGGGAAATTTAATAAAGTTTTGATTGATTCCAAAACCGACTGACCCCAACCGAGTAGATATTGCCAGATCCTAATGTTAGCATTCAGGCTCGCTGTTTGAGCATTGTTCAGATTTTATCTTTACAAGACTCCAGCTGAAGACGACAACATGGATATACTCGGATAGAACATCAGATGTGAAGCCAACTGATCAGATATAGAACATCAGATATGAAGACAACTGAGCGTTCAAGCCAACTAATCGGATGTGGAACATCAGATGTGAGAAAGACAACTGAGCGTTCAAGCCAACTGTTTGTCAGATGTGACAATTCACCCGATCAGATGGAACATCAGTTGCAAGACTCAATCTGATAGATCGACAACATGAAGTTCAAGGCAGCTGAGGGTTCAACTGTTCCTCTTCAGACGGAATGTCAGATGAAGGTAGCAGTCAGATGGAACATCAGCCGAAGACCACTTGGATGAAGATCGAACTTCTCAACCGACTAATCAGGGTTGAAAGACCAAGGTTGAAATTTGAATTTCAAAAAGGAAGTCACATGAAGGTTTGACGTTCTGTTATTACCTCATTTGGCCCAACACAAGGCTGTCTCAGATGGAAAGCAGAAGTTCACAGTTGCCAAATCGGGAAAATCTGCAGAGATGAGAGACAAGCCATCGCTTTCACAGAACAGAGATCAACGACTCATCCAACGGCTAGTTGATTCTCTCCGCCTATAAATAGAGGCCTTCATTCATTCATCAAGATAGAAGACAGACAAGTGCGAGAAAAGACTAAAGAGCGAAAGAACGACGACAAACTGCACACAAGCTAAACTGCAATCAATCTCTAAGAACATCACTAGTTGAGAGTTCATAGAGTGTTAGAATCTGTCTTGGTGTTTTCGATCTTAGTTTGAGTCTTCATTTGTTCAAGCTTAGATCCTAGCTCACTTCTTTGTTAGAGCTAGTAGTTGGAAACCCCACCCTCACACACATCCCCTAAAAAGGTTGTTAGGATCCTACTCTTCCCGAAATTGATTAGAAAGGTTGATAAGTACCTATAAACTTATCTGTAAGGTTGATAAGTACCCGTAAACTTATCTGAACAGTTGCAAAGCCCGCGTAAGCTTTGTGGTAGCTGTCCTAAAGAACTTGGACTGAGTTGTGTGGACTCACAACTCCCCGTGGACGTAGGAGTTCTCTCCGAACCACGTAAATCCTTTGTATGTTGTGTTTTCAATTCAGTTAATTTTTGCATTTCCAACTGACTAACTAACCAGCACTCAAAACTGCATCTTTGCATCTCAACTGAATTTGGTTGTTGACCGACCTTGCATCTGAGCGTGAGTTATTTTATACGAGTTATTGTTATTTCCACCACATTTCGCACAACACCACTCTTCCAACTGAGTCTTCTTACTCAGTTGTGATTCCAGCTGAGTCCTTTTACTCAGTTGTGGTTTTTATCAGGGGGTTATTTTTAAAATTCCTAACTGGTGTATTCCCCCCCCATACACCAGAACTCGTATCGGGACCATCAAGTAGTATCAGAGCAGTGGTTCAAAAGACTGCTGACTATGTTTCACGAGGTGTGAATCGAGGTATTTTTCTTCAGTGGTCAACTGAA
Organism: Schizonepeta tenuifolia; assembly: GCA_029490685.1. Classification (NCBI taxonomy): domain Eukaryota; kingdom Viridiplantae; phylum Streptophyta; class Magnoliopsida; order Lamiales; family Lamiaceae; genus Schizonepeta; species Schizonepeta tenuifolia. Next base: position 83,977,432 of record CM055956.1, read on the forward strand.
TAGATCTTTTTCACACTAGTGCATATCTGCTTGCATTTGTTGTCTGTTTATTGTGTGCAGATGGATGTTAAAGACAAGATTGTTGTCATGTTCTCGGTTGTGAACTATACATCCTGGAAGACTCGGATGAAGAAGATCCTATTGTCCAAGCATCATCGAATGCAACAAGTGATTACATCCGGACCGATCACCATCATGGAAAAAGTTACTCGCACTCCTACAAATCCCAATGATGGGGATGCAACTGAGGTGATGGTTGAGAAAAAGCCAGAAGACTTCACTCCTGAGGAAGCGAAAGTGAGCCAGCTGGATATCTGGGCTCAGAGCACTATCATGTCCACAGTTGGACAAGACTATCTTCCATGGATAGAAGAGTGCAACACAACTAAGGAGATGTGGGACATTTTGGCATCTCTTAGTGAAGGGAGCAATGAAACCAAGGAGAACAAGTTCTCCCATGCTTGTCAAGATTTTGACAACTTCTGTCTAAGAGTTGATGAAACCATTGATCAGTTGGAGCTTCGGTTCATGGATATCATCCGAAGGATTCAGTCTATCCGACGAGGGAAATATACTTTGAGAGAAATCAACCTCAAAGTATTACAAGCCCTACCAGCTGAGTGGGACACCTTCACCAACATTCATGAAAGCCGAGCTGATCTGGGAGAGATGGGAACGGACAGACTGTTCTCAATTCTGAAAGGAAACAAGTACAAGGTGAACCGACGAAGATCAACTCAGTCCTCGGGTCAGACGAGTCGACTTGAGGATGTTGGTTACGAAACAAAGACAGTAGCACTTCGAGCTGACTATTCCAAGCCACGAACATCAAGGGCAACAAGATCTGCAGACACAGCTTCAAAGGAACCGAGCAGAGAAGAGCTGCAACAGAGTATAGCCGCCTTGTCAAAGAAGCTAGCTGACATGGATACTCGGTTCGGAAAAATACAAACGGTTCTATAAATCCAACCGAACTCGAGATAACTCAAAGCCTGTGACCAACAGTTGCTTTGAATGCGGCAAAGAGAGACACTTTTAAGCTGATTGTCCAGATCTGTCGAAGAAAGATAGAGAAGCGTTGAGGGCCAAGTAAAATGCAAAGAACAAGGCCATGGTTGCAGAAGAAGTAGTTGATGACATGGACATCTTCACTGACACCGAAGATGAGGACGAGCTGACTTCCACCAACAACGCTATCGGATAGGATCAATGTCTCATGGCATTCGGAACTGACCAGGATGATGCTGAGGTACATTCTAGTTCAGTTAATTTAAATTGTTCTAATGCTACTAACATGCAGGAAACAGTAGAGGAAGAGTTGGAACCCTCTTGGGGTGATTTCCTAGAACTCAGTGAGGAATTGCATCAGCAATTGGTTGAGTTTAAGAATCTTCAAGAATAGTTTGCCAGACTTGAAGAATCCTTAACCGAAAAAGATGATCTGATTAAGAGTCAAACTGAAGAGATTGATGATCTCAAAAGTCAACTGAATGTGGCCAACCGAACTAATGCTCTAACCGATGAGGAGTTGAAGAAGCAGATCAAGGAGCAGCATGAGCAGTTGAACAAGCAAGAGGCACAGATCAACCAGCTGATGAAGATGTCAGACGCACAGACCGAGCATATAGCTGTTCTTCTCAAGGATCTACAAACTGAGAAGGACAACCTGATAAAGCTATATCAATCATCCAAAATCATCGAGAATCTCATCAGTTACCGAAGACAGATGGATGACGTGTTTGGACTCGGATACAACATGGTCAAGGACACCGGAATTCCACCCGCAACCTTTATCAAGGCTGTGGATGTCACGGTTGCCAAACCAAATCCGGTTGAGTCTACAACTCCCCAAATTAATCCAACCTCCACGTCACAGCAAGCACAACCAGCTAAGGAAACTGCAGCTAAGAAAGGAAAAAGAGCTGTGGTTGGAAAACTGAAGAATCCATCGGTTGGGACAAAACCGAGGGGGAATGTTCCAGGACTCCGAAGAGGAACCAGAGACGTCGGAGATACAATTAGAACCGACCTCAGAACCGACCTCTGAAAGGATAGAATCAACAGAACCTACAGGGATTCAAACATCAGAATCAACATCAGTTCCATCATTAGAACAACCAGAGGTTCTATCAGAGTCAACCAATGTGGAACAATTCCAACAGCTGGAGATATTCATGCCAGAACATAAATCAACAACAGGGCATGAACAGCTGTTGTCAACAGTCAGGAAAATGGAATCAGACTAAGCCACACAGATTTCAAACTGGCGTCCGACCTCGTCAACAAAACAAGGGGAACGCCTCTCCTCCTAAAGCTCACAATGGAAGAAATCAATCTCCTCCCAAGAAACAGAACATCAACAATAACAACAAGTCTAAGGATAACCGAGGTGTTGTTATAGTTGATGGAGAAGGAAAGATAATTTGGAATGACAAATCTATCCGAGTATACAGGGAAAAACGACTCACAGTTCAAGGGAGAACTGGTTCTAACCCTCCAGGACCCAACTAAAATTGGGGACCTAAGTGTGTTTCTCTGTGCAGGAGCAGGAGAAACAGTTGAGGAAGAATAAAGCATCACATACCATGTGGGTGATGGACAGTGGATGCTCGAAACACATGACAAATCTGAGGGATTTGCTTGGAAGTTTCGTGGAGAAGGAAGGACCATCAGTTACCTTTGGTGACAACTCAAAAGGTCACACCAAAGGCTACGGTACCCTTGAAACCAATCACGTGTCTATTTTCAATGTTTCATATGTTGATGGATTGAAGCATAACTTGCTCTCCATCAGCCAATTCTGTGATAATGGTTTCTCTGTTAAGTTTGATGCGCAGGGCTGCAGGGTTAAAAATGTTGTAACAAAGCAAGTCATATTGTTGGGAAATCGATCCCCAACCGGGAATGTCTACTATGCAGATTGGAACAGTAGTCCTCCTGAAACCTGTCTGTTATCGAAGAGCAGTTCAGATGTGAGCTGGCTGTGGCATAAAAGGCTCAACCATCTGAATTTCAAGACAATGAACCGACTTGCGAGACAGGAACATGCAAAGGGTATTGCTAACCGTGTGTTTTCAACAACACATATCTGCAGTGCGTGTCAGCTGGGAAAGCTCGCTAGATCCTCATTTCGGTTGAAAACGATTCCCTCAACCGACCAAGTATTGCAGCTGATCTATATGGATCTCTTCGGACCTGTTACTCCCAAGAGCATGAATGGTAACGAATATACACTTGTTATTACTGATGATTTCTCTAGGTACACGTGGACCATTTTCATGCGTCACAAAAGTGAAACCCGAGATGAGCTACCCAAGCTGATGGATCGGATATCTAACCAACAAGAGATGAAAATCATTTCCATTCGATCAGACCGTGGAACCGAGTTCCTCAATGAAACCATCATCGAATACTGTGAGAAGCAAGAAATCACTCATCAAACATCGGCCGCGCGTACTCCACAACAGAATGGAGTAGCTGAGCGAAGGAACCGAACGCTGAAGGATGCTGCAACATCCATGTTGACAAGCTCAGCTCTGCCAAAGAGATTTTGGGCTGAGGCAATCAACATAGCATGCTACACCCAGAACCGGTCTCTTCTGACCAAGCGGTTGGGAAAGACTCCATATGAACTATGGAGACGCAGGAAGCCTGATATTTCATATTTTCGCGTTTTTGGTTCTAAGTGTTATATTCACAACAATGGGAAGACTCAGTTGAAAACTTTTGACGCCAAGGCTTCGAAAGGCATATTTCTCGGATATGCCGCTCGGATCAAGACTATAGAGTTTTTAACAACAGTTCTCGTGTTGTTGAGATAACACCTCATCTTAGTTTTGATGAATCTACTTTTGAGTGCAGGGAACAGGCTAAAGGACAACAAGAAGATCCGCATTTTCCACCAGCTCTCACCAGATTGTAGGTTCTAAGGCAGAAGAATCTGGCTGAACCATTGGTACGGGCAACTGAGGATGATGATCCTTGTTCCTCTGAAGATGAATGTGAGGACCCCAGCTCATCTCAAGGGGGAACTTCAGCTGATGTCACTCCAACTGCATCAGCATCCGAAGCCCAACCTAGCTCGGTTCAAAATATTGTCCATGTTGAGGATCCAGACTCCACAACTGATAAATCACCAGTTCAGAAGATCCCAGCATCTCCCACAGCTCAGGTTATCCCATCAGTTGAAATCACGGAACAGCCACTGTTGGAAGAAGAAGGAAGACGCAACAAGAGATGGTATGAAGATCATTCCAAGGACAATATCATCGGAGATCCAGCCAAAGGTGTGTGTACTAGGAGTAGAGTTGCAAATCCAGACTCAGCTGAAAAAGATTCCAGCACTTACGCACAATATGCTGAGGAGTTGGCAGTTCTTGAAGAGTTCGAACAAGCCGGAGATGTTGCCATGATTTCATGTTTCGTAGCTGATGTGCCAGAACCGAAGAATGTTGTGGAAGCTCTCAACTGTGTTCATTGGACAACAGCCATGCAAGAAGAGCTGAATGAATTTTTACGCAACTGTGTATGGGAGTTGGTAGAAAGACCAAATGGTGTCAAAGTCATTTGGTTAAAGTGAATTTTCAAAAACAAGAGAGACGCCATTGGATTCATCGTGAGAAACAAGGCAAGGTTGGTAGCTCAGGGATATTGCCAACAAGAAGGAATTGACTTCGAGGATTCCTTCGCGCCTGTTGCGAGGTTGGAAGCCATCCGAATATTTCTAGCCTATGCCGCATTTCACAAATTCAAGGTTTATCAGATCGATGTGAAGTGTGCCTTCCTCAACAGCGATATTAAGGAAGATGTTTATGTTGAACAGCCTCCCGGTTTTGAGACTGGAGATGGAAGAGTGTATAAGTTGAAGAAAGCGATCTATGGATTGAAGCAAGCACCTAGGGCTTGGTATGACACTCTATGTGGTTTTCTTCTGAACTCGGGGTTCAAACGAGGGTCAGTTGACAAAACACTGTTCACCATAAAAGTTGGAGAAGACATACTTGTTGTGCAAATCTATGTTGACGACATCATATTCGGTTCCAAGTCGGAGGAGCAGTGCGAGAAATTCTCAACTCTCATGAAGAAGAAATTCGAGATGTCGATGATGGGCGAGATGAACTATTTTCTTGGGCTACAGGTGAAGCAGTCATCAAAAGGGATTTTTATCAATCAGTCCAAATACACAAATGAGCTCATCGCAAAGTTCGGTTTGCAGTCAAGTAAAATCACAAGGATCCCGATGAATACTAACTGGAAGATTGAACCCAGATCTGAGGGAAAACTCGTGGATGCCAGTAAGTATAGAGGGATTATTGGTTCTTTGCTATATCTAACCGCCAGTCGGCCAGACATATCTTACGCGGTTGGAGTGTGTGCTCTGTTCCAAGTTCAGCCAAGGAAAGCACACATGTTGGCAGCAAAGAACATCATTAAGTTGTGTGCGTGTGTTAGCCTAGTGGTAGTGAGGTTAATGCCCGGGCCAAAGGTCACGGGTTCGAGTCCTCCGTCACGCGGTATTTAAATTTCCTTGCAATGTTGTTCAAAAAAAAAAAAAAAAAAAGAACATCATTAAGTATCTGAAGGGCACTGTTAATGTTGGGTTGTGGTACCCAGCTGACGACAATATCCAACTGTCCGGATACTCAGATGCGGATCTAGCCAGAGATCGGTTGGACAGGAAGTCCACATCTGGACACTGTCAGTTCATGGGAAGCAAGCTAGTTTCATGGTTTTCCAAGAAACAAGTGTAATACCCTAGAAATTCCGTACAGTCTTAAAAATTTAAAGTTAATAATAAAAATGGCTTTGCGCGCCTAAGTTCATAAAATTTAATTCTAAAACTAACGGTGAAATCCGTTTCCTAAAATAAATTACGGAAGTCAGTTAGATGACTACTGTATTTAGGGTTATCGCGTACGAAAACTTTTTAGTTCTAGAACTCAGAACGGAAAACCGTTTTATTTTTATATTCACGAAATCGCGATACGAACTTGCCCGAGAAAGTTCGTTTTTTTAATTTTTCGGACGAAACTCGGACTGTGACGTCCCGAGTTTTTGTCCGAAATTAGGTTTTAAATATTACTTTCCGAATAAGTTAAATATGTCGGAATTTATGGTATAATCAGAATTTGACGATAATGTGCCGAGATACGGTTTTCGTCTTTCGATTTCCGTAACATCGTATCGCGCCGGAAAAACGCGTATTTCTCCTTTTCCTCCCCCACATAGCCGACCTCTCCCTCTCTCACATAGCTTGATATTTGATTTTATATAGTGTTATACTTTATGAGTCACCATTTGGATATTTTTGTTTTTGGACACCTATTAACTAACTAAACACATATAACATTATGTTAGCCATTTTCCATCTTCCTCATCACCCCAATACCGCCCCCCCCCCTCCTAAAACTCTCTCCCATTTTTCTTTCATTCATTGAAGATCTTCAAGCTTTTGACAAGGATTTTCACACAAGTTCATCATCCAACCATCGAATCCTATTTCTTCTTTCATTAAAGCTTAAGGTAATCTCCTCCTCTCTTATTCTATCCAATTAGTTTTCCTTTCTTCTAATTTTTTCTTGAGGATCGAATTATAGATGATGATGTAGTGATGTTTTGATCTTTAATTAGTGTAATTAGATGTGTTAGATATGATATCTATGGACAAAATTGAAAGAAAATCAACAACCCTAAAGACTAGGTAATACCGAAAATTAGGGGTTTAAGTTAGGATGAATTAATTCTTTAAATTGATGGCATAATTGATCTTAGGAGTGGCTTAATTGAGGATTGATACAAAAATAAATGGAATCCCCTATGAATTGGATGATGACCGAAAATTAGGGCTAGGGTTTCACTTGATTTCAAATTAATGATGTAATAAGACTTGTAATTGGTTAATTGATGTTGTAGTAGTATGGGAATTGGATTAATGGAGTTATTTGATGAAGAAAATCACCCCCTTTAAATTATTATTATTACCGATTTTATGAGGAAATTGGGGATTTTCATATAGCTTGTTTTAGTTGATGATATAATGATGAATTAATGCTTCTTATGATAATAGTTGATGATAGGAATTAAATGAGAATTTTCTAAAAATATTAATGAAATTATAAGAGACAAAGAATCCTAATTAAGTTGAGTTTAAGTAATGATATAAGGTAATAATATACGTAATAATGATCTACGTTAGATGATGATTAATGTCGTAGAAAATGAATGAATTCCGATAACTTTGGAAATTTTGTAAGAGACGAACAAGTGAACGTAAATAATAATCGAGAAGTCGAGTAAGGATTTTTTTAACTAGATAATAATGCTTACTATGAACTAAGGAACGACTTTGTAGTTGATGACATGAGCATCCGGATTATTATATAATGAGTTGTAGTTATAATCGAGAACTAGAAACGAGAATTGTTAACTTGATTTTGGTATAGTACTTGTTAGTTTCAAAGCCGATGTTTAGAACGTCGTGCTAATGGACGAACGGCGGAAATGAGTCCTTCACGTACGGGAGTACGTGTTGACTGCCTTGAAGTGTTAAAATCGTGAAAACGTAGGTTCGATAACATAGAACGAACTTAGGAAGTTATACGACGAATTCTATCGAGCAACTAGGGTTAGCCGCGGCAGTTTTGCGACCCTTCCCGGAAACCGTAATATCTCTTAGCTCGTTTATCGGATTTGAGATCCGTAAATTGGAGAGTAAACTAGACATCCCAAGCTTTCTAACGAAACAAGGCACATCCCCTGTTTCCAATTCCTCTGTTCTGGGAAGTCCCCAGAACTACTGCATTGCGCAGTGAATTTTTCAGAACTTGAATTCCTAAGTTGTTTCTTCGCAACTTAGTTTCTTTCGATCGTTTAAGCCGTAATAAGTTAACGACTATCTTCTTTACTGACCTAAGAGTCTAGTAAGAAACTTTTCAAGTTCTAAATGAGATTTGTTGAAGTCTCTTTCCCGTTTAAATTAAAAAGAAACTAGTAGCGTACAAATGCCTAAAGAAACAAGACGACTAAAACCTAATTCGAATTTGCATGTTCGATTATCTTTTACGACCGAATTTAAAGTGTGATTATTTTACGATGAAGGAGGAAGCCAGCACTAAGGAAAGGACGGAAGAACAGAAGAACGAAAACCTGTTTAATAGTTCTATATCAACGAGGTGGGCTTTTATATATAAAACAAAACGAGCAATGCTCGAAAACCTTTCTTTATCGCTTTGATATCCGTGTTTTCAAAGTGATAATTATGGCATGAACTGTTTTATATTTTATGTGAGTTCTCTTGTACCTATCTGAGTTAACATTCGTGTTTCCAGAATTTATGAGTTAACCGCTAGGATGTTAACTATCGATCGACTTTGAGTTAGCTATATGCTTTCCAAGGTTTGTGCACTTTGTAGCCTGTAGTGTATGTGGTATCCTGTTGAGGGGTAACCAGCCACGGTGAATGAGAATTGGTCATGATTTGAACGTAACATCTATGAAAAGTGCTTGATCAAGCCAAATTATGAAAATGAGTCAGAAAATGTTTTAGTAGACACGGACTATCTTTAACAAAACCCCGTTGTGCTACAAATTATGAAATACCAGATTATCTATACTTATGTTTATGTTTTCGGTAACGTGCCCACTAAGTACTTTCGTACTTAGCCCCGCATATGTTTTCTAAATGTGCAGGTTGAAAGCGACGAGAGCGGCGGTGGTTGAAGTTGAGTTGAGTTGTTAGGAAGTCTTTAGCTTATGACCTACTTTCCACTGCAAAACTCTAGACCTTTTGACGTTATGTACATTTGGTGAATCACTGTAGTTTAAGTCTGTAATCTTTAACTTAGATGCTTTCGAGTACTTTCTGTCGAGTAATCCTTCGTGATTAACTCTTCCTTTTTAATAGTAAAGTCTTGTTCATTGAATGTATGATGTCTTTTATGTATGTTTAATTAGTCAGTCCCCTTCTTCCCCGCTTCTTTATTCCAATCCCAGTCGCACCCCGGCTTCTGCCGTCCCTCGGGATTTGGGGCTGTGACAGAGTGGTATCAGAGCAGAGGTTCATTTCCTGCTCTGGTTATGAGTCATTCTTTTCTAGTATGAGTCATTCCTTCTAGTAATGCCACAGAGTGGTATTTGTATACAAGTCTTCCTTCGAGTAATAATATAGAGTATTCGTTCGTACTCTATATCGAGTCTTCTTTCGAGTCATAGGATAGAGTATTTGTATATACTCTAAATCAGAATCTTCTTTCAAGTAAAAGATAGGAGTTAGGCTATGACACTAAGATTGAGAATGTAGATGTCAACTCAACCTCCCGCTACGTCGACTCAACGAGGAAAAGGAAAGAATTTTAATGATGTGATTTCTTTTAAATAAGAAATTTATGAATAAGTATTCAATGAGTAGAAAGAGAGGATGGTGCCAAAAATACTTTTCAATGATAGCGAAAGTAAAATTGTATACTTTATGTGATTATGTGATAGTACGAGTACTATCTTATGTGAAATTATTTGCGCGATAATTTCTTTCTTATGAAAAAAATATTTGAACACAAGAATATAGTTAGATTTAGGGATTTTCCCGGTTCAATGAGAACATAGACTTGAAACCTAAGGTCTTTCCGGTTCTTCGAGAACTTAGACGTTTTAAGAAACATTATTTTGATATGATTTCGAAAGGAGATCCCCAACACGAGAAGGACTTCTACTGATGAATGTCACGTGCGTAAAGTGACATGAATAAAGATTCGGCAAAGTCGATCTTTGTTATAAAAATCCAAACAAGAATTTCCTGCGAGGAAAATGAAATAAAAATGATTCGGTAAATCATGTTAGTAGACGGAGGGAACAATTAGACGTTTGAGAAGCATCGGCTTCGAATTAAGAAAGATATGAATGAGACGACGAAGATAGAATAAAGGGAATCAAAGCCAAATGAAATAAGTGAACGTTACTTACGTGTAAGTAACGTAAATGACGTCATTCTGTTTTTTTTTTTCGTTTCGTGTTTCAGTAGGGTTCGTCTTGATCGAACTCTATGAAGAAAAATCGTATAGATTATTAGGAGTCAACCACGAAGCCTGATTAAATTTTCCATCGATCGCCCGACTCTAGCGACGACAACTGGAACTTAGTTTCCAGAAAGTTATTCTTTAAGTTATATTCCATTTCTTTTGGAATTTATTCCATATTTCGTCTTTGAACGAAGACTACGACTAGTACGAGTATCAAGAGTCGTAAACGACAAAATTTTCTTGTAAATGGAAGTTACTTTTGAATAAGTAACATGAACAAAGTAGACGTACTTTATTTTAATAAGTAAGAATTGTTAAGAAATGTTGTTGAGAAAGTAATAAAGAATTAAAGTAAGTAAGAATGTGGTAAGATAAGGAATGGAAATAAAATCTTGAAATTTTAATTATCTATATATATATATATATATATATTGTTTGAGTGCAATTTCTTGAATTGCTAGAAGTCATGATAAGTGGTTGTTTTAAGTGGTGGTATTACAATTGAATAAGGAATGTTCATTTTGTAATTTAAGTATTTCGTTGAGATAAGTTATTTCCCTACCTGTTACTGATCCGTGTTTCCTTAAAACTTTTGTAGGATGGCTAGGACTCGCGTTACTGCTCGGAAGAGCCAGCCCTTGGCCACGTGCGAGCGTACCATAATAGATATGATACAAGACGAGTATTATGATTTCGAGGCAGATTACGGTGAGAAGGATGTGGGGAAGATAGTGAGCAACTTCTCGTCAGTTTATTATGCAGTATGACACTTGATTTCGGAGAATCAGGCGATATCCGACCTGATTGTGCATCTACCGGACGAGTGGCGCGGTTGGGCGCACCACGTGGCGTGGTACTTTCTTGGGGTTTTCGGCGACGATACAGAGCCGACAGACAACTACACGGGATTCACCCTATATATACACAGGCGATTCTTTGACAGCAAATTCATGCTTCTAGTTCCTTTTGAGCCGCATCTTCCCTACAGTCACTTCCCAGCAGAGACCGAGCAAGAACACCTAGACTTGGACCCAGAGTTTTCCGCCTTGTTGGAGATACCACCATACTTTGTACCGAGTGAGGAGTCTGACGCGGAGTTTGAGCAGATAGAGGAGGACGCGGAGCCCACTGTTACACCAGAGTTACCGCTAGTTAGTACACAGATCGAGGAGTTGATCCCAGGACCGGGATTCGTAGAGATCGACGCCGAGATAGCCGCGTTGTTAGGATTATCTTCACCATTTGTACCTGACGTTTGTGTTAGAGTCAGAGGACCTTTAGAGACAGGACTGTTTCGGGCAGAGTCAGAGTACCGAGGGATTGACGCGGAGCTTGCCGCATGTTAGAGCTACCATCTCCACTGACACCGCTTGAGAAGATCTGTGCGAAGTGGGAGGTAATCAGAGGTCAAATGGAGGCAGGACCGTCCACGGTCCGTTCCAGAGAGGTTTTTGAGTCCGGTTCCGTTCCAAAGCACCTTCTTCCCCTGAAGAAGCGTGCAGTAGAGATCAGTGAGGACTATCTTGTTTCAGACTTTGAGGAGACAGTTTCAGAGGCACCGTCACCACCTCGGCTTACACTTTCTGACGGCTCTACTCTGAGGGAGGACGAGGCACTCCAGCTTGTCTTTGGTTCAGAGTCTGAGGAGGAGGACCCGGACGAGGATCCTGAGGAGGACCCGGACGAGGATCCAGAGGAGGACCCAGAGGAGGACTCTTAGGGTTTTTAGGCCGTAGAGAGCAGTTCCGACTCGACTGTAGTCTGTTGAGTAGAGCGTCGTAGACGCATGTTAGTAGTTGTAGTTCTTTTGTCCTGTACATAGTCGGATCAGTAACTAGTTTTTGTAGTACTCTAACGGATACGAAATTTTTATGAATCGTTTCCGTTCTAGTACTTTTAGTAAGTACGGAGATGCAGCCTGTTAGTGCACCCGGTAAATAGTAGGCAGTCAGCCTAGTTTAGACTAGTAGTAGTCTAACTTTTTGTATAAGTCCTCGTTGGAGGCAGAATTAATATTCTTTTTGATGTATATATATATACATGACCCATGAGAGGGTTTTTAATCACAAGAAAAATTTCCTATGAATCGTGTAATTAAATCAGAATGTCAATAAATTCGTGTGACGAGAAATTTAAGTCTAACTTGAAAGTTAAAAGATTACGAAGTAATATCGGAACTATGTTCGTGAAATTGATTAAGTTGGAAACAAGTTAGTAAGTACTAAGAGTAATTAACAGAAGGGACTAACGAGAATTTCTATTTCCTTAGATCAAAGAAAATGCCGCCAAGAAACGTTAACAATAGGAGAGGTCGAGGACCTGGAAGGCCTCGAGGACGTGGGAGACGTCAACCGGAGAATGACAGAGAACAAGAGCACGAACAGAATGATACCCCATCACCATCCCCATCACCACCCCCATCACCACCACCTCCACCACCACCCCGTAGGGATATTGAGGATTTATTCCTCAAATGAAACCCCCCGATATTTAATGGAACGAGCAGCCCTAGCGATGCTGAGCTATGGGTGAGATCTGCAGAGAAGATATTCAAACTCCTCAGATGTACTGATGAGGAGAGAATGCTATGTGTCGCATTCCAACTAACTGGATCGGCAGATTATTGGTGGGAAGCAAGGCAGAAGGTGATACCCGCAGAGCAGCTGGCTCGTTTCACGTGGGAAGAATTCAAGGAAATACTATTTGATAAGTACGTACCCAAGACGTATAGAGCTCAGAAGGAAGCCGAGTTCTATAGTTTGAAGCAAGGAAAGCTGACCGTAACAGAGTATGACGCCAAGTTTTGCGAACTGTCTAGGTATGCGCCGACTCAGGTTGATACCGAGGAGAAATTATCGAAAAAATTCCAAGGAGGACTACGACATGAACTGGGAATTGCATTAGCTAGTCATGGGGGACTAAGCTACACTGACATTTTGGGAAGAGCATTGGAAATGGAGGCTGTAGTGCCTGATGAAAAGAAAGTTGTACCAACTGCACCAGCCCCAGCACAGAACCAGAACCGAGGCTATTATAACAACAATAATAGCAACTATCAGGGAAAGAGGAAGTGGAATGGAGGAGGTAGCGGAGGCTACAATCAGAGTTATAACAACCAGGGTAATCAAAAAAGGGGTATTCAGCAGGGGTATCGCAGTCTGGCCAGAACAATAACCACAATAATAACAGCAACAAAAGACCGTGGCAGGGAAACAACCAGTCAGGGTTGTTTATTCAGGGAAATAAGCAGAACGCACCATGGAAGGGCAACGGTCAACAGAACCAGCCGCAAGGGCAGCAACGAAACTTCAACCAGGGAGGAACTAACCCAGGGAGGGTTACCATTCATGTCTGCCCTAAGTGCAACAGAGCCCATCCCGGAGTATGTCAGATAGGCACCCCCAACTGTTTCAATTGTGGACAGAAGGGGCATATGAAGAAAGATTGCCCGAAACCGCTGCAAGCCATACCGCTCAGAGCCATACAAGCACAGCCGCAGCAGCAAATGAACCAACAGCAGTTCCAGCAACATGCACAGCAGCAACAGAATGCGAGGGCATGCGATATCAAACAGGGTGGCCAGCACAAGGGAAAAGGCAACCTAGCAGGTATGGAAAAACTTCACAACATCCCTATTAAGATACTGTTTGATACTGGCGCATCGCATTCTTTCATTGCTGGCTCGTGTGCCGATAACTTAGACATCAGACCTGTAAGAGCTGCACATTCTATGAGAGTAGCTACACCTTCAGGAGAGATCACTACTTCCTCGCATGTTTGCTCTAACCTAGAACTAGAAATCGGAACTCTTAAGGTTAAAGCGAACAACTTAAATGTTATGATAATGTGGGACGTAGTATAATCCTAGGAATGGATTGGTTGTCAGAGAATTATGCCACGATTCTTTGCAACGAGAGAAAAATCTCTTTTCAACCCCTGGGTAAAGAACCAACCGAATTCCACGGAATTTCCATGGGTAGAGGCGTACCAATTATATCAGCCCTTCAAGCCACGAAACTCATGAAGAAGAAAGGTACCACAGCTTATCTCGTGTACCTAGTCGGAGAGCCAGGAGCCAAGAAGACCATTCAAGACGTAAAAGTTGTGAATGAATACGAAGACATCTTTCCAGAAGTGTTACCAGGATTGCCACCAGATCGTCACATGGACTTCATGGTCGACTTAGAACCAGGAGCAGCTCCTAAGTCTAAAGCCCCATATAGGATGGCACCTAAAGAACTAGAAGAGCTCAAAATCCAGTTACAAGAATTGCTAGACCTTGGTTTCATCAGGCCAAGCGTCTCACCTTGGGGAGCACCCGTATTATTTGTTAGGAAAAAGGACGGATCGATGAGAATGTGTATAGATTATCAAGAGCTGAATAAGATCACACTCAAGAACAAATATCCTTTGCCAAGGATCGAGGATCTGTTCGATCAGCTCAAGGGTGCAGGAGTCTTCTCCAAAATAGATTTAAGGTCAGGGTACCATCAGCTGAAGATCAAACCTGAAGACGTACCGAAGACCGCCTTTAGAACCCGATATGGCCATTACGAATTCCTAGTAATGCCATTTGGTTTGACCAACGCTCCAGCTGTATTCATGGATCTTATGAATAGAGTTTTCCACCCTTACTTGGACAAATTCGTTTTAGTGTTCATCGACGACATCCTCGTTTACTCTAAGGATGAAAAGGAGCACGAGGAACATCTACGGATAGTGTTGGAAACACTAAGAACTGAGAAACTCTACTCCAAATTCAGTAAATGCGAATTTTGACTGAAGGAAGTAATGTTCCTTGGGCACATAGTATCGGCGGAAGGAATCAAAGTGGATCCAGCCAAGGTAGAGGCAGTGCACAACTGGAAGTCACCAACGAGTCCGAATGAGATCAGAAATTTCTTAGGTTTGGCAGGCTATTACAGAAGGTTTATTGAGGGATTTTCTACGATCGCTCGCCCGATGACATAACTACTCAGGAAGGAAACCAAATTTAAATGGACGGACCAGTGCGAGAAGAGTTTCCAAACGCTTAAGGAAAAGCTAACCACAGTGCCAGTATTAGCTCTTCCAGACGCAAACAGGGAGTATGTGGTTTACACCGACGCCTCGAAAAATGGATTAGGTTGTGTCTTAATGCAAGATGGCCGAGTGATAACTTATGCTTCACGACAACTTCGACCACACGAAGTTGAGTACCCAACCTACGACTTAGAACTCGCAGCCGTGGTGCATGCGTTGAAGATTTGGAGACACCATCTCTATGGTGTAAGGGTTGAGATATTCACTGATCACAAGAGCCTGAATTACTTTTTCGAGCAGAAGGAACTGAATATGAGACAAAGGAGATGGCTCGAACTAGTTAAGGATTACGACTGCAAAATCAACTACCATCCCGGAAAGGCTAACGTGGTAGTAGACGCATTGAGTCGCAAGGCTCCAACGAAGTTAGGATGCCTTTTTGTAGAGGAAGAAACTTTAGTGCGAGAATTCGAGAAGATGGATATCAAAGTGCTCGACACGCCAGCTACGATAACAAGTCAGATAGCAGCATTAGAAGCTACACCAGATTTAAGAGAAAGAATCATCAGTGCTCAGAGGAAGGACGAGTCAATGGAAAAACTTCGATTAAAGATAAGAACAGAGAAACCAGACAGGTATTCCGAAGCACCAGACAATGCGATCCTTTATGAAGGCAGAATTTATATTCCTGATGACGACAGCGAACTGAAGAACGAAATCTTGAGTGAGGCTCACGATACGCCTTATACAGCACACCCAGGAAGTACGAAAATGTATCAAGATTTGAGAAGGAACTTCTAGTGGAATGGAATGAAACGAGACGTTGCCTCGTTTGTAGAAAGATGTTTGGCATGTCAGCAAGTTAAGGCTTTACACAGACGACCGTATGGATTGCTGCAACCATTGGATGTCCCAGAATGGAAATGGGAAGGCATAGCTATGGACTTTGTCACAGGCTTGCCTAAGTCAAGAAGAGGAAACACAGCTATTTGGGTAATTATCGATAGACTTACGAAGTCAGCGCATTTCTTGCCGATTAAGACTACCTACGGATCAGAGAAACTAGCTCAGTTGTACGTTAGAGAGATTGTACGTCTGCATGGAGTACCGAAGGTCATAATATCAGATAGAGACGCCAAATTTACCTCGAGATTTTGGATTACGATGCAGAAAGAATTGGGAACAGAGCTTAATTTCAGTACAGCGTTTCACCCACAGACAGATGGACAGTCAAAGAGGACGATTAAGATTTTAGTTGATATGTTAAGAACAATGGTTTTGGACCGAGGCGCGAATTGGAAAGACATTCTACATTTGGTCGAATTCGCGTACAACAACAGCTATTAGGCCACGATAGGAATGGCGCCGTATGAGGCTTTGTATGGAAGGAAATGCAGTTTTGCGACCCTTCCCGGAAACCGTAATATCTCTTAGCTCGTTTATCGGATTTGAGATCCGTAAATTGGAGAGTAAAATAGACATCCCAAGATTTCTAACGGAACAGGGCACATCCCCTGTTTCCAATTCCTCTGTTCTGGGCAGTCCCCAGAACTACTGCATTGCGCAGTGAATTTTTCAGAACTTGAATTCCTAAGTTGTTTCTTCGCAACATAGTTTCTTTCGATCGTTTAAGCCGTAACAAGTTAACGACTATCTTCTTTACTGACCTAAGAGTTGAGTAAGAAACCTTTCGAGTTCTAAATGAGATTTGTTCAAGTCTCGTTCCCGTTTAAATTAAAAAGAAACTAGTAGCGTGCAAATGCCTAAAGAAACAAGACGACTAAAACCTAATTCGAATTTCCATGTTCGATTATCTTTTACGACCGAATTTAAAGTGTGATTATTTTACGATGAAGGAGGAAGCCAGCACTAAGGAAAGGACGGAAGAACAGAAGAACGGAAACCTGTTTAATAGTTCTGTATCAAAGAGGTGGGCTTTTATATATAAAACAAAACGAGCAATGCTCGAAAACCTTTCTTTATTGCTTTGATATCCGTGTTTTCAAAGTGATAATTATGGCATGAACTGTTTTATGTTTTATGTGAGTTCTCTTGTACCTATCTGAGTTAACATTCGTGTTTTCCAGAATTTATGAGTTAACCGCTAGGATGTTAACTATCAATCGGCTTTGAGTTAGCTATATGCTTTCCAAGGTTTGTGCACTTTGTAGCCTGTGGTGTATGTGGTATCCTGTTGAGGGGTAACCAGCCACGGTGAATGAGAATTGGTCATGATTTGAACGTAACATCTATGAAAAGTGCTTGATCAAGCCAAATTATGAAAATGAGTCAGAAAATGTTTTAGTAGACACGGACTATCTTTAACAAAACCCCGTTGTGCTACAAATTATGAAATGCCAGATTATCTATACTTATGTTTATATTTTCGGTAACGTGCCCACTAAGTACTTTCGTACTCAACCCTGCATATGTTTTCTAAATGTGCAGGTTGAAGCGACGAGAGCGGCGGTGGTTGAAGTTAAGTTGAGTTGTTAGGAAGTCTTTAGCTTATGACCTACTTTCCGCTGCAAAACTCTAGACCTTTTGACGTTATGTACATTTGGTGAATCACTGTAGTTTAAGTCTGTAATCTTTAACTTAGATGCTTTCGAGTACTTTCTGTCGAGTAATCCTTCGTGATTAACTCTTCCTTTTTAATAGTAAAGTCTTGTTCATTGAATGTATGATGTCTTTTATGTATGTTTAATTAGTCAGTCCCCTTCTTCCCCGCTTCTTTATTCCAATCCCAGTCGCACCCCGGCTTCTGCCATCCCTCGGGATTTGGGGCTGTGAGAACAAGCATGTGTTGCCACTTCTACAACCGAGTCAGAGTACATGGCTGCTGGTAGTTGTTGCATGCAAGTGTTGTGGCTCAAGCAACAACTGAGAGATTATGAAGTCGCAACTGGACAGGTTCCCATCCATTGTGATAGCTCAAGTGCCATTGCTATCTCTTTGAATCATGTTCCCCATTCTCGGACAAAGCACATCGACATCCGACATCATTTTATCCGAGATCATATTGAGAAGAAGGATGTATTTATGGAAAAAATTCCAACTGAGATTCAGAGAGCAGATATCTTCACCAAACCTCTAGCTGAAGCGCGGTTCAAGATGTTATGTGATTTCCTTGGATTGTTGGATCCATCAGATGAGGAACCAGCTGAGGTGAAGAGATAGATATCCATCTGAGGGGGAAGCTCAGATGAAGGGGGAATCTCAGATGCGGATCGCCAACCGAAGACATCAGACGTCAGCTGAACAGACGAACTCGAGTCAGCTGATGGTATGCCGCAACATTGGAACACAGCTGATTCCGACATCAGTTGGCAGGTATCATTTATGGCTGAAGGTGTTTGTGTCTTAAATGAGAATGTTTGAAATAAATTCAAACATTCCTGAGCATGTCAGTTAGATTAAAATAGCCATCATAGCGCATTTAATGTAAAGTACGGCTGAACATCAATAGCCCTACTTTATAGTACGACTGGGCTGACATAAAACAGTTCACCTTCTCACGCGCGGGTATTGGAACTCGGAATTCGACGTCAGTCAAAGCCAGTCAACAGTCGCGAAATCTCAGCCGTTGATGGATTCGCGCCATTCAACCCTGGCCGTCGATTTGAAACGACCCACTAACCTATAAAAGGCGGAAAATCAGGAAGTGATTTCTTACCTTCTACATTTGAGCATATCTGATTAACTATTCATCCTCGTCTCTAATCTTGTCTCACCATTTTCTGCAAGTTCTTCTTTTCTTTTCTCATATATATTAATCTTCACAGCAACACTAAATGGCACCAAAAGCTTCTTCGCAAGGAAAGAAGATGGCATCCTCGGGACCAGCTCTAGTCCTTTCGTCATATGAGGAATCCTTCGACATGATGCTCTCCAAAATTCACTTCGAGCAGATTCTGTCAGAAGAAGCACTGGAGTCGCCGGTGTTATCTCCCCTCGCCGAACTTCTCAGGGAGAACAGTCTTCTGGATTGGGCGACGCTCTTCCCCACTCACTTGCTCAGGCAACAAGTCGGGGAATTCTACTTAAACCTGAAAACTCCCATCGACAGCCGAGATGGCCTCGTTTCAGAAATCTCCGGTCGTCAGCGAGACGTCCCCGCCAGAACCATCCGCCGTGTCACCATCTCCATTCCAGTTTCCGATATGCTACGCACTATCATTCCACCAAATCTGACCGCCACGGACACCATTGAGAACATCACAGATGCAGATGCCGATCAATTTCTGGAGAATGCTCTCATTACAGCAGAAAAATTGAGGAGCAATATTGATGCGTCTTCAACTTTTGGGCCTTTTGGCCCTATTTTTCATGTCTTTTTGTGTCATTAGAGTCTGTCCAGGGAAAGAAAACTGTTGTTCGAAGGAAGGAAGCTCAGTCCAAGTAAAACAGAGGAAAGGTGGTCCGAATGAGCAGAACTGGAGCGAATCCAGTCGGTTGCAAGGACTACGCAAAGGAGTATGCAGAGCAGGAGATGAATTAAAGCAAGAGACGAGGTTGAAAGGAGGATTCCATGTGAACCCTGAAGCTAAGTTGCTGTTCATCAATCGCATTCGTGGTATTAACGCAATGCACCCAACAACAAAGAAGATCTTGCAGCTGCCTTGCCTACGAGGAATCCAACCATGAAGCATGCAACCAGTTTGACCACCACAAAGATTGCCAATCAGTCGCCAAAGCTCAAGAAGGAAAGCCGCGTGGAGAGGATTCGCCTAATATCTGCCAAGCATCTATGGAAAGAAGGATTTGGAGGTCAGCGCCCTACCCTAAATAAACCAATCAATCGGAGATCGTCAATCATCAATCCAGTCAATCGCAGATATTCAGAATCTCGCTCAACATGGAAACTGCCAATCATGCCATTTCAATCTACCCGCCTAGAGTTTTGCTCGCTGCCACTACAGCTATAAAAGTCCAGCCAAAGCGACTGGCACAATGTTGGTGAATCGATCAGTCTACAGTTCTTAGTCCGAAGAAAACACTTTTATTCTCAGTTTTATATTTCTGTTCAAAACAATCTTTATCTGCTTTTATTTACATTACGCTGTGAAGAATAAATCCAAGGCTGTTGCCTTAGGTACGTTTAATCCGAGTATTTCGTATTTCTTCTATTCATGAGTTCTTTTTCGCTTATCATTATATATTCAATTATGTGTGAGTAGTTTACTCGGTGAGATTTGGGTACGGGGAATGATTGATTGTTGATGTGTGAAATATTCGCGAGGCACTTGTGCCATCGGTTGAGTCCAGTAGTTCCGGAAAGACTGGAGCATAACTCATGGGCAGTCCTGACCTAACGGGTGATCTCCGTTCGGTTGGAGCTGTACCATGTCAAGCAAAGGCAGGGCATGACAACGGCAGCGTTCGATGTGCCCAGGACCAAGTAGCTAAGCAGCACCTGACATGGTGTTGGAGATCTGGATGGTGAGGACTGGACAAGGGGATACTGCGTCCTTCTTCAGTCTTGGGCTTCTCTAACAATCACCCATCAACTGTGACGAGGCATCAAGCCATGGTTATTGACCAAAGGACTCATCTCGCGTATCGTAGGCATTCCAATGACCGGTTGGACGTGGTCCCGGAAATGAGTATCCCGCGAGTTATGTCTACTCTGTAGGTGCGGACATGGGAAGTTTGGAAGAGAAGGTTGGTGAGGGTCATACTTGGAAAGATCGCGTATGACTAATATCTAAGGAGGAGTGAAGCACGGCCTTGTGACCGGGGTGAAGCGTGACCTTCGGACCAGGACAACAATAAGGGATTCAACCATCCCAAGTGTGAAGTATAAATTCTTGAAATGCCCCAATGTCTTTGGGCCACGCCTTGAGTTTATACGAAGCATGGACGGATCTTTAGTGTGCCCATGACCGAATTAACATATCAACAATGATCATGACCTACCCCAAATCTTATCCCCTTTTTATATTTGATTTCCGTCTATTTTATTGTGCAGATACATAGATTGAGACCGTGACAACTCGATTTGTATATTGAAGAGTAAGGTGGTTCATCACTCTCCGTGGGATCGACCCTAGCTTGCCGCTAAGACTAACCAGTCCGATAGTGGGCATAGGAGCGTGTACTGTCCATCTTGGGCATACACAGGTATTTTGATAGTACCGCACGACGGGTGCGTGTCAAACATGCAGCGAACGAAGTTGAAACCTGAGCATCGACTTCTGTTCGATGTTGTATCCAAGGTCATCTTCGGATACAGTGGAGCCTTTGGCGACATCAGCCGACCAAAGCTCAAGCAGCTGATTGCTTTGGAACACAAGCACAAGCACAACATCAACTGGTTCAAGTATTTTGAACACCAGTAGACTTTGGAGAAACTGAAGATTACAGAAACCATAGCTGACTCTGGAGAGAAGTTGTTGAGTGTTAAGGGAACTCTCAACTTCGGAGTCAAAATATCTGCTCTGATCCTTCTCGCAACAAAGGATCAGAACATGGTGTGGGAAGACAGTGAGGAGACTCCAGTCAAGAGGCAGATGTTGTTCCCAATAGCCAAGAAGGCTTTGGATGTGATTAGGAGTGTCTACACTCCAAAGGATAAAAGAGAAGCTGTGAAATCAGCCGAGGAGAAAGATATAGCTTAGGAGCTGCCTCCAGCTGCCAGGCGCACTTCCAAATCAATAGCCGCACGCCGACTCAGGGATGAGTCAGACAAGGAGAAAGAGGAAGAGCCAACGAAGAAGAAGTTGAGACTTCGTTTCAAGAAGAAGTCAGTTGCAAAACCAGCTGAGGAGGTACCAGCTGAGGAGGAACCATCTGAGTCAAGTCACTCAGTTGACGCGGCTGCCTTCGAGATTGTTCCTCACAAAGATGGGATGGAAGGGATGGAAACTGAACCAGAAGATGAGCCGAACATCTCCTCGGATGCATCTTCTTCATCCAAGGAATCCGAAGATCTTTCAACCTCCCCACGGTAGGAGCTGATGCCGTACAGCCCAAAGAGACTCTCACAACCGACATTCAGCCAGAAATTCCGAGCTCCCCGCTTGATGCCAACATTGTGACCACTTCTTCGGCCAATGTTGAGGAACCTCTTGATGCCAACATCCCCACACAGTCAGAAATTCCGAGCTCCCCGCTCGATGCCAACATTGAGACCACTTCTTTAGCCAATGTTGAGGAAACCCTTGAACCGATCCCTTATGAAAATCTCTCTCCCTCTCCCACGACGAAGAAGCTGATCGTCGAGCTGTCGCGTTGGAACATGAAGGCAAGTTGGCCTACTGCTTTCAGAAGCTGATCAGGATGTTCCCCGAGGCGCGCGACATGCCCACTTTTGCTACGCTTGGAACTGAGCTGTTGTATCAGTTCAATATTATCTTCAGCCACTGGTATGTTAAGGAAGATACCATCAGGATACACAGTTGGAACCAGCTCAAGGCTGATGAGTCGCGTATAAGGGAGTACTTCAACTACACCAACCTTGAAGTTGCGTACAACAACAAGGTTGCTTTGCTGACTCGTCGTCTGGACATCAGCAAGACTGAAGGAAGAGACACTAGGGAGACAGCCGAACAAGATTGTGTCGCCTTCCTTGATAACATGCTGGTCAAGTCTGCTGATTTTGTTGATGACCTTGACGCAGCCGCCGCAGCAGCCAAGCAGGAAGAGGAAGAGCTTCAACAGTACCTGGCCAATCGCCAAGCCATGGTCACTGTTGAACAGCCAGCACTTTCTGACCAACCAGCTCCAGCTGATCAGCCAGCTCCCTCCTCGGATGAAATTTGTGAGCTGATCGCTAAGAGGGTCAATCAGCTAAGGAAGGAGATGCTTGCCAACATCCAGCTCAACAAAGAAGAACAACTGAGGATGATGGAAGCTCAGGAGGAAAAGGATAGGAAGCTGATGGAAGACAATGATGCGTTGAAGCTGAAGTTGGATGATCTTTCAACATCCACCAGCAAAGATATCACCGACCTGAAGACAACCGTTCTGGGAATCAAATCAGAACTGAACGTGCTCAAGTCCATATCTGAATCCAATCTTGCCAAATCTCAACAAACGTAGGATGAAGAATGGGATTCTCGGTTCGAATCCAGATGGGCTGAGTTCGTCGCCTTCCAAACTGAAGTCACTGAAACCTTCGCCGCCATGAAGAAAGCTGATGAAGAGCGCCATGACAAGGAATTAGCGAAGAAGGTTGATGTGGAGTGCGCTGTTGATGAACTCTTCAACCGAATCCAGCAAGCTGAACAGAATCTCACCTCTCTGGATGGCTCAGTCGCAAGCCTTGTTGCTGATGCCAAAAAGGGGGAAGATGTGATGCAGCAAGATGAGATCGGGGAAGATGAGACATAAGAAGAGATACCAGCCGAAGAATCTCAGCTGAAGAAGACCCAGCCGAAGAAGACAGCTCGGAAGAAGAAGTCCGCTCCGAAGCCAACCGACAAGAAACAACAAAAGCTGAAATCTATTATTGTCGGAGGAGAAGAGATGGCTAAGGACCTGGAGCAAGTAGAGGAGTATGGAGTTTCCTACAACTCCATAGCCGAGATTTCAGCCGAGCTCGATGCTGAACTCAATGGTATTACAACCGAAGAGTGTATTGCTGCTGCCAAAGCTATGGATGTTCCGGAGAAGGATTATATGAATCCTGAATGGATCAAGAAATTTGCTGCAAACCAAGCTACAAGAGTAAACAAATTTGAAAAAGAGCTAGCCAAGGTTACCAACAACTTGGACAGAAATATTGCCTCTCGAAGCCGACGACGAATTGAAAAACATCAAGTGAAGGCTGAAGCAAGATTGAAGCAACAGAGACTGCCAGGGAAGATCAAGCTCCAGGGATGCTTCAACCATGTGGACAAGTGGATGCCAGCTGAATGGAATGACGATTGGGAATCATTCAAGCAAGAGTTTGTGAATGATTTCTACTATAGGAAGGTGTTCCCAACTGAGGATCCAAGAAGAGCCTTCAAAGAAGCCCTGACTGAGCTACACTCTGAGGATCCGGTCATGTTCAGCCAGTTCAGACGTGCAATGATTGATGCAAAGCTGGATATGAACACAACCCCTGTCCCTCAGAAGGTCACATATCTCCCTTCATTCATCCCAGACACAGGAAATCCCAACAGGCAGAGGATTGCAGCTAAAGCAAGGAAAGTTTGCCAGAAACATGGAGTGGATTTTTCAAAAGAGTCAGATGCAAAAAGAGAAATTTTTGTCAGGATTTTTGGAAAGTATGGGCTGAAGTATTAGCCAAGTTAGAGTTTTTGAGCAATTGATGTATTTTGATTTTTGTGCTTATCTGTGTAAACACATCAGTTGTAATGAAAACTTTCATCTTATATCCGATTCACCTTGACATACAATCTCTAGTTGTTCAATCTCTGAATCGCAAAGTTATTTCAATACCATGTTATAACTGTGCTAACCCTTTGATGTTTAATCTTATAGACTGTCTAGAATTTCAGCTGAGATTTTAGATAGGTCAGTAGGGTTTTGGCATCATCAAAAAGGGGAAAATTGTTGGGAAATTTAATAAAGTTTTGATTGATTCCAAAACCGACTGACCCCAACCGAGTAGATATTGCCAGATCCTAATGTTAGCATTCAGGCTCACTGTTTGAGCATTGTTCAGATTTTATCTTTACAAGACTCCAGCTGAAGACGGCAACATGGATATACTCGGATAGAACATCAGATGTGAAGCCAACTGATCAGATATAGAACATCAGATATGAAGACAACTGAGCGTTCAAGCCAACTGATCGGATGTGGAACATCAGATGTGAGAAAGACAACTGAGCGTTCAAGCCAACTGTTTGTCAGATGTGACAATTCACCCGATCAGATGGAACATCAGTTGCAAGACTCAATCTGATAGATCGACAACATGAAGTTCAAGGTAGCTGAGGGTTCAACTGTTCCTCTTCAGACGGAATGTCAGATGAAGGTAGCAGTCAGATGGAACATTAGCTGAAGACTACTCGGATGAAGATCGAACTTCTCAACCGACTAATCAAGGTTGAAAGACTAAGGTTGAAATTTGAATTTCAAAAAGGAAGTCACGTGAAGGTTTGACGTTCTGTCATTATCTCATTTGGCTCAACACAAGGCTGTCTCAGATGGAAAGCAGAAGTTCACAGTTGCCAAATCGGGAAAATCTGCAGAGATGAGAGACAAGCCATCGCTTTCACAGAACAGAGATCAACGGCTCATCCAACGGCTAGTTGATTCTCTTCACCTATAAATAGAGGCCTTCATTCATTCATCAAGATAGAAGACAGACAAGTGCGAGAAAAGACTAAAGAGCGAAAGAACGACGAAAAACTACACACAAGCTAAACTGCAATCAATCTCTAAGAACATCACTAGTTGAGAGTTCATAGAGTGTTAGAATCTGTCTTGGTGTTTTCGATCTTAGTTTGAGTCTTCATTTGTTCAAGCTTAGATCCTAGCTCACTTCTTTGTTAGAGCTAGTAGTTGGAAATCCCACCCTCACACACATCCCCTAAAAAGGTTGTTAGGATCCTACTCTTCCCGAAATTGAGTAGAAAGGTTGATAAGTACCCGTAAACTTATTTGTAAGGTTGATAAGTACCCGTAAACTTATCTGAACGGTTGCAAAGCCCGCGTAAGCTTTGTGGTAGTTGTCCTAAAGAACTTGGAATGAGTTGTGTGGACTCACAACTCCCCGTGGACGTAGGAGTTCTCTCCGAACCACGTAAATCCTTTGTGTGTTGTGTTTTCAATTCAGTTAATTTTTGCATTTCCAACTGACCAACTAACCAGCACTCAAAACTGCATCTTTGCATCTCAACTGAATTTGGTTGTTGACCGACCTTGCATCTGAGCGTGAGTTATTTTATACGAGTTATTGTTATTTCCACCACATTCCGCACATCACCACTCTTCCAACTGAGTCTTCTTACTCAGTTGTGATTCCAGCTAAGTCCTTTTACTCAGTTGTGGTTTTTATCAGGGGGTTGTTTTTAAAATTCCTAACTGGTGTATTCCCCCCCCCCCATACACCAGAACTCGTATCGGGACCATCATAATTATTAAAGTTCGAAAGCTTAAATAGAGGAAGAACAATTGAAAGTAATACTCATTTGAATTAATACAATTTCTGTGGAATACAACATTGCTTCAATATGCTCAATTATACTCGTACATTTGTTGTGTGAAAGGAATTAGCGAACAAGTTTCATTGTATCCTGTTGTAGTGTTGTGAAACTCAAAAAAGAAATACATATAAATATACTAATATAAATCAATGATATAAAATTTTATCAAAAAAAAAAGTTTATTTGAAAATTACATGTGGTGCTAGAAAGATACAGTGGATGATATGGGTGTGATGGTAATTTTGTCAAATTTCATTCCCACCGATTGATGAATAAAATTAATTGTTTTCTTTTTTTCCGTTATTTACCTTTTGTCATTTATGTATGACTAATCTTAATCGTCACCAATAAGACAGTCTAATTGTGTGATGTTATGAATCTGTAAACACTAGTTACAACTTACAAGCAAGTATGCATATTCCAATTTTAATCGTCACCTATAAGATAGACGTCGAATGTCGAGAGACATGATTTTCATAAACAAACAAATTAATTTCAATCATTATAAAAACACAAACAATATCAACAATCACTCTAAAAAAATATTGATATCGCCTGAGTTCCTGAAGACGAATCACCCACGCGACAATGCCAATGCCACAACTGTGTAACCAAAGACAATAGAAAATGTCATTGGCTAGACAGTGAGACGAGACATGCAACGTGATCCAATTCATGGAGGCCCAAGTTTCATTGTATATGTGGGCTGATTTAATCGAGTTTTTTATTTGTTTTTATTTTATTATCTTCGTGGGTTTATTTACGGTGGCTGAAATTGGACCTTAGTTGAGTCAGTTTTGGGTTTTAAGCCTTGTTTAGACTAGGGCTTTGTTTCCTTATTGAGTTAGGAGTTATTTTCCATATTTAGTTTCCTAGTAGAGTTAGGATTTGCACCCTATATATAGGGGCCTTTGTCATGAACGAAATTTTACACATTTGATTAATATATTTCGTGAGTTATATTCTCTATTGAGAGTTTTCAAATTCTTTTTTATTTTGCCAAAGACGAATTCATTATTCGACGAATCAACGAGTCAATCATCCCTCGTTGTGTGTCATTCAGCATCCCCGAGTTGCTGTGTCGTCTTATCGTTGGGTTTTAGGGAATTTATTCGCCTAATTCACTTCGAGAAACTGATACAGAGGTTTTGGGATATCCATCGTTTCTTATCATGTTCGAGTCTTCCGTGTGCTTGTCGAGGTTCATATCATTTGGCATCAGGAGCCACGTTTCGTATCTAGGTCCTTCGTGCTCTTCGTGTCTTCGTTTTTTTTTATTTTTCTGTCCAGTTCGTCTTCGGTTGTCTGTCCAGTTTCGTTCGTACTTCGTCGTTAATATTAAAAAAAAATAAAAAAAAAATCGTCCAGATTCGTGTTCTTCGTGTTCGTCGTCCGTGTTAGTTTTTGTCTCGTCAATTTCGTTATTTTCGTCCAAACTGTGTCCATGTCCGAGTGTTTCCTTATCGCCATATACTTCTTACCATATATATCATCTATCTCTTCTTACCATATATCTAATATATTTCCATATCTTGTCCATATCTTCTACACATACTTACCATATATACGCCAATATCGTCCATACCCTACGACATCTACCATAATTATCCTAAATTTCCATCCGACCCTTATCATAACTATAATATATGCCCAAAATACCTTAGTGTCCATCTCACACGATCATATTACTAAAAATTCCAGTTTGACATAAAAGTGGTCGCCAAAGGCGCATCATTTAGAATTTGGTTCTGTTCTTTGCATTTTTGAAATCCTCGTTCCGAGAGGGTACCAAAAAAAAAAAGAATTGGAGCAGTTTCTGTGTGCACTTTTTCCGACTTTTCACTTGCGTATCATAGTGTTTTTCGGGTTCTTTGGGTCGTGTAGAGTCGTTGAGCACGTTTCTGTGCAACATGTTTTTGGGTTTTCAATTTTCGTTTCTTCATGTCTTTCTGTTCTTATGTCCAGTTTTTCTGTGTCTTTGGTTATTTCGTTGTTTGTTGGTGGTGAATTCAAGTGGTAGATTGAGAGGATTTGATTTCTTAAGAGAGAATTTGAGTGGAAAAAAGGCAAGAGAAGTGAGATTATTAGAGTGAAAAAAGCCATAATTGAGTGATACACGAGTTCAGAGTGATTCATTATTGAGTGATACACGAGTGCTGAGTAATTCATTATTGAGTGATACACGAGTGCTTGTGAGGTGGTGAGGATTCTGTTTTACTAACCTTTGTTTCTGTGTCAAGATGTCTAAAGATTATAAGCAGATTGCAGATGAGGCGGATCAGCGTGTTGGTGATCCAAAGGTGAAGTTATTGATGGAGGCACTTACATCAGATATGGGGAGGATGTTGGAATCAAAGATGGAAGTGGTATATGACAGACTTGACCTGATCGAGCAGTCGCAGGTTAGAGATACCGGTTCCAATGGTGTTAGAGGACGTGGTAGAGGCCGCGGTAGAGGAGGAGGACGTGCTGAGTATGATGATTATGTAGAAGATACAAAGTTTAACGAAGATGATGAGGGCAACTGGTATAGAGGTGGTACTCAGGATAACTACCTGGGCAACATCAAGATGAACATTCCCTCCTTCCAAGGGAAAAACGATCCAGAGTTGTACCTTAAGTGGGAGCGAAAGGTGGAGCTAATGTTTGACTGCCATAATTATTCAGAGCTCAAGAAAGTGAAGTTGGCGGCTGTTGAGTTTTCGAATTATGCACTTGTTTGGTGGGATCAGTTGGTGACCAGTCGGAGGAGAAATGGAGAGCCACCTATTGAGACTTGGCGTGAAATGAAGGCTGTGATGAGGAAGCGTTTTGTGCCTAATCATTACTACCGAGAGCTTTACAACAAGTTGCAGAATTTGACATTATTAATGTGCGTCCTTTTATTTTTCATGACAGTTTCGAAAGAGAACCGTCATTTATGTGCGTGCCTTTAATTGGTATTATGACATTATTTGGTGTGGAGGATGTAGGACAGATAGTGAGTAACTTCTCGTCAGTTTACTATGCAGCACGGCACTTTATCCCGGAGAGTCAGGCGATATCCGACCTGATTGTGCGATTGCCGGACGAGTGGCGCGGTTGGGCGCACCGCATGGCGTGGTTTTTCCTTGGGGTTTTCGGCGACGACACAGAGCCGACGGGCAACTACACGGGATTCGCTCTATTTATACACGAGCATTTCTTTGACAGCAGGCTCACGGTTCCAGTCCCTTTCGAGCCACATCTTCCCTACCGTCACTTCCCGGCGATTACCGAGTCAGAGCCTTTAGACTTGGACCCGGAGTTTGCTGCTTTGTTGGAGATACCACCAGACTTTGTACCTAGTGAGGAGTTTGACTCGGAGTCAGAGCAGTTAGAGGAGGACGAGGAGCCTGCAGCTACACCAGAGCTACCACTTCCACTTGGGCCACTTGAGATTGACGCAGAGACAGCTGCCCTATTAGGGTTAGCTACTCATTTTCTACCCGAGCCTAGTGTGAGAGTTCGAGGACCTTTTGAGACAGGACTGTTTGAGACAGGGTCAGGGAGCCGAGGGATAGACGCGGAGCTTGCCGCCATGTTAGAGCTACCATCTCCACTAACACCGCTTGAGGAGATTTGTGAGAAGTGGGAGGTAGTCAGAGGACAGTTAGAGGCGGGACCATCCAGAGTCCGTTCTAGGGAGGAGTACGAGTCGGGTTCCGTTCCAGAGCACCTTCTTCCTCTGAAGAAGCGTGCAGTAGAGATCAGTGAGGACTATCTTGTTTCAGACTTAGAGGAGACAGTTTCAGAGGCACCATCACCACCCTACTTGCACTTTCTGACGGCTCTACTCTGAGGGAGGACGAGACACTCCAGCCCGTCTTTGGTTCAGAGTCAGAGGAGAAGGATCTGGACGAGGATCCGGATGAGGATCCGGAGGAGGATCCTGACGAGGATCCGGAGGAGGACCCGGAGGAGGACTCTTAGGGTTTTACAGGCCGTAGAGGGCAGTTCGGACTCGACTGTAGTCTGTTGAGTAGAGCGTCGTAGATGCATGTTAGTAGTAGTAGTAGTTTCTTTTGTCCTGTACATAGTCGGATCAGTAACTAGTTTTTGTAGTACTCTAGCGGATACGAAATTTTATGAATCATTTCCGTTTTAGTACTCCCAATAGATACAGAGATGCAACTTGTTAGTGCACCCGGTTCATAGACAGGCAGTCAGCCTAGTTTAGACTAGTAGTAGTCTAACTTTTTGTATTAGTCCTCGTTGGAGGTAGAATTAATATTTTTTTTTATGTATATATATATATATGACCCGTGAAAGGGTTTTGATCACAAGAAAATTTTCTTATAAAGCATGTAGTAAACCAGAATGTCAAATGAACTCGTGTAACGAGAGTTTTAGTTTAACTTGAAAAGTTAAAAGATTAAAGGGCTAATATTGAAGTTATGTTCGATTTTTCTTTTCCGTGAACTTGATTAAGTTAGAAAGAGAGCGAGTAAGTAAAAGAATGTTTAAAAGAAAAAGGCTAATGAGAATTCATGTTTCCTATAGTTAAAGAGAAATGCCACCAAAAACGTTATCAAGAGAAGGGGACCTGGTAGGCCCCGAGGACGTGGACGACGTCAGCCTGAAAATGAAAGGGAACAAGAACAAGAACACCATGATACCTCTCCACCATCACCACCACCATCACCATCACCACCACCTCCACCACCACCCCGTAGGGACATTAAGGATCTTTTCCTCAAATGAAACCCACCCGTATTTAATGGAACGGGCAACCCTAGCGATGTTGAGCTATGGGTGTGATCAATCGAGAGAATTTTCAAGCTCCTCAGATGTACTGATGAGGAGCGACTATCGTGCATAGCATTCCAGCTCTCCGGACCAGCTGACTACTGGTGGGAGGCAAGACAGAAAGTGATACCTGCGGAGCGTCTGGCTCGACTTACATGGGACAAATTTAAAGAGGCGCTGTACGACAAGTACGTGCTGAAGACGTATAGGGCTCAGAAGGAGGCAGAGTTCTACAACTTGAAACAGGGTAGGATGACTGTAACGGAATACGACGCCAAGTTTTGCGAGCTATCAAGGTATGCGCCTACTCAGGTCGATACCGAAGAAAAGATCTCGAAGAAGTTCCGTGGGGGACTAAGACATGAATTGGGAATAGCATTAGCCAGTCATGGGGGACTGAGCTATACTGATGTTTTAGGGCGATTCCTAGAGATGGAGGCCGTTGTGCCTGATGAGAAGAAAACAATAACAACCACACCAGCTTCAACCCAAAACCAAAACCGAGGCTATTATAACAACAATAATAACAATTTTCAAGGAAAGAGAAAGTGGGAAGGAGGAAGTAGCGGTGGCTACAATCAGAACTATAACAACCAGGGGAATCAAAGGAAGGGAAATCAGCAGGGCTATCAGCAGCCGAATCAGAACAATAACTATGGGAAGAAACCGTGGCAGGGAAACAATCAGTCAGGGTTGTTTCTTCAAGGGAACGGACAGACAGGGTCAGGAAGAGGTAATAACCAGCAAAATCAACCTCGGGGACAAGAAAGAAATTTCAATCAGGGAGAAAATAACCCAGGAAGGGTTATCATTCCGGTATGCCCCAAGTGCAACAAAACACATTCCGGTGTCTGTCAAGCAGGCACTCCCAACTATTTTAACTGCGGACAGAAGGGACACATAAAGAAGGACTGCCCTAAACCACTGCAAGTAGTACCTCTGAGGGTCATACAAGCGCAGCCACAACAGCAAATGAATCAGCAGCAGTTTTAGCAGCACGTGCAACAACAGCAGAATGCAAGGGCATGCGCAAATAGGCAAACTGGGCAGGATAAAGGAAAGGGAAAAGGAAACCTCACAGGTATGGGAAAACTTCACAACATTCCTATTAAGATATTGTTCGATACAGGCGCATCACATTCTTTTACTGCTGGTTGTTGTGCGGATAACTTAGACATCAGACCCGTAAGAGCTGAACACTCTATGAGAGTAGCTACACCTTCAGGAGAGATCACTACTTCCACGCATGTTTGCTCTAACCTAGAACTAGAAATCGGAACTCTTAAGGTTAAAGCGAACAATTTGAACGTTATGATAATGTGGGACGTAGACATAATTCTAGGGATGGACTGGTTGTCAGAGAATTATGCCACGATTCTCTGCAACGAGAGAAAAATCTCTTTTCAACCCCCGGGTAGAGAGCCGACCAAATTTCATGGGATTGCAATGGGCAAGAGAATACCGGTAATATCCGCCTTACAAGCCAAAAAGTTGATAAAGAAGAAGGGTTGCACAGCCTATCTTGTGTACCTAGTTGGAGAACCAGGAGCCGAGAAGACCGTTCAAGACGTAAAAGTTGTCAACGAGTACGAAGACGTCTTTCCAGAAATTTTACCTGGTTTACCACCCGACCGTCACATAGATTTCTCGATTAACCTAGAACCAGGATCGGCCCCCAAATCTAAAGCCCCATATAGGATAGCACCGAAGGAGTTAGAAGAACTCAAAATCCAATTGCAAGAATTACTAGACCTTGGTTTCATCAGACCAAGTGTCTCACCTTGAGAAGCACCAGTGTTATTTGTCAGAAAGAAGGATGGGTCAATGAGGATGTGTATAGATTATCGAGAGCTGAACAAGATCACTCTCAAGAACAAATATCCTTTGCCAAGGATAGAGGATCTTTTTGATCAGCTCAAAGGTGCAGGAGTGTTTTCAAAGATAGATTTAAGATCAGGATATCACCAACTGAAGATTAAACTCGAGGACGTACCTAAGACTGCTTTTCAAACCAGATATGGCCACTACGAATTCTTGGTTATGCCATTTGGATTGACCAACACCTGCTGTATTCATGGACCTCATGAATAGAGTTTTCCACCCATACTTAGACAAATTCGTCTTAGTATTTATCGACGATATTCTTATTTACTCTAAGAATGAAAAAGAACACGAAGAACATCTACGGATAGTGTTGGAAACACTTAGAACTGAGAAACTATACGCCAAGTTCAGTAAGTGCGAATTTTGGTTGAAGGAAGTAATGTTTCTCGGACACATAGTTTCAGCGGAAGGAATCAAAGTAGATCCTGCCAAGGTAGAGGCAGTGCATAATTGGAAGTCACCAACAAGTCCGAACGAGATCAGAAGTTTCTTAGGTTTAGCAGGCTACTACAGAAGATTCATCGAAAGATTCTCCACGATTGCTAGACCTATGACGCAACTACTTCGAAAAGAAAACAAGTTTAAATGGACGAACGAGTGTGAAAAGAGTTTCCAAACGCTCAAAGAAAAGTTAACCACAACACCAGTATTAGCTCTTCCCGACGCAAACAAGGAATATGTGGTGTATACCGATGCTTCGAAAAACGGGTTAGGTTGTGTTCTAATGCAAGACGGAAAGGTAATAGCTTATGCCTCACGACAACTTCGACCTCACGAAGTTGAGTATCCAACCCACGATTTAGAACTCGCAGCCGTTTTGCATGCTTTAAAGATTTGGAGACACTATCTTTATGGTGTAAGGGTTGAGATCTTCACAGATCACAAGAGTCTGAAGTACTTTTTCGAGCAGAAAGAACTGAATATGCGACAAAGGAGATGGCTCGAATTGGTTAAAGATTAAGACTGCGGAATCAACTACCACTCAGGAAAGGCAAATGTAGTAGCAGATGTGATGAGTCGCAAGGCTCCAACCAAGTTAGGATGTCTGTTTGTCGAGGAAGAAACTCTAGTACGAGAATTTGAAAAGATTGAAATAGAAGTGCTCGATACACCAACAACGATCACAAGTCAACTAGCGGCACTAGAAGCTACGTCGGACTTAAGAGAGAGAATCATAAGTGCCCAGAGGTAAGACGAATCAATGGAGAAGCTCCGACTAAAGATAAGAACAGATAAACCAGACGGATATTCCGAAGCACCAGACAATGCGATATTATTTGAAGGCAGACTTTGTATTCCTGACAGTGACAAAGAATTAAAGAACGATATCATGAGTGAGGCTCATGATACACCATATACAGCACACCCAGGGAGTACGAAGATGTATCAGGACTTAAGGAAGAATTTCTGGTGGAATGGATTGAAACGAGACGTTGCCTCGTTTGTAGAAAGATGTTTGGCATGCCAGCAAGTGAAAGCCTTACATAGACGACCGTATGGATTGTTGCAGCCATTAGATATCCCAGAATGGAAATGGAAAGGAATAGCTATGGATTTTGTGACAGGATTGCCTAAGTCAAGAAGAGGAAACACTGCCATTTGGGTGATTATCGATAGGCTCACGAAATCAACTCACTTTATACCGATTAAGACTACCTACGGATCAGAGAAGTTAGCTCAGTTGTACGTTCGTGAGATTGTACGTCTGCACGGAGTACCGAAGTCCATAATATCAGACAGAGATGCCAAATTCACTTCAAGATTTTGGATCACCATGCAGAAAGAGTTAGGAACCGCACTTAATTTCAGTACAGCTTTTCACCCTCAGACGGACGGACAATCTGAAAGGACGATTCAAATTCTAGTTGATATGCTAAGGACAGTGGTTTTGGATCGAAGCGCAAATTGGGAGGATATCTTACACCTGGTCGAATTCGCGTATAATAACAGCTATCAGGCGACGATAGGAATGGTGCCTTATGAGGCATTGTATGGAAGAAAATGCAAGTCACCACTTTATTAGGATGAAGTGGGTGAAAGAAAGAACTTAGGACCTGACTCGATTAACCAAATGATCGAGATCGTTCGACAGATTCGAGATAGAATGAAAGAAGCCTAGAGCCGATAGAAGTCTTACGCCGATGATCGTCGAACCAATCTTAGTTTCGAAATTGGTGATAAGGTTTTCCTTAAGATTTCACCATCAAAAGGAATCATTAGATTCGGTGTTAAGGGTAAACTTAGACCAAGGTTCATAGGACCTTACGAGATTCTCGAGAAAATAGGACCCGTTGCTTATAGATTGGCTTTACCGCCAAGTCTAGGAAGTGTCCATAACGTGTTTCATGTTTCCCAATAAGAAAGTATGTCTATGACCCTAAGCACGTTATAAGTCAGCAAGACGTCGTTCTTGAATCTGACCTAAGTTATGAAGAAAAACCGATATCGATTTTGGATAGAAAAGTTCAAGAATTAAGAACCAAGTCGATACCAGTAGTAAAAGTATTATGGAATCACCACGGGCAAGAAGAAGCCACGTGGGAGCTCGAGGAAAAGATGAAGGAGAGATATCCTTATCTTTTTGAAGAAGGTATGCAAATTTCGGGACAAAATTTTTTGTAAGGGGGGTAGGATGTAATACCCCAGACTTTTTCTACAGTCTTTAAAAATAAAAGTTAATAATAATTATGGCTTTGCACGCCTAAGATCATGAAATTAAATTCTAAGATTTACGGTGAAATCCGTTTCCGAAAATAATTTCCAGAAATCGGACGAACGACTACTGTATTAGGGTTTTCGCGTCCGGTAACTTTTTCGCCCGAAAACTCAGAATTAAATTCCGTCAGAATTTACATTCACTTTTTCTTCGAGACGAGTTCACCGGAGAAAGTTAGTTTTTATGATTTTCCGGGCGAATTTTGGACTGCGATGTCCCGACTTTTTCTCGGATTTTTGAAAACGAATTAGGTTTTCCGAGTACGTAAATTATTTCCAATCTAACGGAAGAATTATATTTTGTCGAATCTGTAACTATCTAGGAAAATATTTCTCGACTTTTAAATCAACGTTTAAGAGCAGGAAACGAGATTTTATCGTCAAATTTTTCCATGCCAAACGCATCCCTAACGAGTCACTATACTTTGTGGGATATTTCTCTTACTTTATGACTCACTACATGAGTCATCACCTCCCTCATTCATCCCCTCAATACCGCCACCCTCCATCTCCCTCTCCCTCT
The DNA here is from genome assembly GCA_029490685.1 of Schizonepeta tenuifolia. Classification (NCBI taxonomy): domain Eukaryota; kingdom Viridiplantae; phylum Streptophyta; class Magnoliopsida; order Lamiales; family Lamiaceae; genus Schizonepeta; species Schizonepeta tenuifolia. The sequence continues at coordinate 84,013,461 of CM055956.1, forward strand.
CATTTTTTCTTCATTCTTCCTCCATTGAAGCTCAACTTCAAGCTTTCGTCAAGATCATAACTCTTCCATCTACCGATCAAATCCATATCCGAGCTCATAATACGAAAGGTGAGAACTTCGTCTATCATTTGAACCGATCAAAACTTGTTTCCCCCATCTTTTATTTTTTCGAAAATTTGAAGGATGAAATAGCATGTGATTTCTTGTTCGATACATGTTCTAGGATGTTTAGAATCGAGTTCTACGGTTTGAATCATGAAGAAAATCACACCTCCTTGTTCTAGGTTATTAACGATTTTTTTTCAAAAATTGGGGCTTTGATCGTAGCTCGATTTCTTTATCGATTGAATGATAGATTAGTGCTCCTCATGATGTTAATTGACTCTATGAATTGTTTTAGATTTTTCTAAAAATAAAATTTGAAACCTAAGAGACGATGAAGGCTCGATTTAGGATAGTAAATGTTATGATATGCTCGATTGGTTAATGGAAATGAGATATACGATGCATGAGGATGAATATATATTAAATTGAGATTTTTCTAAAAATAAAACGAATAATGTAAGAGACGAAGACGTGACGATAAGTTAGAGCTCGATAACATTTTGATAATATGATTTGCATGTTAGTAATGCTCGTTAGATGATAATCGTTGTCGTAAAATTTGAACGAAAACGGAGAACGTAAAATTTATCGTAAGAGACGAAGACGGACGATAAGTCGAGATTAGATAATAGTTTGAGGTTATGATTTATGTAATTATGATTCTTGATAGATGATGAATAAGATTGTAGAATTTGATTGAATTCTAATGATGTTGGATTTCTCGTAAGAGACAAATGAATGATGATAAGTAATGATAGAAAAGTCAATTAAGGATTCTAATTGGATATTGATGATTATTAATGATTAATCAACGAGTTTGTAGTTGACGACATGTTCGTCCGAGTATTGAAAAGATGAGTTATAGTTATAACCGAGAAGTAGAGTCGAGAAGTTGAACTTGATTTGGTTTAGTAATTGTTTAGTTTGAAAGACGAGTTTTAATCGTCGTGCTTATGATCGAGAAATGAAAAGGGGTTCTTCACGTATTATAGTACGTGTTGACTGCCTTGATGTATAAATTTCGTGGGAATTTAGGTTCGATAGCATAAACCGAACCTAGAAAACCGTGCGTCAATTTTATCGAGCTTAGGGTTTCACTCGGCAGTTTTGGCGACCCTTTACGGAAACTACCATATCTTTTAGCTCTTTTATCGGAATTGAGATACGCGAATTGGAGAGTAAACTAGACACCCGTACCTTTCGTTTGGTATAAGATTCGTCCCCTATTTCGAAATCCCCTGTTCTGGGTGGACTTACTGACCTCGTGCAGTGAATGTTCAAAACGTAGTTTCTTAAGTTGAATTCTTCTCAACTTGAACTCTTTCGATCTTTTAAGTCATTTCAAGACATCGATTATCTTCTTTCCACTGACCTAAGAGTCAAGTGCAGAACCGAGTGAGTGTCAAATGAGATGCGTTCGTATCTCGTTTCTTTTTAACTAAAAGAGTTTAGTTTAGCGTGCAAATGCCTAAAACGTCTAAAGAACAAAAACTTAACTCGACTTTTCGTATTCATTTATCGTTTGCGACCGAGCTTTAAAGTATGATTTTTACGATGAAGGAGGAAGTCGACACCAAAGTTAGGATGAAAGATCAGAAGACGGAAGCACGTATCTTTGTTCTATATTCTATCAAGGTGGGCTTTTATATATGAAACAAAACGAGCAATGCTCGAAAACCTTTTCTTTATCGCTTTGATAATTGTGTTTTCAAAGTGATAATCATGGCATGAACTATTTGTTTTATGTGAGTTCTCTTGTACCTTATGAGTTAATCAAAAGGGGTTAACTAACGATCGGCTTTGAGTTAACTATTATGCTTTCCAGAGTTAGTGCACTTTGTAGCCTGTGGTGTATGTGGTATCCTGTTGAGGGGTAGCCAGCCACGGTGAATTATGACTGGTCAAGATTTGAACGTAAAATCTATGAAAAGTGCTTGCGCAAGCTAATTTATGAAAATGAGAAAGAAAATGTTTAGTAGACACGGGAATTTGTTGAAAAACCCCGATGTGCTACGGAAATAAAATGCCTGATTACCTATACTTATGATTATGTTTTCGGCAACGTGCCCACTAAGTACTATTGTACTTAGCCCTGCATATGTTTTCTAAATGTGCAGGTTGAAGCGACGAAGCGACGACGGTTGAGTTAGAGTTGAATAGAGTTAAGGAAGACTTTTGTATATAGTTCACAAATCCGCTGCTAGACTCTAAACTCTTTTTGATGTTATGTAATAATCACTGTAGTCTAAGTTCTGTAATATAACTTAGAAGCTTTTGAAGTGCTTGTCGAGTAATCTTTCGAGATTAACTCTTTCCTTTCGTCAATAAAGTCTTGTTCATAGAAGATAAGTTGTTATGTATGTATGTCTATTCATTTATCTCCTTTCTTCCCCGCTTCTTTAATCCAATCTCAGTCGCACCCCGGCTTCTGCCGTCCCTCGGGATTTGGGGCTGTGACACATACTATCATTGTTTTGAATCTATCCTCATTTTTATTTAGAGATGTGTGATTCTGCCTTAATCTGGTAATATGAATATATATACATTTGATATTATTTTCACTTGATAAGTTGTAGGTACTCTATTAACGTGAGCCCGTAGCATTAAAAGTACGTGTAGCTGGAAAGACGTCGGGGATTCTGTGAGGTTATTGTAATGGAGATATTGTATTTTGTACTTTTCTACTTTTTTTTTTGGATTACTTAAACACATTTTGTGACTATGTATTGGAAAAATATGGATAATGTTTGGATGAGCAATGAATGAAATTTTTACTTAGCAATTGTAAAGTATTTATCAATTATTTTGTATGATTTAATTTATTGGTGATTCGGATAAATAGGTAAATTAATAAATAATTTAAATTAAAATAAAACAGCAAAATGAAATTTGGGTCGAAACAAATACATGATGGTTTTTTTACAAAAAGCGTCATTATAAAGTGAATACACATTACAGTAATTTGTAGAATAAATGACGGTTAATAAACCTTCATGAATTACCAGCATAGATGAGGTTTTATGTCCGTCATGTATAGTACTCACTATAGATGACACTGCCTTTTGTGACGGTTCTGGACATATATACATGATAGTTAAAGTCCGTCATGTATGTCCTTTTTTCTAGTAGTGTTGTACCAATACAAGTTACATATGTACGATGGGAGCAATCTTGGTTGTCAGCTGGAGAAGTGAAGAAGAAGAAGAAGAAGAAGAAGAAGAAGAAGAAGAAGAAGAAGAAGAAGAAGAAGAAGAAGAAGGTGGCACAAGGGAGAACATATTTGGTCCAACATTCGTTTCTTGCGAGGAGAGATGATTTAGTTTTTTATCCCGGCATTTCAATTGCCGACATGGATTTGAGGACAAATCCCTTTCAAAATGAGGGGAATGATGCAATCTATGGAGGCCCAAGTTTTGTTGCATATGTGGGCTGATTTAATCGAGTCTTTTATTTGTTTTTATTTTATTATTTTCGTGGGTTTATTTAGGGTGGCCGAAATTGGGCCTTAGTTGAGGCAGTTTTGGGTTTTAAGCCTTGTTTAGACTAGGACTTTGTTTCTTTATTGGGTTAGGAGTTATATCCATGTTTAATTTCCTAGTAGGGTTAGGATTTGCACCCTACATATAGGGGCCTTTGTCATGAACAAAATTTTACACCTTTGATTAATATATTTCGTAGTTATATTCTCTCTTGAGAGTTTTCGAATTATTTTTTATTTTGCCAAGATGAGTTCATTATTCGGCGAATCAACGAGTCAATCATCCCTCGTTGTGTGTCATTCAGCGTCCCCGAGTTGCTGTGTCGTCTTATCGTTTTCACTTCGAGAAACTGATACAGAGATTTTGGGATATCCATCGTTTCTTATCTTGTTCGAGTCTTCCGCGTTCGTGCCGAGGTTCATATCACAACAAGCTCAATGAATTAATATGGATATCGAATCGCACTTGTAAAGTAAAAGTGTTAGGGACTTGTCTTCATTTGTAACTAAGATAGTACGTAATAGATTCAAATCGAGTTAGAAGAGAAATTACATGATACGATCATATAAGCTTTGGTCATATCACATGACTCGAGTTAAAGGTGCACATTATCAACCATAATTAATTAGTCTACCAAGATCTCAAAAAAAAAAAAAAATTATTAGTCTACCAAAGTAATCAGTTTGGGGAATAGGGAATAGGGATTTGCGCCTTTTCACCATACATACGTTTAGCAATGATTTTTAAGATAAAACGTTGCACATATAAAATCACTAAGGTTTTTATTACAAAAAAAATAGTAAGGTTATCAATATCGGACATTTCTTCTAGGGTTGAGCATTCGGATTACGGATCGGAATTTTGCTCAATCCGATCCTAATCCGAAATTTTCAAAAAATTGGATCCGATCCTAATCCGAAATCCGAACTAATCCGATCCGAACAAATCCAAAATCTGAACCACAATTTCGGATCCAATCCGAAAATCCGAAATCCTCCAAAAAAAAATACAAAAAATTGAAATAATATGTAATTTAACCAATCACAATATCAATATTGAACATTCATAAAATCCTAAGTTACCATTCATTTCATTCACTACACAAATATAAATATTTGATCATCCATAAAAATAAACAACATTTTCAAAATATCCATCAAATCAATTCTCAAATCTCAAATCAACAGCATAAAAATAAAAACAAACAACTTCAATTTAGTTCTCAAATCAATGCTTCTCCAATCTCCAAGCTTACAAGAATCTATGATGGAAAATTGAGATAAAACTAACATAGAGACTAGAGAGGGTCTTCTCCCTTCTCTTCTTCCTTTAGGTGTTTACACTTTATACTGTAAAATTAAACTTCACTTATCAGAAATTCTGAATTAGTGAAAGCCATATGGAAATTAACTATGTATCTCGAGTGGCATCACTAAGTTATATGGAAAGGGAACCTGTACATTAGAAAAATATATTCTAATTCTCCAGCTATTCAAATGATCCATTAGCGTAAATGGTATTTCCCCATAATTAAAAGTGTTATGGCATAATATCTACCAGGTCTCATGGAGACCTGGGTCTCATACCTGAACCAAATTAGAATAAGTGAAAAGCATTTTGGGTGCCTCCTTTCCTGACCTCAAGGAGATCTCAGAACAGATACATGTATCAGATACCCCTTCAGGTATCCTACCAGCACCTCAAGTTGAAACCTGCAGGAGAGACCTGAGGCAGGTCTCTTGATATTTAATGAGCCTGACATAGGCAGAGCGCTTTATCCAGTCGGACTGGGAATTGTCGGCTGGTACGCGCACTCGATAACGAATAGTATGAAGGCACGTGTAAAGGTAACAACGGCGAGAATCAGAAATAAGCGACTTCACTCTCAAGTAACTTCAGGAGTATATATATCACAGAAGATCCATCTGATAAGGGGGTTCACTATTCTTTTTCTTCTACCTACTATTACATTCACTTCTTCTTCACCATCGAAAACCCAGAAATCTAACTTGACCGTCGGATGTGGTTGGCCGGAGAACACTTATTTCGCCTGAGAATTTCGCCTGAGAATTTCATTCTGAAACTCTTATTTATGTGTCCTTTTTTTAATAATGTCGGATGTTGAACTTAAGCTTGAGAGGAAAAGCATTAAGAAACTGGATCTGAGCATTTTAGTTGATTTGTGCTTCTACTTTCAAAGGTTTTTGCTATTTTTCCTTAAAAAAATGGGTTAAGCGACTATGGGCATCCCCGTATTTTGAATCTAGTTGCGAATCTTGGTGTAATCTCTTAAACTTGCTTATTTTTGGTATTTTCGAAAGAGTGTTACATTTCATAGTATGGTATGGAGCCGTTGGTGGAGTAGAAATTTAATAGAATTCCATGTTGAGTGGAGGAATGGTTAAAAATAAGTGATTCCGAGAAGTAAAATTCGGAAATCCTCATGAGCTGAGGAGCCAGAATTGGCAGAGAATACAGAGACTTCAGAGTAAGTCTCACTCAGTCCCCACGGAGATGGGAAACATATGTGTAGGGAAGAGAGGTGTGATGCATCACATTCCTTGAATTCCCTGAGGTTCCCCTTTTCGAGACCTGATGATGGTCCGGTGAGAAGGGTGACGTAGACCTGATAATGGTCCTTGTGAGACCTGATAATGGTCCTGACATTGTTCTTTAACTGATAGTTGAAAATCTTGAAATACAGATTTAATCATGGAAAATGCACCTATCCGAGAACCTATACCTGAAGGGGTGGCTCGGGAAGACAGCTCCTCAGAAGAGCATGTCGAGGAGGAGAATCAAAACGTGGTAAAGGAAGCTCCACCAAAGATAACTACGCCTCAGAAAGAAGGGGCCTCCAAGTCGACTAGCCCTCAGAAAGCAGGAGGTCATAAAGGCTCGGAAGTTACAAGAGATGAACCCCAGATACCTACACAGCAAGGTGTTACCTATGCGGTATCCATGGATCAGCTCAACGCTATGGTAAAGCAAGTTGTATCCAAGGCCCTAGCGCCACTAGAAAGTCAAACCAAGAAGTTTGGCAGCATGGCAAAAGGCAAAGCCAAGAAGGTATGAATAGGTCCTGTGAGATCTTGGTGGTAATAAAGATAACAATGAAATAGTTAGAACCTTATGAATATGAGAATAAATGTTCGTGATCTAAATGTCCCTATTTTCCTTGACAGGGAGAGCCTGTGGAGGAGGGTCAGTATGAGAGCGATGGGTATGAGAGCCCTCAAACTGAATCAGAAAATGGTTAGTGAATGGATAAAAGAAAGTAGATATTTGTGACATTCCTGAAGTAACTTATTTATCAACAAAGTTATGGTTACTCATTTTTGCAATGAAATTTGCAGAGGATGAAGCACGTGCTGCAAAACCTCAAGATGAGAGAGCTGCTGCTGAGATTGTATCTCTCAAACAACAGCTAAGAGACCTCCAGCGCAAGATTCCTTCACCTAAGAAATCTCCTAAGAAGTCTGTTAAAGCCAGTAACAGTCAATCTCCTTTCTCAAGGGACATTAGAGAGGATCAGTTACCTCCAAATTTCAAAACATTGATGCTAGAATACAATGGCTCTACAGATCCATATGAGCATATAATGATATTTGAAAATGGGGCGATGCTTCACCAGTATACGGAGGGCGTGAAATGCAGGGTTTTTCTCACAACCTTGTCAAAGATAGCTCAGCAGTGGTTCTCTCAGCTACCCCCTAACAGCATAAGCTCGTTTAATGAATTTAAGTCCATGTTCTTGCATCAATTTGCCAGTGCCAGAAGACATGTAAAGACCTCCTCCTCACTCATGGCGTTAAGGCAAAAACCCTCAGAAAGCCTGCGCCAATATGTGGGATGCTTTAATGCTAAAGCGCTGCAAGTACCCCTGGCCTCTGATGATGTGAAGGTGCAAGCATTGATACAAGGCTTAGCCCCGGGACCGTTCTTTGATTCGTTGAACAAAAGGCCTCCATTATATTTTGAGGAGCTACAGCAGAGAGCTGACAAATATGTTAATCTGGAGGAGGCCCAAGAAGCTAGGAAGGCTAAAGAGGAGTCTCTTAAACCCAAACAGAAGACCTCAGGAAGGAGGTCGTCCTTGGCGGCGAAAGCTGAAAAAGATAGAGGGGGGCAGAGGCCTAAAAGAGCCCCTGAGATGTTTGATCAATACACGCCCCTTAATGCACCTTTGGGGGAGGTCATGGAAGCAGCTGTCAGGTCTCCTCATTTCAAGTATCCCAGCACTTATAAAGAAGCTCCGCGTAACCCGCGATCTGAATTATATTGCAAATACCATAATGATTATGGGCATGACACGAACTCTTGTAGACACCTGAAAGATGCTATTGAGCGACTGTTGAAGAAGGATGATACCTTGCTCCAGTTCGTTAAGAAAGAAAGAGAGAAGGGCTACAAAAGGAAAGAGCCGGAGCAGAAGAGGCCTGAGCAGAGAGAAAGAACCCCTCCAAGGCGAGAGGATCCTCCTCCAAAAAGAGGAAATATTAATATGATTATGGGAGGAAATGCCAACGGAGATTCAGGTCGGGCTCACAAAGCTCATGTAAGGGCTGCGAAAGCTCAAGTGAGCAAAGAGGTCCAGGAGTTAGCGGGGACAATAGGCATGGAGATCGATGTGATAGATTCATTCCCCGGAGAGGAGATGAACCCAAAAGTGTGTGTGAGTTTTGGTCCTGAAGACCTGATGAGTGCAGCACCTCATAATGATGCGCTGGTAATTAGTGCAGATATTGCCAATTGGAGGGTGGCACGGATCTTTGTAGACACTGGGAGTGCAGTGAACGTGCTCTTCTGGGACTGCTTTCAGAAGATGAAAATCAACGCCGATTTAGAACCAGTGAACACTCTTTATATGGTTTCGCAGGAGGAGAAATACAACCTAAAGGGGAGGTGACCCTTCAGGTAACACTGGGTAATGGCGAGACCTCAAATACTCGGATGGTGAAGTTTCTAATAGTAGATACACCTTCAGCATACAACGTCATACCAGGAAGACCTGCTTTAAATGATTTTCAGGTGGTGGTCTCCACCTACCACATGAAAATGAAGTTTCCAGCTCTCAGAGAAGGCCTGGTGGGTGAGGTCTCAGATGACCAAGAGGTGTCAAAAGAGTCTTATGTGAAATCTGTAAAGCATGCTAAGCAAAAGGTGAGACGAGCCTCAGTGGCAGAACGCTTACCGCAAGACAAAAATGTAAAGGTAGGAGAGGTTGACGAAGACCTAGAGCCAAGAATGCAGCTGGCAGATGAGGATTTGATGATGGTAGAGCTATTCCCGGGAAAAACGGGGTTCGCCACGAAGATGGGAAAACAAATGACTGAAGAACAGAAAGAGGCGATAGTCCAATGCTTGTGGAAGAACTCAGATCTATTTGCATTTACTCCAGAAGACATGAAAGGGGTAGACCCATCGGTAGCCCTACATTATCTGAATGTAGATCCTAGGGCGAAACCAGTAAAGCAGAAGAAAAGGTCCTTTGGACCTGAGAAGGAAAAGGTGATCAGAGAAGAAATCAGGCGTCTGCTAGATGCTGGTCACATCGTTAGAATCCAGTACTCTGAATGGCTGTCGAATGCGGTGATGGTAGCTAAGAGCAATGGTAGCTGGCAGATGTGCATAGACTTCAGGGACCTGAATAAAGCCTGCCCGAAGGATCATTACCCACTACCTTGCATTGACCAGCTGGTTGACTCAACATCAGGGTGTGAACTGTTATCTATGTTGGATGCTTACCAGGGCTATCACCAGATACAGCTGGCTCCTGATGATGTGATCAAAACGGCCTTCGTAACTGTGTGCGGTACGTTTGCGTATGTAAGAATGCCTTTTGGCTTGAAAAATGCCGGGGCTACCTATCAGAGAATGATGGATGCAGTATTTGAAAACCAAATAGGGAGAATCTTGGAAGTATATGTAGATGACATACTTGTGAAAAGTTTGAAAGCAGAACATCACGCCAGAGACCTGGAGAAGGTCCTGGAGGTCGTAAGGAGGTATGATTTGCGATTGAACCCAGCGAAATGCACATTCAGGGTTAGATCAGGAAAATTGCTGGGGTATATGGTGACCCCAAGAGGAATTGAAGTAAATCAGGAGAAGGTTCGAGCGGTGCTGGAAATGACAGCCCCTACCAGTATAAGGGAGGTACAACGATTGAATGGAAGAATTACCGCCCTCAGTCGGTTCATATCTACCTCAGCAAAAAGGAGTTTACCATTCTTTAAAGTGCTGAAGAAAGATAGTAAATTTGAGTGGGATGAGAGCTGTCAGAGAGCATTTGAGGACCTGAAATCTCATCTGGCGAGCTTGTCAGTGCTGACTAAACCAGCTGCAGGGGAGACCTTGTACTTATACATATCTGTTGGAAACCATTCTTTGGGAGCAGTACTTATAAAAGAGGAGGGCTCTGCACAGAAGCCCATTTATTATGTCAGCAAAGCCCTATAAGGAGCTGAATGTAGATATTCTGATGTAGAAAAAGCTGCTTTGGCAGTAATGACAGCAGCGAGGAGGCTGAGATTGTATTTCTTAGCTCACAAGGTGGTAGTGAGAACTAATCTCCCCTTTAAGCAAGTGCTGAGCAAACCAGATCTCTCAGGGAGAATGGTGAAATGAAGTGTAGAGTTAGGGAAGTATGACGTGGATTTTGAGCCACGAACAGCTATCAAAGCACAGGCTCTGGCGGACTTCATCCAAGAAACTACTCAGCCCATGCAATGGCCTGAGTGGAAAGTCTTCATAGACGGATCGGTGACCGTAGAAGGATGTGGAGTCGGAATCGTTATAATAGCACCAGATCAGAATGAACTCAGGTTTGCGCTGAAACTTGAGTTTAGAGTCTCCAATAATGAAGCTAACTACGAAGCATTCGTGAGGGGGCTGGAAATGGTAGCTGAGCTGGAAGCTCAAAAGTTGTTATTTACTCTGATTCCCAGCTGGTCGTTCAGCAGGTCTCAGGAAATTACGAGATCAAAGAAGAGCGGATGGTCAGGTATGTGGAGCAGGTCAGAGACCTGAGTAAGAGTTTCCAACACCTGAAGATAGAGCAAATACCCAGAGACCTCAATGCCCAGGCAGATTGTCTTGCTAAGCTGGCTAGCTCAGTGAATGGAATGATACCTGAGAAAGTAACATTGCTGAAAGCAACGAATAGCCGAATAGAGAAAAGCGTCCACGAAATAGGGGAGAGCAGCGACTGGAGAGCACCTATTTTACATTTCTTGAAAACAGAAGATCTACCAGAAGGGGAGAGAGCTGGGAAGAAGAAAATCTACGCTAAGTATTGTTTGATTGGAGGATATCTGTTCAAGAGAGCTCATTCGCAGCCGTTACTGAGGTGTGTAACGGAGGTGGAAGGCTTACGGATAATCAAGGAAGCACATCAAGGGATAGCAGGATGCCATACGGGGTTCAGAGACCTGATCCGGCGAGTCCTAAGAGCTGGGTACTACTGGCCTTCTTTGAAGAAGGATGCTGAAGTTTTTGTAAAAAGATGTTCCAGTTGCCAAAGGCATGGGCCACTGATTCATAGACCTGCCGAAAGGCTCGGGACCCAGTATGCAGAATGCCCATTTGATAAGTGGGGCATAGATCTGGTTGGTAAGCTCCCTATGGCAGTGGGAAGGAAGTGTCACATCATAGTGGCAGTGGATTATTTCAGCAAGTGGGTGGAGGCAGAACCCTTATCTTCGATAACAGAAGAAAGTATCATAAAATTCCTGTGGAAGAACATCTGTTGTAGGTATGGTCTCCTCAGGGTATTGGTATCCGATAATGGGACACAATTTTTTGGGAAAAGGACGCAGGCCTGGTGCAAGGCTAGAGGCATAGAGCAAAGGTTCGCTGCCGTGGCTCACCCAGAAACTTGTGGCCAGGTGGAAGTCACCAACCGAACCATAGTGAAGGGCATTCAAGCCAGGTTGGAGAAAGAGAGATCTCAATGGGTCGAAGAGCTGAACTCAGTGCTTTGGGCGTATAGAACTGGACGGAAAACGGCTACAGGACAGTCCCCGTTCTGTTTGGTGTATGGTGCTGACGTTGTTATGCCGATGGAGGTAAAAGTTCCAACACACCGAGTTTTAGCTTATGATGAGGACCTGAATGGAAGCCTGAGAGCTGAAAACCTAGACCTGATTGATGAGGTGAGAGAAGAGGCACTTCAACGAGCCCTAGCTTACAAAGCTCGTATTAAGGCAGCTTATGACGCGAAAGTAAAAATCAGGAAGTTTCAAGAAGGGGATCTGGTGCTTAAGAGAGCTGATGCCATGCATCCGATGAGAAAATTTGAGCCAAATTGGGAAGGGCCGTTTGTGGTTACCAAAGTACTCCCTGGCGGAGCGTATGAGCTCACGAGCCACGAGGGATATGCAGAACCCAGACCATGGAACATAAGTAACCTGAAGAAGTACTATGCGTAGAAGCATCTTTTAGGAGAAATTTTGTTTTTAGTGAGCTGAGGTCTACGTGACAGGTCTCATGCCCGCTTATTTTTGTAGAATACTTGTTCAGCTAGGCAAGTATTCCTGTAATGGCACGAAGAGAGCTTGCTGTAAATGAATAAAGGCTGGGAAGTTATTTGCATATTTTTGTGTTTGTTAGCATTTTGACGTGTGTTGACCAATAATGCAATAAAGCTAAGGCATGATAGCGAAATGAGATACCCAGTAAAGTAAATCGAAGTATTTACTCTAAATGGTTTGATGAAAAAACAAAACCATTTAGAGTAGGGGTGTACCTTACACCCCTAAGGGGGTATCACAATACCTCATAAAAATGCAAAAAATGAATAAACAAGAGCAAAATAAAGCGTGCAGATCGATGAGAACACGGTAACAAAATAAACATGAAATGTTAAGCTGTTAATGCAGCACCAACAAAAATACATAAATAAAGCGGTCATGTTCTGATCAGGATAGAGTGAAGAAGGCAAAGCCTTAACAAAGCAAACAGAAATATAAAAGTTGTTCAAACATCAAGTTACATAGAAACTGTTCGATGGGAGACAAAATCAAAAGCTAGGCTAAGGGTGGACAACATCTTCATTCCCGGCCGGCTCTGGGGAGTTGGCAGGATCATCTTCAAGCATAGTCTCTGGTTCCCCTTGCTCAGCAGCAGTGGCGTGAGAGGCTTCTCTGCCTGAAAGCGAATTTAGCAGAGGAAAGTGTTAGAAAATCATAACAGCAGCAAAATATAGATGCTGATGATGAGATACCTTGGGACTTAGCAGCACGAAGGAAGTCCTCAGGAAAGAAGTCATAGATGGGCGGAGAAGGATTGGAGAAGACTGCTTCCAGATCACAAGGAGCAGTGAGAGCCTCAAAAGCCTGTTGCATTACGGGAAGCCACCGTGCCTGTCCAGGAGCGGAGGAGGGATCGCCTTTGAATGAAGGAGGTGGTGGAAAACGCTTCACTATAGTATCCACATCCACGTTTTCCTTAAAGCCTAGCGCCTGAACCTTTACTAGCACAGTCATAGCACACCTCTTAGCCAGAAAAGCAATATCATTTCTGATGCTCATCAGATACTCAGGAGAAGCTTTGTAGGCCTCTAGAAGACCTTCGTGGAGGATTTGCAATGCTCTCTGACCCAGCGTGGTCCGTAGGAAGAAACTCCGACACCAATGAACTCCTTCTGTGTAGCCTGATTGGTAGGAAAGATTTGCGGCTTGAAGGAGATTCTTGGTGTGTTCGAGCTCTCGGCTGACTTGGTTGAGGTGCTGGCTTAGGTCTGCGTTGACTAAACTGAGAGAAGCATTTTCTTCCGATAGTGAGGACAGTTTCTCCTGAGAACTCAGAAGCTCTTGATTCCTCCTTTTTAAATCATCATTAGCCAAAGAAAGCTGGCTGCTAGCGTCAAGAATGTCCTGATTCTGATGTTGCAAATCCTCGTGTGCCTTAGTCAACTCTTGAAGTTGTACCCGGCAAGCCACCAGAGCATCCCTCAACCTCCCTACTTCCTTCTCGTGAGAATCATCTTGGAATTGCAGCAGTTGCCCATGTGCGCTCATCAGCTGCGAAGATAAGGAAGGGAAAAAAATAGAATTAAATGAAAATGATGAAATGTTGCGAGAATCTAAGGAGCAGTACCTATATTAAGCAATGAGCACTTCTTTCTTGGAGTTGTTTCCGAGAAGGAGGGCCAGCCCTTGCTTCCTCTTCGGAGAGAGGGAGAGCTTGCAGTAGGGAGAGGCATTCTGAAGGGGGTAGCTGGCCAAGAGGGCTGGAGGTTTGACCCCTAAAAACGTACCCCGCTGAATCAACACCACGGGGGGGGGGGGGGGGGGGGGGGGGTGAGCTCCCTAGAAAGGGAGTATGCTTGGTTTTCTTAGTAGCACCTGAGGAAGTATGAGAGAGGGGAGGCCTCTTTGTGTGAACAGATGTGTCAGCTCTAGTTTTCTCCTGAGGGAGCGGAGGAAGCGGGGCATCAGAGATTGTTTTTCCTTTGCTGGAAGTCTTAGCAGAGATACCATAGTTCAGAGACTTAGTGGCAGTAGGCTTGATAACAGCGCTTGTCGAAGAGGAAGTAGTGACCTGTGATGGCCGTGAGGACAATGAAAGGGCAGGGGGAGCAGGATTGAGAGGCTGTGAGAGATCAACGCCCTCAGCATCTTGACGGGCTTGCTCTTCTAGAAGAACGACAAAGTCGAATTCACTGTCATCAGGCAGCTTCACATCTTGAACCCAACTCATTTCTGCAAAAGAAGGAATAAAGAAAGAAGGATCAGATCAACTCAAAAAGTAAAGATAGGTAGTAAATACAAAGAGCGGAGGAAACCCACCCTCGAGGGAAAAGGAATGATCTCCGCGAGAGGCCAGCCCGAAAAAGGAAAGCACGCAAGGGTTAGACAGGAGGGAATTAAGCGGGAAAGCCTCAGTTTGAGCCTTGGCTGTCAGCATGGATAGCACCTTGAGGTTAATAGGGGCAATGGTAATGAGGGCAGAGCGAGGCTGCCTTAGTGAAAGCTTTTACCAAGGGCGGCGGCTGAAAGGCCAATCACCCTGTTTCGGAGTCACCACGAAATATTTCTCCCGCCATTCATTGCCCAAAGTGCGAAAGGGGCATAAATTTTGGGCAGGCCCCCTCGGACGGGCACTGGCATAGTAGAAAGCACCCATAGGTTTTACATCGTATACAGTTTGAAACAAGGAGGGAGAAGGGAAACCCCCATTGTTGCGGAGTAGGATAAAGAAGGCAAGAATGGTTTTGATAGTGGAGGGGTGAAATTGATTAGGCCATAGATTATAAAGGTCACACACTTTCGCCACAAAATCAGGAAGAGGAAACCGTAAACCTGATTCTATTTGATTAAACTAGAAAGCTACCGACGGATAGGTCAAAAGATGGGGACGTTCGTATGCATAAGGTAGCCGAAAATCGAAAAGATCATCACAATTTAACCATGACTTTACTACTTCTAGTTCCGAAAGGGTTAGAGTAGATTCACCTGCTATTGCGTCAGGGGAAAAGACGCGAACAGAAGAGTCCTGCGCCGGAGGAGAGACTCGAGCAGAACGAGTGGGAGAGTCAGTTTCCATCGCCTCTTGGCCGGAAAGAGAAGATCCGTCAACTAAGTTTATCACCTCCTTGGGGTTAGCGGAAGTGGTCGACTCTGAAGGGACCTTGAAGGCTAGGCGACGAGAGCGTCGAGTAGAAAGTTTTTTTCCCTTCTTAGGAACGTGGGAAGAAGTTTCTGACTGAGAGTCTCCGTGAAGAGGGGAAGACGGATCCGTGTCGAAAACCTGAAGACGAGGGTTGTCAGAAAAGGTGTCTTCCTCAGAATGAGAAGTAGAATGGGCCATGGGAGAAGGTGAGAATGATTGGTAGCAGCGAAATATGGAAGGGAAGAAATGAAGGGAGGAAAAATGACAAAATCCCTAATACACCGAAGGAAGGAAAACGGTTAGGGAAAAGTAGGAGAAGTTGCAGAGTCCCTTCCCGTTTCCCCATAAAGTAACTTATTTTAAAAATTCAAATAAGCCAGGTCTCTTTCTGAGAGCTTAGATGGAGGTCTGATGAGCCAGATCCCTCGCGAGAACTCAAAAGGGAAGAATCCAGCTCAACAGGGTGAGAGAAGGACAACGCTACTCTATATTTGCTAAAAGTAATACTGCAAATTTATAGTAGGGGGGAGTAGGTGTTATGGCATAATATCTACCAGGTATCATGGAGACCTGGGTCTCATACCTGAACCAAATTATATTAAGTGAAAAGCATTATGGGTGCCTCCTTACCTGACCTCAAGAAGATCTCAGAACAGATACATGTATCAGATACCCCTTCAGGTATCCTACCAGCACCTCAAGTTGAAACCTGCAGGAGAGACCTGAGGCAGGTCTCTTGATATTTAATAAGTCTGACATAGGCAGAGCGCTTTATCCAGTCGGACTGAAAATTGTCGGCTGGTACGCGCACTCGATAACGAATAGTATGAAGGCACGTGTAAAGGTAACAACGGCGAGAATCAGAAATAAGCGACTTCACTCTCAAGTAACTTCAGGAGTATATATATCACAGAAGATCCATCTGATAAGGGGGTTCACTATTCTTTTTCTTCTACCTACTATTACATTCACTTCTTCTTCACCATCGAAAACCCAAAAATCTAACTTGACCGTCGGAGGTGGTTCGCCGGAGAACACTCCCGGCCCTCCATTTCTCTTGCAGGAGTCCAGTAGCGAGTGCTCCAGCCTGAGAAGAATATCCCTGGTGTGAAGAAGGAGAGTATTGTTTAGGTAGATGCTGAGCCCATTCCAGTTATTATTCTTATTTATTATGATGTATTATTTCTGGTTACATTAAAGAGCAAATCCTAATTATTTTTCTATTAACCAATACTTTTATTTTATAACCAATTCCCTCATTGCAAACTCTGATTTCGAAACAAGAATCCCATATTGTGCCCTACCTTTAACAAAGACAAGGGCATTTACTAAATGATATGAAATAAAACAAGATAGCTAAGAATCATAATACTCACCCTCTGACTCCAATTATAATAACAAAAAAGGTTGAGCTTGGTTGATAAAAAATTATCTGAGCTTGGTCGATGTCTCGATGACGTTGATGGAACAAATGCGACTGCAGTGGAGAGGCACGGCTGGGGCAAGTCGCAACAGCGGCGACCGGAGGAAGAAGAACAGGCTGCGAGGACAGAGAGTCAGAAGAGTGTAGGGTTTGGAGAGGCGACGGAGCGAGGACGACAGAGTGGCGAGGAGGATGTGAGAAAATGAAATTGATCTGTTAGGGTTTATAAATTAGTTATATATATATATATATATATATATATATATATATATATATATATATATTATATTAATAATTAATAATATAAATAATAATATATTATATATATTTCGGATTTCGGATTTGTTCGGATTTTTAAAGATCCGATCCGAATCTGAAATCCGAATTTCTTGAAAAATTGGATCCAATCCGATCCGAAATCCGAACAAATCCGAACCGAATTTCAAAGTTCGGTTTGGTTCGGTTTGGATTTTCGAATCTCGGATTTTTTGCTCACCCCTATTTCTTCATCTTTTTTTTTTTGATATTGTAGGAACCCACCGCTACCTTTGGTGCGCACTGGGTAAACCCCCGTCCCTTGTGCAGTAGCCTGCAAACCACATAGGGCAGATAAACCACAATTTTCAAGTACATGTGTGGCAGGCTCGACCTATAAAGACGCTTCATTAGATTCGAACTTGAGACCTCTTAATTTCAGGCGCTCACTTTTATCACTAGGTCATCCCCAAAGAGACAACCGGAGACCTTCAGTGTGCTAGACCGACGTGATCGGACATTTCTTCTTCGGAATGAAGACAATGGGTTTAAGCATTAATCCTATGTGACGGAGATCACACGCGTCACCGTGTAATAGGATAAATTGATTGAAGAAATGAAGTGTTATTTCTAATAAAATCATTAAAAACGTGTTATAAACCTCATCTTTTATATATGTACACGTTTTTTATTTGTTCTCACTCCAATCCAAGATGTGGTAGGGGTGTTTGTAGAACGGCAGTTAATTAATTATCCCTATTTATTTATTTATACGTGCTGCTGCTGCTGCCTCCTCTAAATCTCTCTCTAGCTTAGTCGGTCTCTCTCTCTCTCTCACTCCCCCCCACCAGAAACACTATATTTCAGAGACGCGATGTGCACTTTACAAAGACACGACAATGTTTTCATCTTGACAATCACCGGCGACGACGAGCACCGCCTGAACCCGACCCTCATCGACTCTATCCGGGCTGCACTGGCCCGGGTCAAGTCGGAGTCCGAATCCGAGCCCACGCGCTCCGCCGCACTCATCACCACCGCAGAGGGCAAGTTCTTCTCCAACGGTTACGACCTCGCCTGGGCATTCTCCGACCCGGACCCGGTCCGGACCCAAGCCCTAGCCCGACCCAAGATGGTGTCCAAGAAACTCCGGCTTCTGGTGGAGGACCTCATCTCCTTCCCCATGCCGACAATTGCCGCCGTCAACGGGCACGCCTCCGCCGCCGGGTTCATCCTCGCCCTGAGCCACGACTACATCCTCATGCGCGAGGATCGAGGGTATCTCTACATGAGTGAGCTCGACATCAATTACACCATCTCCGGCTGGATGGTGCGGGTCTTGAAGAGCAAGATCGGGTCGCCCAAGATTCTGAGAAACATCATCTTGAAGACGGCGAAGATCGACGCGCGGACGGGGTTGCAGTGGGGGATCGTCGACTCGGCCCACGCCAACGCCGCGGCGACTGTGGGAGCGGCGGTGGAGATGGCCACGGATTTGGTGAGCATGAAGTGGGACGGGAAGTTGTACGCGGCCAACCGGAGAAGTGTCTTCGCCGACGTACTGGCGGTGCTTGAGTCGGATGAGGCGGTGGGGGACTATGGGGGTAACGTCGTCGTTTCAAAGTTGTAATCCTTGTCTCTTCCACTTCACGTCTATTTTCTGTACTAGTATAGTAATAAAGTTGAGGTTAATTATATACGAAAAATTGAGACTGCAGTCTGCTTCATTCAAATTCAAATACTATTCAATCGTGTGTGTATTACAATGTGAACTGAATTGCTGGAAACCGATCATTGCTACATGATGATTGTGAAAAAAATTGAAGCATTGGGCTTGAATTTGTCAATAAATTTAAATAACGTACATTGAGATGCTAATGCTGAGACAATAATTAGCACTTTCTCTAACTTAGGGAAAGAATTTGTAATTAAACCAAGTTTTCTTCATAAAAAAAGTGTTCCACAATTAATTTGCACAATTTATAAGATGTAATGTAGCAAGCGATCTAAGTTTGTTCGTTTTTACTTTCTTTTGAAAGGGCCAATCCTTAATCTAATTTGCCTGAATATCGAAATCATTGCATAACTACTATTTTGTCTATACAAGCCATAAATTTATCACCAAAACAGACAGATTGATAGCTGAGAACATGAGCGAGTATGAGAATATTCAAATCAAAATTGTAAATAATGAAACAATTTTTTTTTTTTTTTTTTTGAAAGTTGAACATAAACCCGAAAAGTAAATTAACCCTAAAAAATTTTGAAATAAATAAACCCTAATATTAACATTATTATACGTTTAAAAAAAATATAAAAAGTTGTGTACCTTATTCTTTGTTGGGTTTTTATCGATTTAAAAATTTGCACCCCTAATTGAATCATCTCACGTGATCGATAAAGACAATTTATATTGAAGCACTGAAACTAGAAACATAGTACTCCCAAGTTTTGGAAAATTCAAACCTTTGGTCCCATGGCTTGATATTATATATAACGGCCAAAAGTGGTCCTTACAACTAATTGCACCTACTTACGTACTTTGCTTTAATTAACTTAAAAAAATATTAAATTTAGGTGTATTGGATATGAATTTTAAAAAATTTACAAAAATCCTGGTGTATTCAACATTTCATGGACTTTGAACTCCATAGATTTCGTAGGATTTCATCTCAAAAAATACACACGATAAAATTGCAAAAAGTTTGATTAGGTCTTAATTGCAAAAAAATAAAAAGTTAGTAATTTAATTTGCCAAAGTTGAAAGTTTGGGATAAAATTGCAAAAATTGAAAAGTTCATGATTTAATTTGTCAAAATTAAAAGATCTGGTTAAAATTGTAAAAGATCCTAAAGTTCGTGATTTAATTCGTCAAAATTCCTTTTTATATTCAATCATGAGGTTACAAAGAAATGAAGAAGGTAGTGGATAACAATAGTAGAAAATTCATAGCTAATGTAGAAGGTGGTAGGTAAAATATTTTCTCTAACAATTAATACTACTACAAAGATAACAAGAACTAATTAAGGCAAAAACTCAGTTGTAGTTTAATATTGTGACAATCCATTAAAATGCACCTTTTGCCAATGTAAAAATGAAAAATATACTACCTTCCAAAAAATAATGAATTTTACACCATTTTGAATATTTCAAATATAATATGCCATCTTGTCAAGCACTTTGTATCACATCTCTTACACATGTGTAAGAGATGTGATATAAAGTATACGACATTGCAATAATTTAGTGATAATTATGTGATTATTTGACAATCATTAGCCAATAATTATGTAATTTAATTATTTTATATATTACTACTCGGGATTAATTAGGTACTAAATTCAGTCGAAAAATTTTGAATAGGCACAAAATGAACCTAAATAAAGTTTTCGCTCGGATAGAACAATTCCCCGCTTGACACGTGTCAAATCCCGCTCGAGCGGGAAATATGATCCCGCTCGAGCGGGAATTGACACTTGTCGAGCAGGAAATTGTTATATCCGAGCGGGAAATGGCAGAAAGCTGGTCAATGTACAGAATGATGGCTGATTAGTGCCTGGCATGGATTTATTTGCTTGTGCAAACAAGAGACAGTACATTTTCACGTGAAATACCGAAAAAAATCTGTATAGCATTAACAACTCTATATATTTTACCATTCACACGCCTCTTTTACACACCCATAATAACATCATTTCAAACTCATCACATTCGAAAGTGTAAAATAATCTTTCAAATAACATCCTTTGAAATTCATCACATTCTATAGTGGGCAGCAATCTTTCAAGTAACATCCTTTCAAATTCATCATTTGAGGTATTTTTCCTCTATTGTAATTTTCCTCTAGTGTCCACTTAATTTTTATTGTACGTTATAAATTTGAAAATCAGACTCTTTAATAATCAAAACATTAAAATTTATATGAATACCGTATAGATTACATAGCAAGTGGATTTTATAATTTCCCGCTCGAGCGTGGAATTTCCCGCTCGTGAGTTTAAATCCCGCTCGAGCGGGATTTAGGCCTAGCGAGAGGGATTTTGTATATTATGACTCAAAAAAATTCTAGAATCTATATGTATCATTTCCCACTCGAAAACAGCACTTCCCGCTAGTGAGGTTAGATCCCGCTCGAGCGGGAAATTTGTGTGATTGGCGAGCGGGATTTCGTATTTTTGTGTTATTTTTATTAATTGTTATGTAAAGTGGCCAAAACAACCTTCAAGCCACCTCTCCAAGAGATCATGTCCCCCAACCACCATCAATGTAGACTGAACGCTTCTAAAACGCTGTGCTTGTAGGACGTGCTAACCGTCGACTTCTGGTCAATAGTCTCACGCCTCTTGAAAATAATCTGCACGATTAAAAATTTGAATTAAACTACAAATAATAAAATCAAACTCAAAACAATATTAAACAGTTCACTAAAAAATTTCCCGCTCGAGATTAACAAATCCCGCTCAAGCGGGATATCAAGCCAAATCTGATAACAACGAGCGGGAAATGACACAAAAAGCATTCACAATAATTTCGGGAATTAAATAACAATATCCCGCTCGAGATTAACAAATCCCGCTCGAGCGGGATGACAAGCCAAAGCTGACAACGACGAGCGGGAAATGACACAAAAATCATTCACAATAATTTCGGCAATTAAATAATCATATCCCGTTGGGTTAAACTATATCCCGCTCGAGCGGGATTTAGGCCACCAAGAATTTATCGAGCGGGATTTAACGTAATTAACATGTGAAAATTAAGGGATAAATTATCCGTAAATTACACATTCAAAAAATTCAACAGTCTTCCAACACGAACAATTATTAGTATATATTCAACATCAAACAATCGAAACATGAACAATTTAGCAAATTAGGGATCTAGGGCAGGTTACACACTATTAAATATGAGAATAAACAATTTCCTGCTCGGTTATGACATATCCCGCTCGAGCGGGATGTAATATTTTTTAGTGCTATATCGAGCGGGATTTCATATAAATGGATCCTACATAATTTTATCAACTAACATATGAAATATCAGATTGAAATTCGAATGCATGAAAAAATAAAAGAAATACTCAGCTCTCCATAATGAGCCATATTGTGGAAAAAAACTAGGTGAAAAGTGATCTTTCACCTCACGGTATTGCTGCTCGGAATTTTTTTCTTCAGAAAGACAAGAGAGTGGAGCGAGATTTGTTGAGTTAGAGAGTAGAGAGTGGGGCGGGATGGAAGTGTGGAGCGGGATGTGAGATTAAAAATATGAGGACGGGGTGTATAAGGTGGGAGACGACAAAATAGGTCAAAAGGAATTGATTGATGTCAGGTGGAGGTTGTGGGCCGAGATTCTAGCCGACAAAGCTATGAAAGTTAACAAGATTTGACCTATTTTGTCAATTTAGTGGGCCCTTTAATCAATGTGTGCATTTTTCATTGATTTTCAAGACATGGTGTATTTTTCATTTTGCACACTTCAAAAGGTGCATTTTAAATTTTCTCCCTTTAATATATATATATATATATATATATATATATATATATACATTTGCTAAATTAGATTTTCTCAAAAAATCTCAAAATCATAGAATAAATCACATAGAAAATGAAACAATATTTTATTTAGGAAATTTTTTAGGTCACGAATTAGAAAAGAGACCAAAAGTTATAGAAAGCATAAACTACCCTATAATTCAAAAACTTGAAAAAATAGGATTAATAGGTAAAGATATAACTAAAACAAAAATAAATTATTTAGTTAAACAAAAAGTAAAAAATCCGGATATAAGGGTTATAACAGCAAATATAGAATATTCTCCTCTTGATAGAGAAGAATCTAAAAAACAAATTCCAGAAATGATAGAACAAAAATTAATAAGAAGATCAGAAAGTCCACACAGAACAGTCGCCTTTATAATAAGAAATCATTCAGAAATTAAAAGGGGAAAGGCAAGAATAGTTTATAATTATAAAAGATTAAATGACAATACAATAGATGATGGGTATAATATTCCAAATAAAGATGGATTAATTAGTTTAATCCAAAATGATGGTCCAGATACGAGTTCTGGTGTATGGGGGGGGGGGGGGAATACACCAGATAAAACTTTTTAAAACAACCTCCTAAAAATTAACACAACCGAGTAAAGCAACTCAGTTGGAATCACAACCGAGTAAGAAACACTCGGTTGGAAGTGAAGTGGTGTGCGGAATGTGGTGGAAATTAACTCGTATAAAATCAACTCACGCTAAAGTGCAAGGTTGGTCAAAAACCAAAACAGTTGAGAAAGAATGCAGTCTGTATGCAGGTTAGTTAGTCAGTTGAATATGCAATAAGATAACTGAAAATAAACACAACACACAAAGATTTAACGTGGTTCGGAGAGAACTCCTACGTCCACGGGGAGTTGTAAGTCCACACAACTCAGTCCAAGTTCTTCTGGATAAACCACAAAGCTTACGCGGGCTTTGCAACCGTTGAGATAAGTTTACGGGTACTTATCAACCTTACAGATTAATTTTCGGGTACTAATCAACCTATCTACTCAGTTACGGGAATAGTAGGGTCCTAAAACCTTTTCAGGTGGAAGAAAGGGTGGGGTTCCAACTAATAGCTCGAATAAGAAGTGAGCTAAGATTTAACACTCTACGAACTCTCACAAGGTGATGTTCTCAAGGTTGGATCTGAAGACACTCAGACAAAATCTAACACTCTAGAACTCTCAACTAATGACGTTCTAAGAGAATGAATGTAGTTCAGCTCGTGTGAGGAATTTGGTTCTTTCTTTTGCTCTTTGCACTTGTCTGTCTCGTCTCGTGTGTGTCTTGTGTTCTTGGTGAGTGAATGAAGGCCTCTATTTATAGGTGGAGAGAATCAACTAGCCGTTGGAAGAGCTATTGATCTCTGTTCTTTGAAAGCGATGGCTTGTCTCTCATCTCTGCAGACTTTCCGGATTTGGCAACTGCATGCTTCTGCTTTCCATTTGAGACAGTCTTGTGTTGGGTCAAATGAGGTAATGACAGAGAGTCAAACCTTCACGTGACTTCCTTATTTGAAATTCAAAACTTAACCTTTGACCTCCAACACTTGAAAGTCGATTGAGTCGTCTGATCTTCATCTGATTGGTCTTCAGCTGATGTTCTATCTGAACAAGTAATTCTCAGCTGACTTTGTACTTCAAGCTATTGATCTTCTTGGTTCAGGTCCTACAACTGATGTTCTGAATCTGAATGCTCAGTTGTCTTCCTTGTATCTGATCAGTTGGGTTTGAACGCTCAGATGACTTTCTTTCATCTGATGTTTTCTTCCCCCTTTCTACTTCTCATCTGATGAACGCTCAAATGTCTTCCTCACAACTGATGTTCTAACCGAGTGAAGCCTTGTTGCCGTCTTCAGCTGGAGTCTTGTAAAGATAAAATCTTAACAATGCTCAAACATCGAGCCTAACTGCTAACATTAGGATCTGGCAACATCTACTCGGTTGGGGTCAGTTGGTTTTGGAATCAATCAAAACTTTAATAATTTTCCCAACAATTTCCCCCTTTTTGATGATGCCAAAACCCTTACAGATCAAAACTCTAAAACTTTAAAACCCTTATAAAAAACTTACAGGGCAAACTGATCTAAATCCTACTGACCTATCCAAAATCTCAGCTGAAATTCTGGACAGCCTATAAGATTGAAACATCAAAGGGTTAGCACAGTTATAACATGATATTGAAATAACTTTGCGATTCAGAGCTTGGACAATGAGAGATTGTACGTCAAGTTGAATTGTATAACTGAATAGTTTTTATTACAACTGATGATTACAAAAGTACGCACAAAAAGACAAGAGTTACATCAGTTGCTCAAAAACTAACTGAGCTAAAATTGAAGCCCATACTTGCTAAATATTCTAACAAAAATCTCTCTCTTTTCGGCTGACTCCTTTGAGATGTCCACCCCATGCTCTTTGCATACTTTCCTCGCCTCGGCTGCAATCTTCGTTTTGTTGGGGGTGCGGGAGTCTGGAAGGAAGGGAGGCTTGTAAGTAACCTTCTGAGGGACGGGGATAGTGTTTAGATCCAGTTTTGCTTCAATCATTGCACGCCTGAACTGGCTGAACATCCCTGGGTCCCCAGTGTGCCGCTCGGTTAGCGCCTCCTTGAAAGCTTTCCTTGGATCGTCAGTTGCGTAAACCTTCCTGTAGTAGAAGTCATTTACGAACTCCTGCTTGAACAGCTCCCATTCCTCGTTCCACTCGGTTGGCATCCATTTGTCGACATGCCTAAACTGACTTTGGAGCTTAGTCTTCCCTGGCAACCTCTGATGTCTTAGCCGTGCTTCAGCCTTGACTTGATGTTTATCGATTCGGTGACGGCTGCGGGAGGCAATGTTTCGGTCCAGGTTCTTGGTTATCTTGTCCAGCTCCTCCTCAAACTGGTTGACCCTTCGAGCTTGGCTGGCAGCGAACTTCCTGATCCAGCTCGGATTCATGTAATCTTTCTCCTCAACATCCATATCCTTGGCAGCTGCAATACACTCTTCGGTTGTGATACCGTCGAGTTCCGAATCAAGCTCGGCTGCGATCTCGGCTATGAAGTTGTACGAAACTCCAAACTTCTCCGCCAGCTCCAAGTCTCTTTCCATTTCAGCTCCACCGACTTCGGTTGACTTGGGAGCGGACTTCTTCGTCTTCTTCCTCAGCTGAGATTTTGCTGCAGCTGGCATCGCTTCCTCGGCTTGGGTCTCTTCTTCTTCCTGCAACTCAACATCCGTCTCTTTATCTTCCCCCTTTTTGGCATCAACAACAAGGCTTGCTATTGAACCATCCAGAAAGGTGAGCTGTTGTTCGGCCTGTTGAATGCGGTTGAAGAGTTCATCGACCGCGCACTCGATTTCCATCTTCTTCGCCAGTTCGGAGTCATGGCGCTCTTGTTCGGCTTTCCTCAATTCAGCAAGAGTTTCAGATACCTCAGTCTTGAAAGCAACAAACTCAGCCCATCTTGACTCGAACCTGGACTCCCATTCTTCATCCCGTGTCTGTTCGGATTTAGCAAGGTTGGAATCAGACAAGGATTGGAATACATTCAGCTCAAACTTCATCCCCAGAACAGTTGTCTTCAAATCCAAAATTTCTTGGCTAGTGGAGGAGGAGAGTTCATCCAGCTTTATCTTCAGTGAAGCATTCTCCTCCACCAACTGCTTGTTCTTCTCATCTCGTGCTTCCAACATCCTCAGTTGATCGTCTTTGTGTTGCTGGAAGTTGGCAAGCAATTCAGTCCTCAGCTGGTTCACCCTCTCAGCTATCAGCTCACAGATTTCTTCAGATGAGGGAGATGGCTGATCAGCTGGAGGGGCTTGTTCAATCATGGCTAGTGGCTCAACTGTAACCATGGCTTGTCGGTTGGCCAGGTACAGTTGCAGCTTTTCTTCTTCATCCTTCGCTGCGGCGGCGACTGCATCCAGATCATTTAGGAACTCAGCTGACTTGACGAGCATGTTGTCAAGGAATTCAACGCAGTCTTGTCCAGCTGTTTCCCTTGTATCAGTGCCTTCTGCCTTGCTGAGGTCCAGACGACGC
Organism: Schizonepeta tenuifolia; assembly: GCA_029490685.1. Lineage (NCBI taxonomy): Eukaryota > Viridiplantae > Streptophyta > Magnoliopsida > Lamiales > Lamiaceae > Schizonepeta > Schizonepeta tenuifolia. The sequence goes on from CM055956.1 coordinate 84,039,904, forward strand.
GTCAGCAGGGCCACCTTGTTGTTGTAGGCCACTTCCAGGTTTGTATAGTTAAAATAGTCTCGGATGCGAGACTCATCTGCCTTCAGTCTGTCCCAGCTGTGCACCCTGATTGTGTCTTCCTTCACGTACCAGTGACTGAAGATCAGGTTGAACTGGTACAACAGCTCGGTTCCAAGAGTTGCGAAGATGGGCATGTCACGAGCTTCTGGGAACATCCCAATCAGCTTTTGGAAAAAGTAGGCCACCTTGCCTTCGTGTTCCAACGCGACTACCTGGCGGTCAGCTTCATCGTCTATTGGGGAGGGGGATAGATCATATGGTAACGGTTCAAATGTTTCATCAATGTTGGCCAAAGAATCGGTCGCAACATCGGCATCGAGCTGGGAGCTCAGAATATCAGATTCAGTTGGGAGGGGGGTTTCAAAAGGTTCCTTAACATTGGCCAAAGAAACGGTCTCAATGTTGGCATCGAGCAATGAGCTCGGAACGTTTGGCTGTGGTTCGGTGGAGAGAGCAAGAGGCTCTTGAGGCTGTACGGAATCAACTCCTGCCGTGGGGGAGGTTGGAATGTCTTCAATATCCTTAGAGGAGGAAGAAGCATCCGATGTCACGTCCGTCTCCATCCCTTCCACCTCATCGGTTCCAGCAGCCTGAGGGACGATCTTGAAGGCAGCTGCCTCAGCTGAGTAGCTAGACTCGGATGGCTCCTAAGTTGGTGCCTTCTCAACTGGTGCCTCCTCCTCGGCTGGTGCATCAGCAGCTGGTTCCTCGGCTGGCTCCTCAGCTGGCTCCTCGGCATGCTCCTCAGCCGGCACCTCAGCTGGCTCTTCAACTGTCTCTACAACCGTCTTCTTGAACCTTACCCTCAGCTTCTTCTGGGCAGGTTCAGCCTCCTTCTCTTTCTCCGACTCAGCCCTGCGTCGGCGTGCAGCTTTGGATTTTGTGGGGCGAGTGACAGCTGGTACCTCCTCAGCTGTGGGTTCAGCAGTCTTCCCAGCATCTTTCTTTTCCTTAGGAGTATATACACTCCTAATTACCTCATGCGCCTTCTTCGTTGTTGGGAACAGCATCAACCTCTTCACTGGGGTTTCTTCGCAATTCTCCCAGACTATGTTCCGACCCTCGGTTGCGATCAAGATCAGAGCTGAGATCTTGCAACCGAAGTTGAGCGTCCCCTTGACACTCAACAGTCTCTCCCCTGAGTCGGTTGTGGTCTCGGAGATCTTCTGCTTCTCCAAGATCAGCTGGTTCTGAAAATATTGGAACCAGTTGATCTCATATTTATGCTCCAATGCCATCAACTGCTTCAACTTTGGTAGGCTGATGTCGCCGAATGCTCCGCTGTACCCGAACACGACTTTCGACATAACATCGAACAGGAGTCGATGTTCTGGCTTCAATTTCATCCTTTGCATATTGCTCTTCAACCTCTCCGGCGTGATCAGAGCATTCTCCAGAAACTCATCAGCTTGTTCGTCGGTTATGTTCTCAATGAAGTCCGTGGCGGTGTGGTTTACTGGTATGACGTGGCAGAGAACGTCGGAAACTGCGATTGGGAAAGAAACACGGCGAATGGTCCTGGTCGGAACGTCGCGTTGCCGACAAGAGACCTCCGTTGTAACTCCTTCTCTGCTGTCTATGGACGACTCCAGATTGACGTAGAATTCAACGACCTGGCGCCTGAGCAGGTGGGTGGGGTAGAGCTTCGCCCATTCCAAGAGCCCGTTCTCCCTGAGAGTATTTGCAAGGGGAGCCAACACCGGCGACTCCAATTCATCATCGGAAAGAATCTGCTCGAAGTGAATCTTCAAAACCAGCAGGTCGAAAGATTCTTCATACGAGGTGGGGACAAGAGAGGGTCCGGAAGAAGCCATTTTCTTGCTTTTAGGAGCCATTTAAGATCACTGCGAAGGAATATATAAGAGGGAAGGAAAATCTTTGCAGAAAACGGTTAGACAAAATCTGAGAAGATGATGAATAGTAACTGCAGATAAACACGAATGAGGAAGGTAAGAGATCACTTCCTGATTTTCCGCTATTTATAGGTTTTTGACTCGATTGAGATCGACGGCTGGGGTTAAATGGCGCGAATCCATCAATGGCTGTGATTACGCGACTGTTGACTTGCTTTGACTTGACGTCATGAACCGAGTTCCAACCAGCGCGTGAGAAGGTGTACAGTTTTTCTTGTCAGCCCAGTCGCACTATAAAGTAGGCTATTGATGTTCAGCCGTACTTTACATTTAATGCGACATGAAGGCTATTTTGTTGTAACTGACTTGCTCAGGAATGTTTGAATTTATTTCAAACATTCTCATTTAAGAACGTAACACCTTCAGCCATAAATGTTACCTGCCAGCTGATGTCGGAATTAGCTGTGTTCCCATGTTGCGGCATACCATCAGCTGACTCGAGCTGTTCAGCTGACGTCTGATCCAATGTTGCAGCATACCACCAGCTGACTCGAGTTCGTCTATTCAGCTGATGTCTGATGTCTTCAGTTGGCGATCCGCATCCGAGATTCCCCCTTCATCTGAGCTTTCCCCTCAGATGGATATCTATCTCTTCACCTCAGCTGGTTCCTCATCTGACGGATCCAGCAATCCGAATAAATCACATAACATCTTGAACCGTGCTTCGGCTAGAGGTTTGATGAAGATATCTGCTCTCTGAATCTCAGTTGGAATCTTCTCCATGGATACGTCCTTCTTCTCAATATGGTCTCGGATGAAATGATGTCGGATGTCAATGTGCTTCGTCCGAGAGTGATGAACAGGATTCAAAGAGATAGCAATGGCACTAGAGCTATCACAATGAATGAGAACCTGTCCAGTTGCAACTTCATAGTCTCTCAGTTGTTGCTTGAGCCACAACACTTGCATGCAGCAGCTACCAGCAGCCATATACTCTGACTCGGTTGTAGAAGTGGCAACACATGCTGGTTTCTTGGAGAACCACGAAACTAGCTTGCTTCCCATGAACTGACAGTGTCCAGATGTGGACTTCCTGTCCAACCGATCTCCGGCTAGATCTGCATCTGAGTATCCGGTCAGTTGGATTTTGTCGTCGGTTGGATACCACAACCCAACATTTACATTTCCCTTCAAATACTTGATGATGTTCTTTGCTGCCAACATGTGAGCTTCCCTCGGTTGAACTTGGAACCGGGCACACACTCCAACCGCGTAAGATATGTCTGGCCGACTAGCGGTTAGATATAGCAAAGAACCGATGATCCCTCTATACTTACTGGCATCCACGAGTTTTCCCTCAGTTCCAGGTTCAATCTTCCAGTTAGTATTCATCGGGATCCTTGTGGTCTTACTTGTCTGCAATCCGAACTTGGTGATGAGCTCTTTTGTATACTTGGATTGATTGATGAAAATCCCTTCTGGTGATTGCTTCACTTGTAGTCCAAGAAAATAATTCATCTAGCCCATCATCGACATCTCGAACTTCTCCTTCATGAGATTTGAAAATTTTTCACACAGTTCCTCCGACTTAGAACCGAATATGATGTTGTCGACGTAGATTTGCACAACAAGTATATCTTCTCCAACTTTGATGGTGAACAGGGTTTTGTCAACTGACCCTTGTTTGAACCCTTGTTTGAACTCTGAGTTCAGAAGAAAACTGCAAAGAGTGTCATACCAAGCCCTGGGTGCTTGCTTTAATCCATAGATTGCTTTCTTCAACTTGTACACTCTTCCATCTCCAGTTTCAAAACCGGGAGGCTGTTCAACATATACATCTTCCTTGATATCACCGTTGAGGAAGGCACACTTCACATCCATCTGATAGACCTTGAACTTGTGAAATGCAGCATAGGCTAGAAAGATTCGGATGGCTTCCAGCCTTGCAACCGGCGCGAAGGAGTCCACGAAATCGATTCTTTCTTGTTGGCAATATCCCTGAGCTACCAACCTTGCCTTATTCCTCACGATGAATCCAATGGCGTCTCTCTTGTTCTTAAAAATCCATTTTAATCTAATGACTTTGACACCATTTGGTCTATCTACCAACTCCCATACACAGTTGCGTAGAAATTCATTCAGTTCTTCTTGCATGGCTGTTGTCCAGTGAACACAGTTGAGAGCTTCCACAACATTCTTCGGTTCTGGAACATCAGCTACGAAGCAAGAAATCATGGCAACATCTCCAGCTTGCTCAAACTCTTCAAGAACTACCAACTCTTTAGCATATTGAGCGTAAGTGTTGGAATCTTCCTCAGTCGAATCTGGAATTGCAACTCTGCTCCTTGTACGCACTCCTTCGGTTGGATCTCCGATGATGTTGTCAGTGGAATGATCTTCATACCATCTTCGGTTGCGTCTTCCTTCTTCTTCCAACTGTGGCTGTTCCGTGATCTGAACTGTGGAAGATGCTGGACTCTTCTGAGCTGGTGATTTATCAGTTGTTGAGTCTGGATCCTCAACATCGATAACATTTTGAACCGGGCTCAGTTGGGCTTCGGATGCTGATGCAGTTGGAGAGGCATCAGCTGGAGTTCCCCCTTGAGATGAGCTGGGGTCCTCGCATTCATCTTCAGAGGAGTATGGATCATCATCCTCAGTTGCCCATACCAATGGTTCAGCTAGATTCTTTTCTCTTAGTGCCTGTGATCTGGTGAGAACAGGTGGAACCTGTGGATCAGCTTGTTATCCTTTAACCTGTTCCCTGCACTCAAAAGTAGATTCATCAAAACTAGCATGAGGTGTTATCTCCACAACACGAGAGGTGTTGTTGAAAACTCTATAAGCCTTTATCCGAGCAGCATATCCAAGAAATATGCCTTTCGAAGCTTTGGCATCAAAAGTTTTCAACTGAGTCTTCCCATTGTTGTGAATATAACACTTATAACCAAAAACGCGAAAATATGAAATATCTGGCTTTCTGCGTCTCCATAGCTCGTATGGTGTCTTTCCCAACCGCTTGGTTAGAAGAGACCGGTTCTGGGTGTAGCATGTTGTGTTGATGGCCTCAGCCCAAAATCTCTTTGGCAGAGCTGAGCTTGTTAACATGGATGTAGCTGCATCTTTCAGTGTTCGGTTTCTTCGCTCAGCTACTCCATTCTGTTGCGGAGTACGCGCAGCTGATGTTTGATGTGTAATTTTGTGCTTCTCGCAGTACTCGATGATGGTTTCATTTAGGAACTCAGTTCCACGATCTGATCGGATGGAAATAATTTTCATCTCTTGTTGGTTTTGATATCTAATCCATCAACTTGGGTAGCTCATCTCGGGTTTCACTCTTGTGATGCATGAAAATGGTCCACGTGTATCTGGAATAATCATCAGTTACAACAAGTGTATACTCGTTGCCATTCATGCTCTTTGGTGTAACTGGCCCGAAGAGATCCATGTGGATTAGCTGTAACACTCGGTCGGTTGAGGGAGTTGTCTTCAACCGGAAGGAGGATCTAGCGAGCTTTCCCAACTGGCATGCACTGCAGATATGTGTTGTTGAAAACACTCGGTTTGGTATGCCTTTTGCATGTTCTTGTCTAGCAAGTCGGTTCATAGTCTTGAAATTCAGATGGTTGAGCCTTTTGTGCCACAACCAGCTCACATCTAAATTGCTCTTTGATAACAAGCAGGTGTCAGGAAGACTACTGTTCCAGTCAGCATAGTAGACATTCCCGGTTGGCGACCAATTTCCCAACAATATGACCTCCTTTGATCCGACATTTTTAACCCTGCAACCCTATGCATCAAACTTGATAGAGAAACCATTATCACAGAATTGGCTGATGGAGAGCAAGTTATGCTTCAATCCATCAACATATGAAACATTAGAAATCGAAACGTGATTGGTTTCAAGGGTACCGTAACCTCTGGTGTGACCTTTTGAGTTGTCACCAAAGGTAACTGAAGGTCCTTCTTTCTCCACGAAACTCCCAAGCAAATCCTTCAGATTTGTCATGTGTTTCGAACATCCACTATCCATCACCCACATTGTTCGTGAAGCTTTATTCTTCCTCAGTTGTTTTTCCTGTTCTTGCACAGAGAAACTCGCTTAGGTCCCCAATTTTAGTTGGGTCCTGGAGGGTTAGAACTAGCTCCCCCTTGAACTGTGGGTCGTTTTTCCCTGTATACTCGGATAGATTTATCATTCCAGATCACTTTTCCTTCATCATCAACTATAACAACACCTCGGTTATCCTTAGGCTTGTTGTTAGCAGTGATGTTCTATTTCTTAGGAGGAGTTGGATTTCTCCCATTGTGAGCTTTCGGAGGAGAGGCTTTCCCCCTATTTTGATGGCGGTTTTTATCCTGTTGGATTCGTTGTTGAGGTCGGACGCCTTGTTGGAATCTTTGAGGCTGATTCGGATTCCAACTCCCTGAATGTTGTCTATAGTTGTTCACGCCCTGTTGGTGGTTCAAGTTGTGGCATGAATATCTCCAGCTGTTCGACATGTTCTTTATCTGTTGACTCGGTTGGAACCTTTGGTTGAACTGATGATGGAACCGCTGTTGATTCAGATGGTTGGATCCTTGTCGGTTCTGTGGTCGGTTCCATTGACTCTGAGGTTGATTCAAAGCTCGGTTATGGTTCTGAGTTCGGTTGCGATTGTGTCTCCGACGCCTCTGATTTCTCTTCTGACTTTTGGAACATTCTCCCTCGGTTGATGTCCCTACCGATGGAACGTTCTGTCCTCCATCTACTGCTCTTTTTCCCTTCTCAGTTGTGGTTCCCTTGGTCAGTTGAGCTTGCTGAGAAGTGGAGGTTGGATTACTTTGAGGAGATTCAGGCTCAACTGAGTTAGGTTCGACAACCTTGACTTCCACGGCTTTGATGAAGGTTGCTGGAGGGATTCCAGTATCCTTGATCACATCATAGCCGAGTCCTGACATGCCATCTATCTGTCGGCTGTAATTGATGAGATTCTCGATGATCTTGGATGACTGATATAGCTTGATTAAGTTATCCTTCTCAATTTGCAACTCCTTGAGGAGGACAACTATATGCTCGGTTTGTCCGTCTGACTTCTTTATCAGCTGGTCGATCTGAGTCTCTTGCTTTTTCAACTGATCTTGCTGCTCCTTGATCTGCTTTGTCAACTCCTCATCAGTTGGAGCATTAGTTCGGTTGACCGCATTCAGTTGACTTTTGAGATTATCCATCTCTTCAGTTTGACTCTTGATCAGATCGTCCTTTTTGGTTAAGGATTCTTCAAGTTTGGAGAACTATTCTTGAAGATTCTTAAACTCAACCGATTGCTGATGTAGTTCCTCACTGAGTTCTTGAAAGTCACTCCAGGAGGGTTCCAACTCTTCATCCAATGTTTCCTGCATGTTAGAAATATTGGAAGAATTCAAATTAGCAGGACTAGAGTGTACCTCAGTATCATCTTGGTCGGTTCCAAGTGCCATGAGGCATTGATCCTGACTGATAGCGTTGTTGGTGGAAGTCAGCTCATCCTCATCTTCAGTATCAGTGAAGATGTCCATGTCGTCAGCTGCTTCTTCTGCAACCATGGCCTTCTTCTTTCCAGCTTGCTTGGCCCTCAACGCTTCTCTCTCTTTCTTCGAGAGGTCTGGACAATCTGCTTTGAAATGTCCTTCCTTGCCGCATTCAAAGCAACCGTTGGTCACAGGCTTTGAGTTATCTCGAGTTCGGTTAGATTTGTAGAACCTCTTGTATTTTCCGAACCGAGTGTCCATGTCAGCTAGCTTCTTTGACAGGGCAGCTATGTTCTGTTGCAGCTCTTCTCTGCTTGGCTCCTTAGTAGCTGTGTCCGCTGATCTTGTTGGCCTTGATGTTTGCGGCTTTGAATAGTCAGCTCGGAGCGCTACTGACTTGGTGGCTGAACCAACATCCTCATGTCGACTCGTCTGAACCGAGGACTGAGTTGACCTTCGTCGGTTCACCTTGTATTCATTTCCCTTCAGAATTGAGAACAATCTTTTAGTTCCCATCTCACCAAGGTCAGCTCGGCTCTCATGGATATTAGTGAAGGTATCCCACTCAGCTGGTAGAGCTTGTAATACTTTGAGGTTGATTTCTCTCAAAGTATATTTTCCTCTTCGAATGGACTGGATCCTTCTGATGATGTCCATGAACCGGAGCTCTAGCTGATCGATGGTTTCATCAGTTCTCAGGCAGAAGTTGTCGAAACCTTGACAGGCATGCGAGAACTTGTTCTCCTTTGTCTCGTCGCTTCCTTCACTCAGCGATGCCAAGATATCCTACATCTCTTTGGCGGTTTCACACTCCTCTATCCAAGGCAGATAATCTTGTCTAACTGTGGACATGATCGTGCTCTGAGCCCAGATATCCAACTGGCTCACTTTGGCTTCCTCTGGAGTGTAATCTTCTGGCTTCTTCTCCACTAACTCCACAGTTGCATCCCCATCGTTGGGATTTGTGGGAGTGCGAGTGATTCTCTCTCTGATGATGATAGGTCCGGATGTCAGTACTTGTTGCATCCGATGACGCTTTGACAGTAAGATCTTCTTCATCCGAGTTCTCCAGGATGTATAATTCATAACCGAGAACATGACCACGATCTTATCCTCGACATCCATCTGCACACTACAACAGAAGAAATATGCAAGCAAATATGCACTAGCATGATAAAAAGATCTGTTCAGTTGACCACTGAAGAAAACACCTCGAATTCACACCTTGTGAAACAAAGTCAGCAGTCTTTTGAACCACTGCTCTGATACCACTTGATGGTCCCGATACGAGTTCTGGTGTATGGGGGGGGGGAATACACCAGATAAAACTTTTTAAAACAACCCCCTAAAAATTAACACAACCGAGTAAAGCAACTCAGTTGGAATCACAACCGAGTAAGAAACACTCGGTTGGAACTGAAGTGCTGTGCGGAATGTGGTGGAAATTAACTCATATAAAATCAACTCACGCTAAAGTGCAAGGTTGGTCAAAATCCAAAACAGTTGAGAAAGAATGCAGTCTGTATGCAGGTTAGTTAGTCAGTTGAATATGCAATAAGATAACTAAAAATAAACACAACACACAAAGATTTAACGTGGTTCGGAGAGAACTCCTACGTCCACGGGGAGTTGTGAGTCCACACAACTTAGTCCAAGTTCTTCTGGACAAACCACAAAGCTTACGCGGGCTTTGCAACCGTTGAGATAAGTTTACGGGTACTTATCAACCTTACAGATTAGTTTTCTGATACTAATCAACCTATCTACTCAGTTACGGGAAGAGTAGGGTCCTAAAACCTTTTCAGGTGAAAGAAAGGGTGGGGTTCCAACTAATAGCTCGAACAAGAAGTGAGCTAAGATCTAACACTCTACGAACTCTCACAAGGTGATGTTCTCAAGGTTGGATCTGAAGACACTCAGACAAAATCTAACACTCTAGAACTCTCAACTAATGATGTTCTAAGAGAATGAATGTAGTTCAGCTCGTGTGAGGAATTTGGTTCTTTCTTTTGCTCTTTGCACTTGTCTGTCTCGTCTCGTGTGTGTCGTGTGTTCTTGGTGAGTGAATGAAGGCCTCTATTTATAAGTGGAGAGAATCAACTAGCCGTTGGAAGAGCTGTTGATCTCTGTTCTTTGAAAGCGATGGCTTGTCTCTCATCTCTGCAGACTTTCCGGATTTGGCAACTGCATGCTTCTGCTTTCCATCTGAGACAGCCTTGTGTTGGGTCAAATGAGGTAATGACAGAGAGTCAAACCTTCACGTGACTTCCTTATTTGAAATTCAAAACTTAACCTTTGACCTCCAACACTTGAAAGTCGGTTGAGTCGTCTGATCTTCATCTGATTGGTCTTCAGCTGATGTTCTATCTGAACAAGTAACTCTCAGCTGACTTTGTACTTCAAGCTGTTGATCTTCTTGGTTCAGGTCCTACAACTGATGTTCTGAATCTGAACGCTCAGTTGTCTTCCTTGTATCTGATCAGTTGGGTTTGAACGCTCAGATGACTTTCTTTCATCTGATGTTCTCTTCCCCCTTTCTACTTCTCATCTGATGAACGCTCAGTTGTCTTCCTCACAACTGATGTTCTAACCGAGTGAAGCCTTGTTGCCGTCTTCAGCTGGAGTCCTGTAAAGATAAAATCTTAACAATGCTCAAACAGCGAGCCTAACTACTAACATTAGGATCTGGCAACATCTACTCGGTTGGGGTCAGTTGGTTTTGGAATCAATCAAAACTTTAATAAATTTCCCAACACAAAATAAAAAGATTTTTAGTAAATTTGACCTCAAGTCAGGATATAATCAATTACAATTAGAAGAATGGTTTAAACCATGGACAACTTTTACCTGTCCAGAAGGACATTTCGAATGGAATGTTCTAAGCTTTGGATTAAAAAATGCTCCATGAGTCTTCCAAAGATTTATGGACTCTATTTTCTAAAATATAATTTTTGCCTAGTTTATATAGATGACATCCTTGTAGCAAGTAATAGCATTAAAGAACATGAATATCATTTAGAAATAATTTTTAGAGAAATAGAAAAACAAGGCATTGTAATAAGTAAAAGGAAAATGGAAATATTCAAAAGAAAAATATCCTTTTTAGGATTAGAAATTGGAGATGAAAAAATTGAACTACAACCACACATTGCAGAAAAATTATTAAATTTTCCAGATAAGCTAGAAGGATTAAAACAAATCCAAGAATTTTTAGGATTGCTAAATTACGCCAGAAAATTTATACCAAATCTTAGTAAGCTTGCAGGACCATTATATAGTAAGACTACTAAAAACGGTCAAAGAAATTTTAATAAAGAAGACATTAATTTAGTAAAGAAAATAAAAGAAGAAGTTAAAAAAATTAAACCACTAGAATTACCTCTAGTAACATATTATATCATCATAGAATGTGATGGTTCCAAAGAAGGATGGGGGGCAGTTATGTTATGTAAAAAAAATAAATACTGCATGAAAAATGAAGAAAGAATTGCTACATATAGTAGTGGAAATTTTGGAAAAATCGGAAGTAATTAGACTTCCTTAGATTTTGAAATACAAGCATTAATAAATTCGTTAGAAAAATTTAAAATTTATTTAAATAATGAATTTACAGTAAGAACAGATTGTGAAGCAATTGTAAAATTTCTAAAAAATGATAACAGCAGAAAAGTTAATAGAACAAGATGGGTTAATTTACAAAACTTAATCCAAGGAAAAGGATATACAATAAATTTTGAGCATATTAAAGGAAAAGATAATAATCTTGTTGATCTACTTTCCCGTAATATTTTTAAATATCTGAATACAAGTCATGAATAATAAGAAAATTATCAGACCAAAAGGAAGAGAAAAAATTTCTACAGATATTTCCCCAATGAAGACGTCAAGCTCAGAAAGTAGCCCAAAATTTACAAAATTGGGATATACTTCGACTACGTCTCCCAGTTCTAAATTTACACAGATGGGAAGTGGCTCTCAAATTTCTCCCAGTTCTAAATTTACACAGGAAGTGGCTCTCAAATTTCTCCCAGTTCTAAATTTACACAGATGGGAAGTTTTTCTCAAGTATCTCCTATTTCTAAGAATTCAAAAAAAGAAGAAAAAGTTTTGCAAACACATTTCCAATTTGGATCTGTTATGCTTTCTGTTTGCACAGATCAAAATAAAAAGTTCAAACCATACACTGGGATTGAGGTTACCCCTCAGCAACAGTGTCTGCTTGATAATCTGTGGCATATTCAAACTCTTTCAAATGTCACATCTTTCAAAGTTCAAATTCTTAATGCCCTTAGTTTTTATTTCTCAGAATTAAAGCCAGAAAAGAATTTAATTCCAAAAAGAAGATTTTCTCATTATGTTGTTTATAGAGGTCTACAATTAGGCGTTTATCATAACTATGATACAGTTTTAAAAAATATAAATTGCAAAGATCCTATTTGGAAAGGATATTATTCTTTTAAAGAGGCTCTAGATAATGCTAGAAAAAGTATAGGTTTAAATTTTTTCATTGAACCGGAAGTGGTTAAAAGTTTTTCACAAATTGTAGAAGAAAACCCAAGTGGGGTTATTTCAACCCAAGCAGAGATTATACAGCAGTTAGAAAAATAAATCTCTGATTTACAGAGTCAACTCTCTCTCTCTCTAATTTAAAAAATCAAAAGAAAGATGAGGCTCTAAATATCAAAGATCAAACATTTTTTACAATGGAAAAAGGAATTACAAATCTTAATGCTCAGATTTTTTCTCTGAACACTGAGATTAATAATTTAAAAAATAAAGAAGATACATTTCCTCAGAGAAATTTTGAAAATTTCAAAGCAAGAATGCTTGATCTCCCTTATCAAGAAGTTTTAAAACCTCTTTTTGATAAAATTCCTGAATTAGATCAAGTAATCTTAACAAAAGCCTCAGAAGGAATGATAGAAGATTTGAAAAAACTCCAAAAATAAATTATAAAAATTATTTTTGGAGAAATTAAAATCGAAGGAGTAAAAGTCATTCAAAAATCCAAAAATTTCTGTGATCCTCAAGAAAATCCAGAGATCCCAGAAGGAATAGTCCCAGGCCTCTTTAAACTCCAGATTGACTTAAATTTAACCAACACAAATTTTAAAATTATTTTAAAATTTTATCACAATGGCATGGTGGATTACATTGAGTTTCGCCTTGAAGAAGAAGGCTAAAAAATGGAAGAAATTCTGGAAAAATTCGGGGAAAAATTCTTGCTTATTGGAGGAAACATGGCATCAAAATCCCTCAAAGGCAAAATTTTCTACAAAATTCAATCCTCTCTTCCACAAGTTATCAATGGATCTTACGTGCCATCTAGAAAGAGAATATTTATGGATGAAAGGGATAGATTAAGAAATCACGATTCCACAACATTTGACTTCAAGGACATTGAAAATTCTGACATGTACAAATATTATCAAAAAAATATTGGTTTCGAAGTAATATTTTGGACCCAGTATAGACTCCTTGGAGAAGGACATTTCACCCAAATCTTTGGGGCAGAAAATTGGAAAATGCTTTTACCATTCAGCGGTAAAGGAGAAAAATTAGAAGACGACGAACACATTATCATTACTGAAGAAGTGTTCGGACACCAAGAAAGTAATACAGATGAAGAAATTCCAAAAACTCACAGGGATTTCTAGAAGATGATGACAAAAGCAGTAACGAAAACTTATCGTTACTAGCATTTTTGTCAAAAAGTTTTCTTTACTTTTTGAATTTTGGGCTACGATTGTTATAAATATTCTAAAAGTAGTAAAATATTTTGTAGATTAGATAGTCTTATCTATCTTTCTAGCTTTTCTTTTCATTTTTTTCTTTGTCGGCCATATGGCAAAAGCTAGTAATAATGTTAGTAATATTTTATTCAATAGTTTGTAAGTAATAATGGTAGTAGTTTGTAATATTGTTAGTACGTACCCCTATATAAAGAGCTTAGCTCTTTGTTGTAAAACACACAACACCTCACGCATACACCTTTGTAGTAATGAAGAAAATGTTCTTCTAAATTCTCTCCATCTTAGTTTCTAGCTAATAGTTAACTCTTCCTAGTTCATATAATATATCCCAATATATATATAAAGAAGAAGAAGAAGTTAGTTTTATTTCCGCTGTGCATACTCCTATCTCGATCTAACCAACCTGGATAGCTGCTCGTTCTGGAAGCATTCTTGTTGTAAGATCTCTTCTTTTCTTCTTTCATTATGTGGATTAACGTGTATCCCTAAAAAACACGCCATACCCTCCCCTTTTGGTATCAGAGCCTTTGAAGATTTTGAGGCCTAAAAGGTCTGGACAGGCTTAGTGAAGGTTGCTATGATAGCGTAAATCCTGCCTATACTAAGAACCCGCCAAAATGAAGGATTAAATCTCTTTAAGGGCACTAATATTAAAACGGTGATGTTAGTGTGTTTTTTGTTTTTATCTGTAAAAAGTTTCTTGTGTTGATAAAAATATATTTGGGATATGTTTTATCTTTAGAAAAGGAAGGTAACTATAAGCATAGAAACTAAGAATCTTGCATCATTGATTCAAACACTCTTAAACGACTTGAATTTCTTGATTTAGAATATTCAACAAAAGAAAGTCATTCTGTCTCTATCGATAACTTTAAGTTTAATTGAAAATTTAAAAAGGTTTATAATCACATTCTTCATAGTGAGAATAATCATTTAAATAGTATTACTGATCTTATTTTAAATCTAGGCTTTGGACTAGAAAAAGGAAATAAAAATTTTAAAATTTTAACAGAATTAATACAAAAAAGTCTTGAAAAAGAAACTTTTATTACTAAAATTGCAGAAAATTTAGACTTTATAAAAAATCAAAATAATCATATTATTTCATAATTAGCAAAGCTTAAAATAAAAGAAACAAACTTGATACATTAACAAAAACAATAAAGAATTTAGATTTAGGTCCTATTGAAAGACCCAGAAAAGAAGTTACTCCACCTATTTATAAATATTGGAAAGCTAAAAAATGAATAATTTCATAGGAAGGTCTAGAACCATACAAGAAGCAAGAAACAGTACCTCAAATATAAATGACATAGTTTCAAATTCTTTTTTTAATAGAATAACTACAAGAGGATCAGGAAGTAATTCTTCAGAAAATATTATTCAAATTGAAGATGAAATTAATATAGACAGAAATCTAGAATTATACAATAATCATCAAATTGATGTTTTAAATCCAAGAATTCTATATCAAACAGGTATAATGAATATTAATACAGTATTAATAAGAAGCAATAGAGAAGAAAGTTTGAGAATAGTTGATAATGCTCAAATTATAGATTTAATTTCACCAGAAACAATAATAAAAATTAAAAATTCTAAAAAACGATTTGTCCATATTGGATTAGTCGTTATAGGAATAAAAGGATTAGGAAGAAGAGAGTTAGGTACTAAAGTTTTAACAATAATAATGGATAAATCTTGGAATAATAACATGAAAAAAGCTATTATTTCAGGAATGGAAGTAGATATGAGCCAAAATAGTGCAATATTCTACTGTTTGCCAGCAATATTAAAAAATATAAATGATCTAAAAAATTTAAAAATAGGATTACAAACGAAAGGATATGATGATTATATAGGAAACAATTTAATTGTAAGTATAAGAATCTTAGGAAAAGCCAGTAATCGGTCTGGTATGAATTTTAAGGTAAATATAAATGGTATTGTAAAAAATATCAATAGTAAAGGAATAAAATGATTGATCCTATAAAATTAATTCAGAAGAGCTTGCTGGGTTGGATTGGTCATTAGAAAATGTTAACATTAACGGAGAAAACAATATTTTAGCACCACAGAGAAGTCTTATGTATGAAACAAGTACTGGATCTTTTAATTTAAGATTCTCAAACTATATTAAAAAAGAAAACAGAAAAAGTGATGATGAAAACATTGAGCATACATTAATGGCAAATATAGAAGAAAATTCTTGTTATGATTCAGAACCTATTTATGATACAGAACCTGAATCAAAAGACTATGAACAAATTGATCTAATTGGATATAGCAAATTTAATGAAATAAATGAGTATTCAAATAATGAATCAGAAATGGAAATAAAAACAGGTTTTAAAATAGAAGAAGCAAAAGCTTCTATTGAGCAAGTAATAAATAAAAATTTCACCGAATTAAAGCCAACGCTGGCTGGACTCCAGCGGCCGCTGATTTTAAAGCCAGCTGTTAGAAACGAGTGCCCGAGATTACAACAAAAACAACAATTTGTGTTCAAAACAGAGAACGTTAAATTATATGCTAACAACATTAAATTTAACATGCAGCGGAAATTAAATTAAAGAACACAAACATATAACTTTGTGCAGGTTGTTTAGACCTGCGAATTCACTATATTGAAACCAACGATTACAATACATAAATGATAAAATAACATTCTAAATTCTCAGCCGACAAGACTTCAAGTATCGAATGATTTAGAAGATTAAATCTAAACCTAGACTAATCTACTAACACAACATGTTCAAAACTTTACAACCTATGAATTTGCCTAAGTATAAGAACATGAAAGAAAGATTAATCTAGAAGAAGACTAATCTAAATAAGACTACCTACTTTCGTGATTGCTCCTCCACAAACCAAACTTTCACACTTAGCAGATTCCACAATCTGCTGCAGTGACCGTGTCGGTTGGCGATGTTACTAACACAAGAGTAGGCAGAATGACGAATGCTGAAACTGAAATTTGCAGAGTATTTTTCAGACGATTTGCGCAACCTTGTAAAATGAATTCCTTGCAGTATTTATAGCCCTCCATATGCTGAGCAGTTTATTTCCACCCTCTCATCATTTGGACGTCAATAACTCCTGTTATCCACTTCATTCCAGCCGGTCAACATAGGAGTGGATGGTGGCAGTTACTTGTCAGTTACAACCCATGATCTCCTACCATACCACACGTTGATAACTTCCTTGCACTTTCACTCGGATCCAACTCCTTCATTCCAATAACCGTCATTCAGCTATTCATTTATCTACACAAATAAGTGTATAAAAAGGAAAAGAAAATAATATACAATTAAATGAATATTCGATTATAACTAACGCAGACATGTTAGTAGCACATGTTACCAACAATCTTATTGACATAATTCGTCAGCTTAAAATCTAACAAACTCCCCCTTAATTGTATATGGCTTTTCCTCCAAAAATAAGTAAACTAACATAAAAAAAAATAGACAAAATAAACTGAAATGAGAGCAAAAAGAAACTCTCACATTATTTGAAACAGAACTAAAACGAGATGAAGAGCGAAAGGAAACTCTTCATTTTATTGAAAGTAATTAAAGATATTGAAGAGCGAAAGGAAACTCTTCAATTTTATTAAACGAATATAAAACCTTGAAGAGCAAAAGGAAACTCTTGAAGGAAAGAATAACGAACAAAGATTTATGGAGGGCAAAAGGAAACCCTCCCTAAATAAAAAATGTTTACAAAATAATGAATAAAGAATGAAAGAATATATTTAGAGAGAAATAAAAAGCTCCCCCTAAATGAGATATTTACATATATACATATTTACAGGAGATTGATATATTCACATATGTACAGGATTTAAATAAAATTATGAAAGATGATAAACAACTCTCAAAAACGAAAATAAGAAGAAGATACATAACTCCCCCTGAAACATGTAAATGTTAGTAACACAAGTTCAAAGAATATGAGAAATGCAAAATTCCCCTTGAAACATGTAAAAGAAATGTTAGTAACATGTATCTTAACACGTAAGAAGAAAGTTAGAAACAAGAATTCAAAAGAAACTGCGGAACACCGACTCTCTTGAAACTTATGTGAATAATGTTAACAAAAAAATATGCTGACACAAGATAAGAACATTACAAAGATTCTTATCAACAACATACTGCTTCATAGTTTCATCGAACTCAAACAACAGCTGACTCTCCAATACAACCCTTAGCTTATTGACAAAGTAGAAGTGTTAGGATTGATGTTACTACATAGCAGTAGTAGAAAGACTATATCAACGTAAAAGTTGAAAATCTGAGATTGTGATCATACACACCAAAAGCTGAAAACAAAGTATGTCAAACCATATTCAAATTATTCATTCAGCAAAAATAAAGTGCGCCCAACGCAATATAATACTAAAGTGTTCCACCTGACATTAGCAACATCAACATAGAGTAACACCAACGATATAACTGAGTAACAGTAACAAGTAGCAACAATATTAAACTAATTAGCATAACTAAAACACAACACCTACTACTCCCCCTTTTTTGTTGAAGGAATGAATTGTCACAACTCAAGGCTATCGTAAGGAATGAAATTGTGTCCAATACATAAATTTCCATTCAAAAAACAGAGATATTTTTTTTTTAAGAAGAAATTATTGAAAACACTTCTTCTAGCAGAAAGACAGAGAAGTTCTAAACATATAAATTCTCCCCCTAAATCAAAGAACTGTTCTCAAATACTATTTAAGAGACATCATTGAAAACTCCCTAAAAAAATAAAAAAATAAAAAAAAAAAAAATAATAATAATAATAATAATAATAATAATAATAATAATAATAAAGTAGTGAAATGTTGTTGTAAATAAAGTTACTAACATCAAATGAACTACTTCAAAAAGATAGTTAACATATATTAAAACAATACAAATGATAGATTGAAGGTCTTGGCCTGCGGCCGACTGTCAATCAAAACAGAAACAACAGAAAAGAAAAACAAAAATAAAAAAACTTAATTAGATTAAGTTCAAATGATCAGAAGATATTTCAATAAGAAAGTAGAATGACTAACATAGACATTACTAACTATCAAATATCTTCAAAGAAATACATACAATAAGAACTAAAAATCTAATCTAGGAATAGAAAAACAAATAGACTACTGAACAGAAACAAGAGAAATGACTACAAAGGAAATAGTACTACTACTAACAAGACAATTCCAAACACATAATGGATTATCACGAACCAACACTGGTTCGACAAGTCTCGTGACATCAAAATGGTAAAGCCAAAACACACTTAATCGAAAATCAAGAAACCAACATTGGTTTCAACATACCTTTCAACATTCTTAAAGAGAGCAAATTCCAAGAGATTTTTTGAGAGAAGAAAACCTCTCAAAGTCTAAGGCTTTGGTGAAGATGTCAACAAACTGTTTCTCTGTAGGGATAAAGTTCAAGGTGACAATCTTCTTTTCAACAAGTTCTCTAATGAAATGATGCCTTATGTCAATATGCTTAGTGCGAGAGTGTTGGACTGGGTTCTTTGAGATCTCGATTGCACTTTTGTTATCACACATAACAACAAGAGTATCAGTTTCCACATCATAATCTTTGAGCATTTGTTTCATCCAGAGAAGTTGAGCACAACAATTCCCTGCAGCAACGTATTCTGATTCTGCTGTTGAGAGAGTAACACAATTCTATTTCTTACTTGACCATGAAATCATGTTGTTTCCAACAAAATAACAACTTCCACTAGTGCTCTTTCTGTCAGTAACATCACCTGCCCAGTCAACATCGCTGTAACCAACAAGATTTGAGGTAGAGTCTTTCATGTAAGCTATACCAAGATCAACAGTCCCAGCAACATATCGGATGATTCTCTTGACAGCTTTTAGGTGTGACTCCTTAGGTTTAGACTGATACCTAGCACAAACACCAACACTAAACATTATATCAGGACGACTTGCAGTAAGATAAAGTAAACTACCAATCATTCCTCGATAGAGTGTTGGATCCACATCGTTTCCTGCATCATCTCTGCTGAGATTGTCACTTGAACCCATAGGAGTGCGCATGTGTTTTGCGGATTCAAGACCAAATCTTTTGACAAGATTCCTGGCATACTTGCTTTGTGAGAAAAATATGCCTTCATTAGTTTGCTTCACTTGCAGTCCTAGAAAGAAATTGAGCTCTCCGACCATGCTCATTTCAAAATTTTCTTTCATAGCATGAACAAAGTCATTCACAAGTTTAGGGCTTGTAGCACCAAAAACAATGTCATCGACATAAATCATATCTTTGTAGTTTACTGGTCCTTTCTTTCTTGTCTGCATTTGTTGAGAAGATTCACCAATGATTAGTGAAGGAGGATGGTTCTTACGAATTCTACCAGGAGGATCTCTTTTGCCTGATTGTTGAAGAGTGATGTCACCAACATGAGTGGGGCTGTCAGTCTCTGTGATGTCAACATCATCAACATCGGATGATGAAGAATTTGTTTATGGTGTTAGTTCTATTGACACTTCTGATGTTGGTTGAGAGATATTTTCTCCATCATTTTCTGCAATTTGAGATGTACCTTCACCACTGTTAGCATTCTCAAGAATGAGTGATCCTCCATCATCACGAATATCACCATTAAGAGTAGATGAATCATCAAAAACAACATTAATAGACTCTTGAATCATTCTGGATCTCAAATTAAAAACACGATAAGCTCTACTGTTAGGAGAATAACCCAAGAACAAACATTTGTCACTTTTAGCATCAAGCTTGTTCAAGTACTGCATGTCATTTAGAATGTAACAAACACATCCAAACGTGATGGTCCCGATACGAGTTACTGGTATATGGGGGGGGGGGGGAATACACCAGTTAGGATTTTTCAACTTTTGAAAAACTTAACACTTGAAATCAACTTCAACTGAGTAAAAGGACTCAGTTGGGATCTCACAGCTGAGTAAGCAACCACAGCTGAAAGAGTGGTGCTGTGCGGAATGTGGTGGAAAATGTACTCGTAAAAACAAACTCACGCTTTTATGCACGGTTGGTCACAACCAAAACTGTTGATGTGAAAGTATGCAGATTGTATGCGGTTAGTTTGTCAGTTGAGATTTGCAAATAAAGACAGAACACAAATAAACACGACACACAAGATTTACGTGGTTCGGAGAGAACTCCTACGTCCACGGGGAGATGTGAGTCCACACACCTCAGTCCAAGTTCTTCTGGACAGTTCCACTCAGCTTACGCGGGCTGAGCAACCGTTACAATTTAGTTTCCGGGCACTAAACAGCCTAAGTCAAGTTTGCGGGTACTTGACGACCTGACTACTCAATTACAGTAAGAGTAATGTCCTAACACACTTTTTAGGGTGTGAGAATGGGTAGGATTTCCAACTACAGCTCGATCACGAATGAGAGCTGGATCTAAGGCTTGAACGAATAAACACTCAACCTAATATCAAAAACAGTTTCGATCTCTAGGAACCCTCAGCTACTAATGTTCTCTCAAAATGGAACTCTCAGCTGCTGATGCTCTTAGATGATGATTTTGCAGAATTGCTTTTGTTTTGATTTCTCTCGTGAAAGCTCTTGAATTTTCTTCGTGTCTCTTCTATATTTTTTCGAATGAGAGAATGCCTCTATTTATAGGCAGAGAGAATCAACTAGCCGTTGGAGGAGCAGTTGATCTCTGATCGGTTGAAAGCGATGGCTTGTCTCTCATCTCTGCAGACTTTCCCGATATGGCATCTGTGCTCTTCTGCTTTCCATCTGAGACAACCTTGTGTTGGGCCAGATGGGGTAATGACTGAACGGTCAAACCCTCATGTGACTTCCTTTTGAAATTCAAATCTTTGACAGTCAACTTCGGTTTGTCGGTTGAAAGTCTTGACCTTCGTCTGAGTGATCTTCAGCTGATGTTCCGATCTCTCGAGCTCTCAGCTGACTTTGAACTTCAAACAGTTGAACTCCTTGTTCGGATTCTATAACTGAGGTTCTGAAACTGAACACTCAGTTGTCTTCCTTGTATTTACTCAGTTGGGTTTGAACCCTCAGATGATTTCCTTTTCATCTGATGTTCTCTTCCTTTCAACTGTTTTTCATCTGATGAACGATCAATTGGTTTCCTTCTCAACTGATGTTCTGAAGACTTTCCCTTGTTTGCATCTGAACAAATGAACTCTCAGTTGTCTTTCTTCACAACTGATGTTCTGTCTGAGTGACGCCTTGTTGCCATCTTCAGCTGGAGACCTGTAAAGATAAAATCTTAACTTTGCTCAAACAGCGAGCCTAAATTCTAACATTAGGTTCTGGCAACATCTACTCGGTTGGGGTCAGCCGGTTTTGGAATTCATCAAAACTTATACTAATAAATTTCCCAACAATTTCCCCCTTTTTGATGATGCCAAAACCTCTTACAACTTTAAACCACTATTGATCTAATCCTCTCTAACTGACCTAAAATCTCAGCTGAAATTCTAGACAGTCTATAAGATAAAACATCAACGGGTTAGGACAGTTATAACATGGTATTTAAAAGACTTTGTGATTCAGAGCTTGGACAATGAGGAATTGTTCATCAAGGTGAATCGTATTATATACTTTGAAGTTTTTGTTACAACTGAAGGTTACAAGGTTAAGCGCAAAACATAGAAAGATACAACAGTTGCTCCAAAAACTACAACATCCAAAAATATTATCACCTCAAAAACTTTGACAGCTCAGAAATACTGTTGACCGTACTTGCTGAAGATACGGTTGAAGATCTCCTTCTTTGCTTCCGACTCAATCCCAGTGTTGACGCCATGTTCCTTGCAGACTTGCCTCGCCTCAGCCAAGATCGCATTTCTATTTGGCGTGCTCATGCCTTTGATCATCGGAGGGCGGTATATGCACTTCTTTGGAACTGGAACAGTGTTGGGATCAAGCTGAGCATTCAGCATAGCTCGCTTGAACTGACTAAACATTCCAGGGTCTCCAGATCTGAGTTCCCACAGGGCTTCCTTGAATGCTAGCCTTGGGTCTTCAGTCGAGTAGACTTTCCTGTAATAGAAGTCATTGACGAACTCATGCTTGAACTGTTCCCAGTCATCGTTCCACTCAGCATTCATCCACTTGTCAACATGTGGGTACCGAGACGGGAGTGGAGCGTTCTTCTGCAGCTGATGCGTCGACTTTCTAGCCTCAGCCTTCATCTGGTGCTTGTTGATTCTTCGCACACTCCGGCTGGCTTTGTTTCTGTCGACGTTCTTCTCTACCTTGGCGAGCTCCTTCTCGAACTTGGCCACCTTTTTGGCCTGATCGGCAGCGAACTTCTTGATCCAAGAGGGATTCAAGTACTTCTCCTTTGACTCCCCCATAGCTTTGGCAGCTTCAATGTAGTCTTCAACAGATTTTCCCGTCAAGTTCTGCATCAAGCTCGGCTGTGAGCTCGGCTACGAGGTCGTGGGAGACTTCCAGTTCGGGCTGCGACCCTTCAGCTTCAGCTGGCACTCTTTCTCCTTGCTGGAGAGCAGCTTTCCCTCGTCCATCCCCAGCTGCTGGCTCCTTGTCTTCCCCCTTTTTGGCATCATCCAAAAGGGTGGCAACAGTGCCATCCAGAGAGGTCAACTTGGCTTCAGCTTGTTGAATGCGGGAAAACAGCTCTTCAACAGCGTCCTTCTCTTCCACCTTCTTCGCCAATTCCAGGTCTTGGCGCTCCTGTTCAGCTCGCTGCACAGCTGCAAAAGTCGTAGAGACCTCTTTGTGGAGGGAGACGAACTCAGCTCGGAAAGAAGCGAACTGAGCCATCCACTCCTGGTCCTGAGTCTGCTGGGACTTTGCGAGGTCAGATTCAGCAACGGTCTTGAACACGTTGAAATCCGAGCTGAGGCTCTGAACAGCCTTCCTTATAGCCGAGACCTCTGAGCTGGAAGATGTGGAGAAATCTTCGAACTTGTGCTGCAGAGAAGAGGAGAGGTGTTCTAGCTGATTCTTCAGGCTGGCATTTTCTGCCATCAGCTGCTGCATCATGTCAGCTTCTTCCTCCTTGCCCAGCTGGATCTTGGACAGCATCTCCGTCCTCAGCTGGTTGACCCTCTCCGAGATCAGCTCGCAAATGGCGTCGGTTGAGAGAGCTGGCTGATCGGAGGGTCCGGGCAGAAGCGGTGGTTGTGGCTGGGCAGCAGACTCCGCGACAACCATGGCAGATCGGCTGGCGAGGTAGGCCTTGAGTTTGTCTTCTTCTCTCTTGGCCGCCTCATCAGCTGCGTCGACGTCGTCCATGCAGGAGGCATTTTTGGCGAGCATGTCATTAAGAAAGTGAACAGCTTCAGGGTTGTTGCACAGCTCCCTGGTGTCTGTCCCTTCTTGGATGCTTTTGTCCAGCGTCGTCGGAGCACAGCCACCTTTTGATTGTAAGCCACCTCCAGGCTCTGGTAGTCGAAGTACTCCCTCAGGTTGGACTCTTCGACCTTTAACTTGTCCCGACCATGAATCCTGAGGGTCTCCTCCTTTACGTACTAGTAGCTGAATATGACACTGAACTGGTATAGAAGTTCCGTCCCGAGAACAGAGAAAATGGGCATCGATGTTGCCTCGGGGAACATACCAATCAGCTTGCGGAAGCAATAGCTGAGTCTTCCTTCATACTCAGCCAGGATCGCCTGGCGGTTGGCTTCTTCATCGATCTGAGGGGGGTCGATATCGAAGGTTAAGGGTTCGATGGTTTCATCAACGTTGGCTGAAGAAGTGGTCACAACGTTGGCATCAAGCGAGAGGCTCGGAATATCTGACTAAGGACCAGTTGAGAGAACCGGATCCTCTTTGGATGGAGAGTTGGCTGGCTGGAGGATTTCTTCAGTCACAGGTGGGTTAACCTGGCTGGCATCAGCTCTAGATCGACTGTCGTGGGACTCCTCAGATGAAGAAGAGTCATCTGAAGAGGAGCTGGCATCCACCACTTGAATCTCCACGTCTCCACCTGCCTCCTCAGCCACGTCCTCCTGGCGAGGTTGAAGAATAAACCCAGCTGGGTCAACCGATTGACTGGATTCGGTTGACTCCTTCGCCTCAGCCGGCTTGACCACCACTGGACTTGTTGTGGATGGTTGAGTCGCTGGCTGGATGATCCTTATCCTTGGCCTCTTCTGCAGAGGTTCCTCCTCTTCCTCTTCTTCCTCCTCAGCTACCTCTTCTAGTTGGCGCTTCGCCAGCTTGGTCCTTGAAGGGCGGCGAGCAGCTAGCTCCACAGCTGGCTTGGGGATACCCTTGGGGGTGTAGACAGCTTCTACAACATCCCTGGCCTTCTTGGCTGAGGGGAACAGCGACAGCTTGCTGACTGGAGTGTCCTCACTTCCTTCCCATGTCAGCGGCAGACCCTTTGTAGCTTGGAGGATGAGGGTTGATATCTTTTTCCCGAAGTTGAGAGTCCCCTTGATACTCAACAGAAGTTCTCCGGACTCAGCTATCGTCTCGGATATCTTCTGCTTCTCCGACAACAGCTGGCTCTCTATATATCCCAACCAGTCGACCTGGTGTATCTCTTCCAGGGCCTTCTGCTGCTTGAGCTTAGGACGGCTTATGTCCCCGAAGGCTCCACCATATGCGAAGATGCATTTGGAAATTACATCGAAAAGAAGTCGGTGCTCCGGCTTCAACTTTGTCCTTTGCATGCTCCCCTTCAATGGTTCGGGAACAAGAAGAATGGTTTGAAGGAAGGCATCAGCTTCCTTGTCAGAAAAGTTCCCCACCACATCTGTGGCTTCACGGTTTCTGGGGATGAGCTTCTCCAGCTCCTTTGACACCTTTATCTCCACAACGGAGTCTTCTACTGTCCGGGAGGTTCTGTGGCGTTGCTTGCACGGGATGATCGTGACAAGCCCGTCATTTGCAACTCGTTGCAGATTCCGGTAGAAATGTACTATCTGCTTCCTGAGCAACAGAGCCGGAGAGAGAGTGGCCCAATCAAGCAGATGGTGGTCGGAGAGGATGGCGGCGATTGGAGCGAGCTCAGGCGATGAGAGAGCCATTCTGGATAATATCTGTTCGAAATGAATCTTCGACATCACCATGTCGAATGATTCCTGGAACGTTGCAGGCTCTGAGGAAACCATCTTCTTAGAAGTTTTTGACTTGGGCGCCATCTCGAGGAGATATATATGCAGAGAAAGAGCGAAAGACTTTACTGGAAATGGCGAAACAAGATTTGAGAAGATGATGAATAGTGAGTAAAGATATGCCCGAAAAGAGAAGGTAAGGATCACTTCCTGATTTGCCGTATTATATAATCTTTGACTCGGATAAAATCAACGGCTGGGGTTAAATCGCGCGTATTTATCAACGGCTGTGATTTCGCGACTGTTGAGTAATTTTGACTGATATTCCACGCGCGCGAGTGAGAAGGTGAATAGTTTGTGGTGTCAGCCCAGTCGCACTATAAAGTAAGGCTATAGATGTTCAGCCAGACTTTACATTAAATGCGATATGATGGCTTGTTTAGTCTAGCTGACATGGTCAGGAATGTTTGAATTTATTTCAAACATTCTCATTTAATATCATAACACCTTCAGTCATAAATGATACCTGCCAGCTGATGTCTGAATCAGTTATGTTCATTAGTTGAATTCCTCAGTTGCCGCATACCATCAGCTGACTCGAGTTCGTCTGTTCAGCTGACGTCTGTTCCATTGTTGCAGCATACCATCAGCTGACTCAAGTTCATCTGTTCAGCTAACGTTTGATGTCTTCAGTTGGCAATTCGTATCTGAGATTCCCCCTTCATCTGAGCTTTCCCCTTAATTCGATATCCGATTCGTCAGCTCGGATGAATCCTTATCAGCTCGGATGACTTTTTAGCTCGGATGAATTTTTAGCTCGGATCCAAAAGTCCTAGAAGATCACACAGCATCTTGAACCGGGCTTCAGGAAGAGGTTTGGTGAAGATGTCAGCTCTCTGAATCTCAGTTGGGATCTTCTCCATGGACACATCCTTCTTCTCAATATGGTCTCGGATGAAATGATGACGAATATCAATATGCTTAGTCCGAGAGTGGTGAACAGGGTTTAGAGAGATAGCTATGGCACTCGAGCTATCACAATGAATGGGAACCGGTCCAGTTGAGACTTCATAATCTCTCAGCTGTTGCTTCAGCCATAAAACTTGCATGCAACAGCTTCCGGCAGCCATGTACTCTGACTCGGTTGTCGAAGTAGCCACACACGCTTGTTTCTTGGAGAACCATGAAACTAGCTTGCTTCCCATGAATTGGCAGTGTCCAGAAGTAGACTTCATATCCAACCGATCTCCTGCTAGGTCGGCATCTGAGTATCCAGTCAGCTGGATATTGTCATCAGTTGGGTACCACAACCCAACATTGACAGTTCCTTTCAGATATTTAATGATGTTCTTAGCTGCCAAGATGTGTGCTTCTCTTGGTTGGTGAAAACGAGCACACGCTCCAACTGCGTATGAAATGTCAGGTCGGCTGGCAGTTAGATAGAGCAGCGAACCGATGATCCCTCTATAATGGCTGGCATCAACGAGTTTTCCCTCAGCTCCTGGTTCGATCTTCCAGTTCGTGTTCATAGGATCTTCGTTGTCTTACTTGTCTGCAATCCGAACTTGGTGATGAGCTCCTTTGTATATTTGGACTGGTTGATGAAAATCCCTTCAGGTGACTGCTTCACTTGCAATCCAAGGAAATAATTCATCTCGCCCATCATTGACATCTCGAACTTTTCCTTCATAAGATCGGAGAATTTCTTGCACAGCTCCTCCGACTTGGACCCGAAAATGATGTCATCGACATAAATTTGCACGACAAGTATATCTTCTCCAACTTTGATGGTGAATAGTGTTTTATCAACTGAACCTCGTTTGAACCCCGAGTCCAGAAGAAATCCACAAAGAGTGTCATACCATGCTCTTGGTGCTTGCTTTAGACCATAGATAGCTTTCTTCAGTTTGTACACTCTTCCATCTCCAGTCTCAAAACCAGGAGGTTGTTCAACATATACATCTTCTTTGATATCTCCATTGAGGAATGCACATTTCACATCCATCTGATATACTTTGAACTTGTGATGTGCGGCATAAGCTAGAAAGATCCGGATGGCTTCCAGCCTTGCAACTGGTGCAAAGGAATCTTCAAAGTCAATTCCTTCTTGTTGGCAGTATCCTTGAGCTACCAACCTTACTTTATTCCTCACAATGAATCCAATGGCGTCTCTCTTGTTTTTGAAAATCCACTTTAATCCAATCACATTGACACCAGTTGGTTTTTCTACCAACTCCCATACACAGTTGCGTAGAAACTCATTCAATTCTTCTTGCATAGCTGTTGTCCAGTGGACACAGTTGAGAGCTTCCCCAACATTCTTCGGTTCTGGAACATCAGCTACAAAGCAAGAGATCATGGCAACATCTCCAGCTTGCTCGAACTCTTCTAGAACTGTCAATTCCTCAGCATATTAGGCATAAGTGTTGGATTCTTCCTCGGTTGATTCTGGATTTGCAACTCTGCTCCGTGTGCGCAAACCCTTGGTTGGATCTCCAATGATGTCGTCAGTGGAATGAACTTCATACCATCTTCGGTTGCGTCTTCCTTCTTCTTCCAACGGTGGCTGTTCAGAAATCTGAGTTGGAGTCTTCAGAGCTGGTGATTGATCAGCTGTTGAGTCTGGATCCTCAACATTTACAATAGTTTGAACTGAGCTCGGTTGGGCATCGGATGCTGATGCAGTTGGAGGGGAATCAGCTGAAGTTCCCCCTTGGGACGAGCTGAGGTCTTCGCATTCATCTTCAGAGGAGTATGGATCCTCATCCTCAGTTGCCCATATTAGAGGTTCAGCTCGGTTCTTTTCTCGAAGTGCTTGCGATCTGGTGAGAACTGGTAGAACAGCTGGATCCGCGTGTTTTTCCTTTACCTGTTCCCTGCACTCATAGATAGATTCATCAAAACTAATATGAGATGTTATTTCCACAACACGAGAGCTGTTGTTGAAAACTCTATATGCCTTGATCCGAGCTGCATATCCAAGAAATATGCCCTTCGAAGCTTTGGCATCAAAAGTTTTCAACTGAGTCTTCCCATTGTTGTGAATATAACACTTAGATCCAAAAACACGAAAATAAGAAATATCTGGCTTTATGCGTCTCCACAGCTCGTAGGGCGTCTTTCCCAACCGCTTGGTGAGAAGAGATCGATTCTGTGTGTAGCATGCTGTGTTGATCGCTTCAGCCCAAAATCTCTTAGGCAGTGCTGAGCTCGCTAACATGGATGTGGCTGCATCCTTCAGAGTTCTATTTCTTCGCTCAGCTACGCCATTCTGTTGTGGAGTACGTGCGGCTGATGTCTGATGGGTTATGCCATTCTTTTCGCAATACTCAATGATGGTTTCATTTAGAAACTCCGTTCCACGATCTGATCGGATAGATATGATCTTCATCTCTTGTTAGTTCGATATCCGATCCATCAGCTTGGGCAGCTCATCTCGGGTTTCACTCTTGTGGCGCATGAAAATGGTCCATGTATATCTTGAGTAGTCATCAGTTACAACCAAAGTATATTCGTTTCCATTAATGCTTTTTGGTGTAACTGGCCCGAAGAGATCCATATGGATCAGCTGTAACACTCGGTCAGTTGAGGGAGTTGTCTTCAACCGGAAGGAGGACCTAGCGAGCTTTCCCAGCTGGCATGCACTGCATATATGTGTTGTTGAAAACACCCGGTTAGGTATGCCTCTTGCATGTTCTTGTCTGGCGAGTCGGTTCATCGTCTTGAAATTCAGATGGTTGAGCCTTTTGTGCCACAGCCAGCTCACATCCGAACTGCTCTTTGATAACAGGCAAGTGTCAGGGAGGCTGCTGTTCCAATCAGCATAGTATACATTCCCTGTTGGAGATCGATTTCCCAACAATATCACCTGCTTTGATCCGACATCTTTAACTCTGCAACCCTGTGCATCAAACTTGACAGAGAAACCATTATCACAGAATTGGCTGATGGAGAGCAGGTTATGCTTCAATCCATCAACATAAGATACATTAGAAATTGAAACATGATGGGTTTCAAGGGTACCGTAACCTTTGGTATAACCTTTTGAGTTATCACCAAAAGTAACTGATGGACCTTCTTTCTCCACGAAACTTCCAAGCAAATCCTTCAGATTTTTCATGTGTTTCGAGCATCCACTATCCATCACCCACATTGTTGTAGATGCCTTCTTCATCCTCAGCTGTTTCTCCTGTACCTGCAAGGAGAAACTCACTTAGGTCCCCAATTTCAGTTGGGTCCTGGAGGGTTAGAACTAGTTCCCCCTGGAACTATGCGTTGCTTTTCTCTGTACACTCGGATGGATTTATCATTCCAAATTACTTTTCCTTCATCATCAACTATAACAACACCTCGGTTATCCTTAGGCTTGTTGTTAGTAGTGATGTTCTGTTTCTTGGGAGGAGTTGGATTTCTCCCATGTTGGGCTTTAAGAGATGAGGCTTTCTCCCTGTTTTGATGGCGATTCTTATCCTGTTGAGTTTGTCTGTGAGGTCGGATGCCATTGTGGAATCTTCTTGGCTGATTCTGATTCCATTGCCCTGGCTGTTGACGATAGCTGTTCATGGCCGGATGTTGATTCATGTTGTGGCATGAGTAACCATAGCTGTCGTAACTGTTCCACATAGGTTGACTCTGTTGAAACCTCTGGTTGTTGTGGTGATGGAACCGTTGTTGATTATGTCGGTTGAAGCTCGGTCGGTTCTGTTGGTTCCATCTCTGCTGTGGTTAGTTTGTTGGTCGGTTATCACGTCGGTTCTGGGCTTGGTTATGTTGTCGATTTTGAGCTCGGTTCTGATTGCGACTCCGACGTCTCCGGTTCCTCTGTTGAGTCTTGGAACATTCCCCCTCGGTTGTAGACTTAACCGACTGTTTCATTGGTGCTCCATCTGCAGCTCCTTTGCCTTTCTCAGCCGCAGTTGTCTTTGTCGGTTGTGAGGGTGTTCATTCAGTTGCAGACTCAATTGTGTTAGGTTTGGCGACCATGACTTCCTCAGCCTTGGTGAAAGTAGCTGGTGGAATTCCAGTGTCCTTTGCCACATCATATCCGAGTCCAGACACATCATCCGTTTGCCGTCTGTATCTGATGAGATTCTCGATGATCTCGGATGACTGATATAGCTTTGTCAGGTTGTCCTTCTCAGTTTGAAGATCCTTGAGAAGACCGGCTATATGCTCTGTCTGGGCATCTGATGTCTTCATCAGCTAGTCGATCTGAGCCTCTTGCTTGTTCAATAGTTCGTTTTGTGCCTTGATCTGTTCCTTCAACTGTTCATCGGTTGAAGCCTCAGTTTGGTTGGTTGTACTCAGTTGACTTTTCAGCTGGTCAATTTCTTCAGCTTGTCTCTTGATCAGATCGTCCTTTTCGGTTAAGGAATCTTCAAGCTTGGCGAACTGGGCTTGAAGACTCTTAAACTCAACCGACTGTTGATGTAGTTCCTCACTGAGTTCTTGAAAATCATTCCATGAGGGTTCCAAGTCATCGCTCAGAGATTCCTACAGGTTAGAAGAATGGGAAGATTTTAAGCAAGCAGGATTAGATTGTACCTCAATATCATCTTGGTCGGTTCCAAGTGCCATGAGGCATTGATCCGGACTGATGATTTTGTTGGTAGAGGTCAGATCATCCTCATCTTCAGTGTCTGTGAAGATGTCCATATCGTCAGCTGCCTCTTCAGCTACCATGGCCTTATTCTTTGCAGTTTGCTTGGCCCTTAGTGCTTCTCTTTCCTTCTTTGAGAGGTCTGGGCAGTCAGCTTTGAAGTGTCCTTCCTTGCCGCATTCGAAGCAACCATTGGTGACTGGCTTCGAACTGTCTCGAGTTCGGTTTGATTTATAGAAACGTTTATATTTGCCGAACCGAGTATCCATATCGGCTAACTTCTTTGACAACGCTGCAATGTTCTGTTGCAGTTCCTCTCTGCTCGGCTTCTTTGCAGTCGTGTCAGCCGATCTGGTTGGCCTTGACGATCTCGACTTTGAGTAGTCAGCTCGGAGGGCCACTGACTTTGATGCTGAGCCGACATCCTCAAATCTATTTGTCTGACTTGAGGGCTGCGACCTCCTTCTGTTGACTTTATACTCATTCCCTTTCAAGATTGAGAACAATCTTTCAGTTCCCATTTCACCAAGGTCAG
Source organism: Schizonepeta tenuifolia (assembly GCA_029490685.1). Lineage (NCBI taxonomy): Eukaryota > Viridiplantae > Streptophyta > Magnoliopsida > Lamiales > Lamiaceae > Schizonepeta > Schizonepeta tenuifolia. The sequence goes on from CM055956.1 coordinate 84,071,230, forward strand.
CTCGGCTCTCGTGGATATTTGTGAAAGTATCCCACTCGGCCGGTAGAGCTTGCAACACTTTGAGATTTATTTCTCTTAGAGTGTATTTTCCTTTCCGGATGGACTGGATTCTTCTGATGATGTCCATAAACCGGAGCTCTAGTTGATCGATAGTCTCATCAGGTCGCAGACTGAAATTGTCAAAATCTTGACATGCATGCGAGAACTTGTTTTCCTTTGTCTCGTCGCTTCCTTCACTTAGCGAGGCCAGGATGTCCCACATTTCTTTTGCAGACTCACACTCCTCTATCCATGGCAGATAATCTTGTCCAACCTTGGACATTATTGTGCTCTGAGCCCAGATATCCAGCTGGCTCACTTTGGCCTCCTCCGGAGTGTAGTCTTCTGGCTGTTTCTCCACATACTCTACCACTGCATCTCCATCGTTGGGATTTGTGGGAGTGCGAAGTATTCTGTCTCGTATGACGATTGGTCCAGATGTGAGAACTTGTTGCATCCTATGATGCTTTGACAGAAGTTACTGGTGTATGGGGGGGGGGGGGGGAATACACCAGTTAGGATTTTTCAACTTTTGAAAAACTTAACACTTGAAATCAACTTCAACTGAGTAAAAGGACTCAGTTGGGATCTCACAGCTGAGTAAGCAACCACAGCTGAAAGAGTGGTGCTGTGCGGAATGTGGTGGAAAATGTACTCGTAAAAACAAACTCACGCTTTTATGCACGGTTGGTCACAACCAAAACTGTTGATGTGAAAGTATGCAGATTGTATGCGGTTAGTTTGTCAGTTGAGATTTGCAAATAAAGACAGAACACAAATAAACACGACACACAAGATTTACGTGGTTCGGAGAGAACTCCTACGTCCACGGGGAGATGTGAGTCCACACACCTCAGTCCAAGTTCTTCTGGACAGTTCCACTCAGCTTACGCGGGCTGAGCAACCGTTACAGTTTAGTTTCCGGGCACTAAACAGCCTAAGTCAAGTTTGCGGGTACTTGACGACCTGACTACTCAATTACAGTAAGAGTAATGTCCTAACACACTTTTTAGGGTGTGAGAATGGGTAGGATTTCCAACTACAGCTCGATCACGAATGAGAGCTGGATCTAAGGCTTGAACGAATAAACACTCAACCTAATATCAAAAACAGTTTCGATCTCTAGGAACCCTCAGCTACTAATGTTCTCTCAAATTGGAACTCTCAGCTGCTGATGCTCTTAGATGATGATTTTGCAGAATTGCTTTTGTTTTGATTTCTCTCGTGAAAGCTCTTGAATTTTCGTCGTGTCTCTTCTATATTTTTTCGAATGAGAGAATGCCTCTATTTATAGGCGCAGAGAATCAACTAGCCGTTGGAGGAGCAGTTGATCTCTGATCGATTGAAAGCGATGGCTTGTCTCTCATCTCTGCAGACTTTCCCGATATGGCATCTGTGCTCTTCTGCTTTCCATCTGAGACAGCCTTGTGTTGGGCCAGATGGGGTAATGACTGAACGGTCAAACCCTCATGTGACTTCCTTTTGAAATTCAAATCTTTGACAGTCAACTTCGGTTTGTCGGTTGAAAGTCTTGACCTTCGTCTGAGTGATCTTCAGCTGATGTTCCGATCTCTCGAGCTCTCAGCTGACTTTGAACTTCAAACAGTTGAACTCCTTTTTCGGATTCTATAACTGAGGTTCTGAAACTGAACACTCAGTTGTCTTCCTTGTATTTACTCAGTTGGGTTTGAACCCTCAGATGATTTCCTTTTCATCTGATGTTCTCTTCCTTTCAACTGTTTTTCATCTGATAAACGCTCAGTTGGTTTCCTTCTCAACTGATGTTCTGAAGACTTTCCCTTGTTTGCATCTGAACAAATGAACTCTCAGTTGTCTTTCTTCACAACTGATGTTCTGTCTGAGTGACGCCTTGTTGCCATCTTCAGCTGGAGACCTGTAAAGATAAAATCTTAACTTTGCTCAAACAGCGAGCCTAAATTCTAACATTAGGTTCTGGCAACATCTACTCGGTTGGGGTCAGCCGGTTTTGGAATTCATCAAAACTTATACTAATAAATTTCCCAACAAAACGTATGAAAGTATTTGAGATTTGGCTTCTTTTCTTTCAACAATTCCTAAGGAGTCTTGTTAGTGCCAGGTCTCAAGTAAACCCTATTAATGATATGACAAGCAGTATTAACAGCTTCAGCCCAAAGTCTTTTGGAGAGATTCTTACCATGTAACGTGGATCTTACCATCTCTTGGAGAGTTCGGTTTTTCCTTTCAACAACACCATTTTGCTGGGGAGTCTTTGGAGCTGAAAATTCATGAGTAACTCCTTTCTTCTCACAAAACTCGGAGAATTGAGAATTCTCAAATTCTTTTCCATGGTCAGTCCGAATCTTTGCAACATTCAAGTTATAAAGATTTTGAAGGCTTTTGTATAACTTCTTAAACATTGCAAAAGTATCAGATTTTTCACGTAGAAATTCAACCCATGTGAATCGTGAATAATCATCAACACAGACTAACACATACCTCTTTCCTCCAATGCTTTCAACTTCAATAAGACCCATGAGATCCATATGGATCAGTTCGAGACATCTGTTAGTATTGCATGCTGCCAACATGGGATGTGACATTCTTGTTTGCTTGCCCTTCTGACATGGTCCACATATAAACTCTCTTTTGATGTTTAAGTGAGGAAGTCCAGTAACAGCGTCACTTGCGATCAGTTTCTGCATGTTAGTCATACTGACATGTCCCATGCGTTGATGCCATAGCTCAGTTTCATCAATCAGAACCGACTGATATGAGCTTTCACTTTCTGCTAAATAGCAATCGTCAGCAGATCTGCATCCTATCATAACAGAGTTGTTGAAGTGATCAAAAACCTCACAAACCTCACTGTCAAATTGCACAATCAAATCATCATCGCACAATTGGCTTATGCTTATCAGATTTGATTTTAGTCCTTTAACATGAAGAACATTTCTCAGTCTAGGAAAATCTGGAACATTCAATGTTCCTCTTCCAATTATGTTGCCTTTTGTTCCACCACCAAAAGTTACTTTACCTCCATTGATTGACACATAGTCATCTAAATAGGCTTTGTCATTTGTCATATGTCTTGAACATCCACTATCAAAGTACCAATTGCCTGGAACATTTGCAACCAACGAGGTATAAACAACATGGCGTGTCTCATTTGGGTGAGATCTTTTCTTTTTCACTGACGGAGAAGATGATGATCCAGAAGTATCAATGTCAGTTAAATCTTTTCTGACAATTGAGAATACTTTTCCAGATTTGGATAACAACTTTCCAGGAACCTTTCCCTTAGATACATCTTCAATATATTGATTGCAGTAGGGTTTGATATGACCGGGAGTAGAGCAATAGTGACAGACATAGACTTTAGATTTTCCTTTGTTAGTGACAACAGTATCACCAACATCGTTGCTGTCATGACCAGGAGTCTTTTCTTTAACAAATTTCACATCATGAGACTTACTTTCAGACAGGTCAGAATCATTACGATCAAAACCCAAACCATGTCTGTTAGTTTGTCCCAAAAAGAGAGCTTGTTTAAGAGCAAGAGTACCTTTGTTCAATCTGTCGAAAGTCGATTTGTCATCTTCATTCTTCTTCTTCAAAATATGAAGTTCATAGTCTTTCCTGGTGAGAAGAACTTCAAGTTTCTTGACTTGGCTTTTGAGAGTTTGATTCTCATCAATCAACAACAAAAGATCATTTCTTTGACCAGCACATTGTGCATCAAGAGCATCATACAAACTCCTTACTTCTTCTAGAGCTTGAACTGGATCAAATGTATTTCCTTGATTGTCAAGAATGGCAGTGTTAGCACATTCTTCCTCTTGAACTGTCATATCATACCATGAAGAGTGCGATGTTGGTTCACTGATGTTGCCAACATTAGGAATAACACTATCATTAGTGTAAACAAGAAGATTTACAATCTGCATATCGAGTTTGTCATAAGATACTAACTCTCCCATGATAGCATCATTGCTATTGAGACAGTCTTCAGGATTCATGTCAATTACTGACTCATCAACACAACTTTCTGTGCAAATGTTTTCAATTGTGTTATTGACGACACATTCATTACCTGACAAATTAATAACAGAAGTGTTACTAATCAAACTAGATGTTGGAACATCAAAGAAAACACTAGGAGTGTTCTGAAAAATGTTACCTTCAAAGTTCGATGCAGAGGTAAGTTGATCATCCAACTCTTCCTCAAAATCATCAAATAAGGAGTCATCTTCAATGTCATTCAGAGCCTCTATCATTTCTTCTTCGGAAAGATCGTTTTCATCAACCGATGCAAAGAGAACTACATGTGGAGGTTCAATCTTGTCAGTATTTTCAACTTCTTCACTCTTTGAGTTATCACTCAAAGTAGTGTTAAAGTTCTTTTGCATCCTTCTACGAACAGTGGGGCATTCGTTTGCATAATGACCCATTCCAGAACAACCTCTACATTGAATTATGTCAATGTTAGAAGGCTTGTTTCTAACATTCTCTTTAACAGTGGTTTTGACATGAGACACAGTGGATGATGATCGATCTCTTCCCTTTCTATGCTTGAACTTGTCATTTCCTTTTCTCATTCGTTTGAGAACAGAGTTGAACTTCTTAGTAAGCATAGCAATACTTGAACTTTCTTCATCAAGAGGTTCCAAATCAGATGACTCAGATTCTTCTTCCTCATTCAAAGCTTTGACAGAATCAACATGAAAAGCAACACTCTTTCCTTTAGTTCCAGCCTTTTGTTGATTCAAATTCATCTCAAAAGTGAGTAAAATGCTGAACAATTCACTAACACGAAGTCTCGAAATATCTCTAGCTTCCTCAATTGCTGAGATTTTCATGTTAAATCTTTCAGGTAAGGATCTCATAACCTTACTAACCAAACGATCATTGCTAATGGACTCACCAAGAGAAACAGACTCATTAGCAATTTCAGTGATCTTGTCAGAGTATGTTGAGATTGATTCATCTTCTAAAATTCTCAAATTTTCGAACTTAGTTGTGAGCATTCTCAACTTAGTTCTTTTCACACTTTCAGACCCTTCACATTGTTCCTGCAAAATGTTCCAAGCTTCACGAGCCTCAACAAAATTCGAAATCAACCGAAAATACGGTACATCAACAGAAACAAAAATAGCATTCAAAGCACGAGAATTGTAGTTAGAAACAATTCTCTCGTCAGCAGTCCATTGTCCCTCAGGGGTCAATGTCAGAACACCATCAACATCAGTGCGTGGTGCAACCCAACCATTAACAACAGAAAGCCATGCTCATTCATCAATAGATTTGATGAACATTCTCATGCGGGACTTCCACAAAGGATAATTCATTCCATTGCTATCCAAAATAGGGGGTCTTCCCGTAACATCCATGTTGTAATCTGCACACAGAATCAAAACTTAGTATATCAAGTTGAGGCTCTGATACCACTTGTTAGAAACGAGTGCCCGAGATTACAACAAAAATAACAATTTGTGTTCAAAACAGAGAACGTTAAACTATATGTTAACAACATTAAATTTAACATGCAGCGGAAATTAAATTAAAGAACACAAACATATAACTTTGTGCAGGTTGTTTAGACCTGCGAATTCACTATATTGAAACCAACGATTACAATACAGAAATGATAAAAATCTAAATATATTTGTATTTTCATTCTTTATTTTTCAAATCTAAATTTGTTTAGAATTTTTCTACATCTCCATTAAATTTGTGACTTTATTGTATATACCCGTCGCAGACCTGTTGGGGAGTACTCGATAAAAATCTGAAAACTACAAAGATAATATCAACCAAAATTAGTCAAAATAGTTCTTTTTATGTCTATTTGAATCATCTTGTTGGTTGATGATAAAGTGATATATTTGATCTTAGCCAAAGGCCGAGAAAGATATATTTACATTTGCAAAAAAAAAATATATGTCTATTTGAATTATCTCGTTGGTTTGAATCATCTTCTTGGTTTGAATTTATGTATTTTCAAATTTAAATTTGTTTAAAATTTTTCTACACTTTACTGTATGTAACCGTCGCAAACCTGTTGCCTAATAGTACTCGACAAAAATCTGAACTTCACAAAGTTAATACTACAATTAACTAAATTTAGTAAAAATTATTCTTTTTATATCTATTTGAATCGTCTCATTGGTTTGAATTGTCTAGTTGGTTTATGTCACAGCCCCAAATTCCAAGGGACGGCAAAAGTCGGGGTGCGACTGGGGTTGGATTAAAGAAGCGGGGAAGAAGGGGGCTAACTGACTAAACATACATGAAAAAGACATCATTAAATCATGAATAAGACTTTAACATAAATAAGAAAGAGTTAATCCCTAAGGATTACTCGACAAAAGTACAAAAAGAAACTAAGTTCAAAATTACAGACTTAACCACAGTGTATTGTTCAAAGGTATATTTGAAAAGATTTAGAGTTCTGCAGCGAAAGAGTTCTAACTAAAGCATCCTATCTTTCAACTCAACATCAACTGTTGCCGCTCCCGTCGCTTCAACCTGCACATTTAGAAAACAATGCAGGGCTAAGTACAAAAGTACTTAGTGAGCACAATGCCGAAATCATAATCATAAGTATAAATAATCTGGCATTTTATAACCGTAGCGCATCAGGGTTTTGTTGAAAAGGCCCGTGCCTACTAAACATTTTCTGACTGATTTGTATAAAGCAGCTTGCACAAGCATTTTTAGAGTATGTTATGTTCAATCTTGACCAAAACTAATTCACCGTGGCTGGCTACCCCTCAACAGGATACCACATACACCACAGGTTACAAGGTGCACTAACTCTGGAAAGCGCTTAATAGCTAACTCAGAGCCGATCGATAGTTAACAATCCTAGCGGTTAACTCAAAAAGTCTGAAAAACCCGAAGGTTAACTCAGAAATCTGGTAAACCCGAAGGTTTACTCAGATAGGTACAAGAGACCTCACATTTTATGGTAAATTGATATTTCTAATCTTAGCCAACGGCCGATAAAAATATATTTACATTTTTAGGATTGTTTTGTTTTTTTTTTTTTTCTTTATTTAGTTATTTATTCATACATTAGATTTAATGTGATATGAGTAGTATTTTTAGCAGGCACTAATCGAAGAGTTTAAGAAAATATGAATGAATGATACATAAAATTTCATGTCGATATGTTGATTAGATATATTTATTTAGTTTTCGTAGAGATTTTCGGTTACAAAATTTCTATTAGCCTCTTAAATGCCAATTTGTTTATTAAGTTGCTCTAAATTTAATTATTATCGCTATTTGTAGACAAACTTAAAAAATTATTTATATTTTCTCATAATTATTAAACAAATAATTAAGAATGAAAATGGGTTATATAATTTGTATTTAAAAATTGAGGATATGTATCTATTAAGAATTGAGACATAGTATATAATATTAATATTATGAATTAATATTACACAAAGCTTTAAAAAAGTGTGAAGAATAAGATATAAAGATATAATATAATAATAGATATACATGTAAGACATGAGAAATTATTATTGTGTTGCTCTAAATTTAATTATTATCGCTATTTGTAGACAAACTTAAAAAATTATTTATATTTTCTCATAATTATTAAACAAATAATTAAGAATGAAAATGGGTTATATAATTTGTATTTAAAAATTGAGGATATGTATCTATTAAGAATTGAGACATAGTATATAATATTAATATTATGAATTAATATTACACAAATCTTTAAAAAAGTGTAAAGAATAAGACATAAAGATATATAATAATAATAGATATACATGTAAGACATGAGAAATTATTATATAAATATAATATGTAATATATGTGTATTATTATGAATTAATAATGCCAAAATTATCAGAATTAAGAAAAATCAGAACAGAACACCGTGAAGAGAGCACCGCTTATTTTCCTATTATTAATAAGATAGTACCTATGTTCGCGCGAATAAATTAGATTGTACTAGTAGACATTAAAGATTTTCTTATGTGGACTCATTTCATTGGCCACAAACAGGAATAGTCCAATATACATCAAATGCATTGTTTCTACGGCTGAGATTCATTTTAGCCTTATGTACTCTTCTTTAATTTTTTATTTAAATTTAATATGTAAAAGATGGATTTTGATTTTAATTTTTTTTTATATCGTGGGAACCTGCAGCTGTTATCTTCGGTGCGCACTGGATAAACCCCTGTCCCTTGTGCAGTAGCCTGCAAACTAAATAGGATAGGTAAACCACACTTTTCAAGTACATGTGTGATAGGCTCGACCTATAGAGGTGCTTTATGAGGTTCGAACCTGAAATCTCTCAGTCTTAAACGCTCAAATTTTACCACTAGGCCATCTCCAAGAAAAATTGATTTTGTTTTAGTGTATTATCTATCATGGTTCGACCCGTATTTCGAGGCTCTTTTAAATGCATTTGTACTATGTTTGACTTTTGTATTCTATCCTTTTAATTTGTAATTTATTAAATGTGCTGAATGTGTTAGACTTATTAATTATTTATTTTGACTTAATTATCTTAATCAATTATAATAATTGTAATTAGATTAATGATAGTAATATGATTAGGAGATTCCTTTACGATTTCGATATGTTGACGGAATAATTTGTTGCTATTAATTATGTTTTAGTACAATATTAGTAATTAGTAATTACAAAAAAATTGTTATTGAAACCATGTATTATGATGAATTATAATCCTCGATTATATATTTACGTTGTATTTTGCATGGTAATTTTTTTTTTGTTCTATTACAATAACTTTGTTCCAGTAATATGGAACTTATTGTTGTTTTTCGTATTTTGTATATTGTATGTTGTAATTTAATTATTTATTTCTATACCATGGTTGTGTTTGTTGGATTATTAATTTAAAATATTAAATCGTTTATATTTAGTTTGGCCTATACTTATGTACATGTCATAATAATGAACTTTACCAATTTTATGAAAGGTTATTGTTAATATTTGTTTATTTATTTATATAAGTTAATACGCTCTTCATCTACAAAAAATATTGTATTGAATGAGACAATTAAAAAAAAACAATATCTTATTGATGGTCCCGATACGAGTTACTAGTGTATGGTGGGGGGGAATGCACCAGTTAGGATTTTAAAACTAAACTCCTGAAAAATACTTCAATCGAGTAAAAAAGGACTCAGTTGGAATCTCACAGCTGAGTAAGCAACCTCAGCTGGAAGAGTGGTGCTGTGCGGAAAATAATGGAAATTAAACTCGTAAAATAACTCACGCTTTTATGAACGGTTGGTCAAAAACCAAAACAGTTGAGAATGCACAGATGCAGTTTGTATGCTGGTTAGTCAGTCAGTAGAGAATGCAAGAAATAACTGAATAAAGAAAAACACAAGCACACAGAGAATTAACGTGGTTTGGAGCTAACACTCCTACGTCCACGGGGAGTTGTGAGTCCACACAACTCTGTCCAAGTTCTTCTGGACAAACCACTCAGCTTACGCGGGCTGAGCAACCGTTAAGGATAAGTTTGGGGGTACTTATCAACCTTACAGTTTAGTTTCCGGGTACTAAACAACCTATCTACTCAGTTGCGGGAAGAGTAGGATCCTAAACCTTTTCAGGTGAAAGAAAATGGGATTCCAACTAAAAGCTCGAACGTGAAGTGAGCTATGATCTAACTCTCTACGAACTCTCACTAAGTGATGTTCTCAAGGTTCGATCTAAAGACACAAAAACTAACTAACTCTAGAACTCTCAACAAGTGATGTTCTAAGAGATTAAATTCAGTTCAACTCGTGAAGAATATTGCTCTTTCTTTTGCTCTCTGGTTTCTTCTCCAGTGTGTGTATTTTCTTGTGTATGAATGCCTCTATTTATAGGCGGAGAGTATCAACTAGCCGTTGGAGGAGCTGTTGATCTCTGTTCTTTGAAAGCGATGGTCTGTCTCTCATTTCTGCAGACTTTCCCGATATGGCATCTGTGCTCATCTGCTTTCCATCTGAGATAGCCTTGTGTTGGGCCAAATGGGGTAATGACTGAGCGGTCAAACCCTCACGTGACTTCCTTTTTGAAATTCAAATCTTAACAATAGACTTCCAACAAGGAGTGGTCGGTTAAGACTTTCGATCTTCAACTAACTTGTTCTTCAGCCGATGTTCTATCTGACAACTAACAGTTGAACTCTCAGCTGACTTCATCTTCAAGCTGTTGATCTTCTCGGATGAGTTCTACAACTGATGTTCTGAAACTGAACACTCAGTTGTCTTCCTTGTATCTGATCAGTTGGGTTCGAACGCTCAGATGGCTTTCTTTCATCTGATATTCTCTTCCCTTTTACTGCTTTTCATCTGATGAACGCTCAGTTGTTTTCCTAACAAATGATGTTCGGTCCGAGTGAAGTCATGTTGCCATCTTCAGCTGGAGACCTGTAAAGATAAAATCTTAACAATGCTCAAACAGCGAGCCTAACTGCTAACATTAGGTTCTGGCAATATTTACTCGGTTGGGGTCAGTTGGTTTTGGAATTCATCAAAACTCTTACTAATAAATTTCCCAACACTTATTAAATTGGACAAAGTATATACGACGAATTTAATCGGAAAGTGGCGGCTCTGTGACATAGATTATCTTTAGGTGTTTTCTTTCGTCGGTGAAAGTGGGCTTGTTAGTGTTGGGCTTAGACGCTTGGTAAATAGAGAATGAGAAATTTTAAGGCAAAATTTGTCATAGCCTCAAATCCCGAGGGACGGCAGAAGCCGGGGTGCGACTGGGATTGGATTAAAGAAGCGGGGGAGAAGGGGACTGACTGAACTAAACATACATAAGAGACATCACACATTCTATGAACAAGACTTTATTTACAAAAAGGAAGAGTAGATCTCGAAGGATTACTCGACAGAAAGTACTCAAAAAGGCATCTAAGTTATAGTTTACAGACATAAACTACAGTGTTTTACGTAATGTACATAACATCAAAGTACTAGAGTTTTGCAGCGGAAATGTGATTCATACTAACTAAAGTCTTCCTAAGACAACTTAATTCAAGCCTCGCCGCTTCCATCGCTTCAACCTGCACATTTAGAAAACATATGCAAGGCTAAGTACAAAAGTACTTAGTGGGCACGCTGCCGAAAACATATTCATAAGTATAAATAATCAGGCATCTCATAATCGTAGCACATCGGGGTTTTATTGAAAATGGCCCGTGTCTACTAAACATTTTCTGACTCATTTATATAAATTAGCTTGTACAAGCATTTTTCTAGTATGTTACGTTCAAATCTTGACCAATTTCTCATTCACTGTGGCTGGTTATCCCTCAACAGGATACCACATACACCACAGGTTACAAAGTGCACTAACTCTGGAAAGCACTTAATAGCTAACTCAGAGCCGATCGTTAGTTAACCTATTTTGATTAACTCATAAATCTGGAAAATACGAATGTTAACTCAGATAGGTACAAGAGAACTCACATAAAATATTTAAACAGTTTATGCCATGATTATCACTTTGAAAACACAGATATCAAAGCGATAAAGAAAAGTTTTCGAGCATTGCTCGTTTTGTTTAATATATAAAAGTCCACCTTAGCGTTTACAGAACTAAAGTACGCTTCCGTTCTCCTGATCTCCCGTTCTTTCCTTACTGCTGATTTCCTCCTTCATCGTAAAATAATCACACTTTAAATTCGGTCGTAAAAGATAATCGAATATGGAAATTGGTTTTAGTCATAGTCTTTTTAGTTCTTTAGGCATTTGCACGCTACTAATTCTTTTTTGATTAACCGGGAACGAGACTTGAACAAATCTCGTTTAGAACTCAAAAGGTTCCTTACTCGACTCTTAGGTCAGTAGAAAAGATAGTCGATAACTCATTACGGCTTAAAAGATCAAAAGGAACTAAGTTGGAAAGGAATCAACTTAGGAAATTAAGCTTTAGTTCTTTAGACGATTTAGGCATTTGCACGCTTAACTAAATTTCTTTACTTAAACGGATACAAGATACGAACTCATCTCGTTTAGCACTCAAGGCTCTATACTTGACACTGAGGTCAGTAAGAAAAAGGCATTCGTTAACTCATAACGACCTCAAAGATCGAAAGAAGCTAAGTTGAGAAGAAAACAACTTAGGAATCACAAATCGAACATGCACTGCACGAAGTCAGTGAGTCTGTCCAGAACAGGGGATTGCGAAACAGGGGTCGTGCCCCATACCAAAAGATAGCCTCGGGTGTCTAGTTTACTCTCCAATTCACGGATCTCGATTCCGATAAACGAGCTAAAAGATATTGCAGTTTCCGTGGAACGTCGCAGAAACTGCCGAGTGAATCCCTAATGCTCGATAAAATCGACGCACGTTCTTCTAGGTTCGTTCTATGTTATCGAACTTAAATTCTCATGAATTTTACACAACAAGGCAGCCAACACGTATCTCCATACGAGATAAACTCCTTTCCATTTCTCGTCTATAACTACGACGATCAAACCTCGTCGTTTCAACTAAACAATTACTAAACCAAACAAGTTATCAATTCTCGTCCTAACTTCTCGATTATAACATAAACTCAATATTTTATAGCTCGGATCAACACGACGTCAACTACAATTTCGTTCCCTCAACATTAATGATCATTAATATCCAATTATCAATCTTACTCGACTTTCCTATCATTAATTACATACATTTGTTCGTCTCTTACGGATTTTCCAAAGTCATCGGATTTCAAACAAATTCTACAACATTATTCATCAACTATCAAGAATCATAAATATGCAAATCATATCCTCATATCATCATTTATTCTCGACTTATCGATCGTTGTTCGTCTCTTACGTAAAATTTTACGTTCTCCATTTTCATTCAAATTTTACGACAACGATTATCATCTAACGAGCATTACTAACATGCAAATCATATTATCAAAACATTATCGAGCCTCGACTTATCACTACATCTTCGTCTCTTACACTTTTCTTTTTATTTTTAGAAAAAATCTCAATTTAATATATATTCATCCTCATGCATCGTATAATTCATTTCCATTAAACAATCGAGCATATCTCAACATTTACTAACCTAAATCGAGCCTTGTTCGTCTCTTAGGTTTTGGATTTTATTTTTAGAAAAATCTAAAACAATTCATACTATCAATTAACGACATGAGAAACACTAATCTATCATCAATTCGACGGAGAAATCGAGTATGAAACTAAAGCCCCAAAACAGAAAAATTTCGGTAATTATAGGGATTGGGGTTCTTGATTTTTCCTTCATGATTCGATCCGTAGAACTCGATTCTAAGCATCCTAAAACATGTATCGATTAAGAGCTCACATACTAAACCATTCCCTAATTTTTGAAAAAATGAAAGAGAGGGGAAAAGAGATTTGTTCAGATCAAACTAGAGATGAAGTTCTTACCTTTCGATATATGAAATCGGATTGGAAATTGATCGGTAGACGGAAAAGTTATCGACCTTGGAAGAGCTTGAGCTTGAGCTTCAATGGAGGTGATTGAAGAAGAAAATGAGAGAGAGAGAGAGTGAAGAAGTGGCGGTAATGGGGGGGTGATAAGGAAGGTGATGACTCACTTAGTGAGTCATAAAGTTAATGTAAATATCCAACAAAGTAAGGGTGAGTCGTTAGGGAGTGTTTGACGAGGGAATTTAATACGAAATTTCTCGTTTCCGGCTCTTAAACGCCGTTTTAAAAGTCGAGAAATACTTTTCTAGTTAGTTACGGAATTGACGAAATCTATTTCGTCCGTTAGATTGGAAATAATTAACGTACTCGGAAAACCTAAATCGTTTTTTTCAAAATCCGAGAAAAAGTCGGGACGTCACAGTCCAAATTTTCGTCCGGAAAATCACAAAAATGAACTTTCTCGGACGAGTTCGTATCGCGATTTCGTGAATGTAAAAATCTGACGGAATTCGATTCCGAGTTTCCGGGCGAAAAACTTAGCGGACGCGAAAACCCTAAATACAGTAGTCGTTCGTCCGATATCTGGAAATTATTTTTGAAAACGGATTTCACCGTAAATCTTAGAATTAAAATTCATGAACTTTGGCGTGCAAAGCCATTTTTATTATTAACTTTAATTTTTTTTAGTCAGTACGAATCTCTGGGGTATTACAAAATTGGATAAAAATATCCGACTTTATACCAAAATTTGATTTTTTGACAAATTTTTTAATTGTAGCAAAAAATATATAAACTTTCCAATTTGTTGCAATGTCTATCCAGTGACGATTTTCGGCTAAATCGAGGCTGATGTGGATCTCCGGAAAGCTGAGATGGCAGGAAAAATTAGATAAAAATACTCGACCTTATATCGAAATCTGTTTTTTTTACAAACCTTTTAATTGTAACAAAAAATATAGTGACCTTTCAATTTGTTGCAATGTCCGTCCTTATTCAATTTGGGAAAAAAATAATGGTGACGTGGCGTTCAAAACGACGTCGTTTTGATTAAGAATTAAAAAACAAAAAAAAAATGTTACACATTATTTAAAAATTCCACCTCATTTAAAAATATTACACATCATTTAAAAATATTACCCTTTATCTCTCTCTCTCTCTCACCCAACCCCTTGTCTTTTCTCTGCCGCATACACCATTCCCACAGTCATACATCCATCATTCTCCACCATGGCCTCAATCAATGGGCACTCCTTCGAAGCCGTGGAGATGGAGATCTTCGGTTCTGCCTCCATCCCCACAATGTCCGGTTTCGTCGATCAAGCGCTAACCATTTCCCCAAATCTGTCTGCCGTCGTATTTGCGGAGTCCGCAGTCGTGGGTGACGCAGATGAATTTGCCGGTGACGGCGAGGCGGCTAAAGTTGTTTAGGCTGAGGCGGCTGAGATAATGATATAGATAGGGAGAGAGAGAGAGAGAGAGAGAGAGAGAGAGAAGAGGTAGAGAATGAGGGGTTGGGGGCGAGAGAGAGATAGAGGGTGAAGAGGAAAATGAGGTGGAAATTTGTAAATGAGGTGTAATATTTTTTTAATTCTTAATCAAAACGACGTCCTTTCAGTTAAAACGACATTATTTTGAATGCTACGTAATTATGAATTGTACACGTCATCATTAATTTTTTTCCCAAATTGAATTCGGACGGACATTGCAACAAATTGAAAGGTCACTATATTTTTCGTTATAATTAAAAGGTTTGTCAAAAAACCAGATTTCGATATAAGGTCGGGTATTTTTATCCATTTTTTTCTGCCATGTCAGCTTTCTGGAGATCCACATCAGCATCGATTTAGCCGGAAATTGTCACCAGACAGACATTGCAACAAATTGGAAGGTTGATATATTTTTTGCTATCATTAAAAGGTTTGTCAAAAAACCAAATTTTGGTATAAAGTTGGGTATTTTTATCCAATTTTACCAAATTTTAAACACAGCCCCATTTTACTCCACATAGTCCTTCATAAAAAATAATAATAAATTAAATCGAAAATTTATTATTGTACCTTTATAGCCTTTATTTAAAATTTAAATAAAATTGTACCCTTAATTGCCGGAAATCATCGAACACCAAATTAAAACTACTTTCCTTTCCTTTTGACTATACTTTATACAATAATTATCTACAAGCATGCAATATTCACAAGAATCAAAGATCAAACCAAAATGATAAGTATGGATGGTTCGATCTTTAAATGCAGCAATTGTATGCTCGACAAATCCAGATTCATTCAACGTGTCAGTGTGAATATTAACCTAAAAATATTTGTAGCAAGTAAATAAGGGGTTGAATGCCTCGAGGCTTAATCTGATTCAGGAGGAAGAAGCAAGCCACCCGAACATCGAATAAGTCAGCCGGAGTAGTTCCCCAGTCCTCGTGAAGCTTTAATCCCATTGCTCCAGCTTTGATTATATCATGTAGGCCTTCTGCTTTGGCAGAATTTCCCTGAAAATACAAATGTTAATTTTGCGTTCAGACACTTTCTACGAAAGAGATGGAAAGGCAATATGGTTAAGCAGAGATCAAGAAAATTATGATGAAGTAGAAGACTTACTTTTCCTGTGAAACCAAAATTGAGAGGCAAGTCATCTGTTGATTGCAACATTAGCTTCATATGAAATGGCGCTGGAGTACAAGTCGTTGCACGTGTCCCATGAGCAGGTCCCGTCCCACCTCCCACGAGCGTAGTGATGCCTATACATTATTGTAAAAAAACAAAGATCAAACAAATAAGCAAATATCAAGATTGATTTCTATGTAAGCATGTGTTACCATTATTTTTTATCAAGTCATTTACTAAAAAACTTACCACTTGTTATTGCTGCACAAGCTAATTGGGGGCAACTAAAATGTACATGACAATCTATTGCTCCAGCAGTAACAATCATTCCCTCTCCAGCTATTACATCAGTATTTACCTGACCATATATTCAACATATAATAATTTATAACTGATAAAATCAAATTAATGGATTCTGAAATCCTAAAACTCACCCCTATAATCATGCCATCCGACACTCCATTCATGATGTCCGGGTTGCATGCTTTCCCAATAGAAGTAATTAAACCATCTTTGATGCCTATATCAACCTTGAAAATCCCAGTATAATCAATGACGACAGCGTTTTGTTATTACAGTGTCTAAACAATCACACGACTGATATCCACACGCCTGCCCCATTCCGTCTCTCAGAACTTTTCCACCCCCAAACACACTCTCATCGCCGTATACAGTAAAGTCTCTTTCGATTTCTGCAACCAAATCGGTGTCCCCTAGCCG